>CM055092.1:4532877-5132877 GCA_029204225.1 Diphasiastrum complanatum | reverse complement strand
TGGAATTTGTGGCTTTCGTCATCGCCTTGGTGGGGGTGGTTGCATCCTTCGAAGTTGCGTCCCTGTCCAAGGTGGTGGTGGGGTCCTTGCCCATCTTTAATCAATTGGCTACTCTAGAATTGCTTGATAGGGCTCTTGTGCTTTTGCTTGATTACCTGTCGATGTTAGTCTTCTCGCCTTCTTCTTGGGCCGTGACCTGTGGCTTTTCACCTCAGGTGTGTCTTTATCGAATCCCACTAGCAAGGCCATCATAGGCCCCATTACTGGGACTGCAACAGTGTTGAATCCCTAGAAGGTAGTCCCATGTCTTATGAACCAGCCAACAGATCGAGTAGACTGAAGAAATCGGTCGACAAAAGACTAGAATCCACTAGATCTGAGTCTAGGAAATCCATTGTAGCTTCTCGTTGGCTGTGTTTTGGGGAGAAACTCCGTGTTTGTTGTTGTTGCTAGAACTGTTCCTGTTTTTCCAGCTCCTGTGCTTGGACCTGGGGAACTGTTGTCTCCACAGCTCCCACCTCCATGTCCTGATGTTGGGGCTCCCCTTGCTCCTCTTGCTGTCTCTTCCCCTATCACTCTTGTTGCTCCAAAACTAGATGTTGATGTTGATGTCCATGTTGTTGCTCACTAATTTGTTGCTCTTGCTATTGCTGCTACTCTTGCTCCTGTTACTCTTGTTGATTCTCCTACAACTATTATGGCTCCTCCTGCATGACATCAGCCATCGGTAGATCTACAACGTCTTCCATTGAGGCGGCCGGTGCAAGATTCATCGAGGAATGGGTTTATTGGCTATGGCTGGGACTACTGCTTGGGCTCCTACTTCTACTGGCCCCTCGTCAAATGCAGCTAGTGTTTCTCGTTGCATTAGAGCTGCAATCCTAGGATCTCTAGCACTTTGCTTTGTGCGTGCCATGTCCTCAGACATTTATGTAGGTGAATGAGAACACATAATATTTGCTGGTAGTGAGAGTGCTAAGCACGGGCCTAATCTCATTCAGATCATAAAAATAGCATGAGATCTGAAACCGAAAGGAAGTGTGAAAATGAGGCTTTATGCAACCTTTTATTTGGAAGATTTCTGTTTTTAGTAATGAGTATTTTAAAAAAATTAAAAATTTCAAACATAGTAATGTACCATACACGCTTACATTACAATAACTAAAACTCTAAACCCCATTCAATCTCAAATGCATCATAGAAAATATAAAGAATCTGAATATCCACTTAGCTAATGAGATTGTCGTCGTCGACTTCTACATAGTAGATGCACATGTCCATTATAGCTCGGATGTACCTCATGGCTCTGATAAGAGTCTTCCAATGTATGATGTCAAGATTAGCCATGAATTGGCTTAATGAGCTAATTGCAAAAGCAATGTCAGGTCTTGTACAAACCATTGCATACATGAGAGAGCCGAGTATCGATTGATACAGATACTCTCTCATTTGCTCCTTTTCCTGCCTTGTCTAAGGATGTTGGTCCTTCGACAATCGCAGGCCTGATTCCATTGTTGAGTGAGCTTCTTTGCAACTGATCAGATTATATCTGATAAGGGTATTATAAAGATACCTTTGTTGAGTAATGTAGATCAGTCGTCTCTCTCTCTCTCTCTCTCTCTCTCTCTCTCTCTCTCTCTCTCTCTCTCTCTCTCTCTCTCTCTCTCTCTCTCTCTCTCTCTCTCTCTCTCTCTCTCTCTCTCTCTCTCTCTCTCATCGTCGACATACAAGGTGATAATAATGAAGGAATGTTGCACTAACTTGAAATAAATGTTAGAATTGACAGTGCTTGGTTTGAAACCATGATGAATGAGGAATGTGTTGATCCTCTGAAGCCAAACTCTTGTTGATTGTTTCAAGCCATAAAGTGCCTTGTGGAGTTTATAGACATGATTCTTCATACCTTTGAGAATGTATCCCTCGGGCCATTAGGGCCTTTTCTGAACTCAAAAAGGGCCTCTTCACTAATTACAATTAGCGTTAATGATGCCATGTTTACCAATCAAAGTGTGACAAATGAGGTGGGATGGTCCATATGACATGGCAAATTCAAATATTAGACTGTGGACCCACATGGTACACCTCTTAATGTTAACCCGTACAAAGAACAACAACTTCCCTTGACAGCCCTAGAATATAACACAATATACCCCTAGTAAACCCATCGCATAGACTTCACCTAGGGGAGAACTTACCTATTTACCCAAGCATATGTTGTAAACCTACTTTTCACTACAACTATTCCCTTCTCCAGTTCATCTCTCAATGACATTTCCTTATTCTCATTTTCTCAAGATCATGTTTCTTTATCTCGTTACTATTCGTTTTTTCTTGGATAAAGTTAGGACACTATCTTTTATCAAATATATCAAGTACATTAGACATCATGACTTCTAGCCAGTCAAGGAAGCCAAAAAACCAATTGAATTCTATTGTTGCACAAATCAAAGACTCCAATGGGCATTGGGTGTCTACGACACTTTCAACTCTTGATTGGATCCTCATCCAACCCTCTGGATAAGGAATTCACGAAGTTGCAAAGAGAAAACGAAACAATCAAGACTACCATTGGAAAGGTAGAATTCATGAATTCAAAATAGATCGTCATGGGGATTTTCTTGCCAGAAGTATAGCACATGTACATGCTTTGAGATATTTTGTTGGACACGACAGTTGTTGATAGAAGTATACTTTCACATTGTAAGTTTTATATCGTTTATTGTCATGTAAATTCTATATTATGAATATTGTTGCATTGTTTTACTAAACAGTGAAAATACTTGCACTTATGTAGACATTTTTTCTTTAAAATAACTTTGAGTTGCAACATGTAAAGTTGTTTACAGGAAAAAATTTCTCCATACATGCAAACTATGGTCAATTGATATATGGTGGTCTTTCGTCTTCGACTCTCACTAAAATGAGTATCTACTTCTATGATCACATGTACGAAGTTTCAAAAAGGAACTTTGGCCATGGAAAACTATTACCCATTTCTGAACCTACAAATAATTCTCATGAGTGGCCCTATATTGATCAATTGACAATTGAACTAACAAAGACACAACTCATGAGAGAGATTACAATGAACATGAAGCCCACATTTGGTTCTAAACGCATCTGTTAATTCATTTCTTTTGTATCAAATTTCATTTCTTGTGATAATTCTTTATGAATTGTATTAATAACCTGTGATTTAAGATTTGCGGACTATGCAACCCATTTTGTAAACAATCTCTCTCCAAAATAATGATTGCATTATTGATGTAATCTATCAATAATGTTTCCTTTTGGATCTCTTTCATAGAAGGTATTTAACGATATTTGTTTTGATTGACGAGGTGATAGAGATGTTTGTGGGGGTCCACCTGCCTCACCTTGACTAAGGACGGGCTTTGGAATTCTAATAATGTTTAGAAGTTAGAGTCACATAGAAATTGGAACCATAATTTTGATTTCCACTACCACTACACTACCAATATCAAAACCCAATGACATTCTAATGTGTTTATTACTTTCACGCCATACTATTAATGACAATGACGTGATTGATTACATAGTTATAATGAAAGGAAAAAAAATTGATTTGGATTTAGAGTTTAGTAAAATAATAAGTTACATACATGTAATGAATGAAGATAGAATGAATGCTAGAAACGTCTAATAAAGACATACAAACACATGTAGAACATATAATTAGAATCAAAATGTTCTAAAATCAAAATATAAGAATCAACAATGTATATATTAACTAATCATATGTTACTCATGTCAAAAAATTTGGGTGAAAATCCGAGAAATGGATTCAGATCGATAGGTCGAACAAATGGATTGGGATGATCTTACTACTATGCGAAGGCAGTGGTCGCTTGATTTCTTCGGTGCATGCACTACTACAACAGTAGGTGAACACAAGATAGCGTTTATGCGGAAGAGGAAGAGAAGACAGTCAGACAAATCAATTAGAGATTTAGATAGAAAGCGGAAAGCATGCAACATTGACAAAATCTGAATGCAAAACTAGATAGTAATTTATTCAGATTGAATGTATAGAAATACAAGTCAGATGATGTTGGCGAGCACAAATCAATAGTGGATGAAACCACGTGCTCACAAGGCTAACTACAATCTGTAATAGCTAGGAGCTTATTTTGACAATCAGTCTGAAAGAAAAGAATCAATGCTTGAAAGCATCTATTGTGTTTGTTTCTGATAGTTGTCGTCTCGGTGTCTATGAGCACTTGAGCGTATATGGTGTAGGTTTTGGAAAATAGGATGGATAAGATAATTGCGGAAACTTCCTACTTCCAATGCATGACTATGCCTATAAAAAATTGAACAAAGCAGTAGTGATGGTAATTATGTTCAATCTTTAACAACTAACTTTGAAATCGCTAGATACTAAGTGATTACATAGCCAAACATAAAGTATTGTAAATTCTCAGACAATTTTTATCAGTTACAAAAGCAATACAAAGATGCATGCATTCTGACACATACTGAATGCAATAAGGAAATAGCATTGATTCAGAAAAAAAACAAGATCAAATGCTAATGAGAGCAAGACAATAGCGGATAGAAACCGCACACTCTAAAGCTATCTCTGAGTAACTGAGAATAAGTCCAGAATAAGTGACTCTGTTGATAAGCAGTAGCGCAATAGCAACTCTAAAATAAATCTCTAAAAGACTGAGCTAGAATGCTCAAGAGAGTTCAAGCTTGAAGGCTTGATAGAGAGCTAACTACAATACTTTCTGGTTGTGAACGATCTGCTTGATAAGAGAGTAGGAAGCGTTGTGTAATAACACTCAACTCCTTCACAATTCACAGCATGTTACATGTTTTTTTTTTTTTAATGAGATGTATGAACAACTGATTTATACTAAGTAGTTAGGTCATCAAATTCGATTGCCAATTGGTTGGAGCTCACTGGCATTCATCCATTTCCTTCTCAAAAATTAATTACTGATAAGCGGCGACAAAATTGCCATAAATAGTTTGTCTACAGAAATGAACATAATTGTCACTCTGCAGAAATGAACGTAAATTGCCACAGGCGAAAAATGCGAAAACCGGGACAGTCCTTCGCTAAAGTCATTTTCTTGACTTTTAGGGCATTTGGCATTTTACAAAAAAGCCAAAGTGAGAGAAAATCCGAAAAGCAAAAAAAGCAAAAAAGCTGACACTGTAATTTTTACTTGTATTTTTCACAGTGTCGGTTGACTGTGGCTAAATGGCGAAATTGTCGGGGTCTGTAGAGAGAAGAAAAACCCGACACTGTTGTCGAACTCTATGTATTTCTATAGACTGTAAAAACACTTGTAATTTTAAAGACTGGGAAAACACAGAAAAGTCTGCTGAACTGGATAAACAATGGATGATTGTCCATGTCTGGTTCTTGATAAGAGATGAATACTCTTTATCCATGGCTTCTTTCCAAAGATCTGAATCAAGCTGATTGAGTGCCTCTTGGATAGTTGTCGGCTCATGAACAAGGTAGGCTGCAGACTCGTCGATATACCGGTTAGGTGGTCTGCTAGCTCTTGAAGATCTTCTGGATAAGTGAAGTTGATCACTTCCATCATACTGTAGTCGCTGGACTGCGACATCATCTTCCTCTGATTTGCCACTGGTAGGTTGTTCGGGGAGAGTAAAAGAGCTCGGGCCTTCAATGGGTATAATTGATTGAGAAACTGGAAGGTTCAATATGTCAGGCAAAGATGACAGGTCAATTGGATAAGCTGTGCCTTTTCTCTTGAGGTCTTGAAACTGATCTTCAATGAAGATGACATCCCGGCTAGTGAATATCTTTGACTCTATAAGTTCAAACAACCTGTAGGCTTGATCTGAAGTAGTGTAGCTGATGAAAATACATTTGATACTTTGGAAGTCGAACTTCTTCCTATGATCACGAGGAATCTGCGCAAAAGTAGTACATCCAAAAACTCGTAAGTTTGATAGAGAAGGTTTGGTACCTATCCATACTTTAAATGGTCTTTTTCTTGAGAGACCTTTAGTAGGACATCTTTTCAGAATATAGGTTGTTGTTGAAACAGCTTCAGCCCAGAAGGACTTCGTAAGTCTAGCATGTGATAACATATACTTTGCGGATTCGACTAAGATTCTGTTCTTTCTCTCAACAAGACCATTTGATTGAGGAGAATAGGAGGTGATATATTGTTGCTCAATGTTGTTGTTAAGGCAATACTCCTTGAATTCGGTGGAGATATATTCTCCCCCATAATCTGACCTTAGTGCTTTAATTCTTTTACAAATTTGGTGCTCAACATGCTCTTTGAATTGTGTGAATTTGATGAATGCCTCTAATTTCTGCTTAATGAAATAAACAACTGTTCTTTCGAAGAACTCGTCAATGAAAGTGATGAAATACTTTGCATCTAACAATGAAAGAGTTTGCATAAGTCCACAAATATCCGAATGAACAACATCTAATAGATCTTTTGCTACATGCCTATGGTTTGATCTAAAAAGAATCCTAGCCTGCTTTCCAAAGATGTAGCTATGACAGACAGGGAGGTCGACTTTACCAGTAGGATAGTCAAGATAAAAAAACATGGATTTTTTGGACATGGATTGTCTGGATAGATGCATAATTCATGTGTCTTAAGCGATGATGCCATAGTATTGCTTTATTGACTAGAACAGATGTTTTCAAGGCTTGACTAGATTCAGAATAACAATGTGCCAATTTATATAGGTATCTCTGCCTCTTGCCGAGTGCAAGAACCTTGTTACTCTTATCAATAATTTTGCATTGATCATATTCGAATTCCACCTTATGACCTAAATCTATAATTCGACTTGATAACAGATTTGTAGTGAGTTTAGGAACATATAAAACCTTTGATAGTAGTTTGAACTGATCATGCTGACATCGCAATCTTAAAGTACCTTCACCTTCAATAGTGTGAGTGCTATTGTCTCCAAGATGAGCAAATTTATTCGTGTTATAAGCCATGTAGGAGTTGAAAATCCCATGTTTATTGGTCATGTGTTGAGTAGCTCCAGAATCAAGAAACCAAAAATCATCCAAAATTGCGCTTTGGTCTTTGACCATAAATGTGCCTTCATCCACTTCGACCTGACGAGATGATGTAACTGTGTTTGCTTGTTGATCAGGTTGCTTGGCTGCATTCTTTGCTTGGAGAATTCGGCAATCCTTGATCTCATGGTTATTGCACTTGCAATACCTGCAAAACATCTTCTTCTTCGATTGTGGATCTGATGATTGTGCTTGACTTTGAGTTGGCTTCTAGTTCTTTGCAGCCTTCTTGGGAATTTTTTACTTCTGTGGCTTAGAGCCTTTGTTGACATATAGAGTCTGCGAGGAGGAAGTAGACAAAGTGTCTTAACTTCTTCTATTGTCTTCTTGTAGCAACATAGTGATAACTCTAGTAAGAGTTAGATATGAGTGTGTCGATATGATCATCAGCCAGTTCTCATATGTAGAGGGCAAGCTTGAAAGCAATGTCATAATTGCGTCTTGATCATCTATGACTGATCTGCGACAGTGGCCATCTATTGAAAGAGATTCTTAAACTGGTTAATGTGACTATGAAGAGAATCACCATTAGCCTATCTTGAATGTGAGGAATTTCCTTCGTAGATGTAACTTGGTAGTTACATCCCTCACGTCATATAGTGAGTTTAGGATGTCCCAAACTTCTTTTGAAATTCTGGCTTCAGCTATGTGTCCAAGCTGAGTATCTAATATATTGAGGATGATGAGCTCGAAAGCTTTACCATCCTTCGATTTCCACTTAGAGTTTTCTGTGTCATCTTCAGGTTTCACTTCGATACCTATAACAACATCCCACAACTCGTTGGCTATCAGCTAGGACTTCATCTTAAATAAACACAAATGATAATTGGATCCATTCAACTTATCTGTGATAAGACCAGCTTTACTTTGAGAATCCATCTGGAACTCAGTCTCTCGATTGTATCGATGACGCTAAGATGTAGTAATGCCAACAATAGGAAAACAATTCTCTGATACTGAAAGGATGAAAGGAACTAAAGAGTGTGATACCAATTTGATATCGCAAAAAATATCAAGTATTAGAGCTTTCGCTCTGATATCGAAATAGTATTAGGCCTTGATAGAGATCAGAGATTTGATATTGTGATGGTTCAGATAAAGAAATAGTGATCTAGCACTGATACTATGATAGTGTGCACTGATACAATGTCAGAGTGATCTGATTTCATATAGGTATTGCTCTGATACCATGTAGGTGTTGAAAAATAAGATGGATAAGATACTTGCGAAAACTTCCTACTTCCAATGCATGACTACACCTATTAAAAATTGAACAAAACAATAGTAATGGTGATCACGTTCAATCTTTAGCAACTAACTTTTAAATCCAAAATCAACTTATGCCAAACACCAAAAGCCGAAATGACAATAATCGAAATTGAAAGCACTTTCCCAAGTAGTAAAAATCAACCACCACCACATGGTAACAAAGCCCAAATGAAGAAGCACAAAATCTTAGTTTATTTAAAAAAATTACAACTTCGTTTTACAAAGACTCCATGAAGTGTAGCATGTACTAGGCTAGTTACAAAGCCAAGATTGTAATAGAATGGTCTACACCAAATGCAAAATACTAATATTTTTCAGATGCAAGGCTTATGTAAACATGTAAACTTCAAGATGAAACACAAACTTTATCAATATCTGCCATTTAGGACTCGTGTAGAAATGGAATCTAACTTGTATTATCTTGACATTAATGGTCCCCAACCATATATATGTATAACCCTAAACCATATGTATAATATCTAACATTATACACCAAACCACAAAGCTTGTCTAACTAGAACACCCATGCTCGTAGACATGCCAAAGTATGTCTGACTAAATTATTGAAGCATTATTCTTTGGGATTCTAAGCTCAACAAATTCATGATCCAATATCACCATTGATGCAGGTGCATCATAACTAAAGAACATATTCTCTTTCAATGCATACTTTTTTCTACTACAATTGTTATCAAGAAATCATTGGGTAAGAAAGTGATTTTAGTTTGTTAATATCAAATTCATGTCAATGCATACAAACTTTTACAATATTTTCCATTCAAAACACATCAAATAATATAGATTCACTAATATGATCCCAACGTTGTGCGTGCATCATAAGTCACAATAGGCACTAACCATCCAAGTATAGTCAAATCAAATATCGAGTAGCATAAAGGCTCTTAATCCCACTAATTACGAATATATGCACCATGAATTCATCATTATACCAAGATTTATAATTTACATGCGAAGCATGGCTATAGCCAATGCAGTGCAATTGTGTGCAAGTGTGTAACTTCCGAAGGTCAAATACAATTCCCATACGTACAAACATAATCTGACAACCAATCATCTAAAAGGTGATCTTAGTAATGTTATGAAGGCGAATTTGGTTATCCTGAGAAATTCAATGCCGCACATGATACTATCACAACAAACAGCCACCATGTTAGAATAAGGGAATTCTTGTGGGGATTACAAGTGTCTACACATTCTCAATTGTTATCCAATTCGCAAAAGGTAGAGGTTGTTGAGTTAGGTGACTTTAATCTTGTCCATAGTCAAGAGACATTGTTAAGGTTCTTCTCAAAGTTTACATCATTAGTAAGTTATCCCACTTGTTGCCCATCAAGGTGACGAGATTATAATAGTACAACAAACCATGTTATTGCTAGTCAAGGCAAAACATGCCATATTTACACAATTGACGAGGGCTATTTTTTCAACACGATGTGACAATCAAATGATATGAATTTATGTACTTGCCGTAAATCTTGCACACAAATACAAGTGCTGGTCAAAGCAAGTAAAGGTGCGGATTTCTAGAATACCGGTCCTTTTCGGATCTTCCACCAAAGCTTCACTTTCTAAGCCTCCAAACAACTTCTTAACAAGCTAATGGGAAGTAGCCTAAAAATTTAGTATTTAGCAAGATTATTATCTATTGATCAAATAAGCAAGCAATGCTTGTTAATTGTATCTCAGCATGGCACTTAACACTTAGTGCAAAGGCTCTTTGTAGGACAGCCACATGGCAGAGCCCAGATAGGCATGCTAGCTTTCAGTAAACAGAGTATGAACATTCAACCAGAGAAGCAAAGAGCAAGGTATTATTCATACGTAAATAGGAGGATTGTTCTTATGTAAAAGCACTGAAAAGGCAGCCAAACTAGCACAAAAATGCTAAGAGCAAAGTACTACAGTAACCTGCAATACAGAACTCACGACCCACAGAAGCCAAAGCACTAGAAGATCAAAAAATGAATACACTTGGCAGCAGCAAGACACTTAGACAAAAAACTTTGCCAAGCCAATCATAAAGCACACGAACTATAAACAAAAAAAAGTTCTTCTAGGGCAACCTTCAGGCACGAAATAGAGAGCCAGCTGCAGAAAAAGTAAGAGTACAGATCAAGATAAAAATAAGAGAAATGCAACCTAAGAAGCATATAAAATGCACCTCAATGGGGACCATACAACTATAGACAAACAAATGTCAGCTAAATCAAAGGAAAAGAAAAGTAAGGCATAACTTAGAAGCAGCCAAGACTAGGACAATGAAGAAATTGAGCCAGCTAAGAGGAGCCCACATCAAAAGTGACCAGTAGCTGACCAACACTGCAACCGCAAAAGCAAACCAACCAACAAAAGAAAAGGCAAGTCAGAGTAGTAGCTTCTCAAAAAATGCAAAAACCAAGGAACAAAGCGTCGTAGTTCAGTCCACGTACATCAGTCCATCAAACTGGGGCAAAAAAAGCTGCAAGAATGTAGCACGAAGAACTGCGAAGCAAAACCATCGGGCTGCAACTGACACATCAGTAACAAGCCAGAAGATTCGAGGAGCAAAATCTCTGTGAAAGAATGAATGCACCCAGTGAATGGCAAGAAAAGCTATAGAAAAGTAGCAGGCAGGGAGAATGTCGAAAACCCAAAAAGCAGCAGCAAGCTGCAGGAGCATCATTCAACAGCAGAGGAGCCGACATAGAAGAAGGTAGCAAAAGGAACCCAATGGTACACTCAAAATGGAATAGTACATAGAACATAAGAAAGATCCGAATTGCAGTAACATACCAAGACTCCACTCGAGTAAAGGATTTCATATATGTTTGAAGTGGATTACAGATTTCATATATGCTTGAAGTGGATTACATCATGCAAATAATCCAATCCTATAAAAATTATGATTTCAGCTTGGTGCTCACTGGTTTTATTGGACAAGGGCAGAAAATTAAATATTAACTGGACTATAATTTGTGAATTATGAAATCTGGAAGTCACTAAAACTTCATTAAAAGAGTTTGTAGCTCATGAAATGTTCATAAAGAATTTGGAGTGGAGCATCGCATTACGCTTTGTGAAAAGCTAAAACTTTGTGGGCTAAAAAATACTTTCCACTCTAATGTAAAATGCCAAGAGTATTCGTTGTTACGCTTGGGAAAGGGCTTTTTAGTGACATTTACAACTCATTCAATTATAGCTCATTCATCCCCAAACCTCATAGTTGAATGGTCATTGAACCAAGTGTAAAGGTCATAAAATAGATCATTTCCCAATGCGTAAAGATTTTCCTATAGTTAATAAAGTGTATTTTTTAAGAGCCTTAAATTTTCTCAAAAGAGCTAAGCCATGCCATAAATATTTTCATAAAGATTTCAAGGTGCTTTGACTTTTATAAAACTTTTCATAAAGTTTGACCGAGGTCGCACCTACACCTATATATATATATATATATATATATATATATATATATATATATAATATTTATTTAAATTGATACACACACACACACACACACATACACACACACAAGTACTAGTTAAGTAATATATTTGTGACCAATTTTGTTGGGTTAGTTGTTTTGGCTACAATAGCCAGCTAGATATATAATGCATCTTGATTGGAGTCAAATTGTGTGACAAGATATTACTGACTTGTCACATATCATATTGACATAATGTAGCCTCCAACAACTTTCAATCATATCCATGGCTATAATAAAATGGTTCATGTTGTTGCATGCATAAAATGTCTAATCACATTCCAAAATTGAGTATACGCCAAGTGATGTTGAGGATGTTGGAGTTAATCTTAATCCTATTCACCTCATTTTGCCTTCTGAAATCCTTCTACTCGTAGATATCTATTTGGTATGAAAGATGTAGATAGATTGTAGTTTTAGTTGCATATTTTGATAGTCTGCAAAATTACCTGTGATTTGACATAGTTAGGATTTGTTTGTATACTTACATCGTTTGGCATAGGCCTACAAATGGCACAAGGAATAAGTCCTAGAACTGCCAAAAGGCATTGGTCTCGACACAAAATCCTGACTTTAACCAAGTCAACAACAACTCCTAAAAATGTCGATGACACAATCCAAAAAATGCCGACCTAGTTGCAAGTCCAATGCTAAACCATTATAGGAGTTACAAACTCTGGAATGGCCGTCTAAGGAATGGTCGTCGAAGGAATGCCACGTAGGACCCAAAAAATCACCGGATATTAAAATTCCGATGAACTTTCAGGTCCAGTTTAGCTTAACCTTACCAATAATGTGTAGTTAACATGAGACTACTATGATGCATGCAACTGCGACTTCAAGAACCTATGACGCTCATTAGCTAACTTTTCAAATTTGAAAGGAGATTGTGTCCCTCGTTTTAACTGGTGAGAGAAGAAACGCCATAGAAGAAGAGGAGTATCTGATTTTTTTTTATTTGTTAGCTGATATTTGCGAAGATGTCTAAGTTTCATCTACATATTGTTCTCCCTGCCAAGAACCCTCCACTATCTATAAGAGGAACAATGAAAGGATCCACGGTTTCTCCACTTAATATTATCGCTCACAAAATCAACCAAAAAGAAAACTATGATTTGTGGGTTGACAGAAGTTTGTATCCATTGGATCTGAGCTCGATGCAATATCCACAATTTCAATCCATCACACAACTCATAACGTTTTTGTGTGAAGGACAAAACGGTTTACTTGGTTATTGTGAAAGATTGAGGATCTATGGTGTTGTAGACTCGGTTCAGAAAATCCAAAGCTTAGAATATATGTTGAATTACTTTGCTTGCTGACTATGGAGAAAAAGAAACCGCATTATTACAAACATGATAAGATAATGCACGTTCCATAATATTATGTTAAAATTAAATGAAAGTTATGATCAACTGCAAGAAGTTGTTCAAACCTTACGTATATCAAATGATCAGTTAAAAGAAAAAACTCACATACTAGATAAGAAATTAAAAAGAAATAAGTGAAAAAGAATGTTGAAGGACATTGATGAGCTCTCACTAAATGGAGGCCAACGTAGGAAAAAGATTCAAACATTCAAGTAAGCATTTGTTTTGAGTCGTTTTAATTTTGTTTTGTGGAGTAGCATTGCATTTATTATGTAAATTTTTGGGTTTGTTAATTTTCATCATCCTTTGCAAATTCGCATTGGTTGCAAATGAGCATCTGAAGGACAATGACATGATTGAAAAATCGTTGAGTTTGGTATTGACAACCAAGTCCACAAAGTCTTTACTGGACAATAATCAATATTCTTGAATCAAGTCCAAGGTCACTGATGACTTGATGAGCGAGGTCGGTAAGGTTATCGACCAAACGTTAATTCGAGCATGTGACTGATGTTGGAGATGGCTCTGATGAATTATCAGCTCTAATACCACTCTAGGGAGAAACTTCTTAAACGAAGTCCCAACCAACATGAGAAAGACAATGAATACTATGAAGAATAGTGATAACTGTGTTAAGGAAGATCATGGAGAATAGTTCAGTTTGTGTTGAATACGATTAGTAGTGTAGGAGCCTTAGACTACCATGAAGAGAGAATGTGGAAACAATTAGGCGTTTGTGACAGCCATGCAATTCTCTGATACTGATATGCTGATACAAAGATTTGTAAGTACAATTAGGCGTTAAAGACAACAATACGTTTCATTTTATGATACCATTTCAAGAGAAGAGTGAGAGTTTATGAACATTCAACAAGAATGCAAAGAGATGGAACAATAGCAAATATGTATATTAAAGTTGTAGCAACAAATATTTAAATTTCCTTCTCTATGTGCAGAGAGGATTTCATTAGAATTTCCATCAAAACTAGTACATCGACTAGTAGTAAACAAAGCTTTATAACCTTGAACAGTGATCTTGCTAATTGACAATAAGTTCTTTGTTAGATTGGGTACGTATAGTACACCACCTAACTGCCTAGTGATGTTGTCAAGGAACTGAAGTCAGATAGTGTCTTGGCCTTTGACTTTGTGGGAGCTTGAGTCACCAAAGAAAATGTACTTTGAGTCCATTGTCGTGAGAGTAGAGAAAAGGTTCTTACATGGCGTCATGTGTTGTGAAGCACCTGAATCAAGATACCATTAGCAGGCATCTCTACTTGAATGTTCTTGTACCATCAACGCCTTATCGTCCTTTTGAGAAGCTCTGACAAAGTTGAAAGCTCCTTCTTGGTGTTGCTGCATCTTCTTCCTTGCTTCGTTGTGTTTGAGGATGCGACAATACTTTATGTCGTGATTGGATCTTTTGCAGTACCTGCAAGAGTTTGGTCTTTGGTGGTTGTTGTTGATGACTGTGTTGCTGCTGTGATTGTTGCATTGAATTTGGCTACTTTGCCTTCGTCTTTTGTCGTGTTATACTTATCTTAAATGTAAGGATATGTAGCATAAAAGATTGTCGTTCCCCAAAGAGACTGCTTTATGTTGTGATTTTAGATGTTTTTAACTCATTTTATTGTTCTTGGATTAAGAGCTAGTTGTCAACAGACATTCAAGAGTATCGGCGACCAGTATCATCGGTTAGTCATGGTTTCAAACAATCAAAAGTTAAAGATATTGGTGCCGACAATCTCATATCGAACATGATGCATTCTTATTAGGCAAGGTAGAGAAAGATGCAAATGTCTCAATGCATTCCAATTGAAGTTCGACAATCTGTCCTCAACAACAGAGAGCGCTCATTCATAAGAATAATTGACTACTATGTTGAACTGCATGAGTATCCATATGCAAAGTTCAAAGAATTGATTTACAACAACACAGAGCAAGCTTTAGGATGTGTAAGTCCGAATATACGACAGAGAAATGTAACAATGATTCCAAAAGTTAACATCACAATTAAGTTCCAAGCAATTGTTTATTCAATCACACAGACAATTAAATAACCAATGAGTTTAAGACAATCTTAGCGGTGAATTTACGGTAGTTCTCATACAACAATATCAAGGCTAAAGAAGTGTCTGACTAGAGTTTCAATCACAAGCACATCCGACAAGGAGAGGCTTACCAACTATCAGAAACAGAAGTACTCAGCAAATAGAAGGCTTATGAAAGTAGAGAGAAGAGAGAACTTGAAAACTCAAACACTCTCTATGATCTCCTGATAAACTTGGTGATTGTATTGAAGCATAACTGGAGTACATATAGAGAACGAGCACGAGAGAATGCAGCTCTTCTAGTAACCGGTTTGTCGATTCTTATTTAATTTAATTAACTAATTTCATTCATTGGAAAAATTACATGTGTACATTTCCTAAGTGGCATTTTTGTCACACGACTTTGCACTAATCAGAAGTAAGCACGTGGAAGGTTACAATGTTTAATTTGAGGCGGGACCGATAGGGCTTCTAGAATGTTCCTTCCTTAGGGCTAGCCTTCTTATTAAGGTTTGTGTCGTTTCATATTTACCCTTCAAAATACAGTCCTTCCTTTAGTCATATTTATTTAGGCCTCTTTGTCTTCAATATATCTTTGTATAAGTTGTCATTGTCGAGTCCATCAGATATTTCTTCATATTCGGTGATTATCTTCATCACTTGAGTAGGTTAATTGGAATTTTTCATCGTCAATTACTACTTCAAGAAAAATAGGCATGTAATATGGTATTACATATCCCCCCCCCTCGCAAATGTGAAGCGTCCTCGCGAACAATCGAAATCAGCAATTAGATATTTCTTCAATATGTTCCATAATGGATCTTGAACAATCAGCAAAGATTAAAAATGGTTTTCTTCAGTATATATATATATATATATATATATATATATATATATATATATATATATATATATATATATATATATATATATATATATATATATATATATATATATATATATATATATATATATATATATATATATATATAGATAGATAGATAGATAGATAGATAGGATGTATACATTTTACTCTGGAGCGTTTTGCAACCTCAGAGATAATTTCTCATCTAATTGTATCTGTCTTTCAATCTTTCGTCTTTTGGCCTCATGAAATTGTCCAACGACATTGTTGTCTAGATTAGCAAAATATGTCCTATTATACACAGAAGCTGCAATGACAAAGTCTTCGGGCATGTCCTTCCTGAGTGTAACTTTCTTTAGCAGCTCAGCATTTATCCGAATGAAAGAGCCATCCAAATAGAGGCTTTGCATTGCCGACAGAACATGGCCGACAAGGGTTCCAAAATGTGTTATCGAATAAGTAAAAAACTTTTTGTGGTTTCCAATCTGCATATAGCTCCTAGAGCTCCAGATATGTGACATTGCCATCTTGTAATAAGTTGTCTCTGTCAAACTTTGCAAAATCTGAAGCTTCGTTCAGCCGGTACAAATCAGATTGAGAATACCTTTTCCAATAGTCTATTTGTCCTAAATAATATTAAAAAAAGTCCACCTCTTTCTGCTTTATATACTCTAATGCATACAATAATGTACATCCTACATATAACTCTACACTACCAAAAGGTATGACCAAAAATTTTCCTTGCAAAATTGCCCAGCATAGGCATCCCTTTTGTTCGATAGTGAGATTATTTTACAGACTCAAAAATTATGTTTCCTCCCAGGGGGCTTCCCAGTCGGCCCAAGTAAAACCCATTAGACCTGGCAAAAAAAAAATTCAATTTTTTTGTTGCTTTGCTCGATGGCGTTGAACTGTGCCAAGAGCTTTGTCATCTTCTTCTTCAAGGCCTCGTTCATCCCTTCGAGCTTGGTGATTTTTAGCTCGTACCCTCTTTACACTGCATCAATATTGCGTAGATCCGTGATCATCTGCCGAACCTTTGAATTCACATCAGCCAACCAATCTGGAGTATTTGGCTCTGGAGTCTGATCTTTCTGCTCATCGGGTATGTCTTCTGTGTCGGCGATAGTAGCAACAACTATTGTAGTTGTATCAATAGCAACATCAATGACATTATCCACAACCTCTTGGACCTGCTCAATTTGAAAAGTTGTAGCATCCTGGTTGTCTTCCTCTGTTTCTGCATCTACCATTGAAGTGTCGGCCACAGAATCTGACACAACAACATCTATAGGCACTGAGTCCTGTGTAGCTTGACTTGGGCTTGCATCAACATCAACGATATCAATGGAGCTAAGATCGACTTGATGTGGTGTTGCAAGTGCGGTCTTCCTCCTTTCAAGTAGGGCAAGCTCTCCTGCTGACAAAATACGTATAGCGAGTGACAGGCTTTATCGGACCAACAAAGTCAATGTCCCATTTTTCAAATGGTGCAAGTGGAAGTATCGGCATGAGATGACAAAGCTACACAAACAACAGATGGAACAACTAACGACTCAATTTGACCAAAAATTGAAGGCCTTGCAGGGAGCTGTAGCACCGAATCCAAATCCACCGGAGCATAACCAGCTGTAGTACCCTTTCGAAAAAATGTATGGTGTTCAGTTTGCACTCAAAACCATATAGCTAATGAGTGTCTAGTTTTAAAGCAAAGTCTGAGACTGACACAAAGATTTTGCCATTTGTGCAACGTATCATCGCACAAGATGACATTTTGCCCATTTAACCCCCACATCATACAACAAAAGAGGAGTCCCTATCAGATTTCTTATTCTTATCATCAAGGGGCACCTAATGCAGCACCGAGGTATGGCGTGTCTAATAATCAATAGCGTATGGCTTTACTTGCACCACCAAGGTCAATCAACCAACAAGTGGCCCATGTGAACTTGACAACAGCAGAGCACGAAGTACCAGCATCACTTCAACCTGAGCAGCATCAATGGTACAGGCCGAATAAACCCTTTATGGATCCAGCCATTCAAGAATATTATGTGACCTATGCAGCTCAACCTCAGTGTCAAGGTGGTAGAAATTATGGCTATTATGGATGCGGTGAAGGCCATAAAATTGCAGAATGTCCATACAAAGGACAATACACATCCTTCTACTGAGAATGTGGCTAGGGATATTGCTACTAGTACTATCCATCAAGACCTCAAATGAGTGCACCATTAAATTTCATTGCAGTGCAACCAACAACAGTTCCAACAAGGATGCCACCAGAAAAACAACACTTCAACACCCCAGTGTTAGCCATCACGCGAGCACAAAGTGGAAGGAAGTGACTCCCTCAGCACCCCCATCAGTATCAAAAGATCAACCCTTAGCTGCAAGACCATATCCGAATGTGAGAGAAGAAGGCAATATCAAAAAATACGCCATTGGGTGCAGAAAGCGCAGGATGAGGAAAAAACTCAAGCGAGAGACATACCTGCAGAACCTCTTGTTGCTGAAGAACCAGTACCACAAGCGGGCTCACCATTATAAACTGATCAAAACGATCGGTTGCATCATCATGAACCACCTTTCCACATGGTGGAGTATGAGGAACCGCACATTGAATTTCTCACAAGCTTGCTAGCAAGTCGTGTCAGTTTGTCCCTTGGAGAATTACTGCGGATTGCGCCACAAGCCAAGAGCCTTCTGGTTGAATAGGCCAAAGCTAAAGTGGAATCAGTGATACCAGAGCCCATATACTATGCAGGATATGAAGAAATGAACAATGTCCTCCACATTGGGACAACATGGGAAAGTGAAAAACACAACATCACCCTGCCAATCAAGCACAAGAGATTTGAGGACGAGACGACATTGGTAGATAGAGGATATGGTGTAAATTTGATCTCCACTACTTTGTACCAAAAATGGGGTTTGCAAGGATTGAAGCCAACAAGATTTGCCATCAAACTAGCAGATCAATCTTGTGTTAAAACAAAAGGTATAGTTGACGACATCCCTGTAAAAATAATGGGAATGCAATTTATGATCACTTTTGTGGTAATGAACATACCAGAGCTCCCTTCTGCCTACTGCAGTTTACTAAGAAGACCGTGGTTGAGGAGTGCGCAAGTGGCTCACAACTGGGGAACCGAAAAACAGAGAGCAGACTGTAAAGGTTGATCCAACCACATGGGCGATGAAACCTATTGCACCAAAAGTTGTTGATGGATCGTCCATGACTGATCATACGATTGATCGCCCAAGGCAAGCCAGGGGAGGTCATTACAATTCTGAAATATATATCATGAGTGCAAGTGCTATACGATGGACACATCAATCATCTTTGGGGTAAATATGATCAATGTAGCATGGCTATCAGCAAAAGCTATTGAGAACCCCGTGGACGATGATTTAGTGCCTTGGAAACATGCCCTTATGTACAACAAGAAGACTAAGCTGATTGATGAACAGGTTCTGCAGCATATGGACCCAGATCGCTATGAAATTAAGAGAGTGCCAGCTCAACCACCACAGAATTTCGCAATGGCGAAAGTTTACAAGATAGATCCACCCAAGACACCTACCAACAAGAAGAACCAGTTGAGACAACGTTACAATCAGGTGATCTGATGGAGCGATCTATCGAAGGAGGCCACAGCTACGGTGGATGTGGATATTCGCAATCATGAAGCGAATGTCGCACCAGTTTCGAAGAAAGACAAGAAGGATGAATCCAACTATGTGAGCATAAAAGAAAAAAAGAAAGTGTCGGATTCCTTGAAGTAAGTCCGAATGGACCCAGACGTAGCGTCATCTTCTTTACAGATGATTGATAATCCAAAGATTACGAGTCGGGCTAAGATCAATATGCTGAAGGAGGAGTCTCGTCGAACACCAATCCACGAGATGCCTAATACCTTCAAAAACTATACCTTAGACGATGTGGTAATCATGATGATGCAAGTGCAAAGAGAACCTGATTAGAATCAGGCACCAGTGGAGCAAGTCTTCAAAGGACCTGCATGAACACAATTTCGCAAGGGGCATAAATGAAATTAGTGCAGTGAAATTATCCTACCTACATAATCTGATCTTGAAAATCCATCATCTAGAGCAAGTTGTGTGAGAGATCACTTCTTGCAAGGATTGAACCCTCGTAGACTGTTTGAACTCTCGCAGAACCTTCGTGCGGCAGTCAGATCACCTTCTAAACCATCACAGACTTCTCTGAGGTCTTAGAATTTTGTGAAGAAGGTCCCTGCAAAAATTTGGTTGGAACTGAACTGGAGAAAGTGTACTTCACCTAATACACACTCTATTTTCCACTATATAAGGGCAAAATTTGAGTCATTTGTCACTTTACCTAACGAAGCTTTGCCAAAATTTCAAGCAAAATTTTCAGGTTCTCTGATTGCTACCAAATTTCCTACCAGCCATCATCTGTACTCTTTGATTTCAGGTCTGCACTTAGAACCATCGTTTCCACCATCCATTTTCTGATTTCTATTGTGTTCCACTTTTTCAAGCCTTTTTTTCTGTTTCCATCATTATTATCACTTTTTCCAACTCTTTCTTTGTCAACAAACTCTAAAAACCAGTGCTAACATGGCTTTCTCTTCATCTTCTGACAACTCTGGCAGCAAGCAGGTCATCCAATGTGAGATACCTACTGTCACCCAGATCTGGCCCTTGCCTTCTGACACCTTGATCAAACCATGACTTCAGACTGCTGGCCCACTTTTTGAAGCAATCGATTTTTACCTAGCACTTTTTTGCTCCGACATTAACATGGGCTTTGCCCTTCACGCATATGCCACTTGGGACATGCAGAAGTCATATTTTCACTTTCTCTACCAAGGTACCACATACAAGGTACGGGTTAACGTAGACTCGATGGTCACCATCGGCACAATGTTTGGTCATCGCCAGCCAGTCTCCCATCGTCAGACCGGGGCCCTGATCAATCCTTTCGTAACCTAGACTGTACCTGAGATTCCAATCCAAACTAACAACAAGTATTTGATAGACACTATAACTGACCCAATAATTCAGGCAGTTGCGCATCTGCTGAACAACTTTATAGTTGTTTCAACATTTCACAAGGATTGCATTCAATCCAAGCTGCTCAGTCAGATTGTGGAGTCCTTCTTGGGATTTCCCAGCCCTACGGTAGTGCCATATGATTGGCATGCTTTCCTTCTACACGAACAAACCATCTCCATCAAACCTAACACCCGTGGCCGTATCGCAGTAGGACCCCTGTTGTGTAACTTTGCCTATGCGCTTTTTGAGGCGAGAGTGCGTGGGTTCCACCGTTCCAATATTTTATCTGCCACCGTGCCTCATACTAATCTTTATCCTCCATCTACCGCTTTCACCTCCGCCCAACCTGCAATCACTGACACGACGGCCAGCAAGAGAATGTGTGCGCTGCCCCTTCTTCTTCGACTCCACCTGCCTATCAGAAGATGCCATTTGGACTGTGTAATGCACCAGTCACATTCCAAAGAATGATGAATGTTATTTTTCAAGAATATCTACGTGTGTTCTAGAAAATTTTTATGGATGATTTCTGTGTTTATAGCTTAGAAGCCACTCATCTTTCTAAATTATGGAAAACATTGCAAAGATGCAGAGAGACCTCACTTTGTCTTCATCATGAGAAGTGTTATTTTGGTGTGCCAGAAGGAATACTACTCGAACATAGAATATCAAAGAGAGGAATTAAAGTTGATAAAGACAAGGTTGAGATTATAAAGAGCTTAAAAGAGCTGACAAACCTGCGAGAACTGAGAGGATTTCTTGGTCATATTGGTTATTATAGATAGTTCATTAAAGACCATGCATATATTGCTGCACCATTAATACATCTCCTCAAGAAAGACATTTATTACGAATGGTCTGCTGACTATCAACAATCATTTGAGTTGCTGAAGCAGAAACTCTTGAGCGTCCCAATTTTGAGACCACCTGATTGGGTGAGGACATTTCATGTTTATGTCGATGTTTTGTCATTCACAATTTCATGTTTATGTCGATGCTTCATCAACCTCTTCTTTGCCGCAAAATTGTTTTGCGAAATTTGAGATTTCTCAATGGCCTTTTACATTCTAGCCCGCTTGAGAACCTCCTACGAGTCCTACTCGTTTTGTCGCCTTGCGGTTTGTTTCCGCGTGCTCATCTTTCTTTCCAGAGCTTCAAATACTTGGAAGCACAGCTTGCTTCCGAAGGAAAGTGGGCCTAGGTAATCTTGTACGTTCTCAATAAAACCGAACTCCTGCCAGTCTTCCACCATCGTGACATATCGAGAGGACATGAAGGCCACTCTATATAAAAGCTGAGCCATCGTTTGGTGGTAGTCATTATAATGGAGGGCTATGCTGGGATTAATCCATATTGGATCTAAACCTCGATCCCATAAACATTCCTGATTCTTAAGAAAGGCCATTGATATGCAATATTCGGCACTTTCTCGCACGCGCAGGTCAACGTTGGATTTATATTTATGCCCAAAATCCAACAATTGCAGCCTCAAATCATCCATTGACATACTCTCTGAAATCCCCAGGATTACTGGCCAATTGACAACTTCCACTCACGATCGCTCCGTTGGCTAGAGATTTCTTCTTTTAATCGGCATATAAAAGGGATCGACTCTTTTCCAAGCCGGTGCCCTCAAGTAATCATGCAGGAAGGCCATTGGAGAACGACGAACCTTTGGAGCCTTTACCTTCAAAATGCTCTCTTGAATGAGTTTTTCATACGATGCTAAAAGCATCCGAAAACGGAGAAGAAGTGACCGATTTAGAATGGAAATTTGTTCGTGGATGTGGATGGAAGGTTAGTGTAATATTGTTTTTGTGAAGTTTTGTTTTTGTACTACTCAACATATGAATAGTATTTCTAATTACACACAATTGTTTTTTTTTTTTGTGTTATAGTATACATCATACACTGCCATGTGGGCATATGGACACCATTACCATGTTGAGAGAGTTGACAACAAGTGACGTACATATGATTGTGGTATAATGGCCAACTTTCAACAAGAGATTCGTTCTAGTGCGAGAGACCCTAATGTCATTTCGGACGACCTAGACTATGTCGACACATTGCAACATATTTATGAAGTTGATTACGAGACTAATGGCAAATACTTTACCTTTGACATAAAATGGTTTGAGGTCATCTATTGTGGAAGCAACGCCACGATTAGAAATGATAACTCAAAGTTTTTTTCAAATCGACTCAAAAAAATGTATATCAATGGACTCTCATGACACTTTAGTATTGCCACGACATTGCGAACAACTGAGACTCTGAAATTCCAATGTCATTAATATTCGCAATTCAATAATTTATGTATCAATCTTAAAAGACAATTTTTTTTTTTTAAATTCTTTGGCAGATTATATTCCATCCAGATCGAATAGACCCAAGATGGTGGTATGTGATCCAACTTAATGCAAGAAAACAACATGTGTTTGAAGGAAAAGATATTGTTGAATTGGATACACACGACGAACCACCACCCAATTTTGACGACATTCTGGAAGAACCTGAACCACTCATCCAAACTCCAAATGATGTTGAAATGATGTTTGGATGAGATAGAATTAGAAGAAAAGGAGATTGAATATGAGGGTAGCTCACATCATCAGAGACACAATCAGAAATTTACGATTATACCTACACCTAGATTCAGATGAGTGTCAAGACTTGTGTGATGATGAGAATGATGTAAATGATGAGAATGACCTATGATTATTAATACTTAAATTCACTTGCACTTTTTTTTTAATATTCATCGCAATACTTTTTATGTATACTTTTATAGATAGAGTTGAATGTCATAATTATAATACCCGAACCTTGCAGTCTTTAACGAGAGAAAAGTAAGGGCCACACACCTTCCTAGGATTGGGAATTTTAATTATCTACATTTCACCTTTGCATATTAACTAATTGCGAGTGTATGAGGTAAAATACGATATTGCTTTGAACAAAATGAAAATTATGAATTATATTTGATTTCTTACTATGTTAGATAACGTATTCCAATATTAAAAAAAATTAAAACAACACAAACTCACAGGTAAACTCACTCGAAGCTTAAGTGCAAACGTGCAATTGCTCACTCTTTAAACACTTGCTCTTTTTTTTTTTGAATATTTTTGTCACATGCACAAGAAATTAAAAAATAACACTATACTACACAATTGAACCATTATTATAAGCAAATTCAAACATACAATTATCATCAAACAATATCTAGTCATCTACTACTCTAAATCTTAATCAAAACACACTCACTCACTCACTCACACACACACACACACACATTCTCTCTCTCTCTCTCTCTCTCTCTCTCTCTCTCTCTCTCTCTCTCTCTCTCTCTCTCTCTCTCTCTCTCTCTCTCTCTCTCTCTCTCTCTCTCTCTCTCACATTATAAATCTAATATAAATTTTCTATCAAACACTATTTATTTATCTATCACTCTTAAATACCCTAAACTAATGCATAATACAAAACTCTCTCTCTCTCTCTCTCTCTCTCTCTCTCTCTCTCTCTCTCTCTCTCTCTCTCTCTCTCTCTCTCTCTCTCTCTCTCTCTCTCTCTCTCACACACACACACACACACACACACACATTATAAATTTAACAATCTATTACTACCCAACACTATCTATATCTATTTTGTCTATTAACCTAAATTATAGATCAATGCAAAATTCAAAACACATACACATCCTCTCAAACACACACATACACTATCTTAAATAATTCTAACGATCTATTATAAACACTATAAAAAATCAATCTATTATAACTCTCTCTCTCTCTCTCTCTCTCTCTCTCTCTCTCTCTCTCTCTCTCTCTCTCTCTCTCTCTCTCTCTCTCTCTCTCTCTCTAAACTTTATTTTTCAAAAAAAGAACAAAACATAAACTCCAAAATCTTTCAATATCTTCAAGCATACATCTACACTCCACCTCTTCTCTCTCTTTCTCTCTCACAAATTACAAATCTAATAATATATTATTACCAAACTATCCTAAATAATACTAACAATCTATTACAAGACCATTCAAAACCATATTCATAATAACAATATTTAAAACCATTTTAAATCAATGCAAAATTCAAAAACACATACACATATAATACACACACTCTCTCTCTATCTCTTTCTATCTTTCACACTCTCTATCTCTCAAAACAAACAAACAAACACCAATCTCATACAAACAAACAAAAATCAAGCACCAACCTCAAACATTGATCTTCAAGCACTGATCTTCAAGCCCTCAAGCACTGATCTTCAATCACCCTCAATCGCTCCAAAGATGCTCCAACCTGCAAGAAAACAGAGCGAGAGAGAAGGCGCTGGATCACGCGAATCGGAAAAACCAAACACATGTCGGAATCTGACGACTTCAAAACACGTTGAAATTCGACGTTTGTGCCTATTCCAGGCCCGGACGACAGGTCCCAGATTCCATGGACAGGCTTTTTGATTGCCAACGTGGACGTCGGATTTTGACGTCCACGTCGGTTTACACGTATTTTCTTTTTTTTGGAAAAAACATGCCAGGTCATATCCACATTTGAATGTCTGAATTCGACACGTCAGATTCCGACGTGCCTTTCAAAAATTGGTTGTTGCCCATATTTTACGATCGTCGGACTCTGATTTTTGGATTTTTTACTGGGACGTCGTATTTTGACGTGTCGGATTGTGATGGTTATGAAATTCTTAAACATATGTCGGACGTCCACGTCGGAATCTACGTGATATATTATTGTGATCTCAGGAAGAAACTCAACTTCCAGAATATCAATTGTATTTTCATCAGCTATACTACTTCAGATCAAGTCTACAAGTTGTTTAATCCCATCGAGTCGAAGATATTTACTAGCTGGGATGTCACCTTCATCGAAGATCACTTTATCGACCTCAAAGGAAAATTCAGTGTCCTTGTAGCCGACCTGTCAGATTCTCCTGACATATTGAACTTTCTAGTTCCTTAGTTGACTATTCCCATTGAAGGTCCAAGCTCATCTACTCTTGACGAACAATATGCCAACAACGAATTCGATGATGATGATGTTGAAGTTTAGCAACTACAGTATATTGAACATGATCAACTTCATCTATTTTTCAAAAGATCATCAAGAGCCAGCAGACCACCTACCAGGTATATCGATGAGTCTGCAGCCTATCTTGTTCACAAGTCGACAACCGACGACTATTGAAGAGGCGCTCAGTAAGCCAGATTCTGATTTTTGGAAAAAAGCTATGGATAAAGAATATTTATCTCTTATCAAGAACTAGACATGGATGATTGTCGAATTACTTGCTAGCAAAAACGTAGTTGATTGCAAATGGATTTTCAAAGTCAAGTACAAAACAGACGGAAGCATCGATAGGAGAAAAACACAACTTGTCGCCAGAGGATTTTCTCAGATATACAATGTCGATTACACTGAGACTTTCAGTCCAATACTCAAACATTCTTCTATTCAACTTTTATTATCGTTTGTTGTTGCAACATATTTGGAAATACATCCAATGGATGTACATACAACATATCTCAATGGAGTTATTGAAGAAGACATTTACATGGTGCAACCCAAAGGTTATATTATCGAGAGTAAATACAATCATGTGTGTAAACTCCATAAGACACTTTATGGCTTGAAGCAATTTGCTCGAGCATGTTACAAAGGATCAATACTTCTCTCATTGATCATGGCTACACACCAAGCTCTTCATATTCGAATGTTTACTTCAAGATAGTGCGACAGTCTTTTATCATTATCACTTTGTATGTGGATGACACACTCTTCAGCAACAATATCGATCTGATAAAAGAAGACAAGTCAATGATATCTTCTGAATTCGACATGACCGATTTGGACAAAGCTCTTTTCTGCCTTGGTATTCAAATCCATAGAGAAATCAAAAGTTGATCTACATTACTCAACAAAGGTACATCTATAGTATGTTAGCCAAATATAATCTGGCTAATTGCAAGTTAGCTCTCTCACCAATGGAACCAGGTCTCAAATTGTCAAAGGACCAATGTGCTCAAACAATTCAAGAAAAGAAACAAATGTGTGAGTATCCTTACCATTATATTATAGGATCTCACCATTTGTCATCTTGAGGGAGTAAAATTTCTTTCTAAGATGTAGCTTGGAAGCTATATCTCGCACTTTGTATAGTGTGCTTAAGATGTTCCAGACTTCTTTTGATGTCTAGGCCTCGGAGACATGGCCGATCTGGGTATCCGTAATGTTGAGGATGATCAGCGCGAAAGCC
This sequence comes from Diphasiastrum complanatum, assembly GCA_029204225.1. Taxonomy (NCBI): domain Eukaryota; kingdom Viridiplantae; phylum Streptophyta; class Lycopodiopsida; order Lycopodiales; family Lycopodiaceae; genus Diphasiastrum; species Diphasiastrum complanatum. Next base: position 5,105,452 of record CM055092.1, on the reverse strand, counting down.
TTTCCATCCTTCAGCTTCCATCTGGCGATTGCTGCATCGTTGATTTCGGGTTTCCCTTCTGCACCTGTAACAATGTCATACAATTTTTTAGCCATTATTATAGTTTTCATCTTAAATTTCCACAGATGGTAATTGGCTCCATCAAGCTTGTCCATGACAGGACTGGCTTTCCCTTGGGAATCCATGTGAAAGATTAGTCTAAGTGATAGGAAAAACTATCAGTGACTTAAATGTAAAAATCTGGTACTGAATTATAGAACAAGAAGACAATTACTCTATCGGCTAGTAGAATCTTGTATTGTGGAAGCTTATTAGGCTATGCAAATTGCTCTGATACCATGTTGGAGAAAGAGGGTGTGTGAGTGTGAGAAACTAAAATACTCGAATGAGAAACGAACTCGAATGGAAAGTGTTCATGCGAAGCGGAATGAGCTATATTACTCTTTCCCTAAGCATGACTACGCATATCAGAAACAAACAGAACACTAGCGATAGAAATCACGGTTGATCTGATTACATAGCCAAACATTAACAAAACATTAGAAGAATAATTTGTCGTGAATAATTAGACAAATCATTAGTCGCGAATGATTCACGAAGAGCTAGACTGAACTCGACTGATAATCAGTCGCAAAAGACAAGACTAAATATTAGTCGTCAACAACTAGACTAATAATAATTGGCTAAGAACAGATTACCAGATTGAGCAACAAGAGAGTCAGACAAAATGAAGAAAAGCATAGCAATATGGATACAAATCTGAACGTAGATCAACAGAGCTGTTATCAGATTAAGTATATCAAAATATACATGTCAATAATGTTGTTGACACAAGACAATATTTATGAAACCGCGTGCTCTACAAAGCTAATTCAATCTGTAAAAGGGGATGAACTTATTGCTAACAATACAAAAGAATCAATGCGCAAGGCATCTACTTCGTCTATCTCTGATAAGCTTTTGATGCAATTATTTTCACACACGCTTTTGAATACGCAAGTGATATTCAATATATATACACATTTTTACAAGTGTACAAATGAAGAAAGTACAAATTGGATGTGCTATTTGTAGGAGATCGTGCGTGGCTGCTGTCGTTGTCAAATCTGTTAGCATAGTTGTGTGGGATGAGCGTGAAAAGGCCGCGACGTCAGCCATTGCTGAAATGAATGTTGATGAAGATGCAAAAAATGCGACACTCTGACGAAATGCCTTAGGATTTAATTTATAGGGTGCCTTCACTTTTCCTAGGGCACCTTCGACCTTTTGTAAGGTAGTGTCGTCTTTTTTGCCTGTCACAAATCACGTGTAAAATACAGTGTCACGTTTTTTGCCTTTTTCGTCTATGGAAATTTATTTGTCTTATTTTACATGTAAATATGCAGACTGTGCGACAACATGAGTAAAAATGTAGCATGAATGGAGACAGATTAAAATAGGATTTAGAAGAGTAGAGGACATAAATCCAACACCCCCCCTTAATATGGATTCGTGAATGCCTTGATCTTCATACTGAGCAATGCACAAAATTTGTTGTGTACATTAACACTTAATGCCTTCATGAATATATCTGCAACCATGTCTGTGTTGAGAACTTTGCCCCTGACGTAGTGATATCTGATTTCAATGTGCTTACTCCTAGATTGAAATCTAGGGTTGGCCGATAAGACAATAGCACTCTGATTATCATAGAATAAAATTGTGGAGTTGTACTGATACAGATAAATGTCGAACAATAAATTTTTCAACCAAAACACTTTCTTAATAGATTGAGAAGCAACAATGTATTCTGCTTCTATAGAAGAAAGTGCAATAGAGGTTTGCTTATGATTGTTCCATGAGATAGGACCACCGTTGAAGAAGAATGTAAATTTAGATGTGGACTTGTGATTGTCTACATCTCCTCCCCAGCTTGCATTAGAATATCCACTAAGCTAATGAAGATTGTCGTTGTTGACATCTCCATAGTAGATGCACTGGTCCACGGTAGCTCAAATATACCTCATGACTCTTATGAGAGCCTTCCAATGGGTAATGCCAGGATTAGCCATATATTGACTGAGTGAGCTTACTGCAAAAGAGATATTTGGTCGTGTACAGACCATTGCGTACATGAGAGATCCAAGTATCGATCGATAAGGATACTCTCTCATCTGCTCCTCTTCCTACTTGGTCTGGGGACATTGGTCCTTTGATAAATGCAGGCCTGGATCCATCAGTGAGTGAGCTAATTTACAATTCATTAGATTGTATTTGTTAAGAACATTGTGAAGATATCTTTGTTGAGTGACATAAATCAGTCATGTCACTCTGTCTCTGTGGATCTGAATGCCCAGACAGAAGTGAGCTTCACCTGGATCAGTCATGTCGAACTCTGAAAATAGCATCTACTTAGAATCCTTGACCAAATTGGTATTGTTGTTGAAGAGCAACGTATCATCCACGTATAAGGTGATGATAATGAAGGATTGTTGCACTGACTTGGAATAGATGTTGTAATCAGCTATGTTTGGTTTTAATCCTTGCTCAATGAGAAATGTGTTGATCTTCTGAAACCAAGCTCTGACAGACTATTTAAAGTCGTAAAATGCTCTGTGGAATTTATAGACATGATTTTTCATACCTTCCAAAACGTATCCTTCGGGTTGGATCATGTAGATGTCTTCTTGTATAACTCTATTTAGATAGACCGTTTGCACATCAAGTTGATGTACTTCGAGGTCGGTAGCTGCAGCATAAGACATGAGTGTTCAAATCGACGAATGCTTGACTACTGGACTAAAAGTCTCACTATTGTAGTCGACGTTGGGAATCTGAGTGAATCTTCATGCTCCCAGTCTTTCCTTCTTTTGATCAATTGCTCTGTTGGCATTGTATTTGATCTTAAAGATCCATTTGCAAATGATATTGCAGCCAATAGGAGCTTCGACTGGTGACCACGTCTGGTTCTTGATCAGAGAGGAATACTCTTTGTCCATAGCTTCTCTCCAGAGATCGGAGTTTGGTTGGCTAAGTGCCTCTTCGACTATCGTCGATTTTTGTATCAAGAGACATGCAGACTCAGGAGTATACCTTGTGGGCTGTGTGCGCACTCGACTTGATCTTCTGGGAGGATTTGACTGATGAACCACTCCTAAGACTTGTTGCTGGGTAGCAGCAACGTCTTCGTCTAATTCACTATCAAAAAGTGGATTGACAATGGACACGCTTGAGCTAGAAGCTCGGACAGTCATGTCAATGGCAGGTGATGAAGGTTCTCTTGGAGCAATATTATTGCCTTTGATGTCGACGAATTGATCCTCGATAAAGACTGTATCTCGGTTATACAAGATTTGTTGGGCATCAGGATCATACAGCTTATATGTATTATCAGATGAAATATATCCAATTAGGATGGCCTTGAGGCCTTGGAAGTCCAATTTTTTCCACGTGTCTTTTGGGATCTGCATGTAGGCAATGCATTCAAACACTCTTAGGTTCTTCACAGAAGGCTTAGAGCCTATCCACACCTCATGGGGTGTCTTGCATGAGGGCGCCTTGGTTGAACATATGTTCTGGATGTAAGCTGCAGTGGAGACAACTTTGGTCCAAAATTCAAATTTATGTATAATTTGACTCACACACCCAAATTTAAAGATTTTCAGTGCAAATTCAAGCTTTTTCTATAGAGACTCTATCCCTATGATTTTCTTTTGGATTAGATCAGCCAAAAAATCAAATTTGAAGCTTGATTCAGGTGCATTAAATGAGTTTCTCTGATTTTTTGAGTGCATGTTGAAGTTGAGAGAGATATTGCCAAAAATCATAGATTAAGGAGTGATTTTGCAAGGTTGAGACTAGAATCTAAATTTCCATCATTCTAGATTGGTTCATGAGTGATAGGATTGTGTCTATAAGCTTTCAAATTGCTAGAAGACTTTAGGTTCAGATCTCTTAGAGAAACCATTAAGTGTTTCTAGTGCTCTTTCACATTCAAAAATGGCATCTATGAGTGGTTTTTTGCTTGAAACTAGTGAAAGGCTCACATCCACTAATTATGCTATTTGGAAAGTTTGAATGGAGTCTTTGCTTGTACTCCATGATCTTTATGACGTAGTACTTGAGGTGGAAGTAGAACCTCAAGGAGGTGTTGAATTGGTGAAGTACAAAAAGAGATGTAGAGTTGCATTACGTTGCATAAAAATGAATTTAAGTAATGAACTTTTGAAGGAAATCTCATTTTGTACCACATCCAAAGAGGCATGGGATTCACTAAAAGCAATTTATGAATCCAAGAATACTTCAAGGATACTCATGCTTAGGAATCAAATTCTTCAAAGCATGAAAGTAAGTAGTGAAAGTGCCCAAAATTATGTTCTTAGGATCAAATCTTTGAATAAGGAGTTGTCTTCTATAGAAGATAAGATCAAAGATGATGAATCAGTTCAAATCATTTTGAATGGATTAGGAGATGATTATTCTAATTTTGTTCAAACCTTTGCTATTCAAGATTCACTTCCTAGTACTGAAAAACTTCAAAGTGTGCTTGTAAGTGAGGAAAGTAGAATGCTTCATATCAAAAGTAGGATGAGTACCTTATCTTCCAAGAAGACTCAAGACATGGAGATGGAGAGCAAGGATGGAGCATCAAGCTCCAAAAGCAAGAGCAAGAAGGACAAGAAGAAGCTAAAGTGTTGTGCTTGAGGAGGAAGAGGAAGAATGCAGTCTATCTTTGATGGTATCCTCACCACAAACATCTAATCAAGACACTTGGTGGATTGATAGTGGGGCAAGCTCCCACATCACTCACCGAAAAGACTACTTTTCTAATCTACTTTCTTACAATAGTTCTAAGAGATTTATCTTCACTATAAGTGACCAAGAATGTGAGATTGTAGGTGTTGGATCCATTCCTTTATGTCTAGGATCATCTAAAAAAATAGATCTAGACAATGTTCTTTATGTACCTTCAATTACAAAGAACTTGTTGAGTGTAGGACAACTTATGGATAGTGTATTAGATGCACATTTCAAGCATGGAGCATGTTCTATCTTGAAAGATGAAAAATGTATTGCTAATGGTTTCAAGCAAGGGAGGTTATCCAAATTGGATGCTAATGTGATGGTTGGAAGTGTGAACATGGCAAGGGAGGAGCTCACTCAAGTGGAATTGTGGCACAAAAGGTTAGGCCATCCTAACTTCAAAGCTATGGAGACCATGGTGACAAAGGAGCTAGCAAGTGGACTTTCCAAAACCATATCCAAGTGGCAAGCTTTGTGAAGCTTGTGGACTCTCCAAATCTCATAATCTACCTTTCAAGAGATCTTTGACAAGATCTAACTCTCCTCTTGACCTTACACACTCGGATGTTCATTCAATTTTACATGAATCTAATGGTGGAGCTCTTATGTATGTCACCTTTATTGATGATAGATCAAGATACTCTTGGGTTTATCTCTTGTCTAAGAAAAGTGAAGTTTTTGAGTCCTTTGTAAAGTTTAAAACTCTTGTGGAAAATTAGCTTAATAATAGCTTGAAAGTATAAAGAACTGATAATGGTGAGGTGTACATCTCCAATAGGATGAAAGAGTTTTGTGAAACTAATGGCATTAGGAGAAAGTTTACTTGCACATATACTCCACAACAAAATGGAGTAGCTGAGAGAAAGACTAGGACACTATGTGAGTGTGCTAAAGCCTTGAGATTAGATACATCCCTTTCTATTTCATTTTGGGGAGAAGCTATTTTGTGTGCAAACTTTCTATGCAATAGAATGACTAATAGTTCCATTAAAGGACTTACACATTATGAAGTATTGTAATGATTTGAAAGTTTTTGGATGTAATTGTTATGTACATATTTCTTTAAAAACAAGAAAAAAAGAAGATGCCACTTCATTCAAAGGCATCTTTGTTGGTTATAGTGAAAAAAGTAAAGCTTATAGATATTTGATCCTATTACCAAGAAGGTGGTTGTAAGTAGAGATGTATTTTTTGATGAATCTCTCCAAGCCAAAGGAAAGGTGACTTCCAACAACACTCAACTTGTCAAGGATCATGCTATGGCCGAGGAGGAGTTTCATGAAGATGAAGACCAAGAGGAACTTACTCAAAGTCCAAGGGTGCCAAGAAGATCAACAAGGACAAGGATTGAGCCATCAAGGCTCACTTATAGTGAGAAAGGGGAGCAAAGGGAAGATTCTCAACTACTCAACTCTTATACTTTCTTGACTACTATGATTGATGAACCAACAAGTTTTGAGGAAGCAAATAAGTCTCAATATTGGAGGAAAGCTATGCAAGTAGAGTTTGATGCATTAATGGAAAATCAAACTTGGAAGCTTGTTGATCTACCTTATGGAAAGAAGCCTCTTACTTGTAAATGGATATATAGATTGAAATATAATCAAGATGGTTCCATCCATAAGTATGAAGCTAGACTTGTAGCAAAAGGGTTTTTGCAAGTCAAAGGCATAGATATGATGAAAACTTTGCACCTGTTGCAAAGCTTGTAACCATTAATCATATGTCTTGCTGCTTCTTAGCAATGGGAGCTCTTCCAACTTGATGTGACAAATGCTTTCTTGAATGGATTCTTGGAAGAGGAAATCTACATGTGCCATCCAATTTTGACATTATGACCTTATCAAAGCTTGATTCATCATTAGAAATGAAGGAGAACCATATGTACATAAATAGGAGAGCCAAAATTTGTGGTACTACTAGCATTCAATGCATTCCCTACACCTATTCAAGTGTAAACTACTATCATATTGACACCTAACAACTTGCATGCAGAAATTGCACCTAACTTCTATCTACTTGACTCCAAATGTCAATTTCTCAACTAGATATGTACAAAACTACATGCATGTGTCCATTACTATATTTTCATGCCTTGCATGTGACTTCCCTAGATGAATTTGACATGTGTAGAGCATGTATACTGACTTGCATGTCATACTAGACCAACTGGACTTTATGCATGTCAATGGAACTTGATCTACCTAACTCAAACTCGCCCTATTCTACAAGGATATGTGCTCAATTCACACACATTGAATATGTACAATCATTTTACATGGGTAGAACCCCCAAAATCAACATACATAAGATAGATATGTTTTACAATTCTTCACACTCCTCCTTAAAATATATGTATCTGATGTTGATGAAGATCCTTTGTGTGTGGATTCTTTGTTTTGTATTTGAAGTGAAGATCCAAAGAATCCATCATAGCAGCACGCTTACCAAATCCACGATAAGAATCTCTTTGATAGAAATATTTTCCAAATGCCTTTGAAGAATATTCCACCAATCTGCCACTATGTCAATATGCCTCCTCCATGCAGCTTGATCCTAATCTTGGGTTTGAGAACTCCACATGCATGAAGATGGCTGCATAAGAATCTGACAAATCCGAGGCTTCCATGCCTCATCATGATCATAGAGATCATATAAATCAAGATTATACCATGAGCAATATTCAAGATTAAGCACACTAGCTTTATTAGTCCAAACTCTATGAACTCTGTCCAAAATGGATCTAATCTTGAAACTATATTCAAACTTGATCAAATTGAGGCTAAATACTTTCTTAAGGATGTAAGTGTCCTCATTGGATGTTTCACTTACTCTCAAAAGAAGTTTACAATATGTCTCAAAACATGAGAAAACTCCTTTTTTCAAACTATGAGTACTACACTCATACTTTCTCTTACTCAATTTAAGAGCATACAAATGATGATACAATATCTTTCTTTCTAGATGTTTTGGAAACATAATCAGGTCACCAATGACAAGAATTAATGCCAAACTAAAGACGTCATTCAAAACTAGAATAGTCTTATTTGATATTTGAGATAAGCAAATCTCAACTAAGCAAGATATATCATCAATCAAAGAAAGAGAACCATAGATGAGTAGAATAGAATGAATCACCTTTACTTATCCTTTCTTTTTTATAAAATAAGAACAACAAGGTCTCGGCCTTGTTCAATGATGAATATATCTTTGGACATGCATGTTGAGGATACTCCTCCTCAAACCTCGACCCCATCACAACTTGATTACTCACCATAGCAATGACTTGTGATGCATCATAAGATGATGTGCTCTCGGCCCCTTCCAAGATTGAAACTAGATCTTCATGAAAAACAATAACATATCCATGCTCAAACACCTTGAGATAGAGAGTGTAAAGGCTATGTAGCCTTCCTTGGTGGATAAGCATCCAACCATGATCCATAGGCTTGGATCTCCATCTTTCTTTCCTTCCAAGAATCCACATGCAAAGCAATAATTTCCAAGACAACCTTAGGCTTATAATCGAACAAGACTCCATATAGTGCATTCCTTCCAATAGCTCCATAACTCCATAAAGTTTTGCATGATGGAAAATACACATGCACCATAAAACTTGAAGAGACAAGACATAGCCATTGGCTACTTGTGAAACCATCAATAAGAGTAGAAAAGCAAGAGGCAACTTCCTTGCTTATTGATGAAGAAAGGTCAAAATCCAAGTGTTTCAACTCCATAGGATGTTTTGTCTTGGTAGAAGACATCAAATATGGATCCATATGTGATTTTGCCATAGAATAAGCCACTCTTGGCTTGATCTCCTTGACTATTGAAGACATAGATCTGAAATTGGAAACATGCAACCTCCTATGCCATAACCGCCATCCTTCCTTGAAAGTGTGTTGATCTTCAGCAGCTTGTTCTTTTGCCTACATTCTTTAGCAATAAGAACATCATGCAGAGCTTCCATAGATGGTAGCTCCTCCCTGATAGATAAGTTTGCACAACATCTGCATACTCTTCTCTAAGTCCATAAAGGACTACTTGAACAAGTTGATTGTTCTCTAGAGTATCTCCTATGCATGTTATCTCTCTGTGAAGGTCTTTAACTCTCATTACAGAACTTGAAGCACTTTCATCAACTCTTTGAAAACTAGAAGAGATCTGATTTCTAAGAGTAAGACGTCTTGATGTGATCTTTGCTTCATAAATGTTCTTAAGGATTTTCCAAGCCTGCTTGGTTGAGTTGCATGAACTTATTTCTCTCAACATCTCATCAGAGATATTCAATTTGATGATAAGAAGAGCAATCCTTGTTCTCTTCTTGAACCTCTGAGCCTCATCACAAGCTTCAGGTTCAACTTCAATTCCTAATACTATGTCCATTATACCATAAAGAACTAACAAAGAATCTATCTTATTCTTTCAAACTGAATAGTTGGAGGTATCTAGTCTCTTACTAGCTTCAAAGAGAAAATATCCTATAGATGCCATGAATGTGAAGATTTCGTGTAAATGGACAAGAATATGTTTGAGCTTGTTTCTAACAAACTAAATGTTGCTACACTTCTCACTATAGAAATTTTCAAAGGGTGAACTACCAAATCCTATGTAAAATCTTGCAATTGTATTTGAGATAGGTTTTAAATATTCCACCAATACAATGCAAACTAGATCAACCTCTCAAAGTGAATTGGAGTATAGAAAAATTTTGGTTCTTTCTTCTTTTGGCACGTGTGGAATGCTCAAAGACAACACTATTGACTCAAAAATACTCAAACTGTTTGAAGCAATGTGTTAAATGACTCAAAACTTTGTCTAGATCTCGAGTTTGTTGGATTGATATACACAAGAAATGGATTTTGAATGTGTTGCTTCTCTTTTACAATAGGAACCAAAAACAATTGGGTATTCTACCAGATCCTATACATTTTTATATGCTTTGGACGTTTATCGCAAAGCTTACAAAGCATTTCACGCAATCAAAAGCTCACGGCTTCAACGAATGCATGCATGACTTCAAAAAGATCCAACATTACGGGGATCCTTACAGGCTTGAACTGTTTCTCCAGATGATTTGAATACAACTACTTGGCTAAAGCATTTCATAGATGTGCATGGAGAGAAATTGCCTAATTTCTTATATTTCCACTTGCCGGATAATTTTACAAAATTAGAGATGTTTTTGATGTACAACGAGTTTGCCCAATAAAAAAATGTTTCCTATTTGAGTTACTCATATTTTCTTAGAATTTGGAAAAGAGATTTTTGTTGAAAATGGAAAATCATCTATCTTGACTTTTGGTTATGAAAAAGTTTTTTCTAGATGTATGTAATGTTCCATATTGAAATGCCAAATTTGGCCTAGAGGAAACTCGAGCTACATGGTTATATGAAATCTAGTTGGTCAAGTACAACATGCATATAGAAGTTTGGCATAGAAATGTCAACTATAGGCTTATAGAAACATGAGTCATATCACATGCAAAGGTTGTAAGTGTTCCAAAGCGACATGCAAAGCATGCACAAAGTGTAAATGGACACATGCATAGTGATTTGGACAATTCTAGTTTAGAAATTGCCACATGGTAAAAGTAGGTAGATAAATATGCATGTAAAGCGACATATGTCACTATTTTGTTAGTTTTCACTTTCTCACAAACTTTGATGATGAACCGAGTATCGAAGCTACTTCTTGTCAATTTGGATCTTTAACCTTGTATGCTTGAACTCATGGAGGAGGCTATAATTTCTTTGTACTTTCATCATTATTTATGAAAGTAACTATTCTTTGATTATTAGCATGCTAGATTGTGGTTTAGTCATAAATTCTTGAACCAGATCTTGATACTCAATCTAGAATTAGCTTATGTGCTAAACACAAAGCTTAATAAAGATCATTCACAATTGGAATTGGCATTCCACACATGTGAAACTTCTGGATTTTCATCATGGTATCAGAGCCAAATTAAGCTTTGCATGCTATTATCATTGTATATGTAAGAAATCTTGAGTGCTATTCAAGCAAGGAAGTTGTTTTTCACTTTTCTCTACCTTTTCTAGAAAAGTGTTTGGATCAAAGAGGTTAGGATCAAGTTTTTCAGAACAAATAGAATTTTGGAATTCCGCACATGTGAAAATCAGTATATTTCAAACCTCTTTATTTCCTTTATTATAGGTCCAAAGATATTGATGTTATAGCTTGATGGAAAGCTGTGAGGTATACTTTCCATAGCAATTGTTCTCAAATCAATCTAATGTGTCTATCTTGAGTTATAAGCTCAGAAAAAGGATAGGGAGAGTTCCATAATCCGAGTGTTCACTTTTTGATTTGATGCAAATTTTGCTTGTCATGTTCAAAATCCAGATCTCCTATTGTCTCTCTTGAAGATTATCATGGAGGGATGGGGCCGAGAATTGAGGAATCACCTCGAATCTTCTCACCTAGAAGATCACTAAGAGAAAGATCCAAGCCTAAGAGACTTTCTTATGATGAGAAAGGCAAACAAATGGATATTGATTCCACTAGTTATGCTTATTTTATCTCACATAAAAGAGCCAAAGGATGTTCAAGAGGCACTCAAATCAAAAGAATGGTTTTCAGCCATGAAGCAAGAATATGATGCTTTGATAACCAAGAAGACATGGGAGCTTGTTGGATCTTCCATCCAACAAGCGCACTATTGGATGCAAATGGGTTTTCAAAGTCAAATATAATCAAGATGGCACAATCAACAAATATAAGGCAAGACTTTGTGCAAAGGGCTTTGTCCAGATTTATGGACTTAATTATAAAGAAACATATGCACCTGTTGCAAAGATGGTATCAATAAGAGTTATCATATCCATTGCTTGTTTTTTCAAATGGAGAATGTTCCAATAAGATGTCTCAAATGCTTTTCTAAATGGATATCTAGAAGAAAAAATCTACATGGAACAGCCATATGGAATCATCAAATATGAGTCCAAAGTATGCTTGCTCTTCAAGAGTCTCTATGGACTAAAGCAAACACCAAGATCATGGTATGCTCAACTAAACTCTTTCCTTATCCCACTAGGACTCATTCTTAGTGATTATGATCCTTGCTTGTATATCAAGTTTTATGCTAGTGATATTGTCATTTTACTCATTTATGTTGATGATATTATCATAAGTGGAAGTAGTATCAATTAGTTGAAGAAACCAAAGTTTCACTTGGAGGAGAATTCAAGATGCAAGATCTTGAAAAACTTCATTACATTTTAGGTTTAGAGATTGACTTGCATAATGATAAAGCTTTTGAATGTTAAAGAAATTTAATATGTTAGATTGCAAGAGTATTGATACTCCAATGGAGCAAAATGTGAAACGTCCTAATAAAGGTGATGATAGATCCTTCATGGACATCACACTTTTTAGGAGTCTTATAGGCTCCTTAATTTGGCTTACTATAACTAGACCTGATATCAGTTTTAGTGTTCATAAGTTAAGCCAAGCTATGCAAAATCCTATAGTTCATCATTGGAAAATGGCCAAAAGGGTACTTAGATACATGTCTTCATCCTATGGTTATGGTTTATTATACAAGAGTAAAGACCTTTCTATGGTTGGATATTTAGACTTGGATTTTGCAAGTGATAAAATGGATCGGAAGTCTACAAGTGCTTATGTGATTTATCTTGGAGGAGCTTTAATACCTTGGCTTTCCAAAAAGCAAGATACCATATCTCTTTTAGCTTGTGAAGCCGAGTACAAAGCACTTACTACTACAACAAAGGAAGTACAAGAGGTTGCTTTTGGAGCTAAAGACTATAAAAGAAGATGATATACCATTGACCATGTGTGATAATATTTCAACACAAGCCCTTGCCAACAACCCAATATTCCATGCAAGGAGCAACCACATTGAAGTTGCACATCACTCCGTGAGAGAGAAACTCATTGGAGGGGAAATCTATTTGGAGGACATCGACACATCATCATGTATTGCAGATTTGCTTACCAAAGTACCTTTCAGCAAGAATTCTTTCATCAAGCATAGAGCCAATCTTGGATTAATTCTGAGATCCATGTTCATGTCAATATAGATTAATTTTCAAGAGTGATGAAAATGGAAAATCATTTATCTTGAGTTTTGGCTATGAAAAAGTTTTTTCTAGATGTATGTAATGTTCCATATCGAAAATGCCAAATTTGGCCTAGAGGAAACTCGAGCTACATGGTTATATGAAATCTAGTTGGTCAAGTACAACATGCATATAGAAGTTTGGCATAGAAATGTCAATTATAGGCTTATAGAATGTCAGAAATGGTGAACTCCTGCCACTTTGTCGCAGCACAAACACAAAGCGAAGGCCAAATGAGAACAATTCGTGACAGTCAACATCCCTTGACTCGAACCACGAATGATTTGCGAATCATTCGTGAATCGTAGATGCACCTCCAGGACCATAAATGAAGATTACTCATGTAGATTGAAGACCGCGAAAGCAGCCATGCAGTGTGGGAAAGATTAAAACATAAGTATGAAGTGAGGACTGTAGCTTCAGTCATGCACCTTCACAATCAGTTGCAATCCATATGATGGGATGGCAACCAGTTGGATCAGCATGTTGAGAAGATCGAAACAATCTTCGCACAACTCGCTGCATCAGGACAGGAACAGTGCCTTTGAGGTGCACCCAAAATTGGCAAAATTCAAGGATTTCATTAGGCACTCTTAGGTGTGCTATAGGTCCCATCACCACAACAGCTGATGTACTTCATGGAATCTCTACTGACATCCTCAACCGTTGAGAATGCTCATACTGAGTCTGTCAGATATGACATTCAAAAAAGCAGTCAGTCTTTTCGCTGATGAGAGACTGATGAGAGACAAAGGAGAGGGAAGCAGTGATCAAGATAAGGCTCTCTTCATAAAATGAAAGTAGAAATACAAGAACAAGCAAGATTCGAGAAGACGAAGTCCTCAAATCAGCAATCTTCTTCTTGCGATCACTACCAGGCCATATGACCAACAAATGCTGGTTCAATCTAGCAATACCTTGCATGCACTGCAAGAAGACAGGATACTTTGCATACGATTGTAGATTCAATCCAAAAAGAAAAAGCAAAGCTGAAAATGCAAACATTGTAGAGTCATCTTAGGATGTAGAAAGAGGTGACGAAGCTTTCATGATACTCGATGAAGCTTCAACAAGCTGTTTTGAATACGACTACGATGTAGTCATCGATTCAGGAGCAACATCACACATAACCTTCAACAAGAAGATCTTGATCAACTTTCACGAACTCGAAAATGACAAAGCAGTGATTCTAGGCGATGAAAGCAGACATGATGTCAAAGGCATCGGCACTCTACAACTGCGAACATTGTCAGGTCAAGTAGAGCTGCCAAGAGCACTCTATGTGCCCTCACTTAGAAAAGATCTACTATTTGTCTCAAAGATGATAGATCTTGGCATTCGAGCTTTGTTCAATGGCAACACATGCCGCATGATCGAGAAGATGACAAACAAGTTGTTGATGGTCGGATGCAGAGAAGGAAACCTCTTCCAGGCCAAAATAATCAGCAACTCTGATAGCATATTAAATGCTTCAAAAAATGAAGATCGGCTCTGGCATAGGAGAATGTATCATTTGAACATGCAAAGCTTGTATGACATGAGCAGAAAAGACATAGTCACAGATCTCAGAATTTTAAGACTCAAAACTGAGTTTTGCGAAGCTTGTCAAAAAGGCAAGCAACATCGAAATCCATTCACGCATGAGGAAAGAAGAGCCAAGGAAGTTCTTGAGCTCATCCACTCTGATGTTTGTGGACCAATGAAGATGGATTTGCTCTCAGGTTCAAGATACTTTTTGACATTCATAGATGATTATAGCCAAATGACCACAATCTACTCCTTGAAGAAGAAATCCGAAGTGTTTGATTCCTTCAAGAAGTTCGTGGCATTTGCAGAGCGACACACCTCAAAAAAGATACAGATCCTTAGATCTGACAATGGAGGTGAATACAAAAGCAAAGAATTCTCAAAATTCTGCAAAGAACAGGGGATCGAACACGAGTTCACTCCTGCATACACACCAAAATACAATGGTGTTGCAGAAAGAAGAAACAGAACGCTAGTCGAAGGAGCCAGATGCATGATGGCACAGGCTCAATTGCGAGGTCAATTCTGGGCTACAACGACAACGCTGGAAAATAAAACACCATACAAAATGTGGACAGGCAAAAAATCTGATCTCACATTCGTACGAGTGTTTGCATGTGCAGCATACAAGTACATTCCAAAAGAAAAAAGAAACAAGCTCAATGACAAATCTGAACAAAAAATCATGGTCAGCTACTCGAACGGAACACGTCTACAGGCTCTACAGCCCAACCACGAAGAAGATTGTTTCAAACAGAGATGTGAAGTTCCCTGGACTGAAAGATGAAAGAGGCCATGAGATCTTCACACTGTTGCCCATTCAAGAGGGAGATCGAGAACAAACATCAAATCAGAATGCAGAGCCGAAGACTACAAAGCAGCAAGAAGCAGAGGATCAATCCCACAAACAAGAAACGTTCGAACAGCGATGAAACAAACCTAGAAGGTCAACGAGGCAAAGAAGACCTCAAGACTGCTACTTTGACAATCTTCAATGGAGCGAAGACATGCAGGCTTCACTGAAGAGCTAGCAACATACCAAGAAGCTATCCAGAGTCCAAAGGGAGAATCTTGGAAGCAGGCAATGTTAGAGGAGATCAAGTCGATGAGGCAAAACGAGGCATGGACATTAGAGCCACTGCCAGAAAACAGAAAAATAGTTGACTACAAGTGGGTGTACAAGAAAAAGATGAAAGCAGATGGCACCATTGGCCGCTACAAAACAAGGCTTGTCATGAAGGGCTACACGTAGAGATATGGTGTTGATTATTTCGACACATATTCGCCCATGGTCAAGATGACAAGCATAAGGCTGTTCCTTGCATATGCCACACAGCACAATCTGAAAATTCACTAGATTGACATGAAAATAGTCTTTCTCCACGGAGATCTAGAGGAAAAAATCTTCATGAAGCAACCTGAAGACTATGAAGACCCCGACAATCGACAATATGTCTGTTGGTTGCAGAGATGCATCTATGGTCTAAAACAGGCATCACAAGCCTGGTATAAAAAGCTTGATGGTCTTTTGAAGTCTCTAGACTTCAATCCTACTCAACTAGACTGCAATGTCTACATCAAAAGAGTAGGAAAGGATTTTGTGATACTGACCATTTTTGTGGATGATTCACTAATGATAGGAAATTCCTTGATGTTGATCAAAGACACGAAGCGTCAGATTTTTGAAAGCTACAAAATCACAGATCTTGGAGAAGCAACAAAATGCCTAGGGCTGGAGATCAAAAGAGATATAACAAAGGGCAAAATGCACTTGAGTCAATCAGAATATGCCAGAAAAGTGCTAAAGAAGTGCCACATGATGGACTGCAAAGAGAAAGCCACACCAATGATAGCTAGAGCCAAGCTCACGAAGCAGGATTGCCCAAAAACGAAAGAGGAAGAACAGAAGATGGCAGGTATATCCTACTAGAACTTAATGTACCTGACAATTTGTACCAGACCTGATTTAGCTTTCTCTGTTTACGCCTTTGAGCCAATTCTCCTCCAATCTTGGCCTAGCACATTGGCAAATGGCCAAACGAATCCTACAGTATCTGAAGGGTACCCACAATATGGGATTAATCTACAGAGCTAAAAATGAAAAAAAAAAAAAAGATTTGAGCTACATCACTACAGTGATGCGAGCTGGGCGAGCTGCAAAGATGACAACAAGTCCATTACTGGAGGATGTACAATAGCATGCGGAGCTACAATCAGTTGGATATGCAAAAAGCAAACCTTGGTGGCTAAATCCTCTTGCGAAGCTGAATATATCGCAGTTTCGAAGGTGGCAAATGAGGTAATGTGGCTGCAAATGATGCTGGAGGCAATCGGGATACCACAAGAAGGGCCAAGCATGATGAAGATGGACTCTCAGAGTGCCATCTATCTGTCCCGGGATCTTGTCTTCCATTCAAAGACAAAGCACATACCTCTGAAGTACCATCACATTCGAGATTAAATCTCAAAGGGAGAGCTCCAGGTCCAGTTCATAAAATCAGAAAATATGATTGCAGATCTGCTCACGAAACCGCTTGACAAGCCACTCTTTGCGAAGAAAAGAAAGACAATTGGATTAAACGAACAAAGCTGCAAGGTTCAAGAGGGAGTGTCAGAAATAGTGAACTCCTGCAACTTTGTTGCAGCACGAACATGAAGCGAAGGTCGAACGAGAACAATTCGTGATCGTCAACGTGCCTTGACTCGAAGCACGAACGATTCGCAAATCATTCGTGAATCGTAAACACACCTCCAGGACCGCAAACTGCAAAGGGACGCAAAACGAAAAACTACGAAAGAAACGAAGAGAACGAAAGCAAATGAGAGATTACGAAACAAACGAAGAAGAATCTTCTGCGCTGCCAGTTGGCAGCTCAACGGGCTTGGAGTCGTGCGCCCAGGTGAAACAAGTGGCAACAACGAGGACTAACCGATTAGTTGATTAGCATTAACTAGTCTTGTGATTTTCAGTGTTTAGCCATCTTGTAAACTCCACACTATGGAGGTATAAACAATCCTTTCTGGATCATAAAAATATAAGGGAGAAATAGATCTGTAAGTGACAGAGAGAGAGAGACGTAGCGAATAGAGCAGAAAAGAAAAAGACTAGAGCTGTGCATGAAAGTCTGCCAACGAGTAGAACACAGTGAAAGAGAAAAGTGTCATTCCACCAACGAGCGAGACACTGACGATCTCGCTCTAAAAAAAATTAAATTGATAATACAGTCATTCCATTTTCGTGCATCTCCTTGTCTTATGTCGTCTGTCTTGATTGCTAGAATAAAATGTGTTCTGTGATGTGTAGTCGGGTGTCTAGGTTCCTGTAAAAGCTTTCGCGCAAAAGAAAATCCAAAACCAAAAAGTCGTTCACGAATAGAAGACGAAAACAAAGAAGAAACAGTTTCGCTTTTGCGATACTGAATGAACAAAGTTTCTCACTTCTGCAACATAGAAACACGAGTCATATCACATGCAAAGGTTGTAGGGTTCCAAAGTGACATGCAAAGCATGCACAAAGTGTTATGGACACATGCATAGTGATTTGGACAATTCTAGTTTAGAAATTGCCACATGGTAAAAGTAGGTAGATAGATTTGCATGTAAAGTGACATATGTCACTAATTTGTTAGTTTTCACTTTTAGATATGGAACAAAGTAGATGAATGCTAGCTCTACCTCGAGCTATTCCATCCACCATAAACAAACTTTGATGATGAACCAAGTATTGAAGCTGCTTCTTGTCAATTTGGATCTTTGACCTTGTATGCTTGAATTTTGCACTCTCTCTCTAACTCGTGGAGGAGGTTTTGCTAATGCATTAATTTCTTTATACTTTCATCATTCTATATGAAAGTAAACTATTCTTTGATTAGTAGCATGCTAGATTGTGGCTTAGTCATAAATTCTTGAACTAGATCTTGATACTCAATCTAGAATTAGGTTATTTGCTAAACACAAAGCTTAATAAAGATCATTCACAATTTGAATTGGCATTCCACAAGTGTGAAACTTCTGGATTCTCACCAATTTTGAACTGGTATAGATTTCTAAAAAATCACGAACGACAGTATGCTCCACTTGCGAGTTTTTAAAGTCTGCAAAACAACTTGCAAAGACCAATGATGAGAAAGATAAATATTAATCAAATTTGTCATTGATTTAAATACTTTATATTTTGAAATAAATTTAAGTTGCAATCTATTTTAATATCATTATGGTATCTTTATTCTATTAAATATGTTCATTGTATTATCAGTGGATGTTGAAAAAGCCCTTCAAGTGCACAGAGATCAACAAACTGTTGAAAGCCAAAAGTTGGCCAAGCATTGAAAGAAATGTTTGGAATGTCCACAAACGTATATGGGCCTTGTTATTGACGACATGAATAAAAAAAAACAATGTTGCCTCATTTTGTCAAAGTGCCCAAAAATTTAAATGAGGCAGATCATCTCGTTGGAGTGGCACTTTGGAGTCCAAGGTCTTCTTTAATTATCCCAACGTTCATTTGACGATCACCATTGTACATAAGATAATTTGCGAACTTGGTGAAAATCTTCAGGAAATACTTTATTTGCAACTTGACAACACTGTTAGGGAAAATAAAAACCAAACTATTTTGGCATAATTGTCCATGCTAGTAGAGAATTTTTTTTTTCAAAAAAGTAAAAATAGGATTTTTGTTGGTAGGGCATACCCACGATCAAATTGATCAAATGTTTAGGTGCTTTTCTGAGAGGTTGAGACGCAAGAAAACATTTTCTTTACCAATGCTTCAAAGCATTGTCAAGAATCGTATGTGCCAAAGCCAAACGTGTCATTAATCAGACACAAATATGATTTTTGTGATTATATTAAGGTGTCCCATGAAATCCATGAAATAGAGCGATGCGTAGCTAATATTGATATATTAACTTCCATCAGCAATTAAGATCAAATGTAATGAATCAAGCATTATATTATTATGGAAAAAATTCAGTTTCATGGCTGCCTCTTGCAGGAGTTCAATTTTGCTTAACATTCCATCGACTCAAATCAAACTTGTTATGTTGTCTCCCTTGAAGTCCATGCTAGAAGAACAAAAGGCGCAAAGAGGACATTGTGAGATTGATTCATTTGCCTCATTAAATTTTTTGGAATCAAGTATTCAAGCAGCTTATAATTTTTTTGATGAGTTTATCAGCATTGGTGGATGGACTTTTTTGAGAAACAAAAAATCAGTTTGCTCAATCTCGAACATGCATCAACAACTGAAGAATCATTGGCCTCATAATCTGGGAATTTCAACTACAATTGTCGAACCTCTAAATCTTCCTCGAGATAATGATTTCTTGTAGATTGTGCAAGGTGAGGAACATGCAATTTATGTGGGCTCAAGGAAGAATAGGCAAAGTGTAAAAGTTGCAAAAATGCAATGGCATGGCGATTTGAATGAAATTCAAATTGGAAGCCTTGTTACACTTCTAGCTTCAAAAAACAATGAAGGACATTCAATTTAACTGTCAAAGTACTTGGCTTCATTCAAAATAGCAATCAAACAAAAGTACTACGCGTCCATTGGTTGCGCACCACTTCAACAAATGTTTTTTTGGGAAGGTACAAGCTCAAAATGTTGCAAGTACATCCAAAGTGCAAGAGAAAGAGAATGCCAAAAAATGAACCAAGAGTCGACAATTTGAATTACAGGATGTAGATGTTTTGGCACTAAATTTGAGTTAACAATGACCAATCATCTACGAAAGTCAACTATATCTATATTGAAAGAACGACTTGGGTTAATGAAAACCCATCATCCTCTACTCATCATCAACAGAGAAAAGCTGATTTATAAGGTTTTTTGTCAACATTAGATGCGGATTTTGAGGAAGATATGCCAGTTGACTTTGATGAAGAAGACGGGTCTTCCACTTCATTAGTTGAAAACGAGAGTGTTGAGAATATGTCAAGTTCTGAATTGAGAGGCATCAGTGAAAGTTCCTCAGAAAATGTACTTTAAAAAGGAGAATGTGCAAATAAAATTTAAGTCGTTTTGTATTTCAATAGGATTTTGAGTTTCAAAATTCAATTGTTCTCTTGAATTATTATTCATTTATAATTGTGATGATTTATGAAGTTTGCAACACAAAAACTTATAGTTCTTTATTCAAAATATGTATTTGTGGTTCTTTTTCAAAATAAAATTTAGAGAATTATTAAAAAAAATTAGGAATTTGGCCTAAAACTAGGACCATTAGAAAACACCAAAAAATATTACTCTTTTTTAGGTCAAAGTCCCAAAACAAATGTCATCATGTTTGTAGCATGGGTGAGGAAGTTATGGACAGCGAGAAACCAGCAAGTGTTTGAGGGAGAGCCCTCTTCTTTATCGGCAGCAGCTTGTATTAGACTTGCTATGTTTTTTCTAGATACCACTTAAGTTAGTTTCAGTTTGCTACCCGCATGGTATGCTATCTTGGTAGCCTTTGGGCTTTGTAAGTAAATATGGACCTCGGACTTACTGAGGCAATGCTAGGAGCGGGGATGTTTAAACCTGAGAATTAAACCCTAGCTAAGGGTCCAGTGGCCTGAGAAGTCCAAAGAGAGACTAAACTTGTTCCAATTCGTAGATGTCCTTTATGAGTGCACATAGTTGGTGATGTGCATTGTTGTTTACTAGTCTCGAGCATTTGAGATATCATGTTGAGTATTGTTGTACCCTAAGTGTTGAAAGATTGATTGTATAGTTATAAGGGGTACCACCGAAGCTTTTGGCTGAAACAAATGCATAGGATATGGCTCAATGTGCTCTAACTTGACTAGGCATCATTCATGGTTTTGGGCCAAACACAATTGGGCTTGAGACTACATAATTTTGTAGAGGCTAGTTCGCAATTGTTGGTCTTACAACACTACTACCAAAGTTGTTAAGCTCATATGTTTCCCCGAGGATGCTAGAGATTATGAAGGGCTGCAACCATGAGGAAACATTAAAGGATATGGTGGACCTCAACTGAAGAAAGGAGGCGGGGGGGGCATGCAACCTAATGGGAGAATAGTGAGGGATGTCAACACCAAAAAGGGAGGGAACATGCCAAGAGGCAAAGAAGATAGAATGCCCACTTCTATTCTTAATCTATTGAATCAGTTAGAAGAGGAAATCAGAGGATGGTGACTAAAGTTGCAACAATGTGAGGACAAATTTTTTTTGAACAAGGTTAAGAGCAAAAATTAGAAGGTAAACAATGGTCTCTTGGTCTCTTCCTAAAGTATTTGAGAGGATCACAATATCCATGTGAAATAGACATCATCGACATACAATCCATTGCAAAATTAACAATATTGGAGAAAGATAAAACTTCCATATGAGTCTAAATCTCTTCCCTAGAGTCCATTGGGATCAAAACGATCCTCTTTTTCAAAGCTATGGATGTTGTCGCCAGTGTGAAACTCCCAATGGTTAAAGTTACACAAGGTGGCTATCCTTATGCTAATTAATTGAGCTCTCATTTCAAAGTGACCTCCTTCATGCCACAAAAAGAGTGTCCAAAGGAAAAAAATGACAAAATTAACCTAACAACCTTTGTTAATTGTTTTGAACGAATTTTACCTGACAAAAAGAATGTCTCATGACAATCTTTAATGTACAAAACAAAGAAAATGTTAAGCGTGACCTAGAAAGCACGAACAACTACTTTTGGGCTCATTGCATTCTACGTGTCCTTTTAGTGATCTCAAGCTTTTGGACTACAATTCATATTTAGAAATAGTATGGACCCTCAATATCTCTTCAATATGCTACACGTAGCATTGTTCCAATCTTTCCATTTTGTTGTATTACTTACTATACATAGTGTGGATTCAAACATTTATTATGTTTGGTGGCCTACTCTTTTCACTTACCTCCCATTTCTGTGCTTGGCCAACTTAAATATCATACGTGCTAATAGAATTGCCCTTTACGATTTTCACACTGGAAATCTTTGCATGCAATTGATACAATGTGTCTTGAGTTGCCAATGATGTAAAGCCCAATGAACACCTAGATAGGAGATAAGCATGCAAAAGAACAAGTTGTCGCAAGAACCACACAACCAACAATCTAACAGATAATTACACACAACCAACCTGATCCTCATAGAAGATACTACGATAGCAAGAGCATAGAAAGATTGATCAAACATCAATACTAAAGATGTGTCGACACGGGAGAGAGGTGAGGGTATAGCTATACTTTCCCAAACCCTAGCCTCCATACAACATGCAGGTTCTCCTTCTAGGATTTCCCTCTCCATGCAAGGCTACAGTACCCAATATAGGCAATCATCCATAGCCACTCTCACATGAGGCGTACCCTATTAAATTCAACCATGAATTATAATTGTGAAACAGAAACAAGGTTGTATAAGATGCATGTATATATCATCTAAATATGGTTTAGCAGCTGCTAAATTTTAAGCATTTCAACTCATAGATATGAGTGTTTTGCCATGAGGCTAACCTTCATAATCGGTTCTTTTGTAGTAGCACTAGATTGTAAGAAGACAACATATATTAAATTTGGACTATGCATACAAGAAAGAGAAAAATTGGATGACGATATCAAAGATAGTCACTTGTGCTCTCTGCATACAAATATTTAGTATGAATGTATCAAATCTTGCATTAAATCATCTTTTGCTTCAAACGAATGATTGTCTTCTTGGATTGGAATGTCATTTTGTTGGCTCGTCGATCGTCGATGAAGATACTCTAACGATGCTTGTCGCATTTTTCGAACCATTTCCCTATGTTGTTTTGAAAACACAGCAAGTCCAAGCCCTCCAAAATCGTCTTCGTCTCCATAATACTATAAACGTTGAAAACATTATGCAATATATAATACATGTTAATACATGAAAAATTACACCATTTAATTACAAAAAGACATTGCATAGCCACCATTTATTTACAAAATAGAGTTCATTATATTTTGTATAATAGATGGCAATGGACGATTATAGTCATAGCTAATGAATAATTCATCTCCAGCTTGCAATGATTTACAAGCACAAACCAGCACATAAGTACCTTTAATGAATCTAGTAAAACAATCCTCCATGCCATTGTTTCTTAACTTGATGGATTTTTTAAAGATTCCAATCATCTTTTGTGATAACCTTTCAGCCCAAACTTTGGCAAACAATCCTATTTTTGATGCAAGGAGCAAGCATAGAGAAGTGGCTTATCATTTTGTGAGGGAACAAGTCATGGCAAAAGAGGTGGAGCTTCAACATGTCTCATCAAGAAAGTGTGTGGTTGATATCTTCACCAAAGAATTGGAAAAAGACTTGTTTATGAAGCATAGAACATCACTTGGAGTTCTATCTAAATCTATGCTAAAACTAGTTGAAGAGGGAGTGTGAAAAATGTCAACTAGTTTAGTTGATTTATCTTGGCAATTTTGAGGCCAAAATGAAATCTCAACTTAGAGATATGTGTAATTTCTCAAGATATCTTGATTTCTAGTGTGTAGAATCTGATTTTTCCTGTTGATCTTGCATCCACATGTGTGAAGGACAAGTAGGTTGCTACTGTTGTACGGACAAGGACAATACCATACTTTATCTAAGTGCTTATGATCATATCTTCATGCATTTCCAAGTTCTAGCATGTGTAAAGTGATGATTTTTATCTTGTAGCTAAATCTAGATGTGCACTCCAAATTGGCTAGAGATCCAAGATCCATCAAGTATGTTTTGGATCTGATTTTCTCACACTATGCATGACCGTAAGCTATCTCATGAAAGACATTTTAGTGATCTGTATTCTACCTTATAATGCACATTAGATTCATAAAGAATCATTGCAATCAACTCGTGATTTAATTGAAGCATAAGATAGGATTTTCTTGCACATTATCGTGTCTTGAATATTTGATTTTATTTACTCGTTCTTGTTTTGATAACACACTTCAATCATCATACTACTATAGCAATAATATATATGTCTTCCATGGTTGTCTACAACACCTCAAGAAGGTAGTAGAACAGCTGTCATTGACTCCTACGTTATTAGCTCTCTCAGAGGTATTAATTTCTATTATCAATTATCATCCCCTAACAGTGGTATCAGAGCTAACAACCGCTATTTCCTACAGTGGTATCAAAGCTAACCATTTTTTCAATAGGGTCCTCTCAAGGTTATTAGTTATAAACTGGCCTTGATATGGAATTAAATTAGGCGTAACCAACAATCTCAAACACTCTAGATTGCATTGGAATGCATCCTTTGTGTGAATGCAAACGTGCATCTTGCATTTATCATTCTTTAGTTCATTATTGGGCATAGAAAGCATGCACTCATGAGTACGATATTCTAAGTTTCTTTGAAGACTAAAAAGAGCCACTGCACAAGTCGTTCACTCCTTAAGAGTAGTAAAGAAGTTTTCTTTAAAATCTCGATTGATTGCTGGGCAGATAGATGTCCTGCACGTTTTGATCTCTTTCTGGAAATTAGAAAGACTTGTGGATGTTGTGCAATCTGGAGCGGGCTTAGTTACAAGGAAAACAAAATGTCTGAAACTCAAACTACCTCTTGCGGGACTGTTGGTCAAGCCATGCACAGAGGCTGTGTGTGCCTGCGTGAAAGTGCCTGAGTGCTCCTCACTGTCCCATAAGCAAGTTGGGGCCTTAAAACTCTACTCTTCATAAGAAGCAGTTGCACATTGTCTCATGTCCCCTGATACCAACCCTTTTGGGGAGGAACAAGCGGGTGGCTAGGCGGATGGGGGTGGGGGTGGGGGTTGGGATTGGGATCCCAACACGCGGGTGGGGGTCGGGGTAGCTAGGCGGGTTGAGGTGGGATCCCAACATGCGGCGTGCGTGCGTGCATGTGGCTAGTGGGTCAAGTTTTATTACAATGTTAAGGTAATACATAAAGTCACAGCCAAACTTTCTTTCATTACAATCTTATGAACTAAACTCAAAACTGAGAGAATTGGATAAGGAAGTATGCATGCACTCTCTATGGTAGAATGAACTATTTCAATGTCTATAGAATCTAAAAAATCAAATGATCTTATGTTACAA
Source organism: Diphasiastrum complanatum (assembly GCA_029204225.1). Lineage (NCBI taxonomy): Eukaryota > Viridiplantae > Streptophyta > Lycopodiopsida > Lycopodiales > Lycopodiaceae > Diphasiastrum > Diphasiastrum complanatum. Next base: position 5,079,995 of record CM055092.1, on the reverse strand, counting down.
GGAAATGAAGTGTTTAGCCGTGATGCATGACATAGTGAAGGTGGTAAGTTCATGTCTAGGAAAAAGGAATAGGACCGAGACAACAGACTAACTGTGTTGACACCGAATTAGGAACTACTAGTCCAACAAGAGACGGATAGGTACAGTATTTATACCTAGCAGTTTTACAGGAAGTGTCTTAACTATGAACGTTAGTTTCAAAGACGCGCTAGTACCATTTTGAAGCTTCTCCTTGCAGCATTCACAATCAATTGTCATAGAAAAAACAAAGCTTTGAAAATCTGACGTTTCCAGTTTTAAACCTTTTTCGATTTGATAGAAAGATGGGTCTCTTTCAAATATCACTACGAAAACAGAACAAGCTGATTTTAAGGATGCCGTACAGCAAAGAACAAAATAACTGTTTCTCTAAGCATGGCATACAGCGAAAAACACAAGTAGCTGACTCTAAGGATGGCGATCGCATTTAGAAAAAATGATTCCTCAACTGATTCATTCAAAACTACATTCCAAAAAAAGTACTATGGATAAACGTGTTCGGAAATTTCAATAGTAGCTACTAAGTCAGATCCAAGCTCCCATAAAAACAAACTATCTAGAACGACACAGAGCTGCGACAGATCTTCGCATTATTTACCTGGAGCATCCACTGACAACTAAAAAAACAAGTAAAGCTTACATGAGATTTAGAGTTTGCGACTCACTTCTGGCATTTTTAAGCTACAATAGATCGTTCAAGTCAGCTAGTTAATCTCACAACTTTCGCTGTACACCGAAAGAGCTATCGTAGTTGCAAAATGGTGTAAGAACCAGATTAAAATCAGAGAACAACAGTGACACTAAACTTCAACACTGCAGAGAATCCCTTGATGGAAGCTGTTTCTATGAAAGCATATCCTTGGGCAAACCTGAAGTCACCGGTTCCTCCTACAACAGGTATTTCTCGTTTAGTCAATAGAATTCTATCTGCTCCATGAAAACTTAGAGTCCCATTATGCTTTTCTTTTACGAACACTGCTGTAAAGGATAATAACAAACTGAAGTCATTCATCGAGTCGAAGACGTACATGCCTTGTCCCCTCCCCACTAGCCTGGAGCCAAGTTCAGGTCCCTCCGTTAAAGGATCATCGATCACCATCACAGAGCCGAAAGAGTTTATGGTTTTCGTATCTCCGTTTGGTCCAGCAACTAAGGCAGTGGTCGCATTTGCAGTCTGAACTATATCGTGCATGTAGAATTCTAAGGCTATACTTTTGGGTCTTTTTTGCTTGGCCGCATCAACATCATAGGCTACGAGAATTATCATAAAAATCACAAATACATTTGCTATTTGAGCCATTGCAGCCTTCGTAAGCTGTCTAAGAAAATTCAGGAGGATCTCTTCAAAAACTAGTATGTTCAGAGCAGCAGGAGCTAGCACTTTCAAGCAAGTATCTAGATCAAGGCACGCATACGTGGACGCAGAACATTGAACATCTAGACTTTGAACGCTAGCTGGAAAGAATTATCATCGCGGATATGTAAAGCTCTTGAGCTCATATTTCAGCTGCTTTCATCCACTCTTCCTTTTGCTTGTAGTTCGAGCTAATTTTGAAAAGCTTGCAAAGTTAGCTTAGAATGCTTCGCAATAGTGCTCCAGCGTCTTGGAGAGCTCGGAATGGGAGTAGGCTGAAAGACGCGTCAACCTGAAACCTTCAGGCTCCAAATATACTTGTAATATATCCAGTAAATCCAATAACAGTTTTCAGAACAGTCAATTCAACTGTTTGTTGGCCAAAATCAGAGCTTAAAACAAAAAAACAAAGATATACACAGTATCTAGTATCGACCCAAGAACTAACTTCTGCAAACAGTTACACTTCATTGAAATTTTTAAGAAGTACATTGAAAAGTTTTCAAGAAGTACATCGAATGACATAAAGAAAGCAACTTGAGTGCTCTACCAGCAAGCGTAGGCTTCTATTGTACGCGGAATGAACCCAGGTCAGGGCAAGAAAGGTACACTGGATCATGAACTCCACATGGATTGACAACGTAGCTTTCAAGCGATGGATTAACACTAAAACTGTTTGTTAAGACAACCTTTTTCCTTACAAAATTAACCCTCTAAAATCAACTGAGAATTGTCAAGAATTTGGCATGGCATTTGGCAACCTTGACGTTTCCTCTTAGATTATTTTAAATTGTTTCTAATCCACGAGGAAAAATTAAGCGAAGATAAACAGCGCTGGAATTGCCCAAAGTCTTCAGACTCGAAGTATTCAAAATTAAAAAGAAGATTCTGAAGAAGGTTAGTTAGGATTCTTCATGATGATGAAAGCGTAAATCGACAGAATCTACTGAATTGACCTGATGGGCTTGCTTGCTGGATTTGATTCCTTTTCATGCCATTAATTGCATCCTTAACTTCCACTAAAGTGACGCCTCTTATGCAGATGAAAAAGCAAAAGTCAGTACCCAGCTTCCTGGTTGTATGAAAGTCCTGGTTGCAACTTCCCAGCAAGAATGCTTTCACCTAATACACACCTATATATATATATAGATATAGATATAGATATCATATTGCTTTGAATCAGCATGCGAAAAGAATTCCAACAGTCCACGTCTTACCTTCCACGCCATGCACTTTTCCCACATATCATCATCGTTCAACACAATTCACTACTGCAACTCAATTCACAAAGTACTATGAACAAGGTTGCAGTTCACGTTCCGAAGCGCGATCCCAAACGCGATCCCAAGTCCACGTTCCGGAACGCGATCCCAGAACGCAATTTTTTTTTTTTTTTTGCTATAGTTGCCAATATGGGTATCATGTGAAAGGATATCAAAAAAGCAATTGTTATGCAGATCTGTTCCTTGGTTTCATATGGTTGCAGGCTACATTGATTAGAAATCTGGACATCAGTAGATGGTTTAAGAAAACTGGCTGCATTTTTATATGGTTTCAGAAATTTGGACATCAGTAGATGGTTCCATGCATAGATGCACTGCGATTGTGAATCCCGATCAGATCTGGACATCAGTAGATGGTTTAAGAAAATTGGCTGCATTTTCATATGGTTTCAGAAATTTGGACATCAGTAGATGGTTTCAGACATAGATGCACCGCGATTCAGAATTGCAATTAGAATCGCGATTCAGAATCGCTTTTCGGGATTTTCCCAGAATCGCGCAGAATCGTTTCTTTTTTTTTTAGGCAATATGGGTATCAGATGAAAGCTCTGATTGAGAGCATTATGATTGTGTAGTTTGCCGACTGTTTCGGGTGCGAAACACCAAAAAGTGTGTTTTCACTCAGGGAGTTGGAAGGCCAAATCATGAAGAGGCCTTACCGTCAAGGCCGGGGTCTACCGGCAGCCCCCGGACCCCGCTGTTGGGGGGCGTTGCCCCCCAAACCTCCCAGCGGGGGGCTACCGCCCTCCGGACCCCCTGTTTCAGCTATTCCAAAAAAAGTATACAATTCCCGCCAGTCTAAGGAATGCTCCTTCTAACTCTTTCTATCATTTTCTAACAGAAAACAAAATCAGTAGATCTGCAAACCATTGGCATCAGAACACCATTCAAAACTAATTTCTGATATCTATTGGAAAAGCATGTCCACCATTCAATCATGGTTTAGTTAGTATTAAACTCAAAAAAAAAAAATTGGCCATTACTCCTTTTTCCAAAATAAATAAAAAATTTGCGATCCGGGTCGTGGATCGCTGACGTTCAGGATCGCATGATCCAGAACGTTTTTGCAGTGGATCGCGATCCGCTACACACAGCTATGGAATGTAAAGTGGAGAGGCCATTCTCTGATAAGGATTTTCGAAAAAAAAAAATGGAAAGACAAACTGGCCCCATCCTTTGCCTGGTCCATTCCTTTGCGTAATGAATACTTTTAAGAATTTCACATAATGAGCAATAACATGAATTTTTTCAACCACTCTGATGCCACCACACGGCAGCCTGCACCTGATGCCTGACGTGCAGGCTGAAATGCGCAACAATTTTTTTTTAAAAAACCTATTCTACTTTTTAATCTGTTCAAAAAGTGGCTAGAATAGGCACAAAGTATCCATTACATACTATGGGCACTCTGCCCATAGTATGTAATGGATACTTTGTGCCTATTATGCCCGGCCATTCTGCCCGGTAAGGATTTCCATAGCCTCGTCCAAAAAGTTATGGAAATCCTTATTGGGCAGAATGGCATGTGCCCATAGTATGTAATAGATACTTTGTGCCTATTATGCCCACCTAAATTTTTTTGGAAAGTCGAACCGGGCAGAATGGCATGTGGTGCCTTTCGTTGTGTAATGGGTGCCTTAAACTTTTTCACATGTACATTAAGAAGCATAATAGGCAGTTTGACTTTGACTGACCATTATGAATGCACCACGATAGTCGCCCACGGCAGTCATACGGACGTCATACGAACAAGCCACAAACAGGCAACAAAAAAGTGCAAAATCTGCGTTTGAAAAAAGCACACATATTTGCTGCTTTTTAATCTGCTAATGGGCATAATATTCACAAGGTATCCATTACTTACAATGAAAAATTTTTTGATATCAAAGGCCCTTGGGAGAAGGGCCTCTTTTTGACGGCGGAAGTGTTGCATATCTTTGCCAAAGGGTGAATGTCTTTTTTGTTGCAAAGCAAGTGTTTTCCAAATAAAAAATTTCACCCAATAAAAACATTTATATTTTTTAATAACTTTTGATTAGGAAAGAATTCTTAAATGCGGATTGGATCTTAGGAATTGCAAAGTTCATTTGCATCTATGTGCCAAAGGGCAAATGTCTTTTTTTTGGTGCAAGCCATTTCCAAATATTTGTAGTGCAAGTGTTTTTCAAAATTAAAAAAATTTACCTTGTAAAAACATTCTCATTTGCCAAAAACATAAACCTCAAAAGCAATTTTCAATGCAATTTTAATCTTAGCAACTATAGAATTCTTTTGCATCTATGAGCCAAAGTCATGAATGTTTAATTTTAGTGTGAGCCATTTTCAAACATTTGTGCCCAAAGAATTCCAAATAATCCTTGACATGGATATTTGGCACTCCAATGTACAACATTATTAGTTATGCCTTGTCATTCTGAACTAGGCCAGGAAATGAATTAATAACCTTGTGAGGGCCCATGCGCTCCAATTAGGACATGTGCAGTGCAGTGATTGATGGCTATATGCATGTAAAGGGGTATCAATAGCAACTTAGTATGAATTTAATAAAAGGATTAGAGCTTTGGAAGGAATATTTCTAGGTTCCAGAGTTCTATACATATCTACAAAAACTTGTCCTACTCCATTTTTTGACTTCCAGTATTCCATTGCTAGAAACCTCTCGTCTCTTGTATTTAGTCATCGTGGCTCAAAGGTGAAGTTGATTGAGATTTGATTATCTGTTTCTCATTGGTTAAGTGGTTTGGCTCCACATCACTCTTTTTGGCACTTGCAACAAGATTTTAATAGTGGTTTCGGAGCTCAAACTTGCATCGATGACGATTTTGGCTAGAAATGATCAATAAAAGTTGATATTAAGCAAAATGAGAACTTTCAGTACTTGCATGAGATTAAATTGAGGTAAATAGAGTCCAATTCAACTTGCATGTGGTTGAAAACCATCAATACATGTCAAAAAACTTGAAATTTGACAAAAAAAACATTTTTTCTAATCAATTTTTTTCTTTTTTGATAGATTCGATCATTTTCTATGTTGTAAAGTTTTTGTACATGTTTTTAAAATTAATTGAAGCTATCCAATGGACGTGATCAGGTTCATCTGGCTATGAGTACTATAGGGGGTCCTAAAAAGTCAAACATTAGTACAATTTTTTGATTTTTTGGGCATGAATAACTCTTTTAATAGAACCTAAAGCATAAGTGCCATTTTCTAATTTTTTGGGCATGATTAACTCTTTTATAGAACCCAAAGCCTAAGGGACAGTATACAAGCTATACGTAGCCAAACATAAAGTATTGAATTCTCAGACAATTTCTATCAGTTACAAAAGCAATATAGAGATGCATGCGTTCTAACATATACTGAACGCAATAAAGAAGACAGTGTCGGCTTTTTGTGAAAAACCTGACAATGTTCTTAAATCTCATTTAGGGTAGCCCCACACTTTGCCAAAGTCATTTTCTTAACATTTGAGGCACTTTGAAAAATGCGACTCTACATATTTACTCGTAAATCTTGACCAGCGACAGGGTCGCTAAAATGCAAAAAAGACGACACTGTAATTTTACTCATAATTCTTGACAGGCAAAAAATGCGAAGTGAGAGAAAATGCGACACTATTGTCAAACTCCGTGTATTTCTGTAGACTATGTAAAAACACTTGTAAATCTGCAAACTGTATAAAAACACGGAAAAATCTGCAGAACTGGATAAACAATGGATGAAGATTAAAACCGATTAGTCGATTAGTAAGGAGAATAATCCAACGCTCCGTCTTAATCTAAATCCTTGAATGCCTTAACCTTCAAACTTTGTTCTACACAGAATCTTCTGTGTGCTTTCAAACTTGATGCTTTGGTAAAAATATCTGCTATCATATCTTGCGTTCTACAGTACTGCAATCTAACTTCTTCGTTGAAAACTTTGCTTCTGACAAAATGATACAATGTGCTTACTCCTAGAATGAAATCTAGGGTTAGCTGATATAGCAATGGCACTTTGATTATCACAAAATAATGTCATCAGAGCATATTGACCAGACCGAAATCTGAGAGTAAGTTCCTCAACCAGATTGTTTCCTTTGTAGCTTGAGAGGCTTTAATATACTCTGATTCAGTGGAAGATAGAGCTATTGAAGATTGGTTGCAACTGTTCCAAGATTTTGGACCATTGTTGAGAAAGAATGTAAATCCGGAAGTGGATTTACGAGTGTCTACATCTCCTGCCTACCTTGCATCTGTGTAACCACTGAGTAAATTGAGTTTGTCGTTGCTGACTACTCCATAACAAATGCAAAAGTCCATAGTAGCTCAAATATATCTCATGACTCTGATAAGAGCCTTCCAATGTGTTACACCAGGATTAGTCATAAACTGACTGAGAGAGCTGACTGCAAAAGCTATGTCTGGCCTAGTACAGATCATGGCATACATAAGAGATCCTATAATAGAATGGTAAGAATACTCACGCATCTGCTGCTTCTCATGAATTGTTTGGGGACACTGGTCCTTTGACAATTTGAGACCTGGTTCCATTGGTGAGAGAGTTAACTTGCAATTAATCAGATTATATCTGGCTAACATGTTGTAGATGTACCTCTATTGTGTAATGTAGACCAACTTCTATTTTTTTGACTATGTGGATTTGTATATCAAAGCATAAATGAGCTTCGCCTAGATCGGTCATGTCAAATTCGAAAGATAGCATTGTCTTGGCCTCTTTTATCAGATCAACACTGTTGTTGAAAGGCAATGTATCATCCACGTATAAAGTGATAATGATAAAAGACTACTACACTGCTTGGAAGTAAACATTTGAATCTGAAAAGTTAGGTGTGTAGTCATGATCAATGAGGGAAGTATTGATCCTTTGAAACCATGCTCGAACAGATTGCCTCAAGCCATAAAGTGCCTTATGGAGTTTTCACACATGATTGTGTTTACCCTCGATAATATAACCTTCGGGTTGCACCATGTAAATGTCTTCTTCAATAACTCCATTGAGATATGTTGTTTGTACATCCATTTGATGTATTTCCAAATATGTTGCAGCGGCAAATGATAGCAAAAGTCGAATAGAAGAATGTTTGACTACTGGACTGAATGTCTCAATGTAATCGACATTGTATACCTAAGAAAATCCTCTGGTGACAAGTCGTGCCTTTCTCATGTTGATGCTTTCATCTACATTGTACTTGACTTTGAAAATCTATTTGCAATCAACTACATTTCTGCTAGCAGGTAATTCGACAATTGTCCATGTTTGGTTCTTGATAAGAGATGAATACTCTTTATCCATAGCTTATTTCTAGAGATCTGAATCAGGCTGACTGAAGGCCTCTTGGACATATGTCAGTTCTTGAACAAGATAGGCTATAGACTCATCGATATACTGGTTAGGTGGTTTGCTTGCTCTTAAAGATCTTCTGGATAATAGAGGAAGTTGATCATTTCCATCATACTGTAGTTGCTGAACTGCAACATCATCATCTTCTGATTCACCGTTGATTTGTTGTTCGTCAAAAGTAGAAGAGCTTGGACCTTCAATGGGAATAGTCGACTGAGGAACTGGAAAGTTCAATGTGTCAGGAGAATCTGACAGGTCGGCTACATGGGGATTGTCTTTTCCTTTGAGGTCTTGAAACTGATCTTTGATGAAGATGACATCCCAACTACTGAATATCTTTGACTTGATGGAATCAAACAACTTGTAGGCTTGATCTGAAGTAGTGTAGTTGATGAAAATACATTTGATACTCCGGAAGTCGAGCTTCTTCCTGAGATCATGACGAATCTGCACAAAAGCGGTACATCCAAAAACTTGTAAGTTTGATAAAGGAGGTTTGGTACCTGTCCAAATTTGGAATGATGTAAAAGGAATCCTAGCCTGCTTTCCAAAGATGCAGCTATGACAGACAGGGAGATCGACCTTACTGTCGAGATCAAGAACCATGGATTGTCTGGACATGTTCAAAACAGATGCATAATTCAAGTGTCCTAAGCAATAATGTCATAATAATGCTTTATTGACTAGAACAGAGGTTTTCAAGGCTTCACTAGACTCAGAATAACAATGTGCCAATCTATATAAGTAACCATGCCTCTTGCCGAGTGCAAGGATCTTATTACTCCTATCAATAATTTTGCGTTGATCAGATTTGAATTCTACCTTATGACCTAAATCTGTAATTCTCCTTATTGATAACAGATTTGTAGAGAGTTTAGGAACATATAAGACCTTTGATAGTAGTTTGAATTGATCATGCTGGAATCACAATCTTATAGTACCTTCACCTTTAATAGTGTGAGTACTATTGTCACCAAGATGAACAAATTTCTTTGTGTTGTAAGGTGTGTAGGAGTCAAAATTCTCACGTTGATTGGTCATGTGTTGAGTTGCTCCAGAATAAAAAAACCATGAATCATCCAAAAATGCACTTTGGTCTTTGACCATGAATGCACCTTCGTCCACTTCAACTTGGGGAGATGATGAAACTATGTTTGCTTGTTGATCAGGTTGCTTGGTTGCATTCTTCGCTTGGAGAATTCGACAATCCTTGATCTCATGGTTATTGCGCTTGCAATACCTGCAAAACATCTTCTTCTTTGACTGTGGATCTGATGATTGTGCTTGACTTTGAGTCAGCTTCTGATTCGTTGTAGCCTTCTTGGAGCTTTTCTGCTTCTGTCGCTTAGATTCTTTGTTGACATATAGAGCCTGAGAGGAGGAAGTAGACAAAGTGTCTTGACTTCTTCAATTGTCTTCTTGCAGCAACATAGAAATAACTCTAGTAAGAGTTAGACTTGAGTGTATCGATATGATCATCACCCAATTCTCATATGTAGAGGGCAACCTTGAAAGCAATGTCATAATTGTGTCTTGATCGTCTATGACTGATCCGACAGTGGCCATCTGTTGCATGCGATTCTTAAACTGGTTAATGTAGGTACATTCCTCATGTCATATAGTGAGTTCAGGATGTCCCAAATGTCTTTTGACGTTCTAGCTTCGGCTATGTGTCCAATATGTGTATATTATATATTGAGGATAGTAAGCGTGAAAGCTTTACCATCCTTCGATTTCCACTTTGAGTCTTTTGTGTCGTCTTCAGGTTTTACTTCTGTACCTGTAACAACATCCCATAACTCGTTGGCGATTAGCAAGGTCTTCATCTTAAATTTCCACAAATGATAATTGGATCCATTCAGCTTGTCTGCAATAAGACCAGCTTTACTTTGTGAATCCATCTGGAACTTAGTCTATCGATTGTATTGATGACGCTAAGATGTAGTAATGCCAACAATAGGAAAGTAATTCTCTGATACTGAAAGGATGAATGAAACTGAAGAATGTGATATCAATTTGATATTGCGAAAGATATCAAGTATTAGAGCTTTCGCTCTGATATCGAAATAGTATAATGCCCTGATAGAGATCACAGATTTGATACCATGGTGGTTCAAATAAAGAAAATAGTGATCTAGCACTGATACTATGATAGAAGCTCTGATATAAGAATGCAATACTCTGATACCAGGTCGGAAATAGGATGGATAAATTGTAGCAAAAATTCCTACTTCCAATGCATGACTACGCCTATCAAAAATTGAACAAAGCAATAGTGATGGAAATCTCGTCCAATCTTTAGCAACTAACTTTGAAATCGCTAGATACTAAGCGATTACGTAGCCAAACATAAAGTATTAAATTCTCAGACAATTTCTATCAGTTACAAAAGCAATATAGAGGTGCATGCATTCTAACATATACTGAATGCAATGAAGAAGATCGTATTGATTTAGAAAAACAAATCAGATGCTAATGAGCGCAAAACAATAGCGAATAGAAATCGCGCATTCTAAGTTGTCTCTGAGTAACTGAGAATAAGTCTGATAATAAGCAGCTCTGTTGATAAGCAGTGGTGCAATAGCAACTCTAAAATAAATCTCTAAAAGATTGAGCTAGAATGCTCAAGAGAGTTCAAGCTTGAAAGCTTGATAGAGAGCTAACAACAATACTTTATGATTGTGAATGATCTACTTGATAAGAGCGCAGGAAACGTCATGTAATAACACTCAACCCCTTCACAATTCACAATAACATTTCAGATCTTCAGAACTTGAAAAACTTAAAAAGAGAGATGTATGAACAACTGATTTATACTAAGTAATTAGGTTGTCAAATGTGATTGCTAGTTGGCTGGTGTACTGCTGGCATTCATCCAGTTCCTTCTCATTGATTGCTGATAAGCGGTGGAAATTGGCCATAAACAGTTTGTCTACATAAATGAACCAAAACAGTCACTCTGCAAAAATGAACCAAAACTACCACAAGCGACAATGTCGCAAAAAGACGACAGTGTTGACTTTCTGTGAAAAACTCGACAATGTTCTTAAATCTCATTTAGGATAGCCCCACACTTTGCCAGAGTCATTTTCTTAATATTTGAGGCAGTTTGAAAAATGTGACTCTGCATATTTACTCGTAAATCTTGACAGGCGATAGTGTCGCTAAAATGTGAAAATGATGACACTGTAATTTTACTCGTAATTCCTAACAGGCGAAAAATGTGAAGGGAGAGAAAATGTGATACTATCGTGTATTTATGCAGACTGTGTAAAAACGCTTGTAAATCTACAGACTATATAAAAACACGAAAAAATCTGCAGAACTGGATAAACAATGGATGAAGATTAAAATCGATTAGTCGATTAGTAAGAAGGAGAATAATCCAACGCTCTCCCTTAATCTGAATCCTTGAATGCCTTGACCTTTAAACTTAGTTCTACACAGAATCTTCTGTGTGCTTCCAAACTTAATGCTTTGGTAAAAATATTTGCTGCCATATCTTGCGTTCTACACCAATTAGTCGGTTAGTAAGAAGGAGAATAATCTAACACTGACAAAAAATCTAAATGCAATAAAGGACAGTGGTTGATTCAAATTAGTGCATAGAAATACACATCAGTTTGATGCTTTGAGCATAACACAATAGCGGACGAAACCGTGTGCTCAAGAAGCTAACTCTGCACTGTAAAAGCTATGAACTTATTACTGACAATTTGTTTGATGAAAGAATTGATGCATGAAAGCATCTACAGTGTCTGTCTTAATGAATGCTTGATTGCTTGATTACAATGATCAACTATAAACGATTTACATTTGTAAGGATGAGTTCTATGGTGTTTTTTTTCAAAATTTGGTTTAGATCACACATAGGTGCAAAACCAGCTGAGAAGAAATTGCTCGATGATTGGGCAATACTAGACTAAACCGGACTATTAAGGGTTGATTGAAAAGCCAGTAGAAGGGCGACCTACTACAACTTGACTGCTTAGAAAAAGTCCAAGCCACGGAAAAAATTTAGCATTCCAAAGTTGGTCTGATTTTTGGGCCAAAATACAAGAAAAAAAGAGTTTTGAGAGTTGTAAACTCATATTTGCCGATAATTTTGACTTACAAGCAAGTAGATAGCCTCCAACATTGCAAATATGGATCCATTAGGAGGTGCAAGCATAGAAATCTTGAGAATCGAAGAAGTGGCAGCCAAGGTGGATGCCATGGAGGTGACTTTACAACAAATTCTCGACCAACTAAAGTCGACTAAATTTCCACAGGAACCTGAAAGGGTTAGTGGAACGGCTATGGTAGTCGTTGAGCCCGTGACAGTTGAGAAAGAAGCCGAACAACCGTCAAAGATGCGAAAATTGCCCACAATTAAAGATTTGAAACCGCCAAAATACACATGAGCAGTTGCAGTACGGAACACTAATGCAGTCGAGAATTGAATTCAGAAGTGAGAAAAGGCTTTTCAAATGTGTGGTATTGATGATGATGAACAAAAAACTGCAGAAGCCACATATCGCTTGCAAGAGACGGCACAACGCTGGTGGCGTAAAATTGAGAAGGATAAAATAGTGTCTGCAACTTGAGATCAGTTCAAGCGGATGTTCGCTGAGAATTGAATGCCATTAGATGAAAAAAATTAGGCGATGCAAGCCTGGTCAAGCCTCAAACAAGGCAATGCGTCCATATAAAAATATGTGAACAAGTATAGAGAAGCACTGATGTGGATATCAGAAGAAATGCCAATGTTTTTGCAGGTATTCCAGTTTGTGGAGGGCTTGTGTGAGAGCCTTAGGCCTTTCATGAGAAAGGAGCAGACTCCAAGCCTCCATAGGGCAATACAGATGGCCCTATAATATGAGGATGGGAAAAAGGCCAAGAAGATTGAGACACTTGTTACTGTCAGAGGAAATCGAATCAATGAGACAAAATGAGGCATGGACACCAAAGCCACTCCCCGAAAATAAAAGGATCATCGACTGCAAATGGGTCTACAAAAGAAAAATCAAATCAGATGGCACTGTCAAATGATACAAAGCAAGGCTCATTGCGAAAGGTTACACACAAAGGTACGGCGTCAATTACTTCGATACGTATTCACCAATGGTGAAAATGACAAGCATTCGACTGCTCCTTGCATACGCAACTCAATACAATCTGGAAATTCACCAGATTGATGTAAAGCCGACCTTTCTCCATGGAGATCTAGAAGAAGAAATCTTTATGAAGCAGCCTAAAGGATTCGAAGACCCCGACAATCAACAATATGTTTGTCGGTTGCAACGATGCATTTATGGTCTAAAGCAAGCATCACGATCTTGGTATAAGAAGCTCGATAGTATTTTGAAGTCTGTAGATTACATTTCTACACAACCAGACTGTAATGTCTATATAAAAAAAGTAGAAAGAAATTTTGTAATGCTGACTATATTTGTAGATGGCTCCCTAATGATAGGAAAGTCCTTGATGCTAATCAAGGAAACGAAGAGTCAAATTTCTAAAAGTTATGAGATCACAAATCTAGGAGAAGCAACAAAATGCCTTGGGCTGGAAATCAGAAAAAATCAAATGAGAAGATAAATGCATATGAATAAGTTAGAGTACGCCAAGAAAGTGCTGAAGCAGTACCGAATGATGGACTGCAAATAAAAAGCCACACCAATAATAGGTAGATCCAGACTAACGAAACAAGATTGCCCGAATACATATGAAGAGCGATATAAAATGGAAGGTATACCCTACCAAAACCTGATCGGTAGTCTGATGTACCTCACATCTGTACCAGACCCGATTTGGCCTTTTCTATCTATGCTTTAAGCCAATTTTCTTTGAATCTTGGCATGGCACATTGGCAAATGGCGAAACGAATTCTGCAATATCTGAAGGGTACCCAAAATATGGGATTAACCTACAAAGCAGACAAAGAAGACAATGGATTCGAACTGCAACACTACAATGATGCAAGTTGGATGAGCTGCAATGACGACAACAAGTCCGTGACAGGAGGATGTTCGATTGTGTGCGGAGCAGCAATCAGCTGGACATGCAAAAAACAAACCTTGGTGGCTCAATCCTCATTCGAACCTGAATATGTCACAGCTTCAAAGATGGTCAACGAGGTAGTATGGTTATAGATGATGTTGGAAGCATGTGGCATATCAAAGAGAACCATGCATGATAATGATGGATTCTCAAAGTGCCATATATCTGTCCCATGATCCTATTTTTCATTCAAAGACAAAACATATACCTCTGAAGTACCATCATATTTGAGACTTGATCTCGAAAGGAGAGCTCAAGGTTCAGTACATAAAATCTGAAGACATGATTGCAGATTTGCTCATGAAGCCGCTCGACAAACCACTCTTCGCAAGGCAAAGAAAAGCAATTGGATTAAATATACAAAGTTGCAAGGTTCAAGAGGGAGTATCAGAAATTGTGAACTCCTGCAACTTTGTCGCGAAGGTGACAAAGTGAAATGAAGCGAAGGGCAAACAAACCCCGAACACCGGAAGAAAAGTATTCGAGATTCTACCCAACGACTAGGTGATGAAACACACCAGAGGAAGACACGAAACGAAAGAGAACAATTTGCACTACCAACTGGCAACTCGACAAGCGTGGTGTATTGTACTTCACGCTCAGTTGAAAGAATAGCAATAACAGAGAATAACTAAGTAGTTGATTAGCATTAACTTGTCTTATAATTCTCTAATTAACTATCTTGTAAACTCCACACATTGGAGATAAATATGCATTTTTGAGTGAGACGATGTAGAGACGATATAGAGAACAAAAAGAATAAAAGAGAGAAAAGTTGTGCATGAAAGTCTGCCAATGAGCAGAACACAACGATTGAGGTGAGCGTCAGGCCTGTGAAGAATTGAAAAAGATTATCTATGTTAGATATAGGGGTCTTATGTTTTTTACATCAAGCATCTAGGTGTAGGATGTTGATAGGAATAAATTTGGCATAGATGGCAAATTATGCATTTCCACTTGTAATGCCACTATTGAGCCAAAATAGAGTAAGAGACTAAACACGTGCCAATTAGAGTGTAGACAAGTGTAAAGTTTTTGTTTGATGAATTCCAAGAGGTCCAATAGGATTTAGAGATGGAACCTTGTGAGGTCCAATAGGAAATCGAGGTGTGCTTGAATATAGTCCAATAGAATTAAGAGGTGCATGGATCAATGATCCAATAGGATCAAGAGGTGACAAAATATGGTCCAATCATAGTTAAGCATAGTGGTAGCTCGTGGACCTACTAATATCATTGTACTCCTCATTTTGAATCTAATTGATTTGGTGATTTCATGGATTTTGTGAGTTATTGGATTTCTAGCTTTCTCTCTCTACCCGAGAGCTCATGATGCATTTTCTCTCTCTACCCGAGGAGAGCAGCTTGTTTTTACTTAGATTATTTTTTGAATACTTCCCACATGTGTGAGTGAGAGTTGGAAGTGATTGAATGCATGTAGTAGTGTGTTTTTGCCATAGGATCTAAGATTGATCTTGAATCTCAATCTAGTCTTGATCTTGGTGCATCTACACACCTTAGGAGATCACAAGTACATGTAGTGGATAGTCCACACGTGTGAAATTCAACAAGGCCACCAACGAGCGAGACACTGACCAACTCATTGGAAAACGAAAAAATAGAAAATACAATTGCTCTCTTCTCCACCTCATCGTTCGTGTCGTCTTCTTGATTGATTCTCTCATGATCTGTGATCTGTAGTCACTTGCTTAGGATCTTGAAAACAGACAAATACAACAAAATTTCTACAAAGCAAACTTACTTAGAGAAGTACTTGCCATTGTTGGAGTTTGCTTACAATGACAAGAAAAATGTGAGTAAGATGAGTCCTTTCGAGCTTAATTATGATTTTAGGCCAGCTAGCCCTGTTATGGTAGGAATTCCTCAGAGAGTGCCTAGTGCGGCTAATTTTCTAACTCAAATGAATGAAATGCTTGAGTTAGCGAAGGATAATATTAGGCAAGTGATGGATCGAGCTAAGTCTTATGCTAATCAGCATCGCACGCCTAGAGAGTTTGTCGTAGGAGACATGGTGTTTCTCCAAGTACTCAAGGACTCTAAGTCCCTTAAGACAAGCAAATGTTACAAGTTGTCCCCACATTATTATGGACCCTGGAAAATTGTTAAAAGAATTAGTGATGTTTCATATAAGTTAGATTTTTCTAAAACTTGTAAAGTGCATCCCCTGTATTTCATGTTTCTAGATTGAAACGAGTTTTAGATAATGGTGATAACTTGTTGTTTGATGGTTTGTTTGCATTCCAGGAGTAGGGAGAAGTAACCCATGGGCCAGCGAGGGTATTGTATAGGCGGGAGAGGCGCTTACGCAACCGTGTGATCCGTGAGTACTTGGTCGCTTGGCATGGCAGGCCCTTTTCTGATGCTACTTGGGAGGTCGCGCACAGTCGGCATGCACAGTACCCTAGCTTTGCCATCACGGACAATGTTACATGAGGGGGGAAGGGATGTTACAGCTTTTACTCCCTATCCCAGTTCCTTACTGTTTTTATTTCTAGATGTACTTCTTGTAAATACAAAAATGGCTAAGTCCCCGGTATGTGGTGACCTTTGTAACAGAAATGTAAATAAAGTTATTAATGATATTTCTGAGCCTCAGAGTCGCATGTTGCTTGGGTATAGGGTATTGGGTCATTAATTCGGAGTGGTTGTCTGACCTCCTAAAAAGTAAGAGAATTGACTAGTCAACGTGACACATGTCATATGCTCACTGGGACACTTGGTTCAGTGAATGAGTGACACATGTCAATCTACTCACTTGCCTATGTGTCAGGTACTACCAAGTGGCAAGTGTCGACTTTGTTGGAGAGAGAGATATAAAAAAAAGGGTTGAGAAAGGTGTCGTATGTTAGAAATGAAAATCAGCTCAAAGGGGTAAGACGAACACGAACGAGAAACGAACTTGAACGAGAAACGAAACACGAACAAGAAACAAACTCGAACAGAAAGAGTTCGTGCGCAGCGGAACGAGCTATACGACTCTCTCAATAAGCATAACTACGCCTATCGGAATGAGCAAAACGTTAGCGATGGAAATCATGGTCATTCTTGATTACGCAGTCAAACATTAAAAAATGAAGCGCCAGAAGAATAATTTGTCACGAATAGCAAGACAAATTATGTGTCATGAATGATTCGCGAAGAGCTAGACTGTGCTCGACTGATAATTAGTCGCAAAAGATTCACGAAAGAAAATTAAATGTTAGTCGTCTATTACAAGAGCAACTAGAAAGATCAAACAGAATGAATAATAAGCATAGCAATATTAATACAGATCTGAACGCAGAACAAAGAACTGTATCAGATTAAGTATATCAAATATACATGTCAATAATGCGGTAGAACACAAGACGGTAGCGGACGAAACCGCATGTCCTATGAGGCTTATTCAATCTATAAAGGAATGAAACCTTATTACTGACAATAAAGAATCAATGCACAAGGCATCTACTTCGTCTATGTCGCTGGTAAGCTTTTGATGCTAATTTACATACACTCTCTGATTCACCGATCTCTCTTGATGAGCTTTTTTTTTTTAATCATTGTTGATCAGTATCTATATACATAATGTTACAGGTGTGCAAATGAAGAAAGTTCAAGGTGGATGTGATGTCTGTAAGAGATCGTGGGTGGCTGCAATCGTTGTCAGTCTATTAGCGCAGCTACATGGAGTGAGCGTGAAAAGGGTGTGTCATCAGCCTTTGTTTTTCATCTTTTTATCGGTTGTGAGAATTTGCATGTAAATATGCAGACTACGCGACAACGCGAGTAAATATGCAGCATGAATGGAGGCAGATTAAAAATGGGATTTGGAAGAGTAGAGGAGACAAATCCAACACCCCCCCTTAATCTGGATCCGTGAACGCCTTGATCTTCAGACTAAGCAATGCACAAAATTTGTTGTGTGCATTAACACTGAGTGCTTTTGTGAATATGTCTGCAACCATGTCCTGCATTCTGCAGTACGTTAAGCTTACTTCCTTGTCGAGAACCTTGCCCCTGATGTAGTGATATCTGATTTCAATGTGCTTACTCTTAGAGTGAAATCTAGGGTTGGCCGATAAGGCAATAGCACTTTGATTATCACAGAATAAAATTGTAGGGCTGTACTGATTCAGATTAAGGTCTAACAGCAAATTTCTCAACCAAAACGCTTCCTTAATAGATTGAGAAGCAGCAATGTATTCTGCTTCTATAGAAGAAAGTGCGACAAAAGTTTGCTTACGATTGTTCCATGAGATAGAACCGTCGTTGAAAAGGAATGTAAATCTAGATGTGGATTTACGATTGTCTACATCTCCTCCCCAGCTTTCATCAGAATAACCACTAAGTTGATGGAGATTTGAATTCCCAGACAGAAGTGAGCTTCGTCCAGATCAGTCATGTCGAACTCTGAAAACAACATTTGTTTCGAATCCTTGACCATATTGGTATTGTTGCTAAAGAGCAATGTATCATCCACGTATAAGGTGATGATAATGAAGGATTGCTGCACTGACTTGGAATAGACATTGCAATCAGCAGTGCTTAGTTTGAATCCTTGTTCAATGAGGAATGTGTTGATCCTTTGAAACCAAACTGTGGTAGACTATTTTAAGCCGTACAATGCTTTGTGGAGTTTATAGACATGATTCTTTGTCCCTTCCAGAACGTATCCTTCGGGCTAGATCATGTAGATATCTTCTTGTATCACTCCATTTAGTTAGGCTATTTGTACATCGAGTTGATGCACTTCGAGGTCAGCAGCTGCAGCATAAGACAAGAGCATTCAGATCGACGAATGTTTGACGACTGGACTAAAAGTTATAGTCGACATTCAGGATCTGGGTGAATCCTCGTGCTACTAGTCTTGCCTTCCTTCGATCAATTGCTCGATCTTGGATTCAGGTTAGGCAAGGTAAAGCGAATGATTAGAGGCATCGGGGGTAAAACGCCCTCGACCTATTCTCAAACTTTAAATAGGTAACTGTCGGGGTTGCTCCGTTGAACCCCGGCTCGGAATGGGAGCTCCAAGTGGGCCATTTTTGGTAAGCAGAACTGGCGATGCGGGATGAACTGAAAGCCGGGTTACGGCGCCCAAGTGCGCGCTAACCTAGATCCCACAAAGGGTGTTGATTGATTAAGACAGCAGGACGGTGGTCATGGAAGTCGAAATCCGCTAAGGAGTGTGGCCACTACAATTTTGGCGCCGTTGCTGGGGAGCTACGCCAATTTTTCAGTTTGCAGCATGTTTGGTTGATGGTTAGCTTGCATTAGGCATCTGGTTGTGGCATGCTAGGGTTAGCTTTGCATTATGGATGTGATTTGTGAGAGTTATATCCAAAAACGTTCAAAAAATGAGTGGTGACTGTATTTTTTGTTTTTTAATTTTTTGCCTCTTTTTTATTCAATTTCCGTCCTGTTTTTGTTTCCTATAATTCAATCTGAATAAATAGAATTGTAGAGCATTGAAAGGGCTTTCTTTCTATTTAATTATTTTTTCATTCCGTTTAGTCTTGAGCAAGTTATAAATTTTTGAAATTGGCAACAAAATTCTGTAAACTTGTGAAAAACCAAAAACTTCCAGATCTGTTTTTTTTTGCCCTGTTTGATTCATTTTTTGCCCTATTTTCTATTCTTTGTAATCCAATCTAAATGAGTATAGTTGTAGAGCATTAGAAGGGCTTTCTATTTATATAATTTTTTTTGGATTTTGTTTAGTATTGGACAAGTTACAAACTTTTGGAGTTGGCAACAAAATTCTGTAAACTTGTCAAAAACCAGAAACTTCCAGATTCGTTTTTTTTTTTCTACCCTGTTTGATTCATTTTTCGCCCAACCTTCTATTCTCTATAATTCCATCTGAGTAGCTAAGTTGTAGATCATTGAAAGGGCTTTTTGGAGATATAATTGTTTTCTCATTTCGTTACATATTGAGGAAGTTACAAATTTTTGAAAATGTCCAAAAAAAAGAAATTCTGCAGTTACCTTGTCATTAGCTTCAATGTCATTGCTAGCAGGTGCACCTATCTACAAGGATCAACATCAACAAGCATTATCTTGGGATCTTTTTTTGGATGGTGTCGATTACCCATTTGTCAATGCACAAGGTTATCATGAATGGCCACCGGACCCATATGGCCACCAGTTTTGGTGGAGTATATTGTTGGAGGGTTTGCGGATCCCAAAGCAACCCTAACCCTAGTTAATAAGTGAGAGGGATTTGGCACCCTGCGTGTGTTAGTCCAACCCAATGATCACATATTTATTTGATTAATTAGAATGTTAATAAAAGGACTTTAGGTCTTTTTGCGAGACTTTTAATGTCGCAGGGCCTAAATGTCAAGTTAATGAATAAAGTTGGGTTTCCCTTCAATTTTGATGGTTCCCACACTTTT
The DNA here is from genome assembly GCA_029204225.1 of Diphasiastrum complanatum. Lineage (NCBI taxonomy): Eukaryota > Viridiplantae > Streptophyta > Lycopodiopsida > Lycopodiales > Lycopodiaceae > Diphasiastrum > Diphasiastrum complanatum. Next base: position 5,059,539 of record CM055092.1, on the reverse strand, counting down.
TAAAATTTGAATAAAAAGAGAGGCAAGACTGGACCAATAGGATTCAGAGGCCAGGGTCCTCCTCTCTACTATAAAAAGAGACCATTTCGAGTTGTTCCTCATGTTCATTTCCTCATTTCAATAAAGCAGATTGGTTCTCTTTAGAAATGGATTGATGAATGTCCTTGCTCTTCCTCTCTTTTCCTCCATTTCTCATGCTTTCTTTGGATTTTGCTAATTGTCGGATTTGATCATTATTGGGATTGCTATTTCTTATGCTTTTTGTGAGAGAGAAAAGGAGAGAGAGAAGAGTAAGTTTCTATCATTGTTGTGGATTTAGGGTTAATGGATGTAGTGTTAATGGATGTTAGTGTTAGATCCTCCATTCATGTTGAAATCTGAACTATATTATCACTCTCATGGGAACGAATCTACGTGTGACAACTAACTTCGTCTCTTTGATGCTAGATTGACTAGATCTTGGATTCAGATTAGGCAAGGAAAGAAACCCACTACAGAATGTCTAGACAATCTATTGTTCTTGATCTTTCTTGATCTTAACTATCCTCACAAAAAAGTCGAGTTACCTGTCTGTCAAGACTGTCTAGTTGGTAAACAGACTAGAAAACCATTCAAGTCTAGCCATCAGCATGTTACTAGAGGATTGCTAGATGTTGTACATTCAAATATTTGTGGCCTGATGAAAAATCCTTCGCTGAAGGATGCCAAGTATTTTATAGTCTTTATTGATGAATTTTCCATAAGGACTATGGTGTATTTCATAAAGAAGAAATCGGGAGCCTTCAACTGTTTTAGAATCTTCAAGGAGCGTGCAGAGAAGGATACTGGAAGGATGATCAAGGCCCTCAGGTCAGACAACGGTGGAGAATATATCTCTATCGAGTTTAAGGAGTACTGCCAAAGCCAAGACATTGAGCAACAATTCATCACTCCTTACAGTCCTCAATCTAATGGCTTAGTCGAGAGGAAGAACCGTACTCTGGTTGAATCTGCCAAATGTATGCTATCGCATGCATCGTTGCCCAAGAGATTCTGGGCTGAAGCTGTCTCCACTGCAGCTTTCGTCCAAAACAGATGTTCGACTAAGGCCCTCTCAAGCAAGACACCCCACTAGGTATGGACAAGCTCTAAGCCTTCTTTGAAGAACCTAATAGTGTTTGGGTGCATTGCCTACGCAGAGATCACAGAGGACACAAAGAAAAAATTGGACTTCCAAGGTCTCAAGACCATCCTGATTGGATATACTTCGTCTGACAGTACTTATAAGCTGTATGATCCTGATACCCAGCAAATCTTGTATAGCCAGGATACAGTCTTTATTGAGGATCAGTTCGTTGACCTCAAAGGCAAGGACATTTCTCAAGAATAACCTCCATCATCTGCCATCGACACAATAGTCCAAGTTTCTGGCTCAGGCATGTCTATCGTCGACCACTTTGAGACAACGAATCAGACAAAGATGTTGCTGCTACCCAGCAACAAATCCCAAGAGCAGTTTATCAGTTGAATCTTCCCAGAAGATCAAGTCGAGTGCGCACACAGCCCACAAGGTATACTCTTGAGTCTGCTTGTCTCTTGATGCAGGAACCGACGACAGTCACAACTTCTTCTTTGTCTACGGATTCGATTGTTCCTTGTGTTGAGCTGGTTTCTGGTCTTGCTTTAATTGCTTCGGGCCTTTCTTCTTCTTCTGCTTTGTCGTGCTCTTGTTGGTATACAAGGCGTGAGAATCAGCTCAGGAACTTGAGGCTTCGTTCCTCTGTGTGTCTTCCTGCAACAACATAGTAATGACTCTCGAAAGAGTCAATTCTGGATGAGTCATGATGATCATCACTCAGCTGTCGTAAGAGCTTGGCAAGCTTGTAAGTAGTTGCATCACTGCGTCTTGATCGTCTATGACAGATCCAACAGCGGCCATTTGTCTTAGCAGGTTCTTGAATTGATTAATGTGATTCTGCAGAGAATCACCATTCGTCATCTTGAGAGAGTAGAATTTATTCTTGAGATGTAGCTTAGAAGCTATATCTCGCACTTCGTATAGTGTGCTCAAGATGTCTTAGACCTCTTTCGAAGTCTGAGCCTCAAATACATGGCCGATTTGAGTATCTGTGATGTTGAGAATGATCAGCGTGAAAGCCTTTCCATCATTTAGCTTCCATCTGGCGATTGTTGCGTCGTCCGCTTCGGGTTTCCCTTTTGCACCCGTAACAACGTCATACAATTTTTTGCCATAACTATAGTTTTCATCTTAAATTTTCACAGATGGTAATTGGCTCCATCAAGCTTGTCCATGATAAGATTGGCTTTCCCTTGGGAATCCATGTGAAAGAATTAGTCTGAGTGATAGGAGAAACTATCAGTGACTTAAGTTTGGAAATATGATACTGAAAATACAGAACAAGAAAACAATTACTCTATCGGCTAGTAGAGTCTTGTATTGTGGAAGCTTATCAAGCTATGAAAATAGCTCTGATACCATGTTGGAGAGAGAGATATCAAAAAAAAGGTTGAGAAAGGTGTCGTATGTTAGAAGCAAAAATTAGCTCAAAGGGATAAGACGAACACGAACAAGAAACAAACTCAAACGAGAAATGAAACACGAACGAGAAACGAACTCAAACAGAAAGTGTTCGTGCGCAGCGGAACGAGCTATACGACTCTCTCCGTAAGCATGACTATGCCTATCAGAATGAGCAGAACGTTAGTGATGGAAATCACGGTCATTCTTGATTACGCAGTCAAACATTAATAAATGAAGCGCCAGAAGAATAATTTGTCGTGAATAGCAAGACAAATTATGTGTCGCGAAGAGCTAGACTGTGCTCGACTGATAATTAGTCGCGAAAGTTTTGCGAAAGACAAGACTAAATGTTAGTTGTCTATTACCAGAAAGAGCAACTAGAAAGATCCCAGACGGAATGAATAATAAGCATAGCAATATTAACATAGATCTGAACGCAGAACAAAGAACTGTATCAGATTAAGTATATCAAGTATACATGTCAATAATGCGGTAGAACACAAGACAGTAGCGGACAAAACTGCGTGTCCTACGAAGCTTATTCAATCTGTAAAGGAATGAAACTTTATGACTGACAATAAAGAATCAATGCAGAAGGCATCTACTGCGTCTATGTCGCTGATAAGCTTCTGATGCTAATTTACATACACTCTCTAATTCACTGATCTCTTTTGATGAGCTTTTTTTTTTTTTAATCATTGTTGATCAGTATCTATATACATAATGTTACAGGTGTGCAGATGAAGAAAGTACAAGGTGGATGTGTTGTTTATGAGAGATCGTGGGTGGCTGCAATCGTTGTCAGTCTGTTAGCGCAGTTGCATGGAGTGAGCGTGAAAAGGGTGTGTCGTCAGCCTTTGCTTTTTGTCTTTTTATCGCCTGTGAGAATTTGCATGTAAATATGCAGACTGCGTGACAATGCGAGTAAATATGCAGCATGAATGGAGGCAGATTGAAAATGGGATTTGGGAGAGTAGAGGAGACAAATCCAATAGACTTTGCATGGAGTTGGCCATGTGTCGAGATTTAGGAAGGGTAAGGGTTAAGGGGTGCTTGAGGATTGTGTATACGTGAGCCTAGAAAAAGGCATTCCTCATCATAACCTATGTAGCAAAGGCTGGGAGGAGACAAGACAGCCAGCTCCATCTTGTGTTAGACGTGATTAATGTTTGTATGTGTAGAAAATCAGCGAGGTTTGAGGGGAGAAGATTAGAGAGGGAGTTTGACATGTGGTCATTGCCAAGTAGAAGAGTATAGTTCCATGTGAACCTTTGACGCTTTCCATTGACACGACAATTTGAGCCTCTGGCTCAAGCGTGCCCATAGTTGACAGCAAGTCAGACGAAGACATTGCTGTTACTCAACAATAACAAGTCCAAGGACTAGATCATCAGTCGATGCCACCTCCAAGAAGATCGAGCTGAGTGTGCACACAACCCACGAGGTATTTTCATGTCTGTCTTTTAATACATGAACCAACTACTGTCAAAGAGACACTTAGCCAACCAGACTCTGATATCTGGAGAGAAGCAGTGGACATAGAGTATTTCTCTTTGATCAAGAACCAGACATGGTCATTAGTCGAACCTCTTGTTGGTAGCAATCTTATCGATTGCAAATACGTCTTGAAGATCAAGTACAATGCCAATGGAGCTATTGACAGAAGGAAGGTCCGACTAGTAGCACAAGGATTTGTTCAGATCCCCAACATCGACTACAACGAGACTTGCAGTCCAACAGTCAAGCATTCATCGATCTGAGCCCTCCTATCGTATGCTGCAGCAGCTGACCTTGAAGTAAATCAACTTGATGTACAGACGACTTATCTGAACGGGGTCATCGAAAAAGACATCTACATGCTACAGCCTAAATGATACGTTCTCGAAGGTATGAAGCATCATGTTTGTAAGCTCCATAAAGCACTTTATGGCTTGAAAAAATCAGCAAGAGCTTGGTTTTAGAAGATCAACACATTCCTCATCCAACACGGTTTTGAGCCAAGCACTGCTGATTGCAATGTTTATTTCAATTTAGTGTAGCATTCCTTCATTATCATCACCTTGTACATCAACGACACATTGCTTTTTAGCAATAGTACCAATCTGGTGAAGGATGCTAAACAGATGTTGTCTTCCGAATTCGACATGATCGATCTAGACGAAGCTCACTACTATCTGTCCTAAAAAACCATTGACACTGACAAATCTGAGCAAGTCGACAAATCTGAAGAAGCTGACAACTCTGACTTCGTCATCGGAGAGAAGTTGATCCAAGACTTTCTGGCAGTTCACCTATTTGTACATAGTCTTTATTACTTAAAAGGCGGTTACCAACTACAAGGCGGCTGTAATTAATTAAGTAGGTAGAAAAGCACTGACCTGAAAGACTTATAAATATCTTGTAGATAAATATCTTTTCAATTAGTTATCTAAACATACGGAAGCTCTAAAATATCTGTGCCTCACTGAATTGCGCTCAGCTTCACGCCCATGTACCCACCTTCTGATTTTTATCAAGAGTACATTTTCCCTCACTATTGTTTGTTCTATTGAGTATTACTACTGTTTATTCGGCTTGATTATTGTTAATAAATGTTGCACTTCCAATCTACAACCATTCGTTGTTTTACTTCCGCTGCTATCCCACCTATTTAGACACATAGTTCTTTAAAACTCATCAATAAAAGTAATGAAATAATGAAATGGGTACTGCTTCATTTCCTCCTTTTCTGACTCGGATTCTGGACATTTCTTCTTTAACAGCTTCAAACTAGGGTCGAGTGGGAAGTGGCTCGGTTTGCACTCAGCCATTCCATACTTTCCCAACACATTGGTGAGATATCTCTGCTGGCTGGAGATGACCAGTCCTCTTACAATACTTGCAGAAGAGTTTCTACATTGGTTGGGATGTTGAAGAAAAGTTCAACTTTGAGTTAAAATTTGACCCAGAGCCAAAATTCGACCCAGACTGCATGTTGCTCCTTTTGCCTGAATAATCAGATTTTGTGGATTTCTTTGAATTGAACTTTCGATTTGTCTTACTACCCTGAGTCCAAGAATGTTGTCTACGAAGGTTGGTTTGAAGATTTTGATGCCCTACGAAGGTTCCTTAGATACAGCACCTCTGAACCTTCACAAACACTCAAATTGATTGATTTTTCATAAGTAACCTTCGTAGAGAATTTTGTGGGCTCATCTAAGTCAGATCTGACTATGGAAGCTCCTATGAAGGTTCTTTTGAAGATCTGGTTGCTGATCCATTAGTAATTTTTGGTACTTTTTCTCTAGATCTATGCTTCAGGTCTGCATTTTCTTGAAGCTAAGTAGGTTCTGATGATGATTTGCTACCTTGTTGGTCCCATCTGAATCTGAATCCTACTTGGATCCTGTTGGATTTTGTCTGATTTGTCCAGATCTTGCCCGATCTTGTTGAATCTTGATGGATTTGGTTCGATTTGACTAGATCTTTTGAGATATGACTCATTTTGATTAGATTTGGCTGTGATGACTTCGGACAGGGGTTGATTTGATTCTTGTATGCATAGATGGTCATCACCTCACTAGATCTGTCTTACTACGGTGGCAAGTACTTGTGGAGTCGGCTACCGTTGATGGGTGTATCGAATGGAATTCCATCAAGTTGTTCAAGGTTCACGGCTCCATGGCTTAGGATTTCCTTGACATGGTATGGGCCTTCACCTCTGAACTTCAACTTTGCCTTGATCGCCTTAGTTTTGTACATGAGGACTAGGTCTCTAGATCGAAAATCCTTCTTGTGTTATCGGCGATCATGCCATGCTTTGCGTCATGATTTCTCGGCTGCTAATGCATGTATTGCCAAGATTCGTGTGCAAAGTTTGTGTAAGGCTTCATGGTGTAGTTGTAGAGATTTGCATTCATCCAGACACTGTGTTACGACAACCCTTAATGACAGCACTAAAAACTCTACTGGCATTACTGCATCCTAACCATAAACCAATTGAAAAGGTGTTTGATCAGTGCTTCCTTTGTATGCTGTTCTGAATGCCCATAGCGCAACATGTAACTTGTGCTCCCAATCAAATCTGCTAGCTTTAACTGTTTTCGTGATAATTCTACACAAGATCTTATTGGATGATTCTACCTGTCCATTGCCATGAGGATAATAAGGTGCATGAAGAAATCCTCCAACATGACTTTTATGGTCTCATTGACGAAATGGCTTCCGTGATTGCTGACTATCTCCACCGGGCATCTGAAGTGCACAATGATATTTTCGTATAGGAACTTGGCGGTTGCTCGAGCGTTAGCTGTTCGCACTGCTTTGGCCTCTACCCACTTGGTGAGATAATCCGTAGCCACGATAATATATCGGGCTTGTGAACTTCTTGCTTTTTTGTACTTGTTAGTTGATCCATCTTGGTTTGTCCTCACTTTGAATATCCACTTGCATCCAATTGCCTTCTTGTCCTTAGGAAGTTCCACCAATCTCCATGTATTGTTCTTCATAAGAGCTTGATACTTGACATCCATTGCTTGGATACACTCCTCTTTTTTTCTTGCTTCATCTACACATTTAGGTTCATCGAAAAAAGTTAGGAAAGCATAGTTTGACCACCAACAACTTGCTTACCCTTTTCATCATAAATGAGCCTCAAAGGTTGTTGCCTTTGCCTTGATGTCCTCCTTGGCTTTTGACTTGAAGAAGGCTCTTCACCATCAACATTGTCATCAACATCAAGAATTTTAGATCCAATAACCTCATCACCACTTGAAGAAACCTTTGGAATATTTCCTTCATAAAAAAATGACATCTCTTCCAATGACCTTTCTTAGTTGAAGGAATACAAACTTTGTAAGCTTTGCTCACCTCACTATAACCAACAAATATACCTTTCTTTGAACTATTTATAACAGCCATAATATCACTTGTCCACTTGCCTAAGATTAGCCCTAAAATAGCAACTTCTAGGTACTTCACCAAAAACCTAGTTTTTAGTGACTAAATGCAATGTATTTATATTAGCCAATTAGAATGGGTCCAAATCCGACCTCATCCAAAAATCTACTTGCCAAAAATAGGACAAACACTATTTAGGCCTTTATTGACATAAAAAAATCTATCTCTAAGTTGAAATTTCATGTTGGCCTCAAAATTGTTAAAATATTTCAACTAAACTAGTTAACATTTTTCATAGTATATCATTGAGTACCTTCACACAAATATGCACAAACAATGATGAAATAACATCGCCTCAATTTTTTCGACATACTATCTTTGTTCAGATGCCATCAAACAAGTCTGCAAGTTGTTTGTATTGTCGAGTAGTTGTCTATAATAGTCAAATTTATTATTTAAGGCCTTTGATTTGGTCAAATAGGTCAAAAGAGCTCATTGAAATTGGGTTGACATTAACAACTCAAATTGCTATGGAATAATTGTCAGCACCTTTCTAGGGGACATGCCCAGGTTGCCTCTATGTGGCAAGGAGTTTTGTCACAAGGCGGGAACTCAACTTCAATGTGAATTACCACGGTCCTTTTTTAAACTGTGAACCAACCTAATAAGGCCTCTCTAATGAGGGAATCTAATGAGGGAATCGATGGGCACCTTTAGTGGGAATTGCTTTGTGGTTTACTACTTAGGGTGTTTTCACACAAGAGGGGGTTATGTGGGAGAGGGCCCAAATACTCTCCTCCCATTGTATGAGGCCACTCCCTCCCCCCATTTTCACACAAGGCGCTATTTACTCCTAAGTGGCAAAATAATTATGACATGCTCAAAATAATTATGACATGCCGGGGGGAGGTTCCGTGACAAGTGATGGAACCAAGGTCTTTAATTTAATGAGATTCCTTTTCACATTATCCATTTTCAATTTGAGAACACTTTAAGTCTCCTATGTGAAAACTAATCCTAAACTACTATTGGCCTTGGCCCCTTGTGTGTGAAAATGCCCTTAGGGCCACTTTACATACAGAGCCCTGCCCATTCTTGACGTAGGGAGTGCCAGAGTGGGATGAGCTTGTGCTCTCTCTTCCCAACCCGGATCCTAGATTAGCTTTGCATGTATGCTTCATCTTGCCTGTCTCGCCATAAATGGCAAGGCATTGAATGCAGGCCGACCTGGGGAGCTCAACAATTCTCACAGAGTAGGTTGCTGGGAAGGCAAAGCTGGATGACAGAAGGATTGGAGGGCGGGTGGAGCACAAGCACAAGATAAAGGTGGGAAGAGAGCCAGAACCGTTCTTGATGTCAAGAAGGGGCCGGGGTCATCTCAAGACGGCCTTAATTAGTGCTCCAAGGGTGCATGAATCTAGTACACCCCTAAAGGAATGGTCCCAAAGGACAGAGACGGAGGCAGCAGGACAGAAAATGGGAGGGAGGAGGAAGGAGTTGAGCATCTATTTAGGCATTGGAGATGAGATGGAGGGAAGCAGTATCGAGGATTGGAGAGACAGTGCGGAAGTCTTGAGCGATGTACATGTGGGCTGTTATGACAATTCCTATTATTGTACCACCGTTTTTCACATCAGTGTGCCAGGATCAGCAGATGCGGGTACTTCCTCTCTTTCGCTGTGGTCTTTCCCTTGTGCAATTGCTCTTTTATTGTTATTTGGATTTATAGATTCATAACATGCTGTGATTGACATGCATTGGTTGTTGTATAGTGAATATGCAAGAAATTTACTCTAAAAAGAAGAAGAATTGAGTGGCAATGGCCTGGTTGAGCCCTTTCCACCCAGGAAGTAGGTGAGCCTGGTAACGCAAGCTTAAGCTTTTGGGCTGAGCTGGGGAAATTCAGCCGGTTCACCTAGCGGGGGAAGCGGGTTTGGGGGGCGGTCTTACGGGCGGCGCTCTCATCCACACATTCAAGACTTTTCCCTCCCCCATTTAGATTCTAAGTTCTCTAATTAACCACACTGCGTGGCTGAGGGAGCCCTTGACGTAAAACACAATTGTGTCTATAAGGCCCAGGGAGCTGGTTCCACTGCATAACAGCAATCTGAAATTTTCACGTCATTTTAAATTTTTTCTCGAAGTATGGCCTCATTTTTATAGTGGAGTTGATTTGAACTTCTGACCTAATGGAGAGGAAAGGTAGTCCTAACCAAGTCGCCAATTATTGGAAGACTCCCATCATTTAATCTAGCTGAAAAATTTGTGAAGTATAGCTATTGTTAGAGCAGGTTACTATCGTAACTGTCTTCACCAAGGAGTTTGTTACCTTCATAATTGGCACAGTGACGGGCTGTTACCATATTTTGGAGAATGGTTTCAATTGTGGAAGGATGAAAGACAATGAAGATTGTTGTTACGAACACGTTGTTTATAGTTTAACTTCGAAATATATTGTCATTGCTACAAAACCACCTATTTCAAGTACATTGCTTGAATGTGCCTCATCTTTTTGATTGATTTGGCAAATTTTGCACTGTTCTACTAATTCTAGTTCAAGCTCTTACTGATAGCAACACCAAATGAGAACATGTACAAACGGTAGTACAGTTCCTGGTAAAATATACATGTATTGGATTGGATGTATGGTGGCAACTATGGGACCCCGATGTAAAACATCATGAAAGTATGCACAATTTTTTTTCTTCTGAAAACTTGTGTATTGTCAAGTTATTAAGTTCCTTCAATTGAATTTGCAGAGGGTGCTTCTTGCAAGCAAGTCAGGGCTAGGGGTTTGCAAAAGATAATTGAAGGAGAAGCTCAAAGCAAGCATGAGTCTAATAGATCACTGACTGTTGATGAAAGTGGTGATCTAGTTATCCCTCGACGCAAAAGGATGGGATCAGGTGTGCGCTTTTTCATTTCTTGTTCAATTCATTCGGTTAAAACTATCATGTACTTATCTTGTAAATACTTGGTTAGGAGCAATTAGAATATTCGTACATAACAGAGATGTGTTAAAGATCGATTTGCACAGTTTACGTTACAATTCCAACAAGCTATCAACCATAGAATATGGAGAACTAGAAAGAAACTAAGCCCACTTTAAAAACTTTGTTCACAAAAGAGCTAAAAAGTACATATATACAGTCTTACTTTTAGGGGGGTACTGCCCGTTACGGGACGTGTGTCTCGACTCTACTCAGCACCTGCGTTGAAATGGCATTCATGCACACTATCATTTAAACGAAAAACTCAAAAACACTGCTAAAATGAGAAATAGTCATGGAACCGTAAAATAAACTCGGGCTTACTTAATCTGACACTCTTCCTTAAGCCCTAGTTTATTTTTTTTACAAAGAGCTTTTCTCTAAAAAACTCAAATTTATCATTACTTAAAGCTTTAATAAGTATGTCTGCTAGCTAATCCTCTGTCTTACAATGCACTACGTCTATTTCATTAGATAACAATTTCTCTCTAATGAAATGATATTTAATCTCTATGTGCTTCCTGCGTGCGTGAAATACATGATTCTTGGCTAGCTGAATAGCGCTCTGGCTATCACACCTGATCATAGTGGACTTACTTTGTGGGATTCCAATGTCTTCCATTATTCTCCTCAACCAAATTGCCTCCTGTGTAGTTGAGCATAGGACTTTGTACTCTGCTTATGTGGTAGAAAGAGCAATTGTGTCCTGCTTCTTACTAGACCAAGAAAACACACCATTACCAATGTGGAAAACATACCTTGTGGTGGATCTTTTGTCATCTACACAGCCTGCCCAATCCGACTCAACGAAGCCTTGCAAAACTGGTAAAGCTTGCTGCCTCTCATATAACAATCCATGGGTTAGTGTCCCTTTCACGTAACAAAGAATTCTCTTCTCTGCTTTCCAGTGAATCTCCCTAGGAGCAGCCAGACTCGCAACACTTACAACATAACTTATATATCATGATTGAGTACATGTAAGATAAATCAATGAACCAACTAATTGACGAAACAAAGTAGCATCAACTAGTGCACTCTCATCCTGGTTAGATAGTTTCTTACCAACCTCCACAGGTGTAGACATTGGCTTACTATCAGCGATGCTATCATGTATTTTCCAGATTTCCACTCCCTGCATTAAACCAAGATCAATCATATCAACTCTGGAGGATAGATCCTTCTTGATTGCACTAATCAAATCATCATCATTACCTATGATTATGAGGTCGTTTACCTGCAGCACAATCAGTGTGATGCTAGAGTCACGAGCAAAGTAGTAAAGGTTGAAATCTGAAGAAGTGCGTATCAAACCTCTAGCTAGGAGATACTCATTGATGTGGCTATACCAAGCACGTGATGCTTGCTTCAATCCATACAAGGCTTTCTGTAATTTGCATACCTTATCTTCCATGCCATGTATCACAAAACCACTAGGTTGCTCCATGTACACTTCTTCTTCAAGCTTACCATTCAGAAAGGCGGACTTTACGTCCATTTGATGTAGATTCCATCTGAATAATGCCGCTAAGGAAATCACCACACGAAGTGTGTTCCACTTGGCCACAGGAGCGAAGGTCTCTTCATAGTCAATGCCCTTACTTTGCGCATAGCCCTGCATTACAAGCCTTGCCTTATGTTTTGCAGTGGTTCCATCGACATTGTATTTTATCTTATATACCCATTTGTTGCCATTGTGTTTGATGGAATCAGTCTCCTCTTGCATTGTATTTTGCCATATCTCTTGATCCTTGGCCTCCTTAAAGCAAGAGGATTCAGTAGATGAAATGATGTTGCTCATGAGCGCGAGATTTACCTGAAACCTATCATGTTCCGTCTTCTCCCTCTTGGCTAGACTCAACAACTTCCCCTTGTCACTCATGAGCTTCGTATATCACTTTGGTAATTTCTGTTGAGGTGATCCACTGCGAGGTGAGTAGGAACCCCAAGGTGCATCCTTTGCCTTCCTTTTGTCACCTGCAACTTCAGTCTTTTTTGATCCAATGGGTTTGTTTCTCACTCTTCATCTCGTCTCCACAATGGGAGGAGTACCACGTGCCTCATCATTATCCTGATGATCTTCCTGTGGTGGTGGATTTGCTTCGTTGTCATTGAGAAGCTTGGATAGTTCATCACTACCCTTTTCTTCGTCTCCAAACCTATGGATCTCATCAAACAATCATCACGATTTATGTGCATACGTCGCCCAAGTGGATCATAGCATCTATACCTTAGTTTGTTCATCAAACCTGCTGCTGCAAAAGTGGATGGCGATGAAGGGGCTGCTGGCCTCAACGGTATCGGTGGCACTGGAGGTGCTGTGCGGTGCACATACACCCTCTGAGGAACTGGAGGAACTGCAGGCACCTCGTGTAGCTGCTCTGGCTGAGACTCTGTGTAGGGCATGCTGGCTAGAGAGGATGGGGGTGCCCTGACGCTCGGCATCTGCTGGGCCTCTAAATCCAAGTCTGCAATCAAGTCGTCCAGCTGGGCATTCGAATACAAATGCTCTGGGCTCTGGGACTCATCATGAGCACCATCCTCTGGATCATCCCGTGCCTCATCCTGTGCACCATGCGGACCCTGCATGGCCTCCCAATCGATACAATCAAAGTCATCTGGTGACTCCTCTGGTGTGCTGTCATAGAAATGCCTATGGCTCTGTGATGCACGCATCCAAGCAGCTGCGGAAGGTAAACCCAAATCACTCTGCCCCCTATCAAGAGCCTCCTCCATCATATCAACATAAGAAGGTATGCCACTGGCCCCCCCTGTGTGCCCTGCCCGTCTCCCGGTATAATCTGTGGCATGTGTCCCACCTCTACCACGTGATGCACCTGTGACCCCTGCTCTAGGCGTGTGCCCAACACCTGTATCATATGCCTCATCCCGCTCTGATCTGGCGAACACAACCCGAATGGGCTCATCCTCATCCTGATCATCCTCTGACACTGGCTCATCTACCTCGTACAATGGAGGCTCTCTGTGCTCAAGCCCAAGCTCTCTCTCTCTCATCTCGGCAAGCTCCCTCTCTCTCTCTGCCATCAACTGTGTGCCCAGGTCACTTCAGGCATGGGATGGGTGCTGTCCGTATGCAAGTCAACCTGGCGCTCCAAATCATATATCTTCGTCTGCAAGGTTTAAAATTTGCATGTCGAGCCAATATACCAGGAGTCAACCAACATGCTATGAAAGATTAGCTTATCACCTGCAATGCGCTCGTAATGGTCGGAAGTCTCCTGGCGAGACGTGCGTTGGTGCTACAGAACACCAACCGCTCCAACTGACTCACTGACAACCGGTTTCTTCTCCTCGTGTGAATGAGTGCCCATGTGCTCCAATTACGCTCACACACGGAGGCAGCACAGTCCTGTGGTACGTGCATTGAAATACTCCAGCACATTGTCTTCAACGAAACACAGCAATGGAGGATAAAATGAGATGCATACCTGAGAAAGGACACACAGTGCAAGACGCTGTATAGATGGGTATGTGCTACCGAACATGGTCCACCAAGTAATGGGTAGCTGCCTCCTCTCTGGATCCTGAGCAGCCACCCAAATGTGCCCATGCCAAAACGAAATGCAGCGAGCTCCTCCATGAGCCTGATAGGATCCAAACCAATGTGTGGACCCACTCTGTGAATGTACTGAAGCCAATCGGCCTCGAGCTCCCTGTCTGCGATCTGTGTCGGAGAGAGGAAGAGGGGATGCAGTATGTGTGCAACGTTGTGGATACTCCTGTGGAAGTAGTTCCACCGCGTCTCCCAGATGAACTTCAGCTCGGTCATCCTGCAGGTGAGAGGCATGTGGTGTAGGGCATTACGAAAAAACTTAACATTGACAAAAAAACAAACTAGCAATTACTAAAAAGATAAAGGCCAATTACATTACTATACCACTTACCTCTCTGGCTGCAAGATGGGCAACTGTAGGAACTGTCCAATCTGGTCCATGAGCTCATATACCAGTCCAAGTGTCGACCCCTCGCTGTCAGCCATGCGGAGCACAATGTAAAGTGGTCGAAGCAGTCCTGACAATGTCTGTGCATCCCTCCAGAAGTGGTCTCCCCTCCCCGTGGAAGAAAAGTGCTCCCCATCCTCAGTGCGCGGAAATGTACTGGCACACCAAAGATCACTGGCAACCATCTGTAGAAGCTGCACCCTACACCTGATCAGATGGTCGACGACCACCAAGTCGAATGCAAAGTGTGTGGGGGCTGGCTTACGGAGGTCTAGATGGCTGAACACCCGGAACATGGCAAGAACACGCCTCTTCTTGGTGACAAAAGTCACCAGGAAGAGGGCCTCACGGACGATGGCTCTAACCGAGGGAAGTGCACCTATGTCCCCCATCAGAAGGTCTATGCCATGCGCAGCATAGGCGGTATGAACAATGTGAGGGAACTCAGCCTCTAGCAGTACACCCATCTGAATGCAGTTCGTGGCATTGTCCGTCACCACTGTGACGACATGCTGTGGGCCTATGGACAGGATGGAAGACCTGATGACATCAAACATGAACTCTGCAGATATGACTCTCCCCCCCCTGCTGCAATCCACTGCCCTCAAAAATTGTGTGCCCATGCAGCTGGTGTTACGAGCTCGTAACCAGTGCCGAACCCTAGAGAACACAGATAGGTCAGATACCACAGTCAGGGTCGTGTCCAGCGTACATGACCAACAGGGCAAGACAGTGTGAGTAGTGTGCCCCAGCACGGTCCATAGCCATGGCGGGCCTAACACAGCCTAGGGACCCTGTCAGCAGGATAGGGCCCCCAGTTGGGTCCCGACGTGCAGTCGGCCACGTCAGTGCCACATGGCCGACACTTGGCAGTTGCATGCTATCAGTCCTCACACTGGGCTAGGAGGGGCTTACTCTATATCAGGGAGTAGGCAAGGTTGGGTGGATCAGTTAGTGTTTGCCCTACTGTGGTGTTAGGATCTATTACACTGGTATCAGAGCCATCTCCATCCTAGGGAGTCCAGGACAGCAGTAGAGAAAGCTATCAGAAGATAGGAAGTGTTTCTCAGATTCTCAGAGAGGAATAGAGGAGGAGGATCGCTGTAGGAGCAGCCTTCAAACTTCTGATTTCCACTGAGAAATCACAGTAACAAGGAGTTAGATTCCGAGTGTAGGTAACTCGCTGAAAAAACAGCTGTTTCTCACTGAGTTCAGAGGATTCTCTATAGTTTTCCCAGCGAAATTAGAGTAGGAAGAAGCCAGCACCTCCATCGCTGTACAGTCAGAGTCCTACATCCGATTTCCAGGGAAAAAGTCACTGGTTCTCAGCGAGTTGGGAGCCAAAAAAGAGGAGCAGGGCCAGCGCTGCCAGTGCTTCTGAAAATCTGGTTTTTCAACAAGTTTTTGGGCCCCAACGTCAGAGATTTGGAGCAAGAGGATTCCTACCAGATCAGCGAGTAGGAGACTTCTGAAATTTCAGAACTCAGAAGGGTTTTTGGACTTCAGATTTGCCTTTTTGTGGACAAGTTGGATTGCAATCAGACCAGCGAGCTACTATCCTCAAAAAACTGGGAAATTTAGTACCGTTTTGAAGCCTCAAACTGGCATTTTTCGGAACAGCAGGTCTGAAATCTTGGGGAAAAGAGCTGAAAGGGTTCCTCTTCATTCTTTCTTTGGAAGTACAGTCCTCAGAAACAGCTAAGTCATCTTTCCTTTCCCTTGTACAGTTGTAAATTAGTCTTTTAGACTTTTTTCCTTCAGAAGTTAAGGTAGCTCTCTTTCAGTTTCGAAGATGACCACTCCTCAAGGACCTGATCAACCCCAGGAGAGAGGCTTCGACGAACTTGAAACAGAAGCCTTGGCTTACAGAAAAGGGAAGGAACCTATGGAAGTAGAAGAACAGGAACAGTTCGCCGAAGAACTCGACGAACTGGTTACCAAGGAGCAGTTCCTCCAATTGGTAACAGAGGTGGATGAACTGAAACTGGCATTAGCCAATTTCAAGTCCAGTGTGGACGACTCGTTCGCTGAACTCAAAAACTTGATTTTGAGTTCCGCGAAAGGAAGCCTTCCCTCCACTTCTCAGTTATCCCCTTCTCCACTTCCATCAGTTTCAGGTGAGACTTTACGGTCTCACCCCAGTGTTTTTAAAGATTTAAAGCCTCCTACTTTTAATGGGGAAGAGAAGGATAGAAATGCAGATATTCTACAAACCTTCCTCAGCAAATGGAAGAACATTCATGCTCTTAAACAGACCCCTGACCATTTGCAAGCAATTGAGGCCAGTCTTTCTTTAGGGCCTATGGCCTATAAGTGGTGGTTAAATCTCCAGGAGACTGGGCAGACTCCCCGGTCATGGAAAGCTTTTGAAGAAGCTTTCCTAAGAGAATTTCTACCAGAGAATGAACTTGATAGAGCCTGGGAAGCCTGGGAAAGAACAGTAATGGACAAGTCCCTCATCCAATATATCTCGCAGTATCGAGAGGCAATTTTAAAGATTAAAAATATGGATGACTATCAAAAAATCAGGGGATTTGTCCGTGGCCTCAAAGATGAATATAAAGTAGAGGTCCAGAGAAACTCGCCTACTACCCTTGAGCAAGCTCTCAGATATGCTCAAATCTATGATGATTCAGTGGGTAGGAAGAGAGCGAGACAGCAACCACTTTCTGAGCAGCTTCCTCAGAAAGACTTTCAATTTAAAAAGAAATTTTTAAAAAGAAAGAAAGAAGATAAATTTAAAGGTGAAGCTCCTCAGAAACGCCCTTCACTCATACAGCCCTTAAAACCAGATGATTTTGAGAAAGCCAAACAAGAACGTTTGTGCTTTGTGTGTATGGGCAAGGGACACACAGTCAGACAGTGTCCCAAGGGGCCTTTCACTAAAAAAGATAAGAAAGATAAAAAACAAGTTCATCTTGTTCAGACTGTATGTTTCCCCAGTGACTCGGCAGCTTCCGAGATCAAAGTGTATCATGAAGATCATGAACACTGTTGCCAGCTGACCTCTGCAATGCTAGCGAGACCCTTCAGCTTTGGGCCGCATGACCTAGTACGTATGCATGGGAAAGTTGGTAACCAGTCAGTAAGAGTCATGGTTGATGATGGGGCAACCCATAATTTCATCAACCACACCCTGGTTAAAAAGCTTAAACTACCAGAAGTACCTAGTCAGCATAGGTACATAGTTTCATTAGCTAAGGGTGAAGATAAAAAAATATGGGAAACTATGGTAAGTAAGTTAAATCTTGGTATTCAGGGGTACCAAGATCAAATAAACTTTCAGATAATGCACCTGGATCGAACAGACATTGTTCTCGGGAGAGATTGGCTCTACAGTTTAGGACCTTCCCTCCACAGAAACTATCAGGAGAACACCCTCAGCTTTCAGCATAAAGGCCGAGAGATCCAGTTGCATGGGGAGCATGATGTTCCCAACAGCCCTATGGTCTGCAGTTCAGAGCTCTGTCAGCTAATCGGAGACGAAGACCATCAGGTATTCTTATGTGACTTTCAGTTTATTCCTGAAGTTTCTATTTCCAGTTCTATTCAGCAGAAAATTAGTAAATTAGAAACTTTATTGTCTAAATTTAAAGATGTTTTTCCTGAAGATTTGCCACATGGTTTACCACCTAGCAGAGAGGTAGATCATGTAATAAACCTAGTACCAGGTACAGCACCTGTTTCTAAACCTCCGTATCGGGTCAGCCGAACAGAGGATGAAGAAATAACTAGGCAGTTAACAGACTATCTTGGGAAAGGCCAAATTCAGACCAGTAGTTCACCATGGGCCTCACCAGTCCTATTGGTGAAAAAGAAGGAGGGGTCTATGCGTCTTTGCGTAGATTACAGAGCCCTCAATAAAGTCACAATTAAGAATAAATACCCTATGCCTCGGGCAGACGAGTTGTTTGATCAACTCGACGGGGCTAAGTTTTTCAGTAAAATAGACCTTAGATCGGGATATCATCAAGTCCGTATAAAATCGGAAGATGTCTCGAAAACAGCTTTTAGGACTCGTCACGGTCATTATGAGTTTAAGGTGATGCCATTTGGGCTCACAAATGCTCCAGCTACCTTTATGACCTTGATGAACAGTGTCCTCAGACCATACTTGGGTAAGTTTGTAGTCGTATTTTTAGATGACATCCTCGTCTACAGCAAAACGAGGAAGGAGCATCTAAAACACCTCAGAAAGGTGTTTCGACTGCTCAGAAAGCATAAGCTTTATGCTAAACAATCCAAGTGTGAATTCTTCGTTAAAGAAGTAGCATATTTGGGTCACATTATCTCTTCAGATGGGATTAAGATGGACCCAAATAAGGTTAAAGCCATACTCAGTTGGCTGAGACCTCAGAATATTTTGGAACTTCAAATCTTTCTTGGTCTGGCGGGATATTACAGACGATTTGTCAAGGAATATGCTCAGATAGCAGTCCCTATGACAAATCTCCTTAAGGGGAAGGGAAAGGAGTTCATTTGGGAGTCCGCACAACAGGAGAGCTTTGATGCTCTCAAAACAGCCTTAGCTACAGCACCAGTTTTAAAGGTCGTCGACCCCAATCAGCCATTTGTGGTCGAAACAGATGCTAGCGACTTTGCAGTAGGTGCTGTGCTAACTCAGGGTGGACGACCAGTTGCGTTCGAGAGTAAAAAACTCGAGCCAGCACAGACTAGGTATAGTGCCTATGAAAAGGAACTCTTTTCTATAGTCCATGCCCTTAAGACTTGGAGGCATTATTTGTATGGTGCCAACTTTGAGGTCCTGACAGACCATGAGAGTCTCAGATACCTTTGCAATCAACCTGAGCTTAGAGGTCGGAAAGCTCGTTGGGCAGAGTTGATGCAAGAGTTTGACATGTCTATCAGATATAGGCGTGGAAAATTCAATACAGTAGCAGATGCCCTTAGCAGAATGCCTATGATAAACGAGCTGAGTTTTACTCAGATTCGTAATGAGTTACTCGAGTCCTTGAGAGGGAAATGCCAGCATGATGCATTCTTCTCTATTATCTGGAACTCAGTCCAGAACAGACAGTTACAGACTCCAGAACCAGTTCCCGGGGCTGGTGCCAGTTCATCCAAGAATACGGCAGCTTCCGTTGAGGATGATAATGAGTCCGAGTATACGTCGTCAGATGACGTTGAGGATTCTGAGCCTGTATTACCCAAGCAAACCCTAGTGGTTGAGGGTCAGTTGACTCAAGGATTCAAATGGAAACAGTATTCCATTCAGGATGAGTACTTGCTCTATAGAGATAGAGTATGTGTCCCCAATTCAGAGGATTATAGGCAGCAGGTCCTATATGAATGTCATGACAATCCTAGCGCGGGACACCCAGGCATACAGAAGACCTATGAGCTTCTTCGTAGGCAATTTTTCTGGCCCAGTATGAAAAAGGACGTCCACCAGTATGTAACCAGTTGCCAGAAATGTCAAGTAAATAAAGCAGAGCGTTTAAAGGCAGGAGGGTTGTTGCATCCCTTAGAAATACCAGCTGGTAAATGGGAGAGTATCTCCATGGATTTTATAGTAGGCCTGCCTAAAACCCAAAAGGGTAATGACGCTATATGGGTCACAGTTGACCGTCTGACCAAAATGGCTCATTTTATTCCGACCAAAACAACCGTTAGAGCTCCAGAGTTAGCGAGGTTGTTTGTAGACGGGCTATTTAAATTGTACGGTCTACCTTCCGGCATAGTCAGCGACCGGGACAGTAAGTTTACTGGAAATTTTTGGAAGGCAGTATTCCATCATCTCCATACTAAACTTAATATGAGTACCACCGACCATCCACAGACGGACGGTCAAACAGAAAGGGTAAATCAAGTGCTGGAGGATATGCTTCGTGCATACGTCAGCAAGAGGCAGACTAATTGGGAGGAGTATCTCTCGATATTAGAGTTTGCTTACAACAGTACCAAACATTCAGCTACGGGATACAGCCCATTTATGCTGATGTACGGTTTTCAGCCACGCTCACCCACAGCTGTAGGGTTTAAACAAGAAAAAGTTGAAGCAGCCAGAAACTTTTTAGAAGACCTAAACCAGATGATAGAACATGCTAAGCGTAGCATTAGACAATCCCAGGATCGAGCCAGGCATTATGCAGATCCACACAGACGGGATGTGCAGTTCTCCACTGGTGAGAGAGTCTACTTGAGAGTCCCAGTTGACTCTAAAACCCTCAAATCAGGAGTGTGTGCTAAGTTGTCTCCAAGGTATTGTGGTCCCTTTACCATCAGTAGGAGACTAGGCGAGGTCACCTATGAACTAGAACTCCCACACAGCAGTAAGGTTTTTCCAGTTTTTCATGTAAGTCAGTTACGAAAAGCCTTAACCAGATCAGATAATCTGGTAGGGGACAGTGTTCTAGTTCTCCCATTGGATCCTCAACAACCTCCACATGAACCAGAGGAAATTCTTGATAGTAGAGAGACGCAGACTCGTCATACTCTATACCGAGAATATCTGGTTAAGTGGAATGATCAGCCTGTTGAGAATGCCACTTGGGAAAGAGGCAGCGTCCTTCGCAAGATTTTTCCAGACTTTGTCTTAGAGGACCAAGACGGTTCTTAAGGGGGAGGGAGTGTTACGAGCTCGTAACCAGTGCCGAACCCTAGAGAACACAGATAGGTCAAATACCACAGTCAGGGTCGTGTCCAGCGTACATGACCAACAGGGCAAGACAGTGTGAGTAGTGTGCCCCAGCACGGTCCATAGCCATGGCGGGCCTAACACAGCCTAGGGACCCTGTCAGCAGGATAGGGCCCCCAGTTGGGTCCCGACGTGCAGTCGGCCACGTCAGTGCCACATGGCCGACACTTGGCAGTTGCATGCTATCAGTCCTCACACTGGGCTAGGAGGTGCTTACTCTATATCAGGGAGTAGGCAAGGTTGGGTGGATCAGTTAGTGTTTGCCCTACTGTGGTGTTAGGATCTATTACAGCTGGAGACCAATATGTTGAGGATCGGCCTCCTCCTGACATCAGTCCAGCCATCGGACATGATGCTGCAACCGTTAAGTGGCCCAGTGGCGACGTAGAGGCTCCATCTCTCTAGACAATGACTCGACCCTATCCCTCAGCATGTGTGTGCGGACAACTTCTGAACTAGGGACTCTCCAAGTAGGGCTGACAGACTGTGCAAGACGGAAGGCCCTTCTGAAGGGCTCGGAGTCGGTGATGGCAAATGGAGGTTCAGCTCATAAATCAGGCTGGCCACGGCCTGTGTGGCCTCTCTATCCATGTGCGGCTGATGCGCGCCGCGAATGCTCTGCTGCCTAAGAACTCTTTCAGCTGGGCGACGGGTAGCGGACCTCCAGCACTGTGCACCAAACGTGACGGGAATGGATGATGACGCGACAAGATGGGCACTAGTGGATGCATCAGCTGTAGACGTGGAATGGGGAGAGTGGGATGCACTGGCCGGGATGGGTGCAGCAGCGTAAGTGGGGTACACTGGTGGAGGGTGGACATTTGGCATGGGATACGAAAACTGCTGGGTAGGGAGGTCATCCGGATGTGAAGGGAGGGAGGAAGGGATCTCCTCAACATCCTGGAAGGCCTCGTCACTGGCATCCAGGGCCTGCTCCTGCTCGGGAGGCGGAGAGTCCATGAGAAAGTCGTAAACTGGGGGAGTGCGAGCAACAGTAGGTGGTGGTGGAACCACAGTGGCAACTGGCGGACGCGGTGGGAGAGGATCCACCGGAATGGGTGCAAATGGGGGTGCGTGAGGCTGAACTGTCTGAGAGGGATGAGGGGCAAAGGGACTGGACGAGGATGCACTCCCTCTCCTCGTGCGTGCCAGCCAAGCAGGCAGCAACTCGGGGTCAACCACGTAAGGAGTGGTGCAAAACCGCCTCCGAAATGGTGTTCTCCCCCGCCACAAGATGTGGCCCGTAGGTATCCAAAAGTCGCTGCCTGACGGGAACGGACATGCTGGCACAGGGGGCAGCATTCAGTGTGCCACCATCTCTCGCGCGTGCGCCGAGTAGGTGGCCTTTAAGGCGAGTGAGGGTGGCAACGAACTCGGTCAGGCAATATCGACAACGCACTATCCTTGCACCGGACTTGTTAGACTTGTCGGGAACCCGCCTGACAATGTCCACCTTGTCCCACAGATCGGCAAGGTTGGAATGCACCATCTCTGTAGAAAGGACTGGGGAAAGAAGGCAGAGATCTCTGTGGGTGCGATAGGAGTCGGAAGGCTTGAAAAAACCACAACAAAGGCCGAAATAGCAATAGCAGGGGAGGACGCGATCGGTGCAATGCGAAGATAGTCGGGAGGGCGCGGACAGTAGGGTGACGGGCAGGGAGAGAGATGAAGCGAGGAGGGGGATTAGGTTAAAAAAGAATATATTAATATATTAAATATCAAAAAATAATATATATTGTGGTACCGCGGATCAGTATGGATCCGCGGATCAGTATGGATCCGCGGTACCACACTGGATCCGCGGTACCGGGATCCCCGGATCCTGGTACCGCTGGATCTATGATATATATATATCCATATATATATATATATATATATTTACATGCATTTTGGACAACGTTCCATTGTCTGGAATGCTCCCGTTCTAGAACCGAGGGCCCCCAAAACGTGTTTCGGGATCCCTGGTACGTAAATAGGATGCACTTTTTTTATTGCTCATTCATTCCATAAAGTTAAAAGTTCACTAATGCATATTCCTTATACATATATTAAACATTACTTAGCATTCAAGTGAGTTCATGGCTTTTATGTGCTCTTTCTTTCTGATTGATGAGTCTAGTTGTAAAATTAGATTACCTATGAGCACTCTTTTGTGGTTTCAACATCTCATATGTTCCTCTTAAAAATATACTCTACAGTTGAACGCTTTGGTGATTCAATCATTGTGCATCATCGAATGGCAACCACCATTCCATGCGTGGGCTTTCAGGTCAGTGATTCCCTTACATTTGTTAGTTGAGTTGCCTTATTGTGATTGTTTTTGTCAATTGTAATCATAGCTATTACACTGTTGACGTCATGTCCCAACCAACTTAACCATCGATGTGGTTAGGCATATGACAATCTTTCTTGCTTTTGCACCTTCGATAAGTTGTCAAGCCGGATTGCCTCTTGTGACACACATGACCTTTCTTGGGCTAGATGCCTAGCCATGGTTGTTAGCCATTATTGTAACTTAGGTCGACTGACCTCTTGGTAACTGACTGGTATGAGGTAATGTTAATTCCAAGACATGGGCCTAACATGCCTTCCCCCTTCAAGAAGTCATCGGTCCTCAATAAAAAACTTTAGATATATCTTTTATGATTATTGATGATTCTCTCAAGTGGAATTTGACATTGAGTGTGCTTTCCAAGCAATTACATGTCCTTGGAAAGCAAGGTAACCAGGTTATACCACATTCATGCAAATATTTCTATAATTTGTTAACATGAAGCATCAAATGCACTCTACATCCCTCTATTAATCATTGATTTTCTTAATGATCTTCTACTGTCCACAATAACTAGCAATGTTGTGTCGAATTGCGATTCGTTGAAAGAACCGCGATTCGAAAGTCCTTTTCGAAAAGGTCCGGTTCGAACCATTTTTTGGCTGTTCAAACCGTTTTCAAAAAGAAAAAAAAAACTCGTTACCTCCTGCTCGTCGGACCTCCTGACTCCTCGCGACAGGGTCAGTCCCGAAGGTTCCCAGATTTCCGTGCCCGAGAAAGAGAGAGATCCATTACAGATCCGCGCCCAAGAGAGAGAGAGAGAGAGATCCGAGACAGTTCGCCCCCGAGAGAGAGAGAGAGAGAGAGAGAGAGAGAGAGAGAGAGAGAGAGAGAGAGAGAGAGAGGTGGAGTTGTGTGTGTGGCTGTTGACGTGTGTGCACTGTGTGACTGTTAACAAATGTGTGTGTGTGTGTGTGTGTGTGTGTGTGTGTGTGTGTGTGTTAATTGTTTGACAATGTGTGTTTTTGTGTTTTTGTGTGTGTGTGTGTGTGTGTTTTGTGTGTGTGTGAATAGATTCTTAAGTTAGAAGTGTGTTTGAATCTTTGAGAGAGAGGGAGTTAAACTTAGGGGTGGGTGGAGGGAGACTTAGAGGTGTGGGTGGGTGTGTGGAGGGAGGTCCGAGGGAGAGTTAGCCTTTAGGTGTGTGTGAGTGAAAAATCAGAATTTATGAGGGGGAGAGAGACTAGTGAGGGGGGAAGAGACTAGAATCTAGATAGTAGATACCATGCCGAGAGAGAAGGATCCCTTGTGGGATCATGTGACAGTTGCTTCTAATTATGGCACCTCAGGCACTAAGAGGTGGACTTGCAAGTATTGTGGCAAGGACTACACAGGTGGCCCCACTAGAATAAAGGCACACCTATTGCGTCTACGTGGTTTTGAGATCGCACGTTGTGCACGAGCACCTGACTCATTGATGATACCTGCAGCTCCACTACAGCTACCTCGGAGGGTCATCATTCGCCCACAGGTTGGTGATCATAATCAGTGATTCGGAATTCCGAAGGTATTAATAGTTATAAATTCATTATCTTGTCACTTGAGTTATTGACAATTGTAAGTTGTTGCTAGATGCTAAATAGAAAATATTTGCATTGATGATTGTGTTGTAAACTATAATTCATTGCATATCGTATGTACTTTGACATTACTGCACTCTACAAACTACTACAGTCTATCACGATTCATCTATCTCCATTGTAATTTGTCGTAGATTCTAGAATCTAGATAGTAACTATTAATTTGTGGCCATTGGCAATTTGCAACAGTTTCAGCAGGCCCTTCCACATCACAGGGTCAGACTGATGCGGTGGCACCGTTGTCACGAGGCTCTTCTCATGCCCAGAGCCGTACTGGTACACATCTTAGGGGTAGAGATGTGTATGTGGCATCCTTCCAGAAAAGTAACAAGGAGATATTCTACATGTGCAACCTCCCCTTTCACTTGGCTGCGACCCCTGCATGGAGGGAGATGATGAGACATGTATCTAGGATTGGTTCAGAGTGGGAGGGACCATCCATGCAGCAGTTGAGGATGACTCAGTTGGTTGCCGAGCGAGACTCCGTGGATAGGGAGCTAGAACCTATCAGGAGATCATGGGCCATGTAAATCCTGATTCCTAAACCCTACTTTAATGTAATTAGTAATTAGTAATCACTAATATGTATTGTCATTTATGTTCTAACTTGAAATTCCAAGTTTGAAGTGGCGAGTGCCAAGTTCTAACTTCTAAGTTCTATCTCTTAACTTTTATGTTTAAAAAATTAAGAATGATTGAGTTAGTTATATTTATTGACCAATTACATAAATTGTTAAATTTTAAATTGCCATCTGAAATCTGAATTTTGTGGGCAATGAGATCTTTTGAACTAGGTATGGGTGCTCCATCATATCAGATGGTTGGACTGATACCAGGAAGCGCCATATTGTAAATATATTGGTTTCTTCTTGCTTGGGCACGACGTTCTTGAGATCCATCGGCACCTCGGGCTTAAGCTTGGATGCCCAGACATTGTTTGGATTTATTGACGCGGCCATTGTGGAGGTCGGCAAAGAGAATGTTGTGCAGGTATTGATTCTTGACTTTCAGTTGAGTACTGAGAAATAAAAATGAGTGAAAACTTTTTATTTACACTACTTGTTCAATGTTGCTTCTTGGATCATGGACTTCAGAGAAGATCGATGTCGGATGTTGCATTGATGATTGTTGTGCCTTGAAGGTCGTCACCGACAATGCGACAAATTGTGTTGCCATGGGGAAGCTCATAAATGAAAAGTACCCTTGGATCTTTTGGTCACCCTGTGCTACACATTGCTTAGACCTCTTGTTTGAGGATATAGCAAAGTTGCCATGGATTGCAGAGGTACTAGACATAGGCCGGTTCTTGGTGAGGTTTGTCACCAAGAGACCGAGGGTCCTGAGCATGTTTAGGGAGTATTCTAGCCTCGACATTTTGAGGCCTGCCCCCACTAGGTCTACTTTTCTATTCATCAAATTTGATTCATCACTTAGATTCTTACTACTTAGAAGCTAGTACATAGCTTACTAGCAACTACTAACTACTTTCGAGTTTCAACCTAAGACCTTGTTATCCGATAATTGCTTTGTTGAAGCTAATACAATTTGCAATCATGATTCGTTCCAGGTTTGGCTTTATTTTCATTGTTTTGGAGCGCCTCGTGAAGGTGCATGACGGCTTGAGACAGATGGTGGTCTTACAGCCTTGGCGTTAGTGGAGGCACTCACGAGAGCCTAAGGCTCAACGATTTGAGAGGATTGTGCTAGCATCTCCTTTTTGGGATGATGCCAGGGCCATTGACATAGCGTTGCAGCCTCTTTACACTGTCCTGCGCCTTACGGATAGAGAGGGCGCAACTTTGGGCCTTCTCTATGAGTTCATGGACAAGCTGGGAGAGCAGATTTGCACCTGCACTGCCTTCAGTGCAGAGAGGTTTATATTATGCATTATCTCTTATCATGATTGATGAGTGTTTATGTAATGTGTAGTATGTAGTTATAGGTATGCAGCATGTGACATGTATGATGTATGATTTTCAAATTTTATAGGGTTGAAGAAATAAGAGAAAAGTGGCAAGCCAGATGGGAGTGGTTCCATCAGCCTCTACACGCTATGGCTTGCATTCTTCATCCTCTATGGAGGAATGAAGATCAGTTTTATGATGCAGAGCTCCGACAGGGATGGCGCACATACGTTGAGAGGGTCTATCCTGATCCTGTCATGCAGGATTCACTCAGGGATGACCTCAATGTCTTCAGGTATAAGCCATGGCACTTCTCTAACATTTGTTATTTTTGTAAGTCCTTTGTCTTTCTTGAATCCCAATGAAGTGAGTGGCCACATTGTCACACTCGGCACTCACTCATGAATGATCTTCAATGTGCATTGTCACAACTCACGTGTGCACTATGCAGGTGTGAGGCTCTTGAGTTTGGGTGTCCAGGAGCGCAGCTCAGAGAAGGACAACTACGCCCTGTTTCATGGTGGGACAAGTATGGGGGTGATTGTCCTCGATTGCAGAAGCTTGCCATGCGCATTCTCTCAAAGGATTGCACAGCGAGTGCATGTGAGAGGAATTGGAGTTTGTTCTCTTTGATTCATACGAAGAGGAGGAACAGGCTCAGTGTTGCACAATTAGACAGGTTGGTGTATGTGCACGCCAATCTGCAGCTTCTGAAGAAGTTGAAGGGGGCGAGGGAGCCTATGCAGGTAAATTGTAATTTGATAGTTGCAATTGTGTTTGAACATTGAAATTTGAATCCTTAGTGACATTCTAAATGTGTTGTTCTACTGTCTACATACTGCAGGTAAATCCAGATGACATTGATGTGACGAAGGTTCCAGACCTACCACCAAGGTCACAGGAGGTGGAGGACGTGTATGCACTACTCCATGATGACGCCATGCAGTTTGCAGGTGAATTTCAAGTTCCGATTTCAAGCTTTGAAATTTGAATTAGCCCTTGAGCCTTGAGGCTTGGGCCCTTGCAAGTTGGTCCTTGGAAGTTTGAAATTTGAGCTCCATCCCATGTTCTAAGTAGTAAGTTCTAGCTTTAGAAATTAGAATTGAAATTTGTGATTGTGAATTGTAACCCTTTGCCAATCCCTGCGTGCAGGACCTACCACTCGGGCTGCTGCACGTCGTAGGACAGGGGGAGAGGCTTCCAGTTCTCGAGCCCATGAGGACGAGGAGCCACTAGAAGACGAAGACGAAGACGATGCAGAGACCTCGGAAGATGAAGCCGACAACGAGGATTCCTCAGAGGATGAGAGTGATCCATCTGATGATGCTGATAGCATTGATGAGGATCCTGCTCCTGAGCCTGCACATACGAGGTCACAGCTTCCACGGGTGACTAGGAGGAGGCTACGTAAGGCTTTAGTGACTAGTCTACCTTTCTTAGGGGGACTCAGGAGACTGGCCCATTTGCATTTACTATTTAGTATTTAGTATTCTGGTTAGTTTATAGAAATTAGGAGTTGAATTTGAACTTTGAAGTTTTGAGATTATAAACTTGAGCAGCGTTATTACCATTTGGCATTTATGGATGAGTTAACACTACATATATGATTCAAGACTCATTTAACAAGTTTACATTTTGGTAATGTTCAAATGTGGAATGTTTCTATTATCAATGTTGAATGTTGAATGTCGAATGGGATTTGTACTCACAGACTACGGTAAGTTGTAAGTTGTAACTCAAGAGTTAATATTTAGAAGTAAGTACTTACTACTTAGTATTGTAACTTGTTACTTGTAAGCTATTAGAAGTTAGAACTTAGTACTATAATCTATTGCTTGTTATTAGTTAAAAGTTACACACTGCACATTGTATACATTGTCATTTTCGTGAAATTCAAATCATTGAACATTTGCTAATTTACGACTAACTAACCATGCACATGGTACATTGGAATATGACATATGTAACATGTAATATGTGTGATGTGACATTAATGTTTAAAAAGAAACCCTAAAACCGATTCGCCGGTTCGAACCTGAAGAAGTCGATTCTTTCCCGATTCAAACTCGATTTAAACACGGTTCGAAAAGGCGATTCGAAAGGTACCCTCAAACATTGATAACTAGGAGACAACTTGGCACGCTAACCTGTTCATGACGCTTATAATCTAGCTCAAACTCCTGATGGGTCCGATTTTCTAGTGCATAACCTTCTATTTTAGTTGTGGCCTTAAGAGGGATCTAATCAAGCCATTTGTAGCTTTTGTTGCATCTAGGTTGGAAACTCTCTAGCTCTAGGTAACTTCTACAAGATCCCTATGGTCATTGGGCTTCCTGGCCTGTAACAATATAATAATTCAGAAGGTGTCATTCTCGTGGACACATTTTTCTTGTCATTATAGACAAACAAGGCAAATATTTTATCCTTTTTGTTTGTGTTTGAGTCAGTATGTTTGAAGCACATTCTCCAAAATCTAGTCAATCCTCTCAATTGTTGACGTAATTCACATGCCTCATATTTCTTGCACTGGCTGCCGTTTGCTCCTTAGTCAATACTGGGACTATATAGAATCTAGATTCTCTCAAAACCTAGATATCAACTAATGCTTAACATCGCAAAAGGAGCTGGGACAATCAACCTTGCTTCCTACGTTCAGCCATTTGCTTAACCAAACAAGCTATAAAGACATCCAACACAAGTTCAAAGAAGATTCCACTTGGCACCACGCCAGCATGAGCTCCATGGAGCTAGCCTTGGACCATCCAAGCAAAAGCTAATAAGGAGACACTAATCTGACTTAGACGTCCAACACAAGAGCATCGAAAATTCAAGCTGGCATTGTGCTAGCATGTGCTCCATGGAGCTCGCTCCAAACCATCAAGCAAGCTAACCAACACAACCAACATATCATGAGTCTTTTCCGTGACCAACCAAGCTAACATGTTTGCTAACAAAATCCGAGAGCATAGAAGGAGCCAATTTATCCAATTAGCATGGTAACAAGTGCAAGCACCCAAATATGACAACCTCATGCTTGTTGCCACTGAATGGTTTCAACTTGGTCCTTTCAACGTGGATTTGACCTAGTGGAGAAACCAAGAATGGTTATCAATGCGAATGTGCTCAATTGGACAAGATCTACCATGCTAGCTCATCCACAAGTCAAAGGCTTAGTCAGATTTGTCTAGACTTGCTTTGACACTTTTTCTCAAGACAACAAGATGGGTCCATGGGAAGTGTTGCAAAGATGAGTGTTTTGGAAGTATTTTGGGACTCCTAAGTTAGATTTACAACTAAGTAAGTTATTTTCCATTTATAGAGTTGATGCTTTGAACAATTTGAGTAAAGTATCAACTCAAAGCCAAGTTCGATATCAGAGCTTACATTAGAGCACAATTAAATAGGTCATTTGTCAAATGTTACAACTCGAACCTGGTTCATGAACAATCACGTTAGAACTTAAGATGATCAGGATTATGACAATAGAAGCCAAGGTTTATAGCACGGATTTCAACCATTTTTTTGTTGAGGATACCGTTCAAGAAAAACATTAAGGGGAACTGTTACATACCTATGTAACTAGCAGTACTTCAGACCCCTAATAGTCCATTTAGTGTTGGGGGCTGAATGGCAAGGTACCCTTAGGATCAAGGGTATGTGCCCTTGGATAAGGGCAGGCAAGTGACTATACCTTAGTTGGAGGTATGGGGTCACGTGACCCT
Organism: Diphasiastrum complanatum; assembly: GCA_029204225.1. Lineage (NCBI taxonomy): Eukaryota > Viridiplantae > Streptophyta > Lycopodiopsida > Lycopodiales > Lycopodiaceae > Diphasiastrum > Diphasiastrum complanatum. Next base: position 5,028,995 of record CM055092.1, on the reverse strand, counting down.
TGGATAAGGGGTACCCTTAGTATTAAGGGTAGGTGCCTTAGATTAAGGTACTAGTGTCCTTGGTTAAGGGCGGGTAGGTGTCTATGCCTTGGATGGAGGTATGGAACCTAGTGAGGTGTTAGAAAGTCATTGGATGACTATTTTTCTAAACCTTGGGCCTCAACCTTGAACCATATCACTTTATTGGTCTAGGACCAAAGTATACTTGCACAACTTGGGCAATGGGACCTAGTAGGAGGGCGCCCTTCTAAAGTGTCCATTGAGTTCCCAACTCCCACAAGAAAGGCATTCAAAGAGTCATAGGTTATGGAAGGAGTCTCTTGACATTCCATAAGCCTATGGAGGCTCTTGGAGATTCTTTAACTCCCCTAGGCTTCTCTCTCTCTCATTGGATGAGCATGGAACTCCATAGTGCATTGGAGGGGTCCATGGGCCATCTATATGAGGGTAGTAGGGCGCCCATTGTGGAGGAGAGATCTCTCTTGTTTGCTTGGCTTATGCTCTAGTGTTGCTACTAGTGTGTAGAGTGCTTTCTTGTGGTAGTATGCTTGAGGTTTGGATCTTGCTTATGGTATGGGACATAAGTAGGGTTTGGATCTTGAGTATGCTATGGAGTGTTGTGGTTTGCTTGTGATTTGTTTATGGTTAGCAAGGGGGTGCTAGATAGGTTTTGCTTGGAGCTTTGATCTAGCTATGGTTGGGTGGTGAATACTTGAGGCCAACTTGTTATCTATCTTTGTGTTTAAAGAGTAGGGACACAGGTGGAGGAGAGATCCTTGGAGGCTTGCAGATCCTTACTTGCAGGTGGAGGCATCCTAGCTTGGAGTTGGGGAGCATCTTGAAGCTTGCAAGTTGCTTGGAGGACATTTGGAGGCTCTACCTTGGATTTGGAGGACTTCCTCACCTCTACTTGTAAAAGTGGTATCAGAGCTAGACAAAGGATGGTAACCTTTCTAACCTTCTTCAAGTTCTCACCAACTAATTTTTTTTTTGGGGAAGATTATAGGCTTTTCTAGTTGTAGGAAGCTTGTAGTTGAAGTACCCAATGAATCTAGTTCTTTTTGGAAGAGAGTAGTGATGCTTATAGAATTGTTTAGGGGTTGATTTTTGATAATGTTAGAGAAGTTTTAAAGTGGGCTTTGGGTTTTTAAAAGTTCTGAAAAAAGATTTGTGGGATAGGTAGAGGAAGTCTTCCTCTACATACACAAACTTTTTTTGGCAAAAAAATTGATTCTAGCTATGTGTTTTGATCAAAACTAGTGTTTTTTTTTGCATAAATGAAGTGTTTGAAGTTCTGATTTTCATTTTGAAGTTCTGTTTTTCAGACCTGTAAATTTGAAAATCAGATCTGAAAAGTGAAGTTTTCATTCAAACTTCATTAGTTACACCTTTCTATCTCCTAGTTTCATGAAGATGACAATGTAGGAAGGGAATGGTAGTGTAACTTTGTGCATAAAACAAGTTTTGAAATTCTGTTTTTTGTCATTTTGAAGTTCTGATTTTCAGACCTATAAATCTGAAAATCAGATCTGAAAATTGAAGTTTTCATAAAGCTTCATTAATTATCCATTTCTAGACATTAGTTTCTTAGTTTTGGAAATCTAGAATAGTGAGAAATGTGAAAACTTGGTTGCTTTTGAAATGACAAATAGAATTGGAATGGGAATGGAATGGGAACTTTATGTAAACATTAGCTTGGATTAGTTGATTGAAGTTTACATAAAGATTTGGTTTTCATTTTTGCTTTTGATTAAGGCAAATGTAGCTTGTTGTTGTTTTCCTCTTAAGCTTGGATTAAGCTTGCAAATAGTAGGCTTGGATTGAGCTTACAAACAATAACATTGAATGATTAGAAGTAAATGCTTTTTATTTGCATTGGATGTAACAATTGAAGCATTTCTATCATTCTAATTTGAGCACTTGTTGTTGTATTTGCATAATAGGAAAACACACAAGCAACCCCAATGGATCAAACCAATGAAAACCCAACATTTGATCTATCAAACCCATCCAATGTGGCACAAGCTCTTGAACTATTATATCAACAAATTCAAGCCACTAATAAGCAGCTTCTCGAAAGTAATCAAAGAAACCAAGACTTAGAGTCTAGGTTAGCCAATCAGAAGAAACATGTAGTTCCACCTTCTGTAAAAGTGTTTAAGGGGGAGAAGAAAGATAGGAACTTACAAGTGGTAAGTTCTTGGCTGAATGTTTGGAATAAATACTTTGCCATGAACCAATTTCCTGAATTTGAGAAGTTATTCACTGTCACTATGTTCCTTGAAGGAAGAGCCTTAGTTTGGTGGGATGACTTAGTTGCAAAGGGCAATCAACCTTGTACATGGGATGATTTTTGCAAGCTTTTTAGGGATTATTTTCTACCACTTTTAGGTGACTATGAACACTTCCAAAAGTTGAGTCATCTAACCATGAATAAAGGTTTGGAACAGTTTATTCAAGATTTTCATGAGTACCTGAATCCACTTTATAGTGATATTCCGCCTAAGGTACAAATGTTAATGTTTATTGATGGGTTACCAAAAGATTATCAAGTGGATGTTCGTAGGAACCATCCAAAAACCCTAGAAGATGCTATTAGGGCTGCAAAATACTTTGATGACACACCTAAGCCACCTAGGGGTCAACAGCCTAATGAGCAGAAAAAAGGTTTTCAATTTAAGAGGAAGGATAGGGAAGTTGTTAATGAAACACATTTCAATTCCAACAATCCTAAGAAAACCAAGAAAAACTTTAAAAACCATCATGGTGGCAATGATAAAGTTGAAGCTCGTAAGAAGAACCTGTGCTTCAAGTGCAATGGCGAGGGTCACCTTGCACGTGATTGCGTCAAATAACAAGTTTCAACCTCAGGTAATCTATCTCGAAGTAATGAGATGGATGTTTGTTTCCTTAGTTCTTTAGTTTTTGGTCCTAATGACCTTATTTGCATTAAAGGTAGAGTTAATGATCAAGTTGTTAATATTCTTTTTGACACGGGATCCACTCATAACTTTATTAATGTAAATTTGGTGCAGACGCTAAACCTTCCTACCAGAAAAAGTGAGAAAAAATACCGTGTGACAATGGCATCGGGAAGTAATTCCGATTTGATGGATTTTATTGTTCCTGATGTAGAATTATACATTCAGGATTATTCTGAAAAACTAGAATTCCATGCTGTTCAATTAGCTAATGTAGATATTGTTCTTGGGCAACAATGGCATTTTGATAAGAACAAATCATTGAGAATTGATTTTGTTGAGAAATCTTTATCTTTTATGCATGAGAATTCTTTAATTAAGATCAAGGCTAGTTTAAGTGTTGACACTAAAAATGTTAACCCTTATTCTAAACAGGAACTTAATTCTATTATGAAGAATTCTGATTTTAAAGTTTATTTATGTTTTCATAATGATATCATTTGCTTCAATGATGAAGAACTTAACATAAATGCCATGAATATACCCAGTGAGAACAATTTGAAGCCTATAATGAAATTAGGCAGGAATTCAATGATGTTCTTTTAGACCTTCCTGTAGGTTTACCACCAGAAAGGACAGTTGATCATAAAATTGACCTAATACCTGGAACAATTCCAATTGCACAGCGTCCTTATAGGATGAGTGCATTGGAAGAGGCTGAGGTAAATAGGCAATCACATGATTACCTGAAAAAGGGGTGGGTACAACCTAGTAAGTCTCCTTGGGCATCACCAGTGGTTCTGGTGGCCAAGAAGGATGGGACTATAGGGTTTTGCGTCGACTATAAGAAATTGAACAAGGTAAGCGTTAAGAATAGATATCCACTGCCGCGGATGGATGATCTAATAGACTATCTTGGTGGTGCTGGGTACTTTACCAAGATAGATTTAAGATCGGGCTACCATCAGATACGCATTAAGGCAGAAGATATACCAAAAACCGGGTTTCGAACTCGCTTTGGTCACTACGAATTTTTGGTGTTGCCTTTTGGTTTGACCAATGCACCGGCAACTTTCCAACAAATGATGAACGATTTGTTCAGGCCATATTTGGGGAGATTCGTAGCGGTATTCTTAGATGATATCCTAGTGTTCAGTAAGACTTTGGCGGAACATAAAGAGCATCTTAGGATTGTCTTGGACATTCTAAGAAGGGAAAAGCTCTTTGCCAAGGAGTTTAAGTGTGACTTTTTTGCTAAGGAATTGTCCTACTTGGGGCATAAGATTTCCGAACGGGGGGTGGAGATTGAGGCTGATCGTATCCAGAGGGTTATTGACTGGCCTATTCTCACCACAGTTCGGGAAATCAAGTCTTTCTTGGGGTTTGTGGGATTTTTTCGTCGGCATATTCCCCAATTTGCTCGATTGGCATTTCCCCTTACCCAGGCCTTGAAAGGCTATAAGAAACTAAGCCGGAGGGCTAAGAGTCCACTAGTGGTGTGGACGGAGGATATGAATAATTGTTTTGAGTTGCTTAAGAAAAGTGTCACTTCGGCACCAATACTAATCATTGGCGATCCTAATAAGACTTTTGTGGTTAGGACCGATGCCAGTGATTATGCTATTGGAGCTGTTTTGATGCAGGATGGACATCCTGTGGCTTATGAAAGCAAGAAACTCAATCCTGCTAGGTATTGTACCTATGAGAAGGAACTGTTTGCAATTGTTCATTCCTTGAAAATTTGGCGACATTATTTGTATGGAGCTAGATTTGAAGTTTTGACAGATCATCAGACTCTTCGATATTTCTGTGATGCTACAGATTTAAAGGGGAGGCAAGAAAAACCTACGGGTGCAAGCCGCAGCTGATTTCCTTGCGGATATGCAAGAAATGTTACAGCTGGCTAAAGATAGCATAAGAAGTGCCCAGGACAGGGCAAGGCACTATGCTGATCTATCTGGGAAGCACAAGGTATTCATGGTCAACGACTGGGTGTTTTTGAGAGTCCCTAGTCACTCTAGGGTCTTGAAAACTATTAAGTGTGCAAAGTTGGCACCTAGGTATTGCGGTCCTTTTAAGGTTATCCAAGTGATAAACAAGGTCGCATACAAACTAGAACTTCCAGCTAACGTTGGAATTCATCCTGTTTTCCACGTTAGTAAGTTGAAACCTTTGTTGGGGGTTGGGGGGATCCTGGTCCCTGTGGAAGAACTAGTGGAACTTCTTCGTGATGAGTCCGTGAGTGGACCACCTGAACCCGAGGCGATTGTTAATAGCCGGCAGAGAATTCTACGGAGTAGAGTGCTTCGGGAATTTTTAGTCAGGTGGAGGGGCAAATCAGAAGAGGAGGATACCTGGGAAAAGGAGGCTGATCTCCAGAGAATTTTCCAAATTTTTCCCTACAAGGAAAAATTTAAGTTTAGGGGGAAGGAATGTTACATACCTATGTAACTAGCAGTACTTCAGACCCCTAATAGTCCATTTAGTGTTGGGGGCTAAATGGCAAGGTACCCTTAGGATTAAGGGTATGTGCCCTTGGATAAGGGCAGGCAAGTGACTATACCTTAGTTGGAGGTATGGGATCACGTGACCCTTGGATAAGGGATACCCTTAGTATTAAGGATAGGTGCCTTAAATCAAGGTACTAGTGTCCTTGGTTAAGGGCGGGTAGGTGTCTATGCCTTGGATGGAGGTATGGAACCTAGTGAGGTGCTAGAAAGTCATTGGATGACTATTTTTCTAAATCTTGGGCCTCAACCTTGAACCATATCACTTTTGGGCAATGGGACCTAGTAGGAGGGCACCCTTCTAAAGTGTCCATTGAATTCCCAACTCCCACAAGAAAGGCATTCAAAGAGTCATAGGTTATGGAAGGAGTCTCTTGACATTCCATAAGCCTATGGAGGCTCTTGGAGATTCTTTAACTCCCCTAGGCTTCTCTCTCTCTCATTGGATGAGCATGGAACTCCATAGTGCATTGGAGGGGTCCATGGGCCATCTATATGAGGGTAGTAGGGCGCCCATTGTGGAGGAGAGATCTCTCTTGTTTTCTTGGCTTATGCTCTAGTGTTGCTACGAGTGTGAAAATGTAAAGCACCACGCAAACTAACAATATAATGACCATTAACCTCAACAAGCGGAAGATCAAAAAAGAGATATGAATACTCAACAAGCTTTTGACTATAAAAGTATAATTTAAAAGCAAACCCATTCGCTTGGGTTGCCGATAGAGGTCAAGAATGACGTGCAAAAGTGTGATATTTGCTGGTGATGTTGACCAAGCGATCTATTTGTACTTGGAGGTCAAGAGGCAACGAAGACTAGAAAGGCAACAATGGAGGGCTAGGAGGAAAATGGAAGGGTGATGTTAGTGGACTTTGATAGGGTAGCAACAGAAAAAAGGAAAAGAGAGAAGGGTGATGGAGAGCTTGGAGTATGTGGGGATAGCAAGAAGGAGAAACGAGAGATAGAAAGGGTGTTGGAGGGCTAGGATATTTGGGTAGGGCAGCAAGAAGGGAGCATAGGTAGGGGCAGCAAGAGAAAAATGTAAGAAAGGTGATGGAGAATCCAGAAGTGTGTGGGGGCATCAAGAGAGAAAAAAGAGAGATAGGGAAGGTTGTGTAGGGCTAGGGGAAGAAACTTTTCAGCAACCACTTGACAATAGGAAAGTGTTGATATACCATGTTATGAACCTATAATCACAGCTATTGGTATAAACAGAAAACATAAAACAACAAATAACATTCACAAAGTGATCTCCAACTAAGAAAACTTGATGAATAACACTGGTTGCCGATAGCTCAGGCAAGTGTCCAACTAAGATCCTCAGAAAAACATATAACTTCCCTACAAAATGCTTAGGACACCAAACGGGGGGTTAAATAATAACAATTTAGGCCTATAAAACAATTGTGAGCCTTGTAAGTTTTAGGTACTCATATGGCGATGACAAAGAGGTATGAGTATGCAATGTAGGTCTATAATAGTTTGGGGTTGTGATTTGTGATGGTCACTTCCATGTGCCAACGTGTCTAAGTAGTCAGCTTGACTTGTTGTCTAACTTGTTGTTTTGTCAGCTAAGTACAACTTATGACGAGGTCCGTAATGATCAACCTTATTTCCACATCTCTAGCAACTCACTAGATGGCCTCACACAGTCGCAGATTGAGACAGACCAACTTTGGCCAAATGCCTAGCTACGGTTACCAACCAACTCGTTTTCACATGGTCATGTTAGTTTCGAGATTGGACCTTGACAATTTTCACTTTAGGAAATGTAAAAAGAAATGTTAGTCTAATGTTTGAGATTGTGGTTTCAAACACCTATCATATATTCAATTGACAAATGTTCAAAAGTTTTGCTTGCTACATTGGTCATTAGCAACCTTGAAGTGGAATGACATAGGAAACATTTTGTGATATCTTTATCAAGAGATCATGAAGTGCCTGAAATAAAGTCAAAACATGGCCAAGAATGCATATACACCTTTCATGAGATGAATGGATGAGCCGACATGTGGATGTTTATCTCTTCAATTCAACTCATTTTCTTTTGTCTGTGTTTTGTTCCTAGGGTCATTTTGTACAACTTTGTCTTTTTATATTAGGCTAACTTGTCATGCGGGTTGCCATTGACATCTTGTAGGTATGGAAAGGGGCATTGCTACTTGCAGACTTTGTAAATCACAAGATAAGAACATCTTGCGACTTTGATAATATCAAGGCTATGGAGCTTGGAGCAGGTACAGGTAATTCAATATGTTTAACCACACAAGCTTGCATGCTCAACAAGTAGACATTGTATCGCAAGACTATACAAATTCACATCAACAAGAAATTTGGGATGAACTTGAACAAGTACATGAGAGCTCTGTGTTTGGTAATTCTAGTTGGTTTTGAAGGAGATGTATTGTTAGAAATAAATGACTATGCTAAAGTTAATCCATAGGTTACTTTGACCCAAAAGGTCGAGATTTGTGTAACCATTGGTATTTAGTTATTTAGGCCATCTTAAGTTTGTCTTAAGTTCAGTTGGACCCAATTTTGGTCATGTACTGACTCGTGCGTCCTTAGGAGTCTAATTTTGTTTAGGGGCCCTATCTTGACTTTTGGGGGTGCCCTACATTTAGTAAGTGATTAACCTTAGGGTTTGGTGGCATTTGGCCACATCCAGGTAGAGTACTTAGATACTTGGTTAAAAGTTTGAAATCGGTTACTTGTCTAGGATATTTCTAATCGATATAGATCGTTGGAAATGGATCAAATGAACGTTTGGGCAAGATACTCGTGAAAATTTAAATTTAAAATCGTCAAACAATACGAAATGACCAGACAGAATGAGTGGTGACAGAACTCTTTATCCAAACAGTAAAATCCTGTTGGGTACAGATTAAGAGTTACTGAAATCCTATTGATAGGATTTTCATTCATGTGATTTGGAATTATGAGTTTGGATAGTTTTGTTAATATTGACGGAGTAATGCCAGACCAGTCAATAAAAAGGGAAAACCAGCACAATTTTATTGGAAAATATGTAATAATAGTGATTTCATTTCCAGTTAAATCCTATGGTGAATTATATTCAAAAGATCAGGCTAGTAGTGTTTTTTCATACTAGTAAGTGATTTTTGGTAAATCGGTTATTCAACCCAGGTATAGGATAAAATGAAATTGTTTCCTACAATAATTAATTTTAAACATTTACTAATGTCGTAACGTCTTCTTAGTACCTTAGCTGAAATAGATTTTCAGAAAACTGAAAATTCTGAGGGAAGAAGAGTGGACTTCAGAGTTAGTAAGTGTGATCGGGAAATGTATTTCGCAATTAGGATTTTGATAATCTCAGTCAATAATTGCTTAATACCAGTTATTAATTTCCTGGATAGAATTCATTTAGTTGAATTCATAGCTTATATCTTTGTAACCATTGAGTTATCCACAGTTTTGGGTGTCAATTGTGATTTTAGAAGTAGAGTCTGATACATGGTGTACATTGGATCTGTTAAGTTGACAGAAGCTTGTCCCTAGATGTGATGCATCAGTAGGGGATTTGAAGCTTATCTATTAACCAGAAAAGGTCAGGATGTAATATTGAACCATGTTAATTCTTCTGTCTAAGTCACATAATCAGATGTGGATTTTGGGTATCCATCTGATAGGCATGCCAATCATCCAAATAAAAGGATTCTCCAATGCTTGGGAACAAGAGATAATTTCCTACAGTGATTGTAGGACAACTAGATGATCAATGGATCTCTAGAATATCAGGTAAGGCGGGTAAGGGTTTTCTGGAAGAAAAAGCTGATGGTATGGGACATCAGTAATTTTGGAAAGAAAATTCTAGGACTGTAAAGATCTGATGATCAATGGTGTGTTTAGTACCTAGTCGCGATATGGGAAGAAGAAAACCATTTGATCAAATGTGGGGTATTTTGGAAAATTTTGAGGTTTAATCTAGATCCCAATGTGGTATCTCATTATTTACAAAATCAGAGGCCCTCAAATCTATTTCTTGCTTTCTTAATTAATCCTTTACTTCTTAGTAATTTCTCGATATAGGATATCAGACTGATTTATATGATTCTTTCCAGCATGAAGTTATTCTTTTGAAAGACTGTTATGTCATATAAACTACTACTTGTGTAAATAGACTTGGAATTCAGATAAATTCTAAGGTTAAAATGTTTCAATTTCTTAAACCATGGAATATCTTTGTTGCATAAATGGATTTGAAGGAAAAGTCTTGTGTGTAATAGGGTGAATCCTTTAGTGGAAGCACTTACTACTGACTTTTCTAGGATTTAGATATTTTCATATATCATCTCTCCAGTTAACTTTTATGGAAATTTATAATTTCTTTAAAAGGAGGGGTGAAGTGGTGGGATAAAATTCTATTAGGGAATCTGTTGGTTGCATAGCTTTCGGAAGAGAACCAACTAGGGTATAGAAATGAGATTGGATTTGAAAGGAATTTCGGATAGACTCAGAGTAAGATGGCTAATTGGAACTTTTCGAATATGAGGAATTCTCTAGGGATTGTGTGGACAATCTGGAACAAGTTTGGAATTTGAATCATTATCTATAAGTAGTACGGTAGAAGATCGAATGTTACTAATTCCATTTTGATGGGAATAGAAGTAAGTTTGATCAGAATTTAAGTCTGAGAATTCTGTATTGGATCAACCTAATCTTAGTTTGAGTACTAGGATCAGAGAGGAGTTGATTGAGTGGAAGAAATTATGTAATTAGAGGTAAGTTGGATTGGAAAACTGTTGAGAGTGAATGCTATTCGTCTCAGAGATTTTCCGGATATGTTTTCTACTCATGAGAAATAGAAAATATTTTGTAGCTGAGTTACAAGATCTCAGTGAGATATGTGAGTAACATATGTGGGTTCTGGAGGAATCTGCCAGATAAAAATGTGTTTATGTACTGGGTCATAGTGAGATTATTCACATATGTGCACGATTAATCTTGTATGAATCTACTGTGTATTCCTGGTTACTAGAGTTATTTGGTGCACTTAACCTAGTCGGTGAACATGAACATATGATCAAGTATTGTTTTGACAGATACTTGCAGAGTTAACGAATCTTTGTATGGAAGATTTATGGATCAACTTATAAATGATTTGGATATGGATCTAAATGTGGTGTTGTACGGTACAATTAAGATCTGCACCTAGACATTTGAGATTTCTGAATCATTGGCAATTAACTTGAGCAGTTGATTATTCCAGGATGAAGTTAATTGGTAAAACGATCAGTGTAATGTGGATTCACCAGGAACTGATAGTTTTGATTTATATTGCTTGTAAGATGCATGATTAGTGAATCATTTGGGTTCATCAGTTAAAATTGTGTGCATTGGATATACAATATTCTTGGGATGGAGTATTCCTTAGTTAAGGAAGGAACTCAGCTCATTAGTGATTGTATCCCAGAGCGCTCAATTGGATAACAAATCATAATGAATCCAAGAATAATATCTGAATTGATATTCAGCAGGACTTTGGGTATCTAGATTTGATTCTAGATTGTAATCTAAAGTTTTTGTAGTTGAAGATGATTGTCATTTTGGTATATGTTCAGTCTTTAATTACCAGTGATTTATAAAACTTGAATCTTGCACTTCAGTTAAAGAATCATGTTTGAAGAATATTCCTAAATCCAGTATTTTCCTAGTGTGAAAGGTTTTGGAATGATTCTTACTTTTCCTGAGTTATGTTGGACATATACTCCAGTATCCTGTAAATGATTATGATTTTGGATTCCAGAAAATTGTGTTTGACGAATCATATGAATCTAAATATTTATGATTGACGAATCATAAATAGATACTTAATTATTGTCAGTAGATTCAAAGGAATGGTGATGATTCTTGAGTGTGATGATTAATTCTTGATCTATTATTTGAGTAAGAATTCGAATCTGTGTTTTTGAATCTCTCTACTCCAGTATTATTGAGAACCTAGGGATCTCACAGAAATTCTCACAAGGGAAGTTTATTTACTTGTAGAGAATTTAAGTTATCTAGTGGATGCTATTCTGCTACAGTATATGGTCTGCAGATGCTCGAGTACAGTTCTTCATTTGATTGGATCTCCAGTTATTGTAAGAGACAGACAAATCTATTAAGATGAATGAATGCTATTTTCTTGCATTTGGTGCTAGAAATAGGAGCATTTAACTCAAAAGAGTATCTGGAATACTCAGAGTTGAGTTTTTTCATTATCTTAATGATTCTCCTACAGATTCTAGTTGAATGAATTATCATATCTTAGAATTGGATTCTAAGGATATTTGTACTTGAAAGCTTATGAATTATCTGTCAAAGTTTGTGGATAATTTCAGACTGTAATTATTATTTCTTTTCTTTAACTTTAATCTCCTAAGTTAGGGAATATTTCACTCAGTGGTTCATGTAAGTGTTTTACATGAAAGTGATGTTACTAACTTGTGTTAAGTGTAACCTAGTTGAGAAAATATATCTCTTAATGTGCTTTTCCAAACCAGAATTTGTACTCCAGAGCATAGATTAACGATTGAAAATAGTTTTTCTCTAAGTACTTGTTTGATATGTCGAATTAAGGATAATGACTTTTTCGGTTAATACTGAAAGTTAAAGGAACTGTAATTCTTTCCTGTTCTTTGGAGCTTCTAAGGATAGAAGCAGTTTAAGGAGGGAAGAATGTTATGGCCATATTCGGTTAAGGACCTGGAATAGTCCTAATATGGTAGACCGGCCCTCCAGTACTTGAGATTATTGGTCACGCCATGATTTAATTCCATGTCAAGGCCTGTTTGTGACTAATTACCTTGAGAGGACCCAGACACTCTAATTGAGACATATGGAGTATTGCATGTCTGTGTGACGGATATAGGCAGGAGGATTGCATGAAGAGATGTGATCTCTCTTCTCCTCTAGCTTTCACATGGCATGGCTTGGGGGCTAGATCCAGTTTTGATCTAGGTTTGGTTGGGCGGTTTGGCTCCATAGTCTCTCTTATTGTGTTTTCCTATCCTCATCTTAGGGGCAATCCTTTAGGGTCTTTATATCAAGGATCCTAAAAGATCACTCTTGATTATTGTTTTGGGAACGATGCATGCTGGCTTATTCATTATGGATACCTATGAGCGACGAATTCCCTCTACATGTCTTGTTGCTTCAACATCACAATCATTGGAGTTGGCTGAATTGTGGCACGCAAGGTTTGGGCATCTCAACTTTGCAAGTTTGAAGAAGCTGAAGACATTTAATATGGTAGAAGACATTCCTGCTATTGAGCAGCCGGAAGGGCATGTATGCGAGGGGTGCATACTTGGAAAGTTTCAAAGGAAACCTTTTCCAATTGATGGAACTATAAGGGTTCTTGATAAATTTGATTTGGTTCATAGTGATGTTTGTGGTCCAATGAGGATCGAATCCATTGAAAAGTGCATCTATTTCGTGACTTTTATTGATGACTTTTCCCCTTTTTCATGGATCTATCCTATGAAGGCTAAATCGGAAGTTTTTCAACGTTTCAAAGATTTTCTAGCAATGGTGGAAAATCAGTTTGGGCATTCTTTGAAGACCCTACACACCGATCGAGGAGGGGAATACATTAAGAATACATTCGGTGCATTTCTTCGAGAAAAGGGAATTCTACATCAAATGACAACTCCCTATACCCCTCAACAAAATGGTGTTGCCGAGCGAAAGAATCGCACACTTATGGAGATGGCCCGTTACATGCTCAAAGCCTCACAAGTTTTGGGCTGAAGCGATTATAACGGCAACATACATAAGCAATCGTTATCCTACTAAAGCATTGAAAGCACTAACTCCTTATGAAGTTTGGTATGGGAAGAAGCCTTCAATCTCTCACTTTCGCATTTTTGGTTGTATGGCTTATACTTTTGTTTCGGATAAACTTCGTACAAAGCTTAAGGATTAAGGAGTTAAATGCATTTTTGTTGGCTATAGTAGTGAAAGCAAAGGCTATAGGCTATTCAATTTGAGCACTAACAAGATTATTGTTAGTTGTGATGTGCAAAAGAATTCATTAGATGTGGCCCCAATCACATCTTGAAGGGGGACAGCCCACATAGTGTGAATGTTGAAGTTTTTCCAGATTTGGTACCATCTTCTATTTCTGGAGATAAGGGGCAGCAATCAACTAGTTTTGAACTGCCCAACACCTCATCAAGTTTAGAGCCTAATGTTCATCAAGAACCGCCCATTGTTGCACTGAACTTAAGACAACTTAAGATGGCCTAAATAACTAAATACCCCCAGATCTCGACCTTTTGTATAAAGTCCTCAATCCAAGGATCCTATTCTAAGCATGCCAATCACAAGCAACACAAGGGAACCTAATGGTGGACAAACCAACCCAACCAAACCTAGATCGAACGGATCTAGCCCCCAAGCTATGGATCAATCACTCAGAGAGGAAAGAGGCATCACACCAGCAACATCCTGCCACCGGTCATGCTGTCAAGCATACACTAGTGAGAGCCCAATAGGTATACTTATACCCTCCAAGGCCCATGCACCACTAGTAGTGCACTGTGACACCTCACTGGACACCTTTGCAGCCTATCTGGGCCACGTCATCCAGTTCCCCAATGACTCACTGATAGACCCATACAAATCCACTATCAATTGTTTAGGCCTACAACCATTAATTATGACAATGTACTTATAAGGGCCCCAATTCCCTTATAGTCACAATTAACTTACGGGTTGTTGGTCTACCGGTCCCTAGCGTGGACACGTTACCCGAGACCAGTCATGGACATGACATTTTGGATCAAAGTAACCTGTGGATTAACTTCAGCATAGTCATTTATTTCTAACACTTGAAACATTGTACATGAATCAACTAAGCCCCATCATATAATTAGAAATTGACAAAACGATTCTCCTCACCTTTTTGGTAAAACTCCAAAATTTAGAGATCCACTAGGAAGGTGTATATGTAAGGATATTTCACAATAATGTATATGTTAACAAACCCACAAGAAGGTCAATAGTCAAGGTACTACAAGAACGTAGATGCTCAAAGAAGAACTTGCAAAAGGAAATTAGGCGGAGAGATGTACAAAAAGTCACCACCAATCATAAGGTAAACACCTTTCCAAAGGAAAATCACATCTTGCCACTTGCCTAAAAAAAGGGCACACGGCCAATATATGCATAAGAAGAGCACCCATATGGACAAGATGTCCATAATTGCGTGTTTGTCTACTTTTATTATAAGCAAACTCTAGATAACTATCTCTAGTTTGGTTCCACCTGCTTCGAAGAAATTTTACCAAAAAGATCTAACAAACTTTTAATTTCTATCACTAATGATTTTTCTAGGAAAACCAAAGTGTGGAAATATAAACTATAAATAAGCTTAAGCCACATCACACCCATCCACATCTTTTTGTAAAGGAATAAGCTTGGGAAACTTGGTGAGTTGGGTCCGCAACCACCCACAATTGCATTGCATGGTTAGATAGAATATTTTTTCAGAAATCCATATAAATGCATATATGTATATATATATATATATATATATATATATATATATATATATATATCTAAGGAAGCGGATGGTGGACGCGGACGCGCGTCCGGAAGCGGACGCGCCGGGGGTGGACGCGTCCGCCATTTTTTCAAATTTTTTTCTTTCAAAAAAAAATAAGAAAAAACACAGGCCCCTCCCCGCTCGCTCCCACATGCCCAAAAACAAATAAAAATAATCTTCCTCCCCCTACCCCCACCCCCCCCGGAATTAATTATCAGAGAGTGTCTGGCACACACCTGCCCCTCCTGTTAAAAAACACGAAAAAGGTAACAAAATTTTTTTGCAACAAACCTAACCACTGCCCATGCCTCTCATAACTGAGATATTATCAAACAACAATGACTAATGAGCAGTCCAGAAATAATTATGAACCTTATTTGGGAACTAAGCTCAGAAAAAAGTGAAAAAGCCGGCAAAGAAAGATCTGAAAGAAGTTTGGAGTGAAGTTTAGGGTTTAGGGTTAGCTTGGATGAGAGCGAAAGCTTGGAGCGTGCATCAGTGACTATCTCAAAGAGACATTTTGAAGAGCGAAAATGTTGCTCGCAACTTACACAACTAAGCTCAGCTTGCACCGACCATTTGGTGACCCTAAACCCTGGCGCAGAGGAAGTGGATGTGGTTACCAGTTTCGGCAGTGTGGATCTTAAGTGTAGCCAAATCGACTTTATCGATTTATACAATTTGTTTCTAAAAGGGAATTGAATGCTCAACAAAGGATTTGGGAGAAGTGAATGCTCACCAGAAGAGTGACAAGCTCTCAGGACCACAAGTTTCTGGGAGAAATGAATGCTCACCAGAAGAGTGACAAGCTCTCAAGACAGGGAATGACTAGACCTACAAACTACTATGTCTTATATGATGAGATCGGTTTTCCCCCGGATGAACTTCAACAGCTTACTAATTACTTATGCAAACTCACTATAGGGAACCACAAGACCTACACACTACTATGTCTTGGTTGATGAGATCGGTTTCTCCCCGGACGAACTTCAACAGCTTACTAATTACTTATGGTACAACTTAAACACGTTGTCGAAATTTTGCAGACCAACACGGGGGCTCCGAAACATCTCCCAGTTTTCAGGTCCCGACCGGACGAAGTGTCCTTGAAGCCCTGTTTAATGTCGGACGTTTTGGGCCGGCCGTTGGTCCCTTCCTCGTCCTATCTGTTCCGACAGGTTCCTATTGAGGTTGTCCACTGGACGAAACAAACGGCATCTGAAACGGATCCCGTTTGGAGAAACAGGGCCGTCGGACGGAAAGTTGCAAAACTAGTCCATTTCGCTTGAACTCATTGCGTTTCTCTCCCGTCGAAGGGCCATTTTGACCGAACGATACCCGAATCTAGCCAGGCTCAATCCCTTGGGTTCGTATCGGGATCACGAACTTGTGGGCTGTATTCTTGGACCATTTTGGTCGATTCCAAATGTTTTCCGTTCCCGTCCCACGAAGTGTCCCTGAAGCCCTGTTCAACGGACGTTCTGGGCTGACCGTCGGTCCGTTCCTCGTCCTGTCTGTAGAAGATATAGTTTCATCAACCTTGTGATCGTTCTCAGTACAAGAACTTAGTTCTTGCCAAGTATTTGAGTCACTCCCTAACATAGTACATAGTGCATTTGTGAACGGGGAAGATTATTATTGCCAAGTGAGTCCATTCCTAACACGTTGTAGCCCATGAGTAAGAAACCTCTCTGCAAGAATTATAGACCCATCCATCTCTTGCTCATTTTCCAACACAATACATTTGTAAACCGAGGACCTTTTGCCGTGATCTCAGGTTACATCCAACAGAAGTGCAATGCACACATTCTTGGAATCCAGTATCAATGTACTTGATGCCTACTTCACAAGATTGACATGCACTGCTAACAAAAGACAAGGTGACTTGCAAGGAGAGGAAGGGAATCCTCTTGCTATAGTTCCTACAATCCACACAATATAAATAGCAACTGGAGCTCGCAAAGAATGGAAGAAAAAAACATGACAACACAAGAGGCTTATCACTTGCACCTTCCTACTAATGGGTGTTGAACCTTTGCCTTGTCGATGTTGAGTTGGAGTGAATTTGGGACTCTCTCCAAAAAGCTAAGTGCAAGAGACCCAGGAAAATTTCCTCCTTACCTCTAGTGCACCCTTCTCCAACTGTATCGATTGAAAGCATAAAGGTAAGTGTGTCGTCCTTCACACCCAACTACATGTGTAGGTGAGAAGGCACAGGTTTGGAAATTTTTTCCATTGGATCATTATGTTCCTCATTCACATGCGGGAACCTTTGAAGATGAGAGGAAGGAAATCCTCTTGCTTTAGTTTGTGCAAAGCAAGACAACACAAAAGGCTTACCACCTGCATGATCTAGCAATAGGTTTTGAACCTCTGCCTTGCCAATTTTGAGCTGAAGTGAAGATGGGACTCTCTCCAAAATGTCAAGTGCAAGAGATCTAGGAAGATCTCCTCCTTCACTCCAATGCACCATTCTCCAACCCTATTGCTTGAAAGCATAAAGTGTGTCGTCCTTCACGCCCACTTACATGTATAGGTGAGAAGGGACAGACTAGTAGTGGTATTATGGGATAGAATGCACTGGAATCACCTCATAGTAGTGTGCCCTAGTCTCTTAGTCCTTGCCATGCAGTCACTTTTAGCAAGTGTGCCCAGATTTCCAAGAACAACATGCACGAACTCAATTGATTGGGATGCATCAACACTTTCCATTATGCAATATTGTCCTTAGTTTGCCTCTTCGGCATCTTTAATTTGATGCCTTAACACATTGATTTTCGTTGATCATTTTCTTTTTACTGATAGTGGGACTATCTTTTTGAGAAGGGAAAGCTACAAGCTAGACATTATGGACAAGGACATGTATATGAGCCATGGGTCTGCAATTGTTCTCATGTACCATGTATATGGTTTGGATATTTATGTTCACCTAGTATTATTTGATATTTATTGAGGTTTTTATTATCTTTTTGGATATACTAAGCCTTTAGTGTCAAGGCACAGGTCTGGCCCTAATTCAGGCCCTTCAGAGACTATAGAAAGGCCAATGGCCTTCTACAATTGGCCAAATTACAATTGGAGATTATTGGTCTATCATAGAGTATCATCTTGATCTTTTGCTTATAACTTGTTTTGTTGTTAAACCCGACATGAAGGTTATTGTCCTCAAAGAGTCCCAGTCCTGTGGCTCCCCTTGTTTTCCGTTCTATGTTCTCGCCGCCGTGTCCCACTCTGACGTGTGGTAGGCACACTCAAACTTGTTTTGTATAGAGGCAGTGAGGCTCTGTGCAAGAGGTCGTGTTGTGATTTTCAAGTTTTGCAACTCATCAAGAGAAGGCAATGCTCGACATCAACGATGCATTGGCTCTTAGTGGGTAGGTGTCCCCTTGGGGCTGTAGTGAACAGACGCCACCGCAGTTGGCCAACTATAAAATACCATCCATGAGCGATATTAATTTACTATTGGCTGTAATGCTTCATTCCAAGGTTACTCAGGTTAGCAATGCTGCAAAACAAGGTTGCTCCAGACTGCAAAGTGCAGCCACTATCGTGTACCTATTTTCAACCTTCCTCAAATCTGTCCTCCAATCAATCTTCCAATTTATAGTGACCCTCTTGGCGTTTTGAACCACAAGATGGTGAAGAGCCTATTCAAGGGTTGCAAAAGTGTGACCACACTAAACCCAATCAAAATAGTGTTTCCACGAATCGTGATTCGTTGGCTGACGAATCGCGATTCGTCAAAAAATCAGCAGGTCCCGATTTGAATTGGAAAGAATCGGGCCTGGAAATCTTTTTGCTACAGCCTCTTGATTCACTCGTGATTCAGTTTATTTGTCTTTTTGCACCTCTTTCAAGGGGAGAACGTTGAGGAGAGGGAGAAACGTGTAAGGAGAGGAGAAAGGAGAGGAGAGAAGAGAGAGCCTTGAGGAGAGAGGAGAAAGGAAATGGCATTTATGGTGAATGTGCAATGTGCTAGAACTTGAGGTTAATCTTGATTGTTAAATGCATTTTGAAGGAGAGAAATTAGAATAGGAGTTCGGAGAAGTTAGAATTTTGGTGTTTAGTAGTATTAGCCACTACTATTAGGTGAATGAAGGAGAGTTGTGACGATCTTTACACTACCTCACTAAAGAGGCTCTCTCATGAAACAATTAAGATCTCAAACAACCAAAGTGAAATGAGTTCCACAACGATGCATTTACGGCATAGTTTTGAGGACATTTCCGGAACACTACGAAAATGCGGACCCACTGGGAATTGTTACTTGATAATTCAGAACACGGGAAATGATATGCCATCACAAAAGCAAAGTAATGCAAGGTAATTAGAGGAGTGCATGTGGAAGAGAGAGAAATTGTGCTAGAAAGTGGATTGAGGGAGAACTTATGTTGACAATATGATATGAAGTTAATAAGAGTCTTGGAATAAAAAAGTAAAGAGCTTAATCTGCTCTTTGAACATGTGACAAGCGTGTTATGGGAGATGTTCTTCCACATGGGGGAAACACTTGCTCCTGAAAACACTTACACTGTTTTCCTACTGGAAAAAATATGGAGAAACTCTCCCCCCATAACCAGAATAAATAGGCTTCAATTTCTCATAGATAATTATAGACTTATATACTCGAATAGGACCATGACGTAGCAATCTCAAAACTTCCCAAACCTCTGCTCCACAGTTCCGAAGGTCATAGACACTCACATGGGTGATCCTGTAACCATACAACGAAGCATATTTGAACAAAGAGTACCTCCAAGTAGTAATTTTTGAGGTGACAATCTACTGTAATGTCCTTAACTACAAGGGAATCCATAGAATCTAAATTCAATCTGGATTCAGTTGACAGTTCAATCCTTGCTGCGTTATCCATTCCAGCTCATTATACTGCTATATAAGATTGAGGTTTAAAGTGTTTTTTCCACGATTAACACAAGCAATCGCTTCTGTTATTGATTTTATTGTAATGACTTATCCACAGCTGATGGGTATTGAAACCTAGTAGTACTTTTGTTTTTTTCCTCTAGTTCCTATTAATTAGAAAGCCTTTAACTTGTCTGGAGTCTATGGTTTGTTTATGATGCAGGGCTACCAGCCATAGTCCTTGCTAGAGCGTCCAGTCTTGTGTTTATTACAGGTAAGGTTCGATCATGAAGGAGTCAGTATGAATCTGAAGTCAACAATGTAATTTAGGACTTGGTAGACATCTTGCTTGACCGAGCAGGTTTCAGATGAATGTATCTTGTAAGTAAGTGTTATCTACAGTAAAAAGTCTCTGTTAACAGGTTATTTGGCTAGCAAATTCCATTAGCCCAGCCAGTGATGGCATAGCTGCAGTAGGCTGCCCTCCTTTGAAGATCCTTCGTGCAAAATCTCAGGCAAAACAGATGAGAAACAAGAAAGTTATGAAGCTGCAACTCCAACAGCCTGAAAAATGGCCAAAAATCTGATTTTTGCTCAAAATCTGAGCTTTTCGAAAGATTTTTCTGGACTTGATGCTTCTTAGGCAGCGATTTTGCACTCCAAAGGGCCTGCGCAAAATTTGATAGTAATCTAACAGCTGTAGGAAAAGTTATGACTGATTTTGCAAGTTTGTTTCTTTTTGCAAGGTGCATATGACTATCGGGCTGGCTATCTACAAGAAATCAGAACGTTTTCAGAGGTGGACTATAGCAGTAGAGGCTGGGAAACAATTATCTATCCTGATTTTGTCTCTTGCCCCCAAA
Source organism: Diphasiastrum complanatum (assembly GCA_029204225.1). Lineage (NCBI taxonomy): Eukaryota > Viridiplantae > Streptophyta > Lycopodiopsida > Lycopodiales > Lycopodiaceae > Diphasiastrum > Diphasiastrum complanatum. The sequence goes on along the minus strand of CM055092.1, from coordinate 5,008,287 downwards.
TCCCTCAAAAATTGAGCAAATTTGTTATTTTCACACTCTCTCTAGAGTGGGGCACTCTCTCGCTAGAACGACTCTCTGATACCAATTGTTACTCTTCTAGAGTAGAAGCTCATCAAATCAACGTAAGTTGTAGTGGATATCCTCCCATCCTTAGGTAGCCCTTATAGCTCATACTAGCTATTCTAGTTCCACGGCATGTGGCATCCATGCATGGCTGGCCAGGCCACCTTCAACCCAATAGTACCTGAATTGCTGAACAACACCTGCTGAAGTCTATCGGCTACCACCCCCGTGCATCGTCGCGCCCAGTAGTGGAACGACTGCCCACTCCAGTCGAATGTTGACTAACCCTAGCCCTGGCCCATACAACCATAGGCGGCTCTGTCAGTGGCACGATGGTTAGAATTATTACCCATACTCGCAGCATGCGCCTCTACACTACATTAGTGACTGTGACACACCCCACACAACTGGCGGGTGCCTATTGGTATGATTGGTTACTTGACCCAAATTTGGGTTTTTTTCTCGGCAGGTCGATTTTCAAATAAGCCTTGCAATTCTAATCAGAATTGCAATTTGTTCAGCTTCAAATCGACTGATTGGGAAACCGAATAAGGACGTAATATGGCCAAATGATTACCAATGGTGACCGAATGCCAATTCAGAGGCGCCCCAGCATAGGATACAATGTCGACTAATAAGCCATAGATATCATTTGTTTGATTCGTTGATATTCAAACTAGAATATAAACGTGAACTAGCTCATTAGATTCAATTTGGATTCAGGGTTTGGGCCGATTCATAATAAATCAATACCTTTATCATTCTGAATCCCATTTTATCTCATTCTAAATGACATAAATTGAAGTGATTATAACTAGAGAGTGCCTAATCTTTCTATGTTCAATTCTCCCTCCTCTCTCTCTCTCTCTCTCTCAACATTTTCTCATGAAGACTTGACCGCCCTACAGTGGAAGGAACATAAGTAACTCATCAAGGAACCGAATTCGAAAGGGAAAAAGGTTATATTCCGTGATGGACGACATTTTTTTGTCACTCCAGAACAGATCTCTCAGCATCGCCTCCTGTGTGAGAGCCTTTCATTGACGATTGTTAGAGATTGTTCAGAGTTAGGTTGAGAGTTAGAGCACTGAAGAGATATTTTTTTCTCTTCTTAGTTAGTTTGGTTTTTGGTTCTGTTGTTTTGATGGCATTGCTCTGTCTTGGTGCCATCCATTTTGATGTACTTGTTCGACTTATACGCCTTTTGGCATGGAAAAGATGTTAATAAAGCTTCTTCTTCTTCTTCTTCTTCTTCTCTCTCTCTCTCTCTCTAGCTATTGAGATTGGGAGGTTCCACAGTATTCCTAGAGAGGAGCAGCCAGTTATGCTCCCTAGGTGAGGTGGAGTTTGAGGAGCATTTTATCTTTAGATGCCCTGTATACTATGAGATCAGAGGGAGATATTACTATTTGTTTCGAGACATGCCGACCACTTTACGATCTCTCATAGCCTATGAGGACCCCCGATGTGTCGCTCTTATGTTACGAGAGATGTTCATATTGCGGCGAGATTCATGCGGGACATCTTAGCATTTTACCTCTCAGCCATTGATTACCTCTTTCTTTTCTAGGCGGAGATCACGAGACAGTGTGCCCGATGATGATGATGATTATGACGATGACGAGGATGATGGCAGCTCACATGCTCACAGGGATCAGAGACATTGTACTACCCACCATCACTTTACTGCCAAGATCAATGTTTCATCGAAACGCATTTCGTTAAAAAAATGCAAATTTTTTTGACTGAGGAAAGCAACCATACACAGTTTCTCCCTTTTGAAATTGCATTCTCTAGAGCATTCTCATGAAATTGGATGTATCTACTTGGTACTAGTCTTTCTATGACATGCCTAAACCCCATAAAAACACATTTTCAAAAAAAAAAAAAACCTAAATTTTTTTTCCGTTTCGAACCTGAACCTCCCGTTTCAAATGCGTTTGATACCCATTTCAAAACGACGTACGAAACGGACCCCTGAAACATTGGCCATGATCACCAGACCTCCTATGCAGAGACACTTCACATACTCATTGACGACATCAGCAGACTTCCCCATGCTATAGCTCGCATAACACCTTTTTATAGCATCAGCACAGACATGACATCATGACATGGATACATTTATTGTGCACACACTCTCATTTTTGCATTTATCTTAGTTTGTACTAGATGTTTCTTTATTACAGCTTCAGAGACGTTTTATGCGCTTCCATTGTTATGACCATAGTGGCACGTGGTACCGCCATTATGGTACCGCGGTACCATAATGGTGGTACCGTGGTTATGGTGCCGCCCTCAGACCAGCAGTACCAAGGCGGCACCACAAAAATAATATTTTTTATTATTTTTTAAAAAAAGAAAAAAAAAACCCTTTTAACAGGCTAAAAGTAGGTAAAAAATTCAGGAAAAAAAAGGGGTACGGTTTACAAAAAAGATGTTACTGTACTGGGGGCACTGTGGGAGAGCAGACTTGGTGGTCAATGGGAGTGCAGCATGTGGGGGGGCAGCAAATCCGGACAGGTACACCGTCACATGGGCACTGTGGGGGAGCAGACCACGGACCCAATCGGAGTGCAGCGTGTGGGGGAGCAATACATGGGGCAGGTACAGTAGCACATGGGCACTGTGGAGGAGCAGACCATGGACCCAATTGGAGTGCAGCATGTGGGGGATCAATACATGGGGCAGGTACAGTAGCACATGGGCACTGTGGAGGAGCAGACCATGGACCCAATCGGAGTGCAGCATGTGGGGGATCAATACATGGGGCAGGTATAGTAGCACATGGGCACTGTGGAGGAGCAGACCATGGACCCAATCGAAGTGCAGCATGTGGGGGAGCAATACATCCGGACAGGTACACCGTCACATGGGCATTGTGGAGGAGCAGACTATGGACCCAATCGGACTGCAGAATGTGGGGGAGCAATACATGGGGCAGGTATAGTAGCACATGGGATCATCAACAAAAGCAAATTGGGAAACAGGCTGTGGAGTTAAATAGTCACTCACGAGACAGTGAGAGAGCCAGTGAGAGGCTGTGAGAGGCATTGTGAGAAGCTGTGAGGGAGAGCCAGTGGGAGGCTGTGAGAGAGAGGCATTGTGAGAGGCTGTGTGACAGACCGAGTGAGAGGCTGTGAGAGGGGGGCTGTGAGAGAGCCATTGAGAGCCATTGAGAGGCTGTGAGAGGCTGTGAGGGTCATTTCGAGCAACAGGGTGTCGTGAGATGGCGGAGGGCTGTGTATCCGAGGGGGAAGACTCGTCATCCTCATCCTCCCAATCTGCCTCCGCATCAGCCCCCAAGCAGGCTAAACCAACAACACCTGTTGTAGCTGGCTGTAATACTGCACCTCTACCAGCAACTGGAGCCCTGCGAGGTCGTCCTCTCTTCCCGCACATACACCCTCTGAGGAACTGGAGAAACTGCAGGCACCTCGTGTAGCTACTCTGGCTGAGACTCTGTGTAGGGCATGCTAGCTAGAGAGGATGGGGGTGCCTTGACGCTCGGCATCTGCTGGGCCTCTGAATCCAAGTCTGCAATCAAGTCGTCCAGCTGGGCATCCGAATACAAATGCTCTGGGCTCTGGGACTCATCATGTGCACCATCCTCTGGATCATCCCGTGCCTCATCCTGTGCACCATGCGGACCCTGCATGGCCTCCCAATCAGTACAATCAAAGTCATCTGGTGACTCCTCTGGTGTTTTGTCATAGAAATGCCTATGGCTCAGTGATGCACGCATCCAAGCAGCTGCGGAAGGTAAACCCAAATCACTCTGCCCCCTATCAAGAGCCTCCTCCATCATATCAACATAAGAAGGTATGCCACTGGCCCCCCCGTGTGCCCTGCCCGTCTCCTGGTATAATCTGTGGCATGTGTCCCACCTCTACCACGTGATGCACCTGTGACCCCTGCTCTAGGCATGTGCCCAACACCTGCATCATATGCCTCATCCTGCTCTGATCTGGCGAACACAACCCGAATGGGCTCATCCTCATCCTGATCATCCTCTGACACTGGCTCATCTGCCTCGTACAATGGAGGCTCTCTGTGCTCAAGCCCAAGCTCTCTCTCTCTCATCTTGGCAAGCTCCCTCTCTCTCTCTGCCATCAACTGTGTGCCCAGGTCATCTGCAGGCATGGGATGGGTGCTGTCCGTAGGCAAGTCAACCTGGCGCTCCAAATCATATATCTTCGTCTGCAAGGTTTAAAATTTGCATGTCAGGGAGACAACTCTATCAAGAAATGAAACCAACATACCAGGAGTCAACCAACATGCTATGAAAGATTAGCTTATCACCTGCAATGCGCTCGTAATGGTCGGAAGTCTCTTGGCGAGACGTGCGTTGGTGCTACAGAACACCAACCGCTCCAACTGACTCACTGACAACCGGTTTCTTCTCCTCGTGTGAATGAGTGCCCATGTGCTCCAATTACGCTCACACATGGAGGCAGCACAGTCTGTGGTACGTGCATTGAAATACTTCAGCACATTGTGGCAGGGGTGGAACTTCAACGAAACACAGCAATGGAGGATAAAATGAGATGCATACCTGAGAAAGGACACGCAGTGCAAGACGCTGTATAGATGGGTATGTGCTACCGAACATGGTCCACCAGGTAATGGGTAGCTGCCTCCTCTCTGGATCCTGAGCAGCCGGGTGGCCAAATGTGCCCATGCCGAAACGAAATGCAGCGAGCTCCTCCATGAGCCTGATAGGATCCAAACCAATGTGTGGACCCACTCTGTGAATGTACTGAAGCCAATCGGCCTCGAGCTCCATGTCTGCGATCTGTGTCGGAGAGAGGAAGAGGGGATGCAGTATGTGTGCAACACTGTGGATACTCCTGTGGAAGTAGTTCCACCGCGTCTCCCAGATGAACTTTAGCTCGGTCATTCTGCAGGTGAGAGGCATGTGGTGTAGGGCATTATGAAAAAACTTAACATTGACTGAAAAACAAACTAGCAATTACTAAAAAGATAAAGGCCAATTACATTACTATACCGCTTACCTCTCTGGCTGCAAGATGGGCAGCTGCAGGAACTGTCCAATCCGGTCCATGAGCTCATATACCAGTCCAAGTGTCGACCCCTCGCTGTCAGCCATGCGGAGCACAACGTAAAGTGGTCAAAGCAGTCGTGACAATGTCTGTGCATCCCTCCAGAACTGGTCTCCCCTCACCGTGGAAAAAAAGTGCTCCCCATCCTCAGTGCGCGGAAATGTACTGGCACACCAAAGATCACTGGCAACCATCTGTAGAAGTTGCGCCCTACACGTAAGGCAGCAACTCGGGGTCAACCACGTAAGGAGCGGTGCAAAACCGAAGAACACCCTCCGAAATGGTGTTCTCCCCCGCCACAAGTCGTGGCCCGTAGGTATCCAAAAGTCGCTGCCTGACGGGAACGGACATGCTGGCATAGGGGGCAGCATTCAGTGTGCCACCATCTCTCGCGCGTGCGCTGAGTAGGTGGCCTTTAAGGCGAGTGAGGGTGGCAACAAACTCGGTGAGGCAATATCGACAGCGCACTATCCTTGCACCGGACTTGTTGGACTTGTCGGGAACCCGCCTGACAATGTCCACCTCGTCCCACAGATCGGCAAGGTTGGAATGCACCATCTCTGTAGAAAAAACTGGGGAAAGAAGGCAGAGATCTCTGTGGGTGCGATAGGAGTCGGAAGGCTTGAGAAAACCACAATAAAGGCCGAAATAGCAATAGCAGGGGAGGACGCGATCAGTGCAATGCAAAGACAGTCAAGAGGGCGCGGACAGTAGGGCGATGGGCATACAACAGAGAGGGCGCGGACAGCAGGGAGGGCGCAGACAGTAGGGCGACGGGCAGGGAGAGAGATGAAGCGAGCGGGGGGATTAGGTTAAAAAAGAAAATATTAATATATTAAATATTAAAAAATATCATATATCAAAAAATAATACACATTGTGGTATCGCGGATCAGTATGGATCCGCGGTACCACACTGGATCCGCGGTACCGGGATCCGCGGATCCTGGTACCGCTGGATCTATGGTTATGACATACTTGGCATGTACTTCATTAGTCTTATATGCCTTTTGGCATGGGAAAGACATCAATGAAGCTTTCTTTCTTTCTTTCTCTCTCTCTCTCTCTCTCTCTCTCTCTCTCTCTCTCTCTCTCTCTCTCTCTCTCTCTCTCTCTCTCTCTCTCTCTCTATATATATATATATATATATATATATATATATATATATATATATATATATATATATATATATCAGGGATGAGGGTCCAAGCCGGAATGGCCGCGTCCGCGTCCGGACCCGGACGCGGGGTCGGACGAGTCCAATTTTTTTTATTTTTTTTTAACTAAAAAACCCTAAAAAAAATTTTAAAAAATCATAAACAGACGTGTCCGTACCGCCTTACGCACCGTGGCTTCATTTTTTATTTTTTTTAAATTTTTATTTTGTCTAAATGTTTTTCTTAAATTAAAAAAAAAAAAACTGGACGTGTTCGGGGACGCGGACGCGCCCCTGACGTGGACGCGCGTCTGTGTCTGCTTCCGCCATCTGCTTCCTTAGTGTATATATATATATCATAGGTCCCGCGGTACTGGGTACCGCGGGACCATACTGGTACCGCGGTACCATGATGGTACCGCGGTACCACAATATAATAATATTTTTATTATTTAATATTTTTTTAAATTTTTTTTTACCTAAACCTACCCGCCCCCCTCACGTTTCCTCTAAAAATTTTTTGCGCCCTCTCCGCCCTGCCATCGCTGCTGGTTTTTCCTGCCTGCCTTTGATTCCTTGCGTCGCCCATCGCCCACGCAACGCCCTGCCTTGCATCTGATTTCCTTTGCCCTGCATTCGCCCATTTTCAGCGTCTCTCCAACAGTGAACCCTGCTGTTTTTTTTCCAGCAATCCATCCCTCATTTCATCTGCAATGGTGCAATCCGACCTTTCCGGTCTGTGGGACGAGGTAGACATTGTCAGGCGGGTTGCCGACAAGGCCAACAAGACCGGTCAGAAGATCGTGCGCTGCCGATACTGTCTCGTCGAGTTTGCTGCATCCCTCACTCGCCTTAAAGGCCATCTGCTCGGTGCACGCGCCAAAAATGGTTCCCCATTCCACGTCTACAGCTGATGCATCCACCAGTGCCCAGCCTGTCGCGTCATCATCCATTCCCGTCACGATTGGATCACCGTGTTGGAGGTCCACCACCCGTCGCCCACCAGGGAGAGTCCTCGTGCAGCAGACCATTCGCGGCGCGCATCAGCCGCACATGGACAGAGAGGCCACACAGGTCGTGGCCAGTCTGATTTACGAGTTGAACCTGCCTTTTGCCATCACCGACTCTGAGCCCTTCAGAAGGGCCTTCCGCCTTGCACAGTCTGTCAGCCCTAGCTGGAGAGTCCCTAGTTCAGAGGTTGTTCGCACACACATGCTGAGGGATAGGGTCGAGTCCTTGTCTAGAGAGATGGACCCTCTACGTCGGCACTGGGCCACTTACGGTTGCAGCATCATGTCCAATGGCTGGACTGATGTCAGGAGGAGGCCGATCCTCAACATACTGGTCTCCAGCGGCATGGGCACACAGTTTTTGAGGGCAGTGGATTGTAGCAGGGGGGGGAGAGTTATATCTGCAGAGTTCATGTTTGATGTCATCAGGTCTTCCATCCTAGCCATAGGCCCACAACATGTCGTCACGGTGGTGACGGACAATGCCACGAACTGCATTCAGATGGGTGTACTGCTAGAGGCCGAGTTCCCTCATATTGTTTATACCCCCTGTGCAGCCCACGGCATAGACCTTCTGATGGGGGACATTGGAGCACTTCCCTGGGTTAGAGCCATCGTCCGGGAGGCCCTCTTCCTGGTGACTTTTGTCACCAGAAAGTGGCCAGTTCTTGCCATGTTCCGGGTGTTCAGCCATCTGGACCTCCGTAAGCCAGCCCTCACGCGCTTTGCATTCGACTTGGTGGTCATCGACCGTTTGATCAGGTGCAGGGCCCAGCTTCTACAGATGGTTGCCAGTGATCTTTGGTGTGCCAGTACATTTCCGCGCACTGAGGATGGGGAGCACTTTTCTTCCACGGTGAGGGGAGACCAGTTCTGGAGGGATGCACAGACATTGTCAGGACTGCTTCGACCACTCTACATTGTGCTCCGCATGGCTGACAGCGAGGGGTCGACACTTGGACTGGTGTATGAGCTCATGGACCGGATTGGACAGTTCCTGCAGCTGCCCATCTTGCAGCCAGAGAGGTAAACGGTACAGTGTTGCAATTGACCTTTATCTTTTCAGTACTTGCTAGTTTGTTTTTCTGTCAATGTTAAGCTTTTTCGTAATGCCCTAAACCACATGCCCCTCACCTGCAGGATGACAAAGCTGAAGTCCATATGGGAGACGCGGTGGAACTACTTCCACAGAAGTATCCAAAGTGTTGCACACATGTTGCCTCCCCTCTTCCTCTCTCCGACACAGATCACAGACAGGGAGCTCGAGGCCGATTGGCTTCAGTACATTCACAGGGTGGGTCCACACATAGGTTTGGATCCTATCAGGCTCATGGAGGAGCTCGCTGCATTTCGTTTCGGCATGGGCACATTTGGCCACCCGGCTGCCCAGGATCCAGAGAGGAGGCAGCTACCCATTACCTGGTGGACCATGTTCGGTAGCACATACCCATCTATACAGCGTCTTGCACTGTGTGTCCATTCTCAGGTATGCATGTCATTTTATCCTCCATTTTTTGTGTTTCGTTGAAGTTTCACCTCTGCCACAATGTGCTGAAGTATTTCAATGCACGCACCACAGGACTGTGCTGCCTCCGTGTGTGAGCGTAATTGGAGCACATGGGCACTCATTCACACGAGGAGAAGAAACCGGTTGTCAGTGAGTCAGTTGGAGCGGTTGGTGTTCTGTAGCACCAACGCACGTCTCACCAGGAGGCTTTCGACCATTACGAGCGCATTGCAGGTGATAAGCTAATCTTTCATAGCATGTTGGTTGACTCCTGGTATGTTGGTTTCATTTCTTGATAAAGTTGTCTCTCTGACATGCAAATTTTAAACCTTGCAGACGAAGATATCCGATTTGGAGCGCCAGGTTGACTTGCCTACGGACAGCACCCATCCCATGCCTGCAGATGACTTGGGCACACAGTTGATGGCAGAGAGAGAGAGGGAGCTTGCCGAGATGAGAGAGAGAGAGCTTGGGCTTGAGCACAGAGAGCCCCCATTGTATGAGGCAGATGAGCCAGTGTCAGAGGATGAGATTGATGAGGATGAGCCCATTCGGGTTGTGTTTGCCAGACCAGAGAGGTATGAGGCAGATTATACAGGTGCAGGGCACATGCCACGGGCAGGGGTCACAGGTGCATCACGTGGCAGAAGTGGGACACATGGCACAGGTTATACCGGCAGACAGGCAGGGCACACGGGGGGGGGGCAGTGGCATACCCACCTATGTCGACATGATGGAGGAGGCTCTTGATAGAGGGCAGAGTGGTTTAGATGCCGGTCCCACAGATGTTTGGATGCGTGCAGCACAGAGTCATGGCCGTTACTACGACAGCACACCAGAGGAGGCACCTGATGACTTTCATTGCACAGATTGGGAGGCCATGCAGGGTCTACAGGGTGCACATGAAGAGGCACGGGATGAGGCTTGGGTTGATTCAGGGGTTGGTGCACAGGATGATTCAAAGGTTGGTGCACAGGATGATTTAGAGGCTGGTGCACAGGATGAGTCCCAGAGCCCAGAGCATTTGTATTCGGATGCCCAGCTGGCCGACTTGGTTGCCACATTGGATTCAGAGGCCCAGTAGATGCCGAGTGTTAGGGCGCCCCCATCATCTCTTGCCAGCATGCCATACACAGAGTCCCAGCCAGAGCAGCCGCATGAGGTGCCTACAGTTCCTCCAGCCCCTCAGAGGGTGTATGTGCGTCGCACAGCTCCTCCAGTGCCACCGATGCCATTTAGGCCTGCAGCCCCTCCATCGCCGTCCACTTCTGCAGCACTAGGTCTCCATGGCAGGCCACCATCTGTGCCCAGGTTTTCTCTTGCAGCGCCCACATCCACAGTGGCTCCTCCAGTGGCAGCACCCACGTCACATCCTCCTCCTTTGGCATCACCCTGGATGTACCAGTACCGGCCACCACAGCGCCCCTTTCAGTACATATCGCCACTGGACTCGCCTCCTGCACAGCCCGTTCCTCCACCTGCAGTAGCCCCACGGGCACACACTCCACGAGCTCATCCTCCTCGCTCAGTTGCACAGGGAGTTCCCTCTTTTGCTTCCCTATCCCAGCCGGCCTCAGCTTGGGCCCAGCCTAGCCAGCCAGGTGATTTGCATGGGGGTGACGAGGCATTGACAGCTCCTCTTGTCCGCAAGAGACCAGGCAGGCCCAAGGGTGCACCGAAAAAGAAAGGCAAGGCACAGAAACTGCCAAGGAGGAGAGGACGACCACGCAGGGCTCCAGGTACAGGTAGAGGTGCAGTATCACAGCCAGTTGGAGCAGGTGTTGTTGGTTTGACCTGCTTGGGGGCTGATGCGGAGGCTAATTGGGAGGATGAGGATGACGAGTCTTCCCCCTCGGATACACAGCCCATGCCAGTTCCAGACAGGCAGAGATATCGGCTGCGAGAGTCAGCTCGGGGCCCTGAGTTGTCTTCAGAGCATTCGTCTGAGTCAGAGCCAGAGCATTGATTGTGGCTCTGTTGTTTTAGTTTCAGTAGTTTGTCTCTAGCAGATGGTCTACCATTGTACTCAGATGATTTTTCACATTATATACAGTGTTTGGCCTACATTATTTGCTGCACATTGTGCGTATGTCGCTCTGTACATGTGATGCTTTATTTTATGTCGAAGAATCTATGTGCGTGTCTGAATCCTATTTTCATTTAATTTCGTTTGAAGTGAATGCTAGCTTCACATATATGCACCTACATCATGAGCACAACAATCACCCCTACACCCCAAACGACATTTCATAAACACATGTAATACATCTGCATTTAAAAAAATTATAGACATTGCATCTTACATGACCAAGCTCGCGTTGCACAAAAAACAACTATGTATATATTCAACCGTTGTATCAGGATAACATCACATATACTGTCATTTTCTTAACCAGCCATCTAGTTATTTGCTGCACCATAAACTGCCGAAAACTACATAGCAACAGTCCCGCCACATACGGCTGGACCTCATCTATTCTAAACATCCCTCACTGATCCTCCACCGACTCCTCGCCCTCGTCTGGTGCATTGTTTTGTCGCTCTTGCTCTGCCTCCCGGTTAGCCCGAGCTGCCTCCTGGTTAGCCCGACGTCTGGCCGCCCTTTCCCTGACCATGATGAGCTGCCGTCGTGTGAAATTCATTCCGATCTGCTCATCCAGATCCAGCTCGACAGCGGGGACAGGATCCACAGCGGGGGCGGGTGGCTCCGGTTCCAGATTTCTCTGTCGAGTCTGTCGCAGCATCTCTCGGATATCTGCCTCTTGCTTCCGATGCCTCTCGTTGTGCCTTCGGATATCTTCCTCAAGCTTCCTCCTGGCTTCTCCCTCAGGCTTCGGTGGTATGCGCTCTGCCATCTCGATCGACCTTCTCCTCATAGCACCCTGCTCCTCGAACACCCTCTCACAGCACCCTGGCACTCAAACAGCCTCTCACAGCCTGTCACCGGCTCTCGCTTGCTCTCTCACTGTCTATCACTAGCCCTCTCACAGCCTCTGAAAATGCCGACCACAATGGCATTGTGAGTGCCTATTTATCCCCACAGCCTGATCGGCCATGTGGATCCCCATCATCCCTCCATGTGCCTCTGTACTTGCCCCCATGTGATGCTCCCCCCTGTGTTGGTCTCCCATTGGGCCGCTCACCCACAATGCCCATGTGCCTCTGTACTTGCCCCCATGTGATGCTACCCCCCTGTGTTGGTCTCCCATTGGCCCCTCGGTCTGCTCACTCACAGTGCCCATGTGCCACTGCAACAGTCCCCTGCACCATGTATTGTACCCTTTTTTTTTACACCCAGAACCCCCTTTTTACCCCACGTCCTCAATGTGTGGTAGGCATTGCACCATAGGTATGTGCAGATTCAACATCAAAGCAGCACTTGTGTAGCATACACTTAAACCTGCGTAGAATGTATTAATGGTCCAGGAATACAGTCCACAGGTTCGTGAAGCGGGTACGAACCCCAAGGGACCGAGCCTGGCTCGATTCGGGTATCGTCCGGTCAAAATGGCCGTTCGACGGGACAGAAACGCAATTAGGTCAATCGAAATGGACTAGTTTTGTAGCTTTTCGTCCGATGGCCCCATTTCTTCAAACGGGATCCGTTTCAGGTGCCGTCTGTTTTGGCCAGTGGACCACCTTGATAGGAACCTGTGGGAACAAACAGGACGAGGAAACGACCGACAGTCGGCCCGCAACGTCCGTCCGAAGTTCGACATTAAACAGGGCTTCAAGGACACGTCGCGAGGGACGGGACCAGAAAACATTTGGAATCGACAAAACGGCCCAGGAATACAGTCCACGGATTCGTGATCCCGATGCGAACTCAAAGGATCGAGCCTGGCTCGATTCGGGTGTCGTTCGGTCAAAATGGCCCTTCGACGAGATAGAAACGCAATTAGGTCAAGCGAAATGGACTAGTTTTGCAGCTCTCCGTTCAACGTCCCCGTTTCTCCAAACGGGATCCGTTTCAGGTGTCGTCGGTTTCGGCCAGCGGACAACCTCTATTGGAACCCGTGGGAGCAGACAGGACGAGGACCGGACGGACGGCAGGCCCAGTACGCCCTTCCGAAGTTCGACATCAAATAGGGCTTCAGGGACACTTTGTCCGTCGGGACCTGAAAACATTTGGAATTGACAAAATGGTCCAGGAATACAGTCCACCGATTCGTGATCCGTTTCAGGTGCCGTCGGTTTCGGCTGACAGACAACCTCGCCAGGAACCTATGGGAGCAGACAGGACGAGGAGCGGACGGACGGCCTGTAGTGAATGAAACAGTTTTGCATAATTAATTAGTAAGCTGTTGAAGTTCATCCGGGGGGAAACCGATCACGTCATATAAGACAGTACTGTGTAGGTCTCGTGGTTCCCTGTAGTGAATGAAACAGTTTTGCATAAGTAATTAGTAAGCTGTTGAAGTTCATCCGGGGGGAAACCGATCACATCATATAAGACATAGTACTGTGTAGGTCTCGTGGTTCCCTGTAGTGAATGAAACAGTTTTGCATAAGTAATTAGTAAGTTGTTGAAGTTCATCCGGGGGTAAACCAATCACATCATATAAGACATAGTACTGTGCAGGCCTGTGCTGACAGAGATAGCAATACTTCTTGCAGGATGGTCGGTCCTGTGGTTCCCTGTAGTGAATGGCATAGTTTTGTTGACCATTCACTCTTCTGGTGTCCATTCACCCTAAATCTATCTCATCACATAGGCCATGGTGTTGTGTAGAATGCATTGTCCAGGAACACAATCCACAGGTTTGTGATCCCGATATGAACCCAAGGGATCGAGCCTGGCTCGATTCAGGTATCGTTCGGTCAAAATGGCCCTTCGACTGGAGAGAAACGCATTTAGGTCAAGCGAAATGGACTAGTTTTGCAGCTTTCGGTCCGACGGCCCCGTTTTTCCAAACGGGATCCGTTTCAGGTGTTGTCTGTTTCGGCCAGTGGACAACCTCGATAGGAACCTGTGGGAACAGACAGGTCGAGGAAACGACCAACGGTCGGCCCGCAACGTTCGTCCGAAGTTCGACGTTAAACAAGGCTCCCCGGACACTTTGTCCGGTCGGGACCTGAAAACTGGGATATGTTTCGGAGACCCCGTGTTGGTACGCAAAATTTCGACCGCGTGTTGTAGCGTGTTGAAGTAGTGCTATAAGTAATTAGTAAGTTGTTGAAGTTCATCCGGGGAGAAACCGATCTCATCAACCGAGACACAGTAGTGTGTAGGTCTTGTGGTTTTCTGTAGTGAATGACACAGTTTTGCATAGATAATTAGTAAGCTGTTGAAGTTCATCGGGGGGGAAACTGATCTCATCATATAAGACATAGTAGTGTGTAGGTCTTGTGGTTTCCTGTCTTGAGAGCTTGTCACTCTTCTGGTGAGCATTGATTTCCCGCAGAGACTTCTGGTCCTGAGAGCTTGTCACTCTTCTGGTGAGCGTTCACCTCTCCCAAATCCTCTGGTGAGCATTCACTTCTTTGAGACAGTCACTGATGCACCCTAAACCCCAAATCAGTAATATGTTTGCCATACAAACCATCATCTTCACTCAAAACCACTTTCAGATCTTTCTTTGCCGCTTTTTTGGAGCTTCGTTCCCAATGAAGGTTCATAATAATTTATGAACTGCTCATTACTCATCGTTGTTTGGTAATATCTCAGTTATGGGAGGCATGGGCAGTGGTTAGGTCTGTTGGTCCCGCGGTACTGGGTACCGCGGATCCCGGTATCGCGGGACCATACTGGTACCGCGGTACCATGATGATACCGCGGTACCACAATATAATAATATTTTTATTATTTAATATTTTTTTAAATTTTTTTTTACCTAAACCTACCCGCCCCCCTCGCGTTTCCTCTGAAATTTTTTTGTGCCCTCTCCGCCCTGAAGGCCATCTGCTCGGTGCACGCGCCAAAAATGGTGCCACCTTGAATGCTACCCCTTGTGGCAGCATGATCGTCCCCGACAGGCAGCGACTACTGGTCACCTACGGGCCCGGCTCGTGGCAGGGGAGAACCCACAGTAGCATGCTACCAGTCCTCACACTGGGCTAGGAGGGGCTTACTCTATATCAGGGAGTAGGCAAGGTTGGGTGGATCAGTTAGTGTTTGCCCTACTGTGGTGTTAGGATCTATTACACTGGTATCAGAGCCATCTCCTTCTATGGGAGCTCAGTTTCAGCAGGGGAGAAATCCATCAGAGTGCATAGCAACTATGGTTAATATGCAAAGATAGATAGAGCAGGGTCAGCGCTGGAGAACCAGCTATCTATGGTGGAAATCTCCGTAGGATTACTTGTTTTTACAGTAAAATTTGGATCAGCTTTCTAGGCCAGGTCCAGCGCTGCCAATCAGGGTTTAAACTTCGATTTTGGAGTGGAAATTCCGGATTTTGGAGCGTTTTCAAGTCAGGAAGTTTGATGCAGACCAGCACTGTCAGAGCAGCCTCCTTCCTTGAGAGTTGAGTGGAAATCAGTGACAAATTGAGCAAGATTTGAAGCGGATTTCTACAGCAGGTCCAGCGCTGGACAGTAGGGGATAAATTTTAGAATTTATCCTTGCATTTCAAAGGTTTTCTAGAAGTCTGAGCTTCAGACTTGCTTGTCACAGACCAGCGACCTACCAGCTGAGGTCAAATCAGAGATTCAAGCGGATTTTTGAGTCTAAATGTGGACAAATTGAGATGCTGTCAGACCAGCGAGGGGGGATAGCAAAAGTTTCAGATCTTGTTGCACATTTTCCAACCTCAAATCAGATTGAGAAAGAAGCTGAGAAGGGCTTTTCTGTATTCTCTCTGTGGAAGTACAGTTCTCAGAAAGAGCTAAGTTTCCTTTCCCTTGTACAGTTGTAAATTAGTCTTTTAGACTTTTTTTCCTTCAGAAGTTAAGGTAGCTCTCTTTCAGTTCCGAAGATGACCACTCCTTAGGGACCTGATCAACCCCCGGAGAGAGGCTTCGACGAACTTGAAACAGAAGCCTTGGCTTATAGAAAAGGGAAGGAACCCATGGAAGTAGAAGAACAGGAACAGTTCGCCGAAGAACTCGACGAACTGGTTACCAAGGAGCAGTTCCTCCAATTGGTAACAGAAGTGGATGAACTGAAGCTGGCATTAGCCAATTTCAAGTCCAGTGTGGACGACTCGTTCGCTGAACTCAAAAACTTGATTTTGAGCTCCGCGAAAGGAAGCCTTCCCTCCACTTCTCAGTTATCCCCTTCTCCACTTCCATCAGTTTCGGGTGAGACTTTACGGTCTCACCCCAGTGTTTTTAAAGATTTAAAGCCTCCTACTTTTAATGGGGAAGAGAAGGATAGAAATGCAGATATTCTACAAACCTTCCTCAGCAAATGGAAGAACATTCATGCTCTTAAACAGACCCCTGACCATTTGCAAGCAATTGAGGCCAGTCTTTCCTTAGGGCCTATGGCCTATAAGTGGTGGTTAAATCTCCAGGAGACTGGGCAGACTCCCCGGTCATGGAAAGCTTTTGAAGAAGCTTTCCTAAGAGAATTTCTACCAGAAAATGAACTGGATAGAGCCTGGGAAGCCTGGGAAAGAACAGTAATGGATAAATCCCTCATCCAATATATCTCGCAGTATCGAGAAGCAATTTTAAAGATATAAAATATGGATGACTATCAAAAAATCAGGGGATTTGTCCGTGGCCTCAAAGATGAATATAAAGTAGAGGTCCAGAGAAACTCGCCTGCTACCCTTGAGCAAGCTCTCAGATATGCTCAAATCTATGATGATTCAGTGGGTAGGAAGAAGGCGAGACAACAGCCACTTTCTGAACAGCCTTCTCAGAAAGACTTTCAATTTAAAAAGAAATTTTTAAAAAGAAAGAAAGAAGACAAATTTAAAGGTGAAGCTCCTCAGAAACGCCCTTCACTCATACAGCCCCTAAAACCAGATGATTTTGAGAAAGCCAAACAAGAACGTTTGTGCTTTGTGTGTATGGGCAAGGGACACACAGTCAGACAGTGTCCCAAGGGGCCTTTCACTAAAAAAGATAAGAAAGATAAAAAACAAGTTCATCTTGTTCAGACTGTATGTTTCCCCAGTGACTCCGCAGCTTCCGACATCAAAGTCTATCATGAAGATCATGAACACTGTTGCCAGCTGACCTCTGCAATGCTAGCGAGACCCTTCAGTTTTGGGCCGCATGACCTAGTACGTATGCATGGGAAAGTTGGTAACCAGTCAGTAAGAGTCATGGTTGATGATGGGGCAACCCATAATTTCATCAACCACACCCTGGTTAAAAAGCTTAAACTACCAGAGGTACCTAGTCAGCATAGGTACATAGTTTCATTAGCTAAGGGTGAAGATAAAAAAATATGGGAAACTATGGTAAGTAAGTTAAATCTTGGTATTCAGGGGTACCAAGATGAAATAAACTTTCAGATAATGCACCTGGATCGAACAGACATTGTTCTCGGGAGAGATTGGCTCTACAGTTTAGGACCTTCCCTCCACAGAAACTATCAGGAGAACACCCTCAGCTTTCAGCATAAAGGCCGAGAGATCCAGTTGCATGGGGAGCATGATGTTCCCAACAGCCCTATGGTCTGCAGTTCAGAGCTCTGTCAGCTAATTGGAGACGAAGACCATCAAGTATTCTTATGTGACTTTCAGTTTATTCCTGAAGTTTCTATTTCCAGTTCTATTCAGCAGAAAATCAGTAAATTAGAAACTTTATTGTCTAAATTTAAAGATGTTTTTCCTGAAGATTTGCCACATGGTTTACCACCTAGCAGAGAGGTAGATCATGTAATAAACCTAGTACCAGGTACAGCACCTGTTTCTAAACCTCCGTATCGGGTCAGCCGAACAGAGGATGAAGAAATAACTAGGCAGTTAACAGACTATCTTGGGAAAGGCCAAATTCAGACCAGTAGTTCACCATGGGCCTCACCAGTCCTATTGGTGAAAAAGGAGGAGGGGTCTATGCGTCTTTGCGTAGATTACAGAGCCCTCAATAAAGTCACAATTAAGAATAAATACCCTATGCCTCGGGCAGACGAGTTGTTTGATCAACTCGACGGGGCTAAGTTTTTCAGCAACATAGACCTCAGATCGGGATATCATCAAGTCCGTATAAAATCGGAAGATGTCTCGAAAACAGCTTTTAGGACTCGTCACGGTCATTATGAGTTTAAGGTGATGCCATTTGGGCTCACAAATGCTCCAGCTACCTTTATGACCTTGATGAACAGTGTCCTCAGACCATACTTGGGTAAGTTTGTAGTCGTATTTTTAGATGACATCCTCGTCTACAGCAAAACGAGGAAGGAGCATCTAAAACACCTCAGAAAGGTGTTTCGACTGCTCAGAAAGCATAAGCTTTATGCTAAACAATCCAAGTGTGAATTCTTCGTTGAAGAAGTAGCATATTTGGGTCACATTATCTCTTCAGATGGGATTAAGATGGACCCAAATAAGGTTAAAGCCATACTCAGTTGGCTGAGACCTCAGAATATTTTGGAACTTCAAATCTTTCTTGGTCTGGCGGGATATTACAGACGATTTGTCAAGGAATATGCTCAGATAGCAGTCCCTATGACAAATCTTCTTAAGGGGAAGGGAAAGGAGTTCATTTGGGAGTCCGCACAACAGGAGAGCTTTGATGCTCTCAAAACAGCCTTAGCTACAACACCAGTCTTAAAAGTCGTCGACCCCAATCAGCCATTTGTGGTCGAAACAGATGCTAGCGACTTTGTAGTAGGCGTTGTGCTAACTCAGGGTGGACGACCAGTTGCGTTCGAGAGTAAAAAACTCGAGCCAGCTCAGACTAGGTATAGTGCCTATGAAAAGGAACTCTTTTCTATAGTCCATGCCCTTAAGACTTGGAGGCATTATTTGTATGGTGCCAACTTTGAGGTCCTGACAGACCATGAGAGTCTCAGATACCTTTGCAATCAACCTGAGCTTAGAGGTCGGAAAGCTTGTTGGGCAGAGTTGATGCAAGAGTTTGACATGTCTATCAGATATAGGCGTGGAAAATTCAATACAGTAGCAGATGCCCTTAGCAGAATGCCTATGATAAACGAGCTGAGTTTTACTCAGATTCGTAATGAGTTACTCGAGTCCTTGAGAGGGAAATGCCAGCATGATGCATTCTTCTCTATTATCTGGAACTCAGTCCAGAACAGACAGTTACAGACTCCAGAACCAGTTCCCGGGGCTGGTGCCAGTTCATCCAAGAATACAGCAGCTTCCGTTGAGGATGATGATGAGTCCGAGTATACGTCGTCAGATGACGTTGAGGATTCTGAGCCTGTATTACCCAAGCAAACCCCTGTGGTTGAGGGTCAGTTGACTCAAGGATTCAAATGGAAACAGTATTCCATTCAGGATGAGTACTTGTTCTACAGAGATAGAGTATGTGTCCCCAATTCAGAGGATTATAGGCAGCAGGTCCTATATGAATGTCATGACAATCCTAGCGCGGGACACCCAGGCATACAGAAGACCTATGAGCTTCTTCGTAGGCAATTTTCTGGCCCAGTATGAAAAAGGACGTCCACCAGTATGTATCCAGTTGCCAGAAATGTCAAGTAAATAAAGCAGAGCGTTTAAAGGCAGGAGGGTTGTTGCATCCCTTAGAAATACCAGCTGGTAAATGGGAGAGTATCTCCATGGATTTTATAGTAGGCCTGCCTAAAACCCAAAAGGATAATGACGCTATATGGGTCACAGTTGACCGTCTGACCAAAATGGCTCATTTTATTCCGACCAAAACAACCGTTAGAGCTCCAGAGTTAGCGAGGTTGTTTGTAGACGGGCTATTTAAATTGTACGGTCTACCTGCCGGCATAGTCAGCGACCGGGACAGTAAGTTTACTGGAAATTTTTGGAGGGCAGTATTCCATCATCTCCATACTAAACTTAATATGAGTACCACCGACCATCCACAGACGGACGGTCAAACAGAAAGGGTAAATCAAGTGCTGGAGGATATGCTTCGTGCATACGTCAGCAAGAGGCAGACTAATTGGGAGGAGTATCTCTTGATATTAGAGTTTGCTTACAACAGTACCAAACATTCAGCTACGGGATACAGCCCATTTATGCTGATGTACGGTTTTCAGCCACACTCACCCACAGCTGTAGGGTTTAAACAAGAAAAAGTTGAAGCAGCCAGAAACTTTTTAGAAGACCTAAACCAGATGATAGAACATGCTAAGCGTAGCATTAGACAATCCCAGGATCGAGCCAGGCATTATGCAGATCCACACAGACGGGATGTGCAGTTCTCCACTGGTGAGAGAGTCTACTTGAGAGTCCCAGTTGACTCTAAAACCCTCAAATCAGGAGTGTGTGCTAAGTTGTCTCCAAGGTATTGTGGTCCCTTTACCATCAGTAGGAGACTAGGCGAGGTCACCTATGAACTAGAACTCCCACACAGCAGTAAGGTTTTTCCAGTCTTTCATGTAAGTCAGTTACGAAAAGCCTTAACCAGATCAGATAATCTGGTAAGGGACAGTGTTCTAGTTCTCCCATTGGATCCTCAACAACCTCCACATGAACCAGAGGAGATTCTTGATAGCAGAGAGACGCAGACTCGTCATACTCTATACCGAGAATATCTGGTTAAGTGGAATGATCAGCCTGTTGAGAATGCCACTTGGGAAAGAGGCAGCGTCCTTCGCAAGATTTTTCCAGACTTTGTCTTAGAGGACCAAGACGGTTCTTAAGGGGGAGGGAGTGTTACGAGCTCGTAACCAGTGCCGAACCCTAGGGAACACAGATAGGTCAGATACCACAGTCAGGGTCGTGTCCAGTGTACATGAAAAACAGGGCAAGACAGTGTGAGTAGTGTGCCCCAGCACGGTCCATAGCCATGGCGGGCCTAACACAGCCTAGGGACCCTGTCAGCAGGATAGCAGTTGGGTCCCGACATGCAGTCGACCACGTCAGTGCCACGTGGCCGACACTTGGCAGTAGCATGCTACCAGTCCTCACACTGGGCTAGGAGGGGCTTACTCTATATCAGGGAGTAGGCAAGGTTGGGTGGATCAGTTAGTGTTTGCCCTACTGTGGTGTTAGGATCTATTACAGAGACGCGGTGGAACTACTTCCACAGGAGTATCCACAGCGTTGCACACATACTGCATCCCCTCTTCCTCTCTCCGACACAGATCGCAGACAGGGAGCTCGAGGCCGATTGGCTTCAGTATATTCACAGAGTGAGTCCACACATTGGTTTGGATCCTATCAGGCTCTTGGAGGAGCTCGCTGCATTTCGTTTTGGCATGGGCACATCTGGCCACCCGGCTGCTCAGGATCCAGAGAGGAGGCAGCTACCCATTACCTGGTGGACCATGTTCGGTAGACCCATCTATACAGCGTCTTGCACTGCGTGTCCTTTCTCAAGTATGCATCTCAGAGAGCCAGTGAGAGGCTGTGAGAGGCATTGTGAGGCTGTGAGAGAGAGCCAGTTAGAGGCTGTGAGAGAGAGGCGTTGTGAGAGACTGTGTCACAGACCGAGAGAGAGGCTGTGAGAGAGCCATTGAGAGGCTATGAGAGCCATTTCAAGAAACAGGGTGTCGTGAGATCGCGGAGCGCATACAACCGAGGCCTGAGGGTGAAGCTAGGAGGAAGCTCGAGGACGATGTCCGAAGGCACAACGAAAGGCATCGGAAGCATGAGGCAGACATTGCAGAGATGCTGCGAGAGACTCGGCAGAGACACCCAGAGCTACAGATCCACGCCCCCGCTGTGGCCCCCGCCCCCGCTGTCGAGCTGGATTTGGATGAGCAGATCGAAATGAACTTCACACGGTGGCAACTCATCATGGTCAGGGAAAGGGCTGCCCGCCATCATGCTAACCAGGAGGCAGCTCGGGCTAACCGGGAGGCAGAGCGAGAGCGTCAGAACAATGCACCTGACGAGGGTGAGGAGTCAGTGGAGGATCCATAGGAATGTTTAGAATAGATGGGGTCTGGCCGTATGTGGCTGACTGTTGTTATGTAATTTTTGGCAGTAGATGTGGCAGCATTTAGTGTCTAACATAGTGTAAAGAACAGCCCCAGCCGTATATGGCGGGAATATGTATTGTAATTTTGATACATCTGATGAATTAATGTATGGTGTGTTTTTTGTGCAACGCGTGCCTGGTGTATTGCAATGTAATATGTGTGTTTATGAAATGCTATAAAGGGGGTTGTATTTTTGTGTTGTGCATCTGCTATCAATCTATGCAGTTGAAACTAATTGTAATTACACACATACCATTCGAAATAAAATTGAAAACAGAGCATAACAGTTACAAATCTACAAATACAAAATGTGCAGTGAATAAAGTACGTCTAACACTAAATATAGTATGGAAAATGGTCTGAATACAGTCCTGTGGTACATGCATTGAAATGCTTCAGCACATTTGCACGGGTGGAACTTCAACGAAACACGGCAATGGAGGATAAAATGAGATGCATACCTGAGAAAGGACACGGAGTGCAAGACGCTGTATAGATGGATATGTGCCACCGGACATGGTCCACCAGGTAATGGGTAGCTGCCTCCTCTCTGGATCCTGAGCAGCCGGTGGCCGAATGTGCCCATGCCGAAACGAAATGCAGCGAGCTCCTCCATGAGCCTGATAGGATCCAAACCTATGTGTGGACCCACTCTGTGAATGTACTGAAGCCAATCGGCCTCGAGCTCCCTGTCTGCAATCTGTGTCGGAGAGAGGGGGACGGGATGCAGTATTTGTGCAACGCTGTGGATGCTCATGTGGAAGTAGTTCCACCGCGTCTCCCAGATGAACTTTAGCTCGGTCATTCTGCAGGTGAGAGGCATGTTAAAACCTGGGCATTACGAAAAAACTTAACATTGACAGAAAAACAAGCTAGCAACCACTAAAAAGATAAAGACCAATTACAACACTATACCGCTTACCTCTCTGGCTGCCGAATGGGCAGCTGCAGGAACTGTCCGATCCGGTCCATGAGCTCATACACCAGTCCAAGTGTCGACCCCTCACTGTCAGCCATGCGGAGCACAATGTAGAGTGGTCGAAGCAGTCCTGACAATGTCTGTGCATCCCTCCAGAACTGGTCTCCCCTCACCGTGGAAGAAAAGTGCTCCCCATCCTCAGTGTGCTGAAACGTACTGGCACACCAAAGATCACTGGCAACCATCTGTAGAAGCTGTGCCCTGCACCTGATCAAACGGTCGATGACCACCAAGTCGAATGCAAAGCGTGTGGGGACTGGCTTCTTGAGGTCCAACTGGCTGAACACCCGGAACATGGCAAGAACACGCCTCTTCCTGGTGACTTTTGTCACCAGGAAGAGGGCCTCACGGACGATGGCTCTAACCCAGTGAAGTGCACCTATGTCCCCCATCAGAAGGTCTATGCCGTGCGCGGCACAGGGGGTATGAACAATGTGAGGGAACTCGGCCTCTAGCAGTACACCCATCTGAATGCAATTCGTGGCATTGTCCGTCACCACCGTGACGACATGTTGTGGGCCTATGGACAGGATGGAAGACCTGATGACATCAAACATGAACTCTGCAGATATGACTCTCCCCCCCCCCCCTGCTGCAATCCACTGCCCTCAAAAACTGTGTGCCCATGTAGCTGGAGACCAATATGTTGAGGATCGGCCTCCTCCTGACATCAGTCCAGCCATCGGACATGATGCTAACCGTAAGTGGCCCAGTGGCGACGCAGAGGCTCCATCTCCCTAGACAATGACTCGACCCTATCCCTCAGCATGTGTGTGCGGACAACCTTTGAACTAGGGACTCTCCAGCTAGGGCTGACAGACTGTGCAAGGCGGAAGGCCCTTCTGAAGGGCTCAGACTCGGTGATGGCAAATGGAAGGTTCAGCTCATAAATCAGACTGGCCACGGCCTGTGTGGCCTCTCTATCCATGTGTGGCTGATGCGCGCCGCGAATGCTCTGCTGCCTAAGAACTCTCCCAGCTAGGCGACGGGTAGCGGACCTCCAGCACGGTGCACCAAACGTGACGGGAATGGATGATGACGCGACAGGCTGGGCACTAGTGGATGCATCAGCTGTAGACATGGAATGGGGAGAGTGGGATGCACTGGCCGGGATGGGTGCAGCAGCGTAAGTGGGGTACACTGGTGGAGGGTGGACATCTGGCATGGGATACGAAAACTGCTGGGTAGGGACGTCATCCGGATGTGAAGGGAGGGAGGAAGGGATCTCCTCAACATCCTGGAAGGCCTCGTCACTGGCATCCAGGGCCTGCTCCTGCTCGGGTGGCGAAGAGTCCATGAGAAAGTCATAAACTGGGGGAGTGCGAGCAACAGTAGGTGGTGGTGGAACCGCAGTGGCAACTGGCGGACGCAGTGGGACGGGATCCATCGGAATGGGTGCAGATGGGGGTGCGTGAGGCGGAACTGTCTGAGAGGGATGAGGGGCAAACGGACTGGACGAGGATGCACTCCCTCTCCTCGTGCGTGCCAGCCAAGCAGGCAGCAACTCGGGGTCAACCACGTAAGGAGCGGTGCAAGACCGAAGAACACCCTTCGAAATGGTGTTCTCCCCCGCCACAAGACGTGGCCCATAGATATCCAAAAGTCACTGCCTGACGGGAACGGACATGTTGGGGGCAGCATTCAGTGTACCACCATCTCTCGCGCGTGCGCCGAGTAGGTGGCCTTTAAGGCGAGTGAGGGTGGCAACGAACTCGGTCAGGCAATATCGGCAGCGCACTATCCTTGCACCGGACTTGTTAGACCTGTCAGGAACCCGCCTGACAATGTCCACCTCGTCCCACAGATCGGCAAGGTTGGAATGCACCATCTCTGTAGAAGGAACTGGGGAAAGAAGGCAGAGATCTCTGTGGGTGCGATAGGAGTCGGAAGGCTTGAAAAAACCACAACAAAGGCCGAAATAGCAATAGCAGGGGCGGACGCGATCAGTGCAATGCGAAGACAGCAGGGAGGGCGCGGACAGCAGGGCGATGGGCATACAACAGAGAGGGCGCGGACAGCAGGGACGTCGCGGACAGTAGGGCGATGGGCAGGGAGAGAGATGAAGCGAGGGGGGGGGATTAGGTTAAAAAAATATATATTAATATATTAAATCTTAAAAAATATTATATATTAAAAAATAATATATAGTGGTACCGCGGATCAGTATGGATCCGCGGTACCACAGTACCGCTGGATCTATGATATATGTATAATATATATATAAACCCTAAACCCTAAACCCTGAAGCCGATTCTTGCTAGAGTTTTTGGCCTCTGGTGCTTTTTGACATTTTCATTTTGATTTATGAAGTCACAAAGTCGTCTCCTGAGTTAGGTAACATCATACTGCAATCTGCCAACTTTTATGACACTTTCTTTTCTGTTACTAGTTATGGACTCAGCTCATTACATTCGCCATGTCCATTTACATTTACTTTACTTTATGCATAGGCAGGCATTGGGCCCTTTTTTATTCATTATTTGACATTTAGACTATATGGTTGGCCTTGGGCCCTATTATTGACATTTAGACCATATTATTGGCCTTGGGCCCTATGATTCACTATATTGGTTATCTGATCATATTACTGAGAGTGGGGGTCTTCTTGGAGGGCGCACTATTTTCCCTCTCAGTTTGGCCCTAGCCACTGGAAGCTTCCTTTTAGGGCTTCCTCTTGGCTATAAGTAGGGATTCTGTGTCATTTGTTACTTGGCTTATGATATGATCTCCTTAGATGGTCTCTTTAAGCTTTCTCTCTCCTGCTTTCTAGGGTTAAGTCTTGCTTATGTGATGCTTTCATAGACTAAATCTAGATCAGCCGTGGCTACGTTCATAACTTGGTATCAGAGCACTTTCCTGAGCATCTCCATTGAGCAGATTTTTCTCTCACAGGAGGGCGCCCATCTTCAGCTTGGATCTTCACCATTTTTCAGCCGGATCTTCAGCATTTCTCCACACTTGTCTTGCAGATTTTCACGACGGATCGGAGGAGGACAGGCGCCCACTTGCTGCCCATTTCTAGTGCCCTCTTGCTGGCTGCCTACTGCTGCATTTTCAGCCTTTTTCCTCCCCTATTTTGGGCGCCCTACTGCCTCCTATTTGCTGCCCTATTGGGCGCCCTCATGCTTGCTGACCAGCGCCCTACTGCTCCTTCCTTTGCTGAAATTTTCCGCTTTTTGCTGCCCCTATTCGCCACCTTCCATCAGCCACTCCTAGCGCCCTACCAACCCATCTTTTTGATCCAATTTTTTTTTTGCCGTTTACTACCTCTCTTGGACGCCCACACTCCACCATAGTTGGCGCCCTACATCCGCCTCAATTTCAGCTCACCCTCCTACACTGTTGTCTGTGTTCGCAACCTACATCCGCCTCAATTTCAGCTCACCCTCCTACACTGCTGTCTGTGTTCGCAACCCTACCCCGGACAATACAAACATGCCTAGATGCTTAGAAAGCCACTCCCACCCAACTTCATCGCGCATCGGGATTGCTCCCCGTCTTTATCGCAAACTTTTTTTTTTACCCTTGAAGGGCGATCTCTGATTTTTCAGCCTTGTTTCCTCGCTGCCCATACCTCCTTTTTGTTATCACTTCCTTTCCTTGGCTGCTCCCTTTCTAGCCCCATAGTTCATTATTGTTTCCCATACTTTTACCCACCATTTACTCCACGTTGTCGGGCCCTTAGCATCTTTTTTGGAGGCTGCCCGGTACCTCGACATATCGTCGCTATTTTTCAGCTCACTTCCGGTTGCAGTTACGAGGTATTTCTTACTTAGTTGTCCTTTCCGTTCATCTTACATCGCGAGTTCTATTGTGTCTTTTCATTGGCGTGCCTGTTGTGACGACTTATGTCCTCTCCTTCAGTTCGTCCAATTGTTTAGCACATTTCTTTTCTCGCTTACTTTTTCTTCCTCATGGCTAGCTCACCCACTACACCTGCGAGTCATTCCGGACCTTTAGATGAACAGTTTGCTGATATGCGTGACTCTCTTACTCTCCTCAGTAGTCGTTTCAACCAAATGATGACCGGTTTTACCACTCTACAGACCGGCTTTGCCACTATGCAGTCACAGATTGATTCCTTACAGCCACATGGACCTGGCAAAGCCCCTGTTCATTCATCATTTGGGTCTCCATTTGGACTTCCATCCTCGTCTACTTCCTTTGGCGGTGGGCCTCATTTTCCACCTAACCCACCACCCGGTTTTCCACGTCCTACAGCTCCTGAGTCACATTTTCCACGACATCTAGCTCCTGAGCCACATTTTGCTCGAGATTTTCGTGATCGGGTACAACTTGCCACCTATTCTGGTTCCTTTGACGGGAACTTGTTAGAGAACTGGTTTGCAAAGCTTGATACTTATTTTCAGATTTACCCTAAGACTGATCCTCAGAAGATCCAATTAGCCGCCTTACATTTAGATGGACGTGCTGCCACTTGGTGGCGGGTCTACCGACTTGACCCTGATCGGGACGGTCTCCAGTTATGGCCTACCTTTCGTCGTGATCTTCGTCATGCTATGATTGACCCTCCGTGGCTGAGCTGCCAGCGTGATATATTCCATAGTCTTACTCAAACTGGTGATCTTTCTTCCTACACAGATCAGTTTATGAACCTTTCCTTCCTCTTTACAGATCTTCAGCCCATCGAGCTTATTTCTCGCTACATTGCTGGACTTCGTGGTGCTCTACGATACGATGTCTCTTCTTTCCGTCCACCCACACTTGTTGAGGCCATGTCCCTTGCTAGTACTTTACAGCATAAGTACCCTGATCCTGCTCCCTTTCGCTTTTCCCGACCCCGTCCATCTCTTTCACCTCTACCATGTCCGGCCCCATCTGCCCCATCCACTGTCGTCCTGACCTCTTCTCTTACTTCTCCCGCTCCTCGCCCTCCGCCTCCTCGTCCTGCTTTTGTCCGACGTTACACGTCTACAGAGTTCGCTGACATTCAGCAGAAGCGTCTTTGCTTTCGTTGTAAGAGTCCTGACCACATTGCCCGTGATTGCCGCCAGCCCCTGCCTACTTCTACTGCTGTTTTCTACCATGAGGGCACTACCCCAGATGAGTCCGATATCTACATTCATATATCTGATGAGCCTGATCTATCTCCTGAGCCTTCTACTGATTTACTTCCTGCTACTTGCCATGCTCAGCTTGCTTATGCTACCTGGACAGGGTGCCCCGGTCCTCGCTCCATTCGGCTACGTGTGCGCATTACTGGTCGTGAGTATATTGCTTTAGTTGATACCGGCAGCACTCATTCCTTTATCAGCAGTTATGTTCTCAGCCGGATACGCGCTTCACCTATACCTGCTCCACAGCCTCTCATAGTCGAGGTTACCAGTTCTCACTCATTTCCTAGTTCTCATATGTTTCAGGGATTATCCTACCGCATTGGTGATTTTTCTGGACAGGCAGATCTTTATATCATTCCTCTGGAGCGGTATGACCTTATCCTTGGTGCTGATTGGTTTGCTTCATTGGGAGCGGTTACTTTGGACCTGGCTCAGCAGACATTGACATTTGTTCATGATGCAGTGACCCACTCACTTGCTGGTATTGATTCTCAGGCAGATTTCCAGTTGATCAGCTGGAAGCAGTTTATCCGCAGCCTACCTAAGGCTCATTGTGCAGCTTTATTATGTGTTCAGCGTGCTGCAGCAGATTCTGCAGTGACTACCTCTCCTCCAGCAGCTGTTCCTCAGGTGATCTCTGACTTATTACATCAGTATGCATTTGTCTTTTCAGAACCTACGACGCTACCACCATTACGTGATGTGAACCACCATATTGATTTGCGTCCTGGTTCTGCTCCTCCCTCCCGGCCTCCTTACCGTATGTCTAAGTCTGAGCGTGATGAGGTTGAGCTTCAGATTACTGCTTTACTAGATCAGGGCCTTATTGTTCCTAGTCACAGTCCTTTTGGTGCCCCTGTTTTCCTTGTCAGTAAGAAAGATGGTTCCAAACGCCTCTGCATTGATTATCGTGCCCTCAATAAGTTGACCATCCGTAACCAGTATCTTATTCCTCACATGGATGATCTCTTTGACCAGTTAGGCACCTCTCATCTTTTCTCTAAGATAGACTTACGTTCCGGCTATCACCAGATTAGGATGCATCCTTCGGACGAACACAAGACTGCGTTTCGTACCCATCTTGGTTTGTATGAGTTTCGTGTTCTTCCTTTTGGTGTTACTAATGGTCCACCTACGTTCCAGAATGTGATGAATAACATCATGCGTCCTCTCCTTGGTCGTTGTGTTTTAGTTTATTTTGATGATATTCTTGTTTTTAGTAAGACACTTGATGAGCATGTGTTACATCTTTCATCTGTTTTTCAATTGCTTGTTCATCACCAGTTGTTTGCTAAACTTTCTAAGTGTTCCTTTGCTGTTGTTGAGATTGAGTTTTTAGGATTTCTCATTTGTGATGGTCGTATTCGTTTGGACCCTCATAAGGTTCGGGCAATCGCTGATTGGCCTGTTCCCACAGATGTCCACCATGTTCGTATGTTTCTTGGTCTCGCTACTCACCTTCGTCATCCTGTTCCTCACTTTGCCACTGTGGCTGCCCCTCTTCATGCCCTTTTGAAGAAGTCTAGTGCTTTTGTTTGGACTTCTGATTGTCAGTTCGCCTTTGACACTCTTCGTCGTGCTGTTGTGGAGGCCTCTGTCCTGTGTTTACCACAGTTTGATCATAAATTTATTGTTGAGACCGATGCTAGTAATGTTGGTTTGGGTGCCTTGCTTCGTCAGTCTCAGTGTATTATTGCTTATGAGTCGCGTCGTTTACGCTCTTATAAGCAACGTTATTCTGTCCATGAGAAAAAGCTTCTTGCCATTATCTATGCTCTTAAGAAGTGGCGCCATTACCTGTACCGTGTTCCTTTTGATATCGTTACTGATCATCAGTCCTTACGTTATCTCTTCTCCCAGCGTGATCTTAGTGATCGTCAGTTTCGTTGGTTGCAGTTTTTACAATCTTTTGATTTTTCTATTTTGTATCGTCCTGGTCGTGCTAACACTGCTGCTGACGCATTGTCTAGACTTCCTGCTTTATTGAATACCCTTGTTGCCACGATCCCTTCCTGGTTTGATGATCTTCCATCTGCTTATCTTACATGTTCTGATTTTCGTGATGTTTATAGTTCTGCTCCACCTATGTCGTCTTCACCTCATCAGGCTTATTCCATTGTTGACCATCGTCTTTATCATTATGGTTCTCTTTGTATTCCTAGTTCTTTGGGTATCCATTCTCAGTTGTTGTCGGATGCTCATTTGTCCCCAGTTGGGGGTCATTTTGGTTTTCAGAAGTCTTATGCTCGTCTTAAGGATCATTTCTATTGGCCATCCCTTAGGAAAGAGCTTGTTGTACTTATTCGTACCTGTCCTTTCTGCTTACGTAATAAGTACTCCCGTGCTAAGTCCGCTGGTTTGCTTCAGAGTTGGCCTATTCCTCACCGCCAGTGGACTGATATTTCTATGGACTTCATCATTGGCCTTCCCCGCACCCGTCGTGGTCACGATTCATGTATGGTGGTAGTTGACAGGTTCTCAAAACAGGCACATTTCATACCCGTCCGCAGTACTATCACAGCAGAGCAGTGTGCACGCTTGTTCCTTTCAGAGATATTTCGCCTGCATGGGTTTCCTCGTACTATCCTTTCTGATCGGGATAGTAAGTTTACATCATTGTTCTGGACAGAGCTTATGCGTATATTGGATGTACAGCTTTTTATGGGGTCTGCTTATCATTCTACTTCTGATGGGCAGTCTGAGGTCCTTAACAGGATCCTTGAGGATTATTTGCGCCATTTTGTTACTCCTTCAGGGAAGGATTGGGATCAGCACTTATGTTTGGCAGAGTATAGCTATAACAGCTCTGTTAGTACCAGCACCGGCGTTGCACCATTTTTATTATCTCATGGTTATGCACCTCTTTTACCTGGTATTCCTCTTCCTCCCGAGGATACACCTGTGACACTGTCTTCATTTCTATCAGGTGCTCGCGAGCTTATTCTCCAGGCCAGTTCCCATTTGCAGCAGGTCCAGCAGCGTTATCAGGCTTCAGTTGATCGTCATCGACGTCATGTTGAGTTTCATGTTGGTGATATGGTATATCTACGCCTAGGGTTTGCACGTCATCATTTTATTCAAGGCCATGCTTCTATTGAGAAGCTTGCACCACGTTATTATGGTCCTTATTGTATATTGGAGGTTCTTAGTCCAGTTACATATCGTCTTCAGCTTCCTGCTTCCACACGTGCCTGTGATATATTCCATGTCAGTTTATTACGTGCTGCTATTGAGGATGATGCTCCTCGTGATGCTGAGTTTCCTACTGCACCGGATCTCTTTCCTTTATTACCTGCTGCTATCCTTCAGGTGCGTTTGCATCATAGTCGACGCCGCCGGCAAATTCAGTTCCTAGTCCAGTGGGATGGTCGTCCTGTTGAGGAGACCACATGGGAGCCTATTGATGTCTTTTATCATACACCGTCACTTGCGGATCAGGCTCGTGCTCTTGCCACACTTGTTGATTCCTCTACATCAGCTGTTGCTCCAGTTGTTACTACACCAGATGTTGTTCCAGTTGATCCTCCAGGGCTTGTTGTTACTTGATTCAGTCCTTTATGGCAGTTGGGTCTGATTTTTGTGTCGGGGAGAGTTATGGACTTGGCTCATTACATTCGCCATGTCCATTTACATTTACTTTACTTTATGCATAGGCAGGCTTTGGGCCCTTTTTTATTCATTATTTGACATTTAGACTATATGGTTGGCCTTGGGCCCTATTATTGACATTTAGACCATATTATTGGCCTTGGGCCCTATGATTCACTATATTGGTTATTTGGTCATATTACTGAGAGTGGGGGCCTTCTTGGAGGGCGCACTATTTTCCCTCTCAGTTTGGCCCTAGCCACTGGAAGCTTCCTTTTAGGGCTTCCTCTTGGCTATAAGTAGGGATTCTGTGTCATTTGTTACTTGGCTTATGATATGATCTCCTTAGATGGTCTCTTTAAGCTTTCTCTCTCCTGCTTTCTAGGGTTAAGTCTTGCTTATGTGATGCTTTCATAGACTAAATCTAGATCAGCCGTGGCTACGTTCATAACTTTACTGGAGCCACAAATAATTTCAGCCCTTCTTGTCTATTATTAGAGAATTCACAGTAAGTGAAATTTCAAACTGGCTAATAGAAAATGAAAGTGACATAGATTTAAAAAGCAGTCTTATTGATTTCAAGAGCTTTTTACCTTAGTTTTGTTTTATGAGTCTTTTGGAGCTTTATCGCATGCAATGTTCAGTAGTGTAAGAGTTATGCTTTCCTCTTTAACTCGTCAGATCCCCTGGTTATCACATTTTGGTGAATCATAGGATATCCAGTACTTAATTTGATGTCCAAGCCCTGATATAGCATAAAACTTCATCAACAGTTCTTGACTACACACTCTCCAGGGCAACGATCTTAAAGTGCCCTAACCTTTCACTAGTTTTTATCAAAGTGAATACTATTGATTTGGATTCTCTTCAACAGCAAAAGGTTATTTCAGAAGCATTCTCGAGACAGGAGACATTAAATCATTCCTTTTAGCTAATCAAAGGAGTTTTTGGAAATCAAAGTTCAGTGCAAAATAAGGTCATGCTGGAAGTTTAGTGACTATCAGCTGTTGTATCAATTCTGAAGTTGAAAATTTGATCTGTTATTCATATTAGAATGTACATTCTCATGGCAAGTTCTCAGTCAGCTACTTATTTTCCTGCTTTACTAGAATAATCTAATTCATCCATGATTTATCTTGATACTGAATGAGAAGGCCCTCATTCCCATCTAAGGATTAATGATAACTAGGTAAGCTTGACCATCTAAATTTTGGCTATAAATTCTTCACCAGGATGGTCACCAGGTATCATCTAATTCTTTCTTTGTTGCCATGTAGATAGAGATCCAGATATCCTTGACAATTGCTACCGAAATGTGCTAGCAAATTTCCATACGTTCAGATACGGAGAAGCAGCTGCCAGAGTCCGAAAGCTTGATTGGCAAGAGTCTTGGCCACCTTGTACTTCATGTCAGAATACCAAGCAGCTTTTGAGATCAATGTTAGTGCTTATAGCGTACATAGTTTAGGAAATTTTATCTTGTATTTAGACAAGGTATTATGAAATCAAAATAATTTTTCATGGTTGAATTGAAAGATACATTGAAATGGTTTTCCAAACGT
Organism: Diphasiastrum complanatum; assembly: GCA_029204225.1. Lineage (NCBI taxonomy): Eukaryota > Viridiplantae > Streptophyta > Lycopodiopsida > Lycopodiales > Lycopodiaceae > Diphasiastrum > Diphasiastrum complanatum. The sequence continues at coordinate 4,975,294 of CM055092.1, read as the reverse complement.
ATGCTGCATACTCAGTGTCAATGATAAATTTCTTTCTTTCTTTGTCTGCCTTTGTTTGGGAAAGCAATCCAAAAGTCATCCCCCCACAAGAAATGGTGTAAGGATTAGAAGTCACAATTCCCCTAACGATAATTTTAGTTCAGTTCTCTAGATATTTGTATACATAAAAAAAAATCTTCTTGGTATCAGCTATTGCAACTTTGTTGTCTGGGTTAGCTTTTCTGATGGTTTGAGTAGAGATTGTTGAAGTTCAAAGCACCAAACCTAACTAGTTATTGGGAAATGAAAGTTATGTTATAGTGATAGCTTTGCACTTCTCCCCCCTTGAATGTTTGTGGCCAGAACTTCAATTTTTAGGACTGCAAGGTAATCAAATCAGATCAATCTTTAATTTCAGTGAAAGCTTGTCAAACTGGTTCAAGGCACTGTTTTGTCACTTCCAACTTTTTTGTCATACAATGGTCAGTACCCAAGGTGGCCAACTATTGCAGTAACCGTTGATCTTCACTTATTCCCGTGTGTATGCAAGCTTGTGTCTAATGCATACTGCTATTGAACTCATCATGGGAGTGCAGTATGGAACTTTTGATAACGTCTATTGAATTTGCTTGCTTCACCATGACACCTTTTAGTGTAGTCATCTGTCTTACCTTTGGGCTTCTTATGACGAGCAATGTCGTAGTAGTGTACATACTGTTAGCGCGTACCAGAGTTGTTATGTGGCTGGTTTCAAGAACTTTGGCTCCTCACATAAAGTGAACGTATACATTCAACTTTCTAAGAGGAAGGGTAGAATTTAAAAATTGAAATTTTTTAATAGCTATTTGTCATTTTACGAAAGGGCAAAGAGGCCATTGAGGGGCAATGTAACTTGCAATTTCCAAGTTGCATTGCAACCATGGCCTGGACACAACTTCTCATCATTGTGCTGGCAAGAAATTTGGCTAAATAAATCTTCTGAAGTTTCATGTTTATTAATCTATTATACTCACCTATGGCAATATCCAGGTTTTGTGTGAATTGCAATCACTAAGCTGGGAAGGTTTTGGGCTTAGAGCAACCCCTTGTTTCAATGGATTAATAAAGCACAGCAAGTAAACTACTCTGTTTACTGTGAACATGGGTTGTCTTTGAGCTCCTTATCGTATGGATTTGTTTCCAGGGATGGAATTAGTTATGCATGGAATGAACAAGATTTACAAGATATGGAAGCAGTCCAGGTGCTACTTGCCGCAGATGTGATCTACAGCAATGAGTTGACTGATCTGTTTTTTAAATTGCTGAATTATCTGATTCCTCCAAACTCTTCCAAGGTTTGCATATCTCTCTTGCAAGTTCGGGAGCAATGCTTATTAACACAAATGGGAGATGTAGAACTGAAGCTCATCCGCATATTATGCTTGGAAATATTGCTGTTTAGCAGCTTCTCAAATTGAGATATTTACTTCTGGTTTCTGGTTGTTGCAGGTCCTCTACTTGTCTTTGGAGAAACGTTACAACTTCACCTTGGATGACTTGAATGTGGTGGCTCATGGCTATGAATATTTTCGCTCCTTTTTTCATTCCAAGGCTTCAAGGCCAAGTATTGAACTTTGCTTCTTCTGTTTGGCTAAAGAATTGAGGAAGTGACTTTCTTGGCATGTTTTGACATGACCGTGGTGTTTTACTTTCAAAGGTTTGGATGAGTTGGGGCAGTCAAAGGAGCAAAGAAGCCCTGAAAGAGAAGATCTTATGGGAGAACAGATTTGCATTGACACATTGCCTCAGTATATCACGAATTATGAGCGTGGAAATAGCTTGGAGTTGTGGAAAATCTACAGCAAAAATCCAACAATGTGAGGTTTGCTTCTATGTACCAGGGAATGGCCTATTTAGTGACCTATGATGGTGGTAAAACTCAATATTTCTACCATTCTCTGATTCATTGAGAATCAAACTTGGATTCTGATTCATACCGGTTGATAAATCCAAACCAGATCTAGGGTTTAGGCTCAATTCTGAATGACCTGAAAAGTCGATTCTTCTGATTTTAAAAAGGTGGGAAACATTGGTAAAGCTTGTTGGAAAAGTTACAGCTCACCATGACTTTGAAAAGCAGTTGAACCACCAATAGAGGTCAGTCAAATAGACCAGTCCCTTAACATGAAAGCTGAGCAAAATTTTGCTTACAATGAAGACCAGTGCAACATACACAGTCCGAAATTTTGACACTTCATTTCATATGCTAGATCAATTTTCCAAATCTTTATGATGCAGTTTATAATAGTTATAGAGAAGATGTGATTTCAGTTCTTGGACTCTTATTGATTTACCAAGCAAGTCAAATTGCTGGGTAGCATTTCTCTGGGGAATGAATTTGTAGTTTAGTTCAAAGAAATTCAGGGAATATTTAATTAAAGGTGCAATCGTTTTCATTTCGAAGATTTATCTCTTGAATATCTTTATCTTGGCTTATGGCTTGAAAACCCTTGCTGAATTTGAAATATCCTTGTCAACTACTCCCTCTCTCTCTCTCTCTCTCTCTCTCTCTCTCTCTCTCTCTCTCTCTCTCTCTCTCTAACGTTTTTGGTCACGGAACGGCGGAACGGGCCTTAGGATGGTTCTAGACCAATTGTCTGGCAAGTGCTGAGCAGAAGGTCTCGCCAAGCAAATCAGCCTCCTGGAAAGAAAATGCGGGGGTTGACATATACCTTGTCCTTTCAGACTGTAGAAATCATGGGCTACAAGTGAGGAGGCAGGAAGGAGACAATTTTAAATAGTGTCTCCTGATTGGTTGGGCCCAGGGCATTGCCAGCCAGCAAGTGTACTTGCCACAGGCAAGGTTGGGAGGCACAAAAAATAATTTGTATGGCAAGCCTAAGGTGGCATGTAGGGGCATGTTCACTGTAGTCTGAAATGGGGGCTGGCGCCTTTTAGTCCATATTAATGAACAACAGATTGACATGTGCCCATTTGGACTTGCTGGGCACTCAGTCTGAAACCAGCCTATGATGCTTCTAAAACTATATTTCAAAGTGCATGCCAGATCTATTCATGACATAAGAGCAAACGAGCAGAAAAGCATCTTGCTTGCTTCGAAAATAATTTGAGAAAAGTTAAAGACTCATGATAAGCAAGGTGGAAAATACAAGCAATTGGTTTGGCACAGCCCTGTGGCTTTTAAAGGAAGGCAAAAAAGAACGATAAAGTTTAAGAATTTCCCTCCAAAATAGAAATGTAAAACAGAAAATTCGAATGAAAGCAACAACCTCAAAAGTCCTTATACACTTTCTTGACAGAAAGTAGGCCGGGTTGAGATTTGAGTGCATTCCTTTTGGAGAAATTGTCACATGCTACTTCTCAATCATTCTGTCTAAAGTACCTTGAGACATTTGTATGCATGCACCAAGTCATTTGGTGATGAATATGTACATGATTTGGCTGCTTAGATATAAACAATTCAATTGATTGACAAATATATACTTTCACTGAATTAACAATCAAAATGTAGTGTACGCATTAGCCACTAATTCTTGTCGTTGTTCCATATATTGTGAAAGCTGTTTATTAAGAATAGGAAGTCTGTTTATGCTATATTTTAGTAAACATATAGTACCCAAGTAGAGGAAGTAAAGTTTGCAAAACCGAAACTCATGATTCCATCCAAAACATGTTATATCGTGACTACATGCAACAAGTTCTTGACCCCTTTGCACCAGTGAACTGTCACATCTACTTACTACCTTGTAAGATAACAATCAGCAAGATTAGCAGTCGCTCCCTCGACGCTCAACTCTTTCCATCCCATTTAGGCCCATTGTTTTAGACAATTGAGAACCCTTATTTCTCTCTTCCTAGAAATTTTATAACAAACTTACTCTGTGCCAACTTAATTGTCCTCTACAGAGTTTGACAAGCTCACACATGTAAGGCTCTATATTATTTTCTGAAATAGTAATTAATACTTTACAAATTTCTAAGGTACTTATTGCTACGTCTATTCTAGAAAAAAAAAATTCATGTGAACTATTGTGCCATTTAAGGGTAGGGTCTCTCCAAATACAAAGGAGAAAAACCTGCAAGTTATTACGTTCTTGAAAGGCATACTTCTGTTCACAATTTGCTACTTCTTGTGTTAATAAGCCATATGGGTAACTCAAAAGACATAAAGAAGAAATATCCTTCTGCCTTGAGCTGAGATGATATGATCCCTTGAATAGAATGGGGGGGGGTATGGGTATTTACATGCATCTCAGAAAGCTAATAGAAAGTTATACAAAGCATGACATTGAACTTCTATTGGAAATGCTTGTTTTTACCAATAGCATAGACTAGAATAAATGCCATGTCCACATAGAAAGACTTGGTCCAACCACACTTTTTGACTCACGTTTTGGAGGTCAAGATGACCCCAGATGTGTAAAGTTGCTGTTGCAATCGTTACTGTAGCTAGGCTGTTGCAATGAAGTGCACTACTATCATTTATACGTTATTCAAAGTGGCAAAGTGCACGACAAGTTACAATCACATACATAAGCCTAGACCAGATGGGATCATGTGCAAATAGTTTGATATTCGAATCTAAGCCCTGCATAACAACTCCTCGATTATGATGGGGGCCGAATATTAGACTTTTCTAGAAGGTGTACATAAAGCGATAGAAAACTAAAATCATTTCGGTACAATAGCTATGAGGCATTGAAAGTTAAAAAAAACTTGGCAGTTACTAAGCTAGGAGGCCCTAGCCTTGGGGCTTTCCGTGATGGCACCTCCTGTGGGAAGGCCCACGGGTGGTGACCTTCCCCTACGCTTTTTCAAAAATTCGTAGTTATCAAGCTATCATGAATTTCATCAAATCGTTTATAGGAATTTTTTTCATGTAGACATTTATTGATAAAAAGTCTTGAGTTATGCTTTTGATGTCAAGCATGTTTTGGTAAAGATTTTTTGGTTGGCCCTGCATTAGATATTCAACAATGTTGGCAGCTCATTCTGGTACTGTGTCCACGGAAAACAAGGCAGCATTTGCCAGCTCATCGTCGGGTTGGGTTGCAATCTCCTTCTCTTTGATTCGTGACACGTGATCTGCCATGTAATGTTGTTTTCCCTTGCGAACTACTATCCGAAAATCAAACTCCAATGTAGACCTCGCGGATTGTCCTCGGTGGTGGTAGATCAACAATGATCCTGATCTTAGATAGATATGTGACGATCTCGTGTCTTGACACTATATGGCCGAGAATCAAGCCATGTGTCATCCAGAATTGACATTCTTCTAGATTCAGGGAGATCTGGTATTCACGGCATTTTTGTAACACCTTCTCCAAGTTGGATAAGTGTTCTGAGTCTGGTCCATGTACGCACAGATCGTCCAAGAAAATTTCTAGAAATTTTTGCAAATAATTTTTGAATGCCCAAACTTTGATATTTTCACATGATGTCCACTTTGTTGTATAGAGTTGTATACTCTCAAAAAACTTATATGACCATGGAAACATGTCTCGAAAAAAATTTCAAGTTGGAGCTGTGTAGAGACGATACATATGTGCACTCAAAGTTGCTTATGTTAAGTATTGTCAAAATCAACAAAATTGGAGGCATCATGTGTGATGCAAATAATTTCCAACAATCACGATGTGTGCTAATGAGAGAATGATCAAACTAAAACACATCATGAAGCCATTATGTAAATGCAGCACATTTAGGATAGTGCAAGAGTCTTGAACACATCATGCAAGGTTGCAACTAGGACAACGCAAAATATTTGGTTCCAAGTTTTGTAAATTGGGATATTTTCAAATTCAAAGTTAATGCACTTTTTGATCCAATGTCATTTAAAGCCCCAATCATGTTTCTCACTTTATGGAGGCATATCAGTCAAAATGTACTTACAATCAATGGCATAATCAACTACATATGGTGTTCATAAGCATCCTTTTTACAAAAGGTATGAGTTTGAAAACTTATGATTGCTTTATGAATGGTTTCTTGTGCTTGATCATGGAAGTTTTGTGCAAGTTTCTTCTAGTCTACGGAAAATAGACTATAAGGACCTCTAAGTCTCTTAAATATTTTAGCATATATAACCAAAAAGGATTAGAGCTAATTATGATACCACACATACTTAGTGCTTTTTCTATACAAGTACGTATATCTATTCACATATTCTAAAATAAAACCCTAAGATATTTGCAATTTTATACAAACTATTACATATAATGACAATCAATATTGTTGTAGTCCCCCCTCTTCAATCTCTTCTCTCGTTAATATAGACATTTGGGGACATGCATCTCATATATATTCGATTATTGTTAGCAATCTTTGTAGGTTGTTGTCCTATGCATGAACAAATGTGGATAGATGTTGTCCCTTGTTGTTTGACCATCACTAAAGTTACTTGAAATGATCTCCAAAATGTATATGTCAATGTTCAACGCATCCACTATATATTGTGTAAGAGTTGTTTTCATCTACACAAACCAAGCATGTTGAATTGAACTTAGTAGCAATTGCATGCTGAACTAGACTTAGTGGTGATTGCATGTTGCTATTCACCTTCCATGTGCAACAAAGGACAAAATTGTTGGAAGAAAGAAAGAAGTCTCAATAGAGAAAGAGTCCATTGATAGATGCTACTATCGGGCTTTGCGGTAAGATCCTTCTTCTAATGCATGACTACGCCTATCAAATTCAAACAAATCTATTATGACAATTGCCACATTCAATTCTACTTGATTCTAACATAGAAAACCATTAGAATCTGCGACATTGATTTCATAGACAAACATAATAGAGTGAATATTGTTGTGTGGAAGAATTTGATGTCAAAGTTTGTAAAAGTTATCTATGTTGAGTTAGGGGGTGTATTAACTTTTTGTGTCTCTTGTTGGATTTATTTCCTCTACTCTCCTAAATCCCATGTTAATCTAGTTCCATTCATATTGCTGCAGTTTTACATGCATTGTTGCACAATCTGCAAAAATACTCTATTATCGAAGGCAGGCAAGAGAATGGCAGTCCGACTTGTTGACGTCACCTGACTTATCAGGAAAACTCGACTTGGTCGACTTATCGAGCAGTTCAACCTATCTACTCAATCAACTACCGCCTGACTATCGGTAGCGACACGCTCAATTCCGAATAGTCAAAGCCTTCTCATGCCCGCTTCTTGTATTATGCAGCTACCTGGACAATTATAGCAACAGTCATGATCTATCCCAGACGACGCAACGACTCCATATCATCCTCTTGTACATACATTTGCACAAATATAAATTGTATATAATTGATCATTGTAATCAATTAATGATGCATGGATCAAATGCCAATTGATGCCAGACAAAATAAGCTGATTCCACATACGCTCGAGCGCCCATAGACGCCGAGACGACAACTTATAAGAGACAGACACAATAGATGCTTTCAAGCATTGATTTTTTCTTTTCAAATTCATTGTCAGTATAAGCTCATAGCTATTACAATGTGAGCATGCGGTTTTGCCTGCTCTTGATTTGTGCACATCGGCATCATCTAACTTGTATCTCTATACATTCAATGTGAATAAATTACTATCTGGTTTTGCATTCATATTTTGTCAGTGTTGCATGCTTTTCGCTTTTTGTCTGACTCTCTAATCGAATTGTCTAACTGTCTGCTCTTCTACTTCCGCAATCAAACTCGATTTTGTGTTCGCCTACTGTTGTAGTAGTGCACGCATCGAGGGAATTAGTCGACCACTGCCTTCGCACAGTAGTAGGATCATTCTGATTCAATTGTTCGACCTATTCGTCCGATCCACGGACTCCACATCACATTTTTCCAACAATGTATCAGAACTACTATCGTTATAGGTTGATAAGCTTCCCACAAAACCTAGTTCTATCGTCTGATAGAACAATTGTCTTCTTGTTATGAAAATTGTATTAGATTTTCATTCTTAAGTCATTGATAGTTATCATTCTCACCTAGACTAATATCCACATGGATACCCCCGGGAAAGCCAGTCCCATTGTGGACAAGCTTGATGGATCCAATTACCATCTATGAAAATTTAAGATGAAAACTATGCTAATGGCTAAGGAGTTGTATGATGTTGTCACTGGTGTAGAGGCAAGACCCGAAGCGGACGATGCTGCAATCTCTCGATGGAAGCTGAATGATGGCAAAGCTTTCACACTAATCATCCTTAACATCTCAGACACACAAATTGGCCATGTGTCTGAAGCTCAAACCTCAAAAGAAGTTTGATACATTTTGAGCATCTTGTACGAAGTGCGCGACATAGCTTCCAAGCTACATCTCAGGAGAAAATTCTTCTCTCTCAAGATCACAAATGGTGATTCATTACATAATCACATTAACTAGTTCAAGAACCTGCTATAGCAAATGGCCGCTGTCGGATCTATCATAGACGATCAAGACACAATAATGACACTACTTTCAAGCTTGCCAATATCATATCGTAGCTGGGTGATGATGATCACCACACACCCAGAGCTGACTCTATCACGAGTCATTACGATGCTACTGCAGGAAGAGACAAGAAGGAAAGAACCTTCCAGTTCCTCTACTATCGACTCTCACGCCTTGTACACCAACAAGAATTTGAGCAAGTAGAAGAAGAGAGGCTCAAAGCCACAGAATCCAAATCAGGAGTTGACACAAAACTGTCAAGGGCAGTCGAAACCACTGACAAAGAAAAAGTTGTTCTATAGATACTACAAACAAATCAACTATGAGATTCAGGATTGTCGTATTCTACAAGCAAAAAACAACAACAAACGATATGCAAAATGCAACTGCGCATCTCAATCGAATCAAGAAGCGGGTCTTGGATACCCTAAACCCTAACCCTAAACCATCGTCCTTTTGGAAGATTCGTCAATAAAAGTAGTAAAATACTTTGTATCCTTTAATGAAGGATTCTGCATTGGGCCACAAATATCTGTATGTACAATATCCAACAATCCTCTAGCAAAATGCTAATGGCTTGATCTAAAAGGTTTCCTAGCCTGTTTACCGACTATACAGTCTTGATAGACAGGTAATTCGACTTGAGATCAAATACAATAGACTGTTTTAGACATGTGTTATATAGAGGAATGATTTAAGTGACCAAGTCTATAATGCCAAAGTAAACTTTTACTGATCTTTACAGAAGTATTACAGCCTAATTAGAGACAGAAAAACAATGACTTAATTTGTACAAGTATCCATGCCTCTTTCTGAGTGCTAGGATCTTCCCTGTCCTATCGACTACTTTGCATTGATCTGATTCAGATTCTACTTTGTGTCCTAAGACTGTAATTCTGCTAACAGAGAGCAGTCCGTGAATCGGACGGATAGGTTGAACAATCGAATCAGAATGATCCTACTACTGTGTGAAGGCAGTGGTCGACTAATTCCCTCGATCCGTGCACTACTACAATAGTAGGCGAACACATAATCGAGTTTGATTGCGGAAGTAGAAGAGCAGACAGTTAGACAATTCGATTAGAGAGTCAAACAAAAAGCGAAAAGCATGCAACACTGACAAAATCTGAATGCAAAACCAGACAGTAATTTATTCACATTGAATGTATAGAGATACAAGTCAGATGATGCCGGTGTGCACAAATCAAGAGCGGGCAAAACCGCATGCTCACATTGTAATAGCTATGAGCTTATATTGACAATGAATTTGAAAAGAAAGAATCAATGCTTGAAAGCATCTATTGTGTCTGTCTCTTATAAGTTGTCGTCTCGGCGTCTATGGGTGCTCGAGCGTATGTCGAATCAGCTTATTTTGTCTGGCATCAATTGGCTGAATTATCAATACTGAATTACAGTTAGCTGTTGTAGAGAAGGTGGTCACATTCGAGGAAGGGGACGATGAAATACCGAAGACCAAATTGTCTAATGTCGTTATTGATAGGCAATCTCGAAAGCAAAGACGAAAGACTATGATATAATGATTGATATTGGTTCTCTTTGTCCAAATATCACTTTTGAACAATTGTTGGCAGATAACACTTATTACCGTAAGCAATTGAAAGGTCTTTTTGCCCCTAAAAAGAAGAAAAGAGTTTCTTTGCCAGATGCGGGTGTATTGTTTATTGATTTACGCACCCGAAATTGATGTTACCATTGTTGGTTGCTTGATTGAAAATGTGCCGATAGACTTTGGTTCAAGCTTGAACATAATAATAGAAAACACAGCTCATGCTTTGGGGCTAATTGACATTCAACCAACATAGAGAAATATCAAGTTAGCAGATTCGATGCGATGAAAACATGTTGGAGAATTGAAGGATGCCACTGTATACATTCAAGCCAAGCCTTTTACAATAGATTTTATAGTTATCAAACCACTTCGTTTGCCATCTTATTCTGTGCTAATTGGAAGACCCTAGCTTTATCAATCAATGCAAGTGTTCATTGGAAATCCATAGAGTTGAGATTCAGTATATGTCAGAATGCATGCATCTCTGTATTGCTTTTGTCTGAGATTGATAGAAATTGTCTGAGAATTCAATACTTCATATTTGGCTACGTAATTACTTAGTATCTAGCGATTTCAAAGTTAGTTGCTAAAGATTGAACATGATTTCCATCACTATTGCTTTGTTCAATTTTGATAGGCGTAGTCATGCACTGGAAGTAGGAAGTTTCCACCGCTACTTTATCTATCCTATTTTTTTGACACATTGCACCATATTGTGCATAGATAAATACATCATTTACTCATTGTTTTAAGAGCATAAAATCGTGATTTACAGCCTATAATTTTGTATGAAAGGAGTGGAAAACATCAAGATTTACTAATTGCTTCAAGCATGTGGTGGATCGCGATCAGGGCCCACTTTTCCTCATGTTTTTGAATGAACTACTACTTTACACAAGCATTCCTTCCTCATATTATCAAAATGGCAACCTTTACAAACTGAAAAGAGTAAGAGAGCTTATTGTTCCGTATAATGGTGTTGAAAGTCGGATCATAGATGGGCGTTACCATGCATAAACAAGCATGAGGAGGAGGAGGAGGAGGTGTGAAGAAGGCATCAATGGTGGCACCCTATTTTATAACCTTTTGATAGCATAATAATGGAGAGAAAGTCCATTGATGGAGGCAAAGTCCATAAAAAAATAAAATTTAAATTTAACCCAACCAATGTTTTGGTGCCCAAATCATATGGCTTTATTAAAAAAGACTTACAAGAGCATTCATCAAAGCACAAATCGAATGACGAGGCAAGATAAAGTATTATTGAGTATCGTCCATGAGAGAGAGAGAGAGAGAGAGAGAGAGAGAGAGAGAGAGAGAGAGAGAGAGAGAGAGAGAGAGAGAGAGAGAGAGAGAGAGAGAGAGAGAGAGAGAGAGAGAGAGAGAGAGAGTTGTAAAGCTGACTCGGGTGCACCCAATGTGCCCTATAAGACTCTAAGGGGTGATGCTCCCTAAGGTCCCAGAGCAAGTTAGATAGTCAAGGACTGAGCCTCTGACCTGTGGTGAGCCAATCAAGTAGTCACAAGTCATGAGCTAGCTCTGGAGCTCGAGTCATGGCCTAGTCAGGAACCAAATTGATTCTGTCACCGGGACGGCTCCTGGGACCCATGTCCAGAAGCTAGACTGATTCTGCCAGGCTTGCCAGACTTAATCAGTAAAATAAAAACCAAGTCCAAAAAAGCGTGCTTTACCAAAAAGCACTATATTCCAAGACAAAGGGTACACACCAAATCACACCAAAACTATAGGAGGAGTCCGGCAAACTAAAACTGGGTAGCTCAACCAGCGCCAGGAATCTAGTCGTCAGGTCTCAGCTCCCTCTACCGCGCGAGCCAGTCACTATGCCTAGCACGTGTTGGTGGCCTCAAGACCAGTCATTCTATGTATGAATGTAACATCTTCCAAATTTAATAAAATTGATCCTTGGGAATGATTACCAGTTTGGTTTCGCCTCCGGGACTGGTCCAAGTGGGAGGACCCTTACTACAACTTTTTTGCGTCATCGGTGCCTAAGGGTCCACGTCACTCATGTGTGGCTATGCCATTTGGTCAGTTTGGCGACCATTATGCCTTGGGTTTCATGTGTAGCTTGTCTTTGCCTTTGGTTACCTTTTGGAAATGGATTCTGAGTTGGCTTTCAGGTTGGTTGGTATCCCAGTTTTCCTAAGTTTGAATGGTTAAGCTTGTTACATTTCTAAGTTGGCTTTTACGTAACTGCATGATATGGATGAATGTTAGACTTAAGCGCATGTTGGAAAAACTGCTCAAGTCTCAGTGCCCTTTAAGGCACCGAAGCAACATGTGATATGAGAGCCGACTAGCTGGTTAGCTATGCAAGTCTCACAAGGATGGCCACTTTTTGAGATTTGTCAGGACAACCATTATGCAAGGTGCTGCCCATAGTGTAAGCATGGGTGCGTTCACGGTCGGGGTGGTTGACAGAACGGGGGACTTGATGAGGCAAGGTGTTGCCCTTGAGGTGTAAGCACGGTCAGTTCCCGCGGTTCGGGCCCGGTGCCATCTGCGCGTAGGACAGATGAGACAAGGTGTTGCCATTAGGTTGGTGAAAGCATGGCCTGTGCCTTGTGGGGTGCAGGGTGACATATTCGAACTGTACGGGTTAACCATTGATACAAAGATGTTGCTCAAATTCGGGTGTAAAAGTATGGGTGGTTAGCTACCGATGTGGGATAGCTGCTGATCATTTAGTTATAAGGGCTATCGACCAGAGTTGGTGGGGCATGACTGAGGCAATGTGTTGCTTAATGGTGAAAGCACGGATGGTTGGATGCATGTTTCCCCATGGGCTAATTCTGTGATAGATTTGCATGGGCATGGCTAGACAAAGGTCCTACGTCCGGTCTCAAGGGGGATGTGGCTTGAGAGGAATCCTCTGTGTTAGCTTTGGTTGGTATGTTCTATTTGTTGCGTGTTTGCTTGGACACAAACGACACTTCTATATTGAAGCTGATTTAATAAAGAAGAAAAGAGAGCTTTCAAAAGATAGAGGAGACAACCTATTGGAAGTACATCTCTTATCAGAATGGATGACCACCTTGATGAGTTACGAGCATTGACAGACAGAGAGGAGCAATTCGAGAATATGACTCCTGCATGCATTGAGATGGCACCAGATCCAAGTCAAGAAAGAAAGAGCGTATGCACTCCACACAGTGGCGCCTCCCCAAGAATAGATGGGTGCCTCTTCTGAACCTACGCCAAGAGACGAACCCATACCAGAGGCGCAAGAAGACCTCTTTGAAGTGAAGATGCATCAATACTTATCAAGTGCAATGATGGCTATGCTTAGTGAGGTGAAGAAGGACAGAGAAACAGAAAGGAAAGAATGGCAAGCATCCCTGTGAGATGAGTGAACCTCATTCTATAAAGATTTGGGTTCCACCTCTTACATGATAATAGGAGGCCTCTTTATTAAAAACATAACTTAAGTTGAGAGCTAAGTTACTAGCTCCCACATGGCTTCTCATCTTTCAGGAATTACCATGGGGCTCACAAAATATGCATCTCAGTCTAGCACCAATAATTCTTGTGCTCTCAGATTCGGCTCTCAACTTCATCTCTGCTGGAAGCCCTTTTGAGTGGAGAGGTTCTGCATTGACACCTCGGAACATGGCTTCAGCTAACAATGCATCCTCATTCCCATCCTTTTAGTTCAAAAAAGTGTATGCATGGGTGAGGGGAGGATGATGCATGGGCCCCTCACTCATGCATATAGAAGTGTATGTAAGTTTAAATATATACTAGCGAAGTGTGCCTACCTATGGTGGGCGCCAATGGGGTGTGTGTGCAGGGCGCACACACACACACACAGAGAGTTTATGCTTTTTTTTTTAAACGTTGGAATCTAGGTAGTGTGACACAGGGTAGGTAGGTAGTGTGTGACACATGTTAGGTAGGTAGTGTGACACAGGTTTGGCTGCACTCTTTCACTAAAATATATTTAATATACATGATATATATATGGAGGACCTACACCTAACCTTTTTTGGATTTTCAAATTTAGACTTTGTAGGTGAATATACGGATAGGAAATCCATAAGTGCATATGCTATTTTCATTGGATATGGAGCAATCTCTTGGATGTCAAAGAAACAAGCAACTATCTCACTATCTTTCACTAAGGCCGAGTACAAAGCATTGACTACATGCACCAAGGAAATGCTATGGATCAAAGGGATACCATTGAATCTTCACATGCTAGATTCTAAAAAGACTCCAATCAGATTTTGTGACATCATTTCATCTCAAATTTTGGCTAACAACCTACTTTTTCATGCAAGGAGCAAAAGCACATTGAGGTTGCACATGATTTTGTAAGAGATCAAGTGTTGGCAAAGGAGGTGGAGCTTCAACATGTCTCTTCAAATGAATGTGTGGTTGATATCTTCACCAAATTATTGGGAAAGGACTTGTTCATAAAATCATAGATCACATCTTGGATTATGCTCTAAATTTTATGCTAAAACTAGTTGAAGAAGGAGTGTGAAAATTGTCAACTAGTTTTCTAGCTTTCTAGTTAGTTTGCCAATTTGAGCCTAAATGAGGCCAAATCAGCAAATAAAGTGCACACGGGTATTTCACACGCATAAAACAAGTGTACACGGTCATTTTGAAATTGAGTCTAAATTTACTTAGTCACTTAGTCATGCAAAAGTTCATTTTTTGCTTTACTTGGCAATTTTGACCATTATGACTAGTCTAGGTCAAGTTTTGGATAAGCTAAGGAAAAACCACTCTAGATAGGAGAGAGAGTCATCACTCTCAGCTATAAATAACAAACTTTGCATTGGAATACCAGAACCTAAGAGGTCTTCCACTTCTGAAAGGCTTGGAGTCAATACTATTTTCTCATATTTGATTCTCTTCTACTTTTGAGTAGAATATTGTTGTAAGGTTGGTCAATATCTATTGGAGAGTGGTAAAAAATTTAATTTTGGTTGTACGAACTATTAAAAGAGAATTGGATCAAATGTTTCATGTGTTGAATAGCTTCTGATCTATCTGACTTTGGTAGAGTTATTTTTTATCAAACTAGTGATTTTGTGTGTACAATTGTCTACAAATTTGACAAGTGATTCTAGATCCACACTTAGGATCATAATTGGATCTTAAATTTTCACAGAATTCACTTTATGAAATTATGAGAGAAGCTAACTTATACATCGGTGATAGGGTCCAAACAACTTATGGTGCTGGTCGAAAGTCTTAAGACAACATTTGTGTTTGACTTTTGCTCAAATGAAGTGAATGGCATTAAATATTGTGAATCAAACAACTAGGAGGAAAAAGGATAATAATTTTTTGCAGATTTTGTTCATTATGTATTTTAAGAAAGCCTAAGTGATTTAAAGTGCTGTTGTTTCTGTCTCATTTTCGAGAAATTTTAAGCGCAAAATACCATTATCTTTTATAAGTAACTCAGAAAATGAAACTTCCAACTTAAAATTTGTTTCCTTCTCAAACTGAGATATAACTTTAATTCAAAATATTGCTAGATATGTTCAATACTTATTGATTGGTAAGTAACTTTGAAAATTTGGCCCTTAATTCAGGCATTTGTAGCTTTAAAAATATTAGTTCACAAATAGCCTCAATGTTATTTTGACTTCTTCCATTTACAAAATCTATGACATAAACTAGTGAATAAAAACAACATGCTTGTACTAGTAAAGTATGAATAAGGAATCATTTTACATGGATGGACCAATTTAAATCCTACGTATCTTCTTCCATTATAAGATTACTTATTTTGCAAGAATTATCTCATTTGGTCTTAGAATAAACAAAACTCTCTCTAGTTTTAGATCTTGAGTAAGCTATTCTCAAGTTAAAAGAATGAAAAGCTAACATGATTTGCTAACAATTACTAGATTTTCTTATATGAGAACTACTTTATGTGATGAATGTACACACTTACTAATGCCACATAGTAAGGGTTCAACCTATAAGGAGCATTCGTATTGAAACTCACAAAAACCTTACATTGAATAAGGTCCTACAGGGATTCGAACCCAGGTTGCTGGATTCAAAGTCCAGAGTGCTAACCACTACACTGCAGAACCCTAGAATGATTGACAAAATTTTAATGCCATCTTCTACAAATGCTTTCACTACAACAATTGGTCGGAACATAATTAGTGAAACCCTATAGTCCATGGAAAGATGTTGTATGAGCTTTATGAATCTATAAGTAATTTTGTATTTTTGAATTAAGTACCTTCAAGATTAGCATTTATAGGCTATAAATAGCCTAAACATACAATTCATTATTAAGTTCCTCCTTTTTGGGTGATGAAAAAAAAATGGTCTAAAGTCTAATTCATTACAAATTAATGAAGAAACAATTCAAGAATGCAAACACAACAGGAACAACAAATTTGCCACTAAAATACACAAACGCCAAGTACAAGATTTGGGAACCAACAAGGTTACAATGCTTTGGTTGACCATCTTGCTCAACAAGGCATTCATCCTATGGTAAATTCTTGCTACATTAATCTCATTTGCTTCTATTATTTAGTAATCATTTTTATTAGTTTTTCTTGCTTGTTAATGAGTTTCATTTACTTTACTTATTTGCTATTGACTTTTGTTATCTTTTGTAATGTGTAGAGATATTCGGCATCTTATGTAGAGGAGGGGTCAAGTGAAGAAGTTGGTGAAGCGGAAGCGAAGAGGAGATGTCCGAAAGTGAGTGTGACAGACAAGCTTCCGCACAAGACTTGGATTCGGACGATAACAATTAAGAAGTCTTTGCTTGTTTAATGTTTACCTTTTAGCTTTGATGTAGCAAGTAGGAAGGAAGGGATTTTGTTTCAAGCCCTTTCTTATAAACAAAATTCAATTTACTTTTTCAAAGGATCGAATTGTGTGTGTGTGTGTGTGATTTTTGTTTCACCATCTATTGTTTTTGTGAATTTTTATTATTGTCTATAGTTGCATTGTTTGTTTTAACGAGAGAGAGAGAGAGAGAGAGAGAGAGAGAGAGAGAGAGAGAGAGAGAGAGAGAGAGAGAGAGAGAGAGAGAGAGAGAGAGAGAGAGAGAGAGAGAGAGAGAGAGAGAGAGAGAGAGAGAGAGAGAGAGAGAGAGAGAGAGAGAGAGAGAGAGAGAGAGAGAGAAGACCTCCTCCTTCCATTCTTGCTTTGTGTGAAGCCCTCCTATTTCACTTGTGTGTGATTGATTGTGGATGATGAATGTTTGTTTTCTTGTTGTTTATCATGCTATCACGTTCTTGAATGATCATTAGCACTTGCTTTCATCCATAGTTTCTAACATTAATCCACACTCAAGCAAATAGGTGTTAGAAATCTATTTGGAAGAGATCATTATGATCCATTAGATAGGTTTCCTTTCCATTGTTCACCCCCCTTGAGAATATCAACCTCAAGACGAGAAGATCTAGAGCCAAAAATGCCTAGATAAGCCAAGAAACCAAGATCCAAGAAAAGGATCAAACAAACCAAAAACACCCAAAAAGAGAAGAAGAAAAGAAAGAATCTCACACCCAAATCTAAGTCATTCCACCTTTAGATCCAACACTAAGATTGAAACTATTAGTAGGCTTAGATTCCATCTTTAGCTTGTAGTTCATCCCTTTCTCCTTTGGATCTACATCGATACTCACCCGGTTGGAGATCCAAACTCGTTCTTGGCCCTCTTGATCACACCAATTAGGGAGGCACGGACATGATCCAACATTTTTTGGCGTCGTTGCCAGGAGATGATGCTAAGCTACTTTAGAGATGAGATTTTGTCTGTATTTTCTCTTATTTTTCTTTTATTTTGACAGTTTCTTGCTCTCCCTCAGGTTTTTTTCCACTTTTTTGTCATTATTTTTACTTGACACTACTCCAATGAACAGAGCAAACCCAGAGGCCTAATTTGTGATCTCGATGAGTAAACAGCTTCTACTCACGTTTACTCGCCATCAGTGTTTTCAACTTGCCACTCCAATTTTTTGCATTTTTATTGAGTCAATTTACTCGCCATCAATATAGAGTGTCCAGTAGCCTCAAAACTACCATTCTGAAGATTGGCAAGTAATCAGTTTACTTGCTCTTACTCGCACTATTTCATTGATTTAAATTTCACGCTCATTTTTCAATTTCTCATCTTTTTTTTTTCTTTACTCACCAATAGTGATTTTTCTTAATCTATTCAGTATCTTTACTCACCATCAGTACAGCAGTAGGTACATTACTTGATTTGTTAAAAATGTCACTTTCAACTTGATGTACTTAGTTTATCTTGAGATAATTGATCTTGATAGGATCTCACACATGTGGAGCCTATTCCCACGTTTGAAAGGATGTACATAAGTTATTTATATAAAGTTAGATTGATTTTAGTTAGATTTACACACGTGTGAAATTGACCTTTGAGTAGAATCTAGGAAAAAGTCATTTTGGTGAAACTTTATGTAAATAGATTGCACTTCCATGTAAATGAGTTATTACTCACACATGTGGAGATGCCATTCACACATGTATTAGATCCCATTTTATAGGAAATATTCCTATAATTGTGGAAGACTAGCTTTTTTGTTTTCTAGCTAAAGAGAATAGGCAACTTTGGGAAATGAGCATATATGGATCCCTTTGGTGGATCTTGATGACTAGGCACTCTTCATACATGTGAAGGCTTGCTGGACAGTACATAGCTCGTGGATGTACTTGACCTATAAAGGGATCAACCAAATCAATGAGAAGTATGATGTGACATAGGCAATTTCTAGTTTTCCTTGTAATTTCCACATTTGTCTTGAGTTTTTATGATTGGAATGCTTTTGTATGCTGAAGTACTTCACTCTCTGTTTACAATACTATCCTCCACACGTGTGAGGCTGCTCTTCATAGTTCTTAATCATTTGATCCATTGCTCTTGCTAAAATCATAGTGTAATGCATCTAGATCAAGATCTAACACATAGAACTTGATAGATCATTGGACTAAGCAATCAATAACTCTTAATGATTGTTTTATACAGTCATAATTGTCTTTTTTTTCTAAAAATTGACATGGTATCAGAGCCAAGTCTAAGAGTGATCTAATGATTAATAAATCTTGTGAAATCATTGACAATGTGTTGTTTTTGAACTTTACTTGAGTGGGTGAGTTCAAGGAGAGAGGTATCTTCAATATTTTTGGTCAAGATCAATTTGTGGGCTGCTGATGTATTGTCCACACGTGTGAAACCATACAACAACCTTCAAATCAACTTCCTTTAGTGTTTTTTATCCAAAAATGTGCATACTAGTCCAAAATTCAAGGTGCATTGTCTAGATCTAGGTTCAATCCATTGAATGCTAATGATCAAATAGAGATTTGAGTCATTAAAACAATTCATTTTGAAGCATTAGATCAGATCTATAAGGCTGATTTGTTCAGATCTTATGTGTGTGTGAAATATTAAACAAAATTGTACTAGAATCAATTTTTTGTAGAAGTGATTTGCTAGGATATTTGAAGTAGATCTCTTACACCATCGTCCAAGTTGAACTAGGTGGATTGGGCCGAGATTAGAAGCTTCCTAGAAGGCTTGAAATCTATCGTAGATCACTCATTATCAAGACATCTTTGTGCATCTCATAGGCATTCATTCACAATGTCATCCGTGGGTGGATATTTGTTAGAATCTAGTGAGAAACTAACTTCCACACAAACTATTCCATTTGGAAAGTGAGGATGGTGGTGGGTACATAGCGTCTACACCTATGTATCCAAAATACTCGTACATCAGGCCCTCGTCCATCAGGCCCTCATCCATGGTTCCTTCTTTTGATCGATCATTGTTAGGTCTCTTGTGTCTGAGAGGTGCTTATCCTAACTGTTGGGCCACCTACACTTCCGATTAATGCGTATCGTAAGAGTTTCCATGATGCAACTAAGAATTTTATCATCTTGAGGTAAGAGGCCCTCATCGGCTCTAATAGGGGTGTGTATGGTCCTCAGATCGAAACAGCCTCAAATTTTATTCTATGGATAACTACTTCCATTCTTGAAAGGTTTGGCATGAAAGATTGTAAGGGGATTAACACCCCTATGAAACAAGTTTGTAAAGTTACTAATCAGATTTGAGTTATAGTGTAAGCAAGCTAAGTCAATATATACAAGGTCCTTTGATGCATCATTGGAAAAGTGCAAAGAAAGTACTTAGATATGTCTCTTCTACTAGATTTTTTGGCATTCTCTATCAAGGATCTAACTTGTACTTGAGGGCATATTCGGATTCAGATTTTGCAGGAGACAAGATGGATAGGAGATCTATAAGTGCATTTGCCACTTTCCTTTGTGGAGGAGTGATATCTTGGCTTTCCAAAAAGCAAGATACAATTTCTCTTTCCTCTTGTGAAGCCGAGTACAAGGCATTGACTTCAACAACCAAAGAACTCCTATGGCTAAGAAGAATTTTGGTGGAACTACAAGTGCTAAAGGTCGAGGAGATCCCTTGCATCTATTGTGACAATCCCAATCCGATCTTCCATGCTCGAACAAAGCATATTGAAATAGCTCATCACTTTGTGAGAGAGAAGGTGCAATCCAAGGAGGTACAACTTCATCATGTGCCATCATCTGAGTGCATAGCTGATATCTTAACCAAACCTTTGGCTAAAGATCCATTTTCAAGTTAAGGACTTACCAAGTTAGAAGTGAGGAGGGGTATTAAAAATGTCACTTCCAACTTGATGTACTTAGTTGATCTTGAGATAATTGATCTTGATAGGATCTCACAAGTGTGGAGCATGTTCCCATGTCTGAAAGGATGTACATAAGTTACTTTTATAAAGGTAGATTGATTTTGGTTAGATCTACACAAGTGTGAAATTGACCTTTTAGTAGAATCTAGGAAAAAGTCATTCTGGTCAAACTTTATGTAAATAGATTGCACTTCCATGTGAATGAGTTATTACTCACATATGTCAAGATGCCATTCACACATGTGGATAAAATTGTATATGATAAGATAGAGAGATTCCATTAGATCCTATTTTATAGGAAATATTTCTATAATTGTGGAAGACTAGCTTTTTGTTTTCTAGCTAAAGAGAATAGTCAACTTTGGGAAATGAGCATATATGGCTCTCATTGGTGGATCTAGATGACTAGGCACTCTTCACACGTATGAAGGCTTGTTGGACAGTTTACAACTAGTAGACGTACTTGATCTATAAAGGGATCAACCAAATCAATGAGAAGTTGATGTGACATTGGCAATTTCTTTTCCTTGTAATTTCCACATTTGTCTTGAGTTTTTATGATTGGAATGCTTTTTCATGCTAAAGTACTTCACTCTCTATTTACAGTCCGTACTGGTATTGTCCTCTACCCATGTGAGGCCACTCTTCAAAGTTTTTAATCATTTGATCCACTGCTCTTGCTAAAATCATAGTGTAATGCATCTAGGTCAAATAACACATAGAACTTGATAGATCATTGGATTAACGAGTGTCCTAACCATTCGCAAGGCAATTTTATACCACTTTGTCGTGATTGTGGGTACAGACACCCATATCTGTTGAGAAAGGAGAAACAAGGAGAGGTTTCTGCCCCGATGCACCTAATGAGTGTAGTAGGAGAGCCCAAGGGATCTACGGTGTCAATATTCATCCAAACCAGAGCACAAAAATGACAAGAGAAAGAACCAACCAAATCTGTCACTAATGGTCTTGTTAGTGGATCATCTAGTTCTCTTTACATAGGTGAATATCCAAATCCCATAGTTGAACAAGGTAATTTTAGACATATGAAGGATGTTGGAAAGAGGTGATAAGATGAAAGAAAATAATTTGACAAAGTTGAAGTAGGTAGACTACCTTATCGAGCGCGGCAGAAGAAACCTTCTTTCCTATGCATGACTACGCCTATCAATTTTGAACAAAAAGTAGTGATAGAAATCACGTTCAATCTTTAGAAACTAACTTTGAAATCACTAGCAACTAAGTGATTACGCAGACAAACATAAAGCATTGAATTATCAGACAAATAATAAGAGATTAAAAAGAATTACAGAGAAGCATTCATACTGACATGATACTGAACGCAATAAAAGATAGATTGATTTAATAAAAGAAACAAATCAAAATGTAAATGAGCACAACGGAATTATGGATCAAAGTCGCGTGCTCTGAGCTATCTCTGAGTAGATGTAACTCTATCTGAATTAAACACTTTCGCTAATAAGTAGTAAGCGCAATAGCAAACTCTAAATCGACTCTAAAGAACTAAGCTAGAATGCCCAAGAGTGTTTAAGCTTGAAAGCTTGAGAGAGATGCTAACTATGCTCAATACTTGATAATTCAAAAACGATCTAAGATGATGATAACGTAGAAATGTGAGCAGTTATTAGTACTAAGAAATTAGGTTGTAAATTGCGAGATCCAGTTGGTTGTGATGTGTTGGCACTCGTCCAGTTAGGACTTCCTGAAAGTTTACTTGCTAACAATTAATGCAAGTTGGTGGTTTAGTTCCAAACGGAGTCGTAAACAGTCTATCTACAAATTTGAATGTAAACTATAATTCTATAGAAATGAACGTAAACTGTCACTCGAAAAATGCGAAAACCCCGAAGTTCGCAAAATGCAAAAATCCTGAAGTCCAAAAAATGCGAAGCCTACAAACTCTTCGAAGTGGCCGAAGTGACAATAATTGTCTATTAGCCATTTTTGAGTAATTCTGCAGACTGTGTAAAAACACGAAGAAAACTGCAAGTTTGGATAATGAGTTGGATAAAGATTAAAACTCGATTAGTCAATATGTAGGAGAATAATCCAACTCTCCCCCTTAATCTGAATCCATGATGCCTTGACCTTCAAACTTAGTTCTTCACAAAACGTTCTACGTTTATCCAAGCTTAATGCTTTGGCAAAAATATCTGATGTCATATCTTGCATTCAACAGTACTACAAGTTAATCTCTTTGTTGAAAAATTTGCTTCTGACGTAGTGATACTTGATTTCAATTTGCTTACTCCTATAATGAAACCTAGGGTTGGCCGATAAGGCAATGGTAGCTTGAGAGGCTGCGATATACTCTGATTCTGTGGAAGATAGAGCTATCGATGATTGCTTGTGACTGTTCCATAAAATAGGACCATTGTTAAGGAAGAATGTAAATCCAGAAGTGGATTTATGAGTGTCTACATCTCCTGCCCAACTTGCATCTGTGTAACCACTGAGTAAATTGAGTTTGTCGTTGTCGACTGCTATATAACAAATGCAAAAATCCATAGTAGCTCGAAGATATCTCATAACTCTGACAAGAGCTTTCCAATGTGTTATACCAAGGTTAGTCATAAACTGACTTAGGGAGCTAACTGCAAAAGCTATGTCTGCTTTGGTATAGATCATGGCGTACATAAGAGATCCTATTACCGAATGATAAGAATACTCACACATCTGCTCCTTCTCGTCGATTGTTCGGGGACATTGGTCCTTTGACAATTTGAGACATGGTTCCGTTGGTGAGAGAGCTAACTTGTAATTAACCAGATTATATCTAACTAACATATTGTAGATATACCTCTGCTGAGTAGTGTAAATCAACTTTAGTCTCTTTTATAAGATCGATATTGTTGCTGATAAGCAGTGTGTCATCCACATACAAAGTGATAATGATAAAAGACTGTTGTACTTTCTTAAAGTAAACATTGGAATCTGAAGAGCTTGGTGTGTAGCCATGATCAATAAGAAAAGTATTGATCCTCTCATGGGGTGCAATCCCAAGTGTGTGCCCAGTTTAGAACTTATTGCTACATTTTGACCAAGTTTCATATACATAGTTTGCTAGATATTCTTGACTATTGCAGGTTGCTCCGCATTAGAGCCTCTTCACATGAGCTTCACCCGACCCCATTCTTGGTGTCAAGAACAGGTTCTTTGGTGCTCTCTCAACTTCTGCTATGGTCTACAACTATGGGAAGGTTAAAGTCAGCTTCCTAAAATGTTCGTTGTTCTACGTGTGCACTTTTTCAAATTGTTGAGATTATCATGAAACTTATCCTTATACTTAGCCCATCATTCAACATTTTCTTTCATCGAAGTCGTTATATGAGTCAGAGCTTGTGCTCTTGCTATCGTCTACCCTCTTGATGACATTAGTGCATGCAACTTTAGATGACGCATATTTGTTGTGATGTTTCATCAACTACCGAATTTCCTTGGGTAATCCTACCATAAAACAAGTTGTCTTGAGTGGATCGTACTCTGGTGAAAGATCCACATGAAGATGATAAGGCTTAGTCATTAGGAAAAAATAGCAACATGACGTGGTCCCGTCTACCGAATCAATTTTCCCACCAACCCATTCTCTGAGCTTCCCTGGGTCGACAGCCTGCCATCATTCCCGTGCCAATTGTGGGCATCATCATCACATGGCTACAACAAATCTCACCTGATGCGCACTTGATTGCAAGAGATTCAAAAAAATTAGAGGATTACACATCTCTCATTTCCAAGATCAAGATCAGCATGAGGATGACATGCAAAGATGAAATCTAACCAAGACTCGGAACAAAGGGCCCAAGATGCTCGATCACATGACTGGGTTGTGCATGTGGATAGGCTTTGAGAGACCAGTCACCCGGGGAGGGGTGATGTGTAGTGAGTCTGAATGTTGAAAAGTTGGCATTGTTTGTTGATTGATAAATATTCTTCCATAACCAGCAGCCGGGTCAATGGGGGTGGGGATTTGCTATTGTTGTCGTTGTTGCTGTAAGTACAGCCGTGTTTAACAAGTTGTAACGTTGTAACGTGCGTGCATCCTCGAAGAGAGATACGACTATTATTGCAATAATCTAATAACTAGCTGTACGATCAACGCGGTTACCCTTCTAATCGGAGTGGGAGTCGGAAGCCACTGATCACTTCCTGGAGAAGACTATAGCTATGGTCTTTGAAAAGTACTAATACAGTCTTATCAGGCTCACCCAGACCTGAACTTCCTGAATGCTTCATCTGCTCTGGTTTGGTTTTTAATTTCTGAAGAAAAGGTCTTCAAATTGCTCAGCGACGGAGTATAATATAAACAGTTCCACCTTTTGAAAGCTACAAGCCATTCTTCTAGCAAGCTGAGAGGCTTATTGGTGTTGTGCGGATTGTAAACTTGTGTCCTGAGTAGTGTGTCATATCACCAAGGCCAAAAGAGCTGAACAGAACAGAAAGATTTTTGTTGGGCAGTGAGTAGTCGAGTTATTATGAAGGCATATAACCTCGGACCTGGATGGCTTGCTAAGTTTTCTGTTTTGACGTTATTAATCTTAGTAGTGCTCAATCTCGCCGTGACAACAGAGGCCAGAGCGCGTATCAGACATTACCAATGGAAGGTTGACTATTTGTACTTTTCCCCAGACTGTGTAGAAAAGGTTATAATAGCAATTAATGGACAATATCCGGGCCCTCCGATCCGTGCTCGTGTTGGTGATACCATTGTTGTGGAGCTTGAAAATGGCTTACCTACAGAGGATGTGGTCATACACTGGCATGGCATCCACCAGGTCTGTCTCTAATCTAGATCTATTCATAAACAATACTCTTAACTGATTAGTTATCCACACTCCTTCCGTGGCCTTTATTTTCAGGTACGTGACATATCTAGTTGCCAAACTTTTGCAGGTTGGAACACCGTGGTATGACGGAACCGCGTTCGTCTCTCAATGTCCAATCAATCCTGGAGAGACTTTCAAATACAAGTTTGTGGTGTCCAGAGTAAGATTCTGTTTGCTACGGACATCACCTGTTGATCTCTGTCCCAGTTTGTGATTCCAATAATACTTAAATCAATCATGAGCTGCACATAATCTTTGACCCTCCTTGACCAAACGTTTTTCTGATTGTAATTTCTTGCAGCCTGGAACGTACTTCTATCACGGTCATTTTGGGATGCAGCGATCGGCTGGATTCTATGGTTCGCTTATCGTTGACCTAGAGCAAGGTGAAAAAGAACCATATGCTTATGACGGCGAACTCAGCATCATCCTTAATGACTGGTGGCATCGTTCCATGTATGATCAAGAAACCGGATTGTTTTCCATTCCATTCAGATTTGTCGGAGAGCCACAGGTGTTTATGCTTACCTGCAAACTTTTCCTTGCGATTGGCACTGTTACCATTAACAATTCAATACGTGAAGATAACGAGCACGCGCACGTTTCTTAACTTAAGCAATATTGTGATGCAGTCGCTGCTGATCGAGGGTCGTGGTAGCTACAACTGTTCGCTTGTGCCAAGTGGCTCTGTTGCTGGATCCGGCGATTGTGTCAACTGTAACAGCTCAAATCCTCAATGTCAACCATACATCCTTCCTGTGGAACCTGGAAAAACCTACCGTTTACGAATTACTAGCGTTGCATCATTATCGTCGTTAAATTTCATTCTCGAGGTAAGGATTCACAGTTCGTATAATGCCAATAATATTACAGTTATTTCGCTGGATCAATGCCACTCAATTTGTCGTATCGACCTCTTCTACTCTAGCTCTTTTGTATTATCACGTATGCTACATATGCTATACAGAAAGCCTTATCAACCCAGAATTGATTTTTTGCAGGGTCATAATATGACAATCGTGGAGGCAGATGGCTACAATGTAGATCCTGTCGTCGTAGAAAACCTTGATGTGTATTCGGGAGAAACGTATTCTGTGCTTTTCACAGCGAATCAGAACCCCTCTCAAAACTATTGGGCCGCGGTCAACGTGCGAGGCAGAAAGCCAGCAACCCCAACGGGTCTGGCCGTTCTCAATTACCTTCCAAATCCCTCATCGCTGCTTCCTTCAACCCCAAGCCCCGTGAGCCCAGTCTGGAACGACTTCGATTACAGCTTGAACCAGAGTAAGTTGATTGTTGCAAGACAAGGCTACGAGGTACCACCTCCTACACCAGATCGACAGCTGATTTTACTCACAACTCAGAACAAAGTAAATGGCAAAATCAAGTGGGGCATCAACAATGTCACCTACGTCCCTACGTCAACACCAGTGCTAGTAGCTCTTAAATACGGTCTGAAGAAAGCCTACGATCCCATCCCTCCTCCCGATTATCCCACCCGCCCCTTCAACATCAGTAGCCCCCCTCCAAATCCAAATGCCATAGTTGGCAGCGGAGTCTACAAATTCCAGTTTGGAAGCGTGGTGGACGTGATCATTCAGAATGCCAACATGCTCAACCCAAATAACAGCGAGATCCATCCTTGGCATCTACATGGGCATGATTTTTGGGTGCTGGGCTCCGGAAAGGGCATTTTCAATCCTGTCACTGATCCTCAAGGCTACAACCTCAACAATCCACCATTAAAAAACACAGTGCCTGTATTTCCCTATGGTTGGGTTGCCTTAAGGTTCAGGGCAGACAATCCTGGGGTATGGCCATTCCACTGTCATGTTGAAGCTCACTTCCATATGGGCATGGGCGTGATCTTTGCAGAAGGGTGGGATAGGCTGCCACAGCTTCCCAAGTCTATTCTTGGTTGTGGCTTGTCCAAGTATCTCTAGCCTTTTCATTCATTCGGCAATGCTGAAGACATATTGTGCAGCCCTTCGAAATACTTCACAAATTTCTCAAACATATCGTTTGTTGATTTTGCTGGATTTGTTGGTATTATCCAACTTCGTATGTTCAGAAAGCTTATCACCATGAGTCAGTATAACTGCTGCATTCACATGCCATAGTTCACAATTGGAGTCAGAATAACTGCTTCATTCACATGCCATAGCTCACAATTGGAGTCAGAATGACTGCTGCATTCACATGCCATAGCTCACAAATGGCTTCAAGAGATGAAAAGGTCTTCTTAAACAAAAATTCTCATGGCGTTTCATGATATATAGGCCTTCATTTATTGATGGCACACATCTTCACCAATTGGCAATTGCTACAAAAGTTGGGAGTTGGTATTTACTGCTCTTGTACAAATTTGTGAATGGTGTGAAATTCTACACAGGTCATCCCTTCAAAGGCCAACTTCGATATATTTGACAAGCAAAGGCCAATTGGGATGTATTTGACAAGGAGTTGTAATTTTAGGACTGTAATTTTTAAGACCCGGATTGCACAATCTATTTTAAACCATCATTTTATCATTTTGATGGGCTACAATTTATTTTAAAGCCTAATGAGTAAATGATATTGTATAAGTTGTAATAAGTACATGACACATTCTTAAAAATTGAAAGTTGACTCTTTGCAAGTTTCAAGATTTATAACTTAATATTGGAATTGAGATTGACAAACTTCAAATACTTTGCACTTTAAGCATAGGCCACACCACAACTTGGTCCAAAGTTTGAAGTTTGAACAATGGGCCAGCTTGAAGAGCTTGGCCCAAAGTTTGAAGTTTTGAACAATGGGCTAGCTTGCTGGCTTCCAACTTAGAGTTATCCAACCTTTCATGTTTCAAATTTTCAAAGTTCATAATTTAGTCTTCAATGTTGTGCCTTAGGTTTTATGGAAGTTGAAAGAACTTGTAGGGCTAGTGGGCATGAACCATCTAGATTCGGCCTAGAAGCCTCCAATCTTGTTTAGAGAATGGTTGGCTTGAAATCTACATGAAAAATGTAAATAGAACAATCTTTTACATTTTTTACTTGGAATTCAATAATAAATAGTTTAATTTAAAATTTGCATGAAAGTCCTATCCTCTGCAAAATAAAATTTGAAGGGCAAGTTCTATATAAGGACATCAATAATGGCCACGAATATTGTGAAAGACGTCATGGAAATAAAGCACGAAGGGCATATTTCAAAATTGATTTGCCAATCTTGAATTGTAAGCTATACAACTCTCTATGTCACATTATGTACTTTAGATACATAGGTGATCGTAAGAGAATAATAATATACAACTCTCTATGTCACATTATGTACTTTAGATACATAGGTGATCATAAGAGAATAATAATATTCATCGACTTGGAGTGCACGAACACCTTTCACTCCTATACGGAAAATACCAATCTAGTATATATGATGGAAAAATGGGGACCCAAAAGAAATTATTAGTCTTAAAAATGAAAGCCAGCTTTTCTTTAAACACCTCCATTTTTGCCTTAAATAAGGATAACAATCAAAACAACATTAAAAAGACTTAACAAGGGCTAACAAGTCCAGTTGGACTGAAAAGATATTTATGTTTAGTTAGACATGGGCCTTGCCTATAAATAGGCAAGTACACCCTGTTTGAGGATCTTTTCGCTCATTCGCTATTGTGAGGACTTCGATTCTATCTCCTCTTCATGTTCGTGAATGCGAGCCTTGACATTCAATCTTGCTAAGTCTCACATGTCCCATAACAAGAATCTATGTACTTCACACCTTTAATAATGGAATCCATATATTTTTGTGCTTCATTATGATATGACCTTTGCGACTAATGATTGATTGGTATCTTTGTTCTTTTCAATGTAGATGTGATGATTGCTTCTATTTCTTTGTTTGCTTGGCTTTGATTGTGAGGTTTGGCACATGACACTTGAATCACAACAACAAAATGCGTGACTTCCGACACAAGGCTCCGACGAATTCAATAAAATTCCATAAATCCAACATATATGATCTATCGAAATCCGACTGGAAAAAAAAATTGCCAAAATTTTTTACGAATGTGGGATTTTGACGGACAATAAATATGTCAGAATCCAACGTCCCATTTCCAAGACACTGCAACTTTTTTTTATTGATGACGTCACTTGTCCGTGCATAAAAAAAATAAGCATAAAGCAGATGTCGGAATCTAACAGATTTTACAAATGTTGAAATCCGACATCCGTGACTATTCTCAAAGTCGCGCCATTTTTCTAGGTTTTCACTTTTATTCTTGCAGGAGACTGTTGGAGATCGGCTTTGGCGCTTCTTGTCAACTCTATCGATTCCATTTGTCTCATTCCAAGTTTCTTTTGTTTTGTTATGTGCAATTAAGATTTCTTCCTTTGCATATAAATGTAACTTTATGAACAATTGCATTTTGTGACATTCTACCTAATTGTCACGTAAATCAATTATAATAGCAAAAAATTGGTCATAGAATTTTGAGATTTTTTCTCTTTTTCAACAGTATTGAAATCTGACACATTCAAAATACATTGGATTCCGACGAGTAAAGAAAAAACTTGTGTGTTTGTGACGGATTAACACTTTTGCATGTTAGATTCCAACATTTTAATTTGTCGGATTCTGACAGATAATTCGACGATTAACGATCAGGTATTCCACATGGCCATCAGAATCGGACGGCCACATGTCATATTTTTTGAGAATTTTTTTTGTCAATCGGTTGCCAGTTTTGGGCTTGTCTTCAGATAGCGACGGATTATAAATGCGTCAGATTCTAACGACCCTATTGTGACGTGTTTCTCGACGTCCGTGTCAATTCAAAAAAAAATTGAAGCGCAATTTCATGTCAAAAATCATGGCAATTCTTCTAGTGAATGGATGTGGCATTGTTGGATGTGTTAGGATTTTCACATAATTTTGATTTTAATGAGGACCAGTCAAGTCTACATAATAACTTAAGTTTTCTAACAATCTACAAATGTACATTGTGTTTGGCACAGTTTAAAAAAATACAAAAAAATTTGCACACTCTAAAAAAATATAAGGGATTTTGCACAGTTTGTAGAAATACACGGCATTCGGCAGATCTTGTAGAAATATACTAAGTTTTGGACAAACCAAGAAATGCCAATCGGCGTTGGTTAGTAAGATTTTGAGTTCCCAAAGCGGAGTTTTAAGTGACCGAAAAATGTAGAAAGGCATAAGTAGACAAAATGCAAAAAAAGCCAAAGTTGAAAAAAATGTCGATCCAAAATAAGAATATGCCAGTCTATATAAGTATTCATGTCTCTTCTCGAGCATAAGGATCTTATTTCTCCTATCGATAATTCGGCATTGATCATATCCTAAATCATATCCGAACTCTACCTTATAACCTAAATCAACAATTCTACTTACTAACAACAGATTCATAAAGAGTTTCGGTACATACAAAACATTTTATAGTAGTTTGAAGTAATCATGCTGGAACATCAATCAATCTTATAGTGCCTTCACCTTTGATAGTGTGTATATTATCATCTCCAAGATCAACAAATCTCTTTGTACTATACGACGTATAGGAGTGAAAATGCTCACGATCACTAGTCATATGTTGAGTAGCTCCAGAATCCAAAAACCAAGAATTATCGAATCGCACCTTTTGGTCTTTGACCATAAATGCTCCTTCGTCCATGTTGATGATGGTGTGACTACATTCGCCTGTTGGCATTGTCGGCACTATCATGACTATTGACAATTGACATTGTCGATTGCCCATGATAAGCACTATTGGCATTCTTTGCTTTTAATATCCTACAATTTTGGATCTCATAATTAGTACGTTTGCAATACTTACAGAACATCTTCTTCTTCGACTGTGGACTTGATAATTGCTCTTGACTTTGTATCAGCTTCTAATTTGATGCGGACTGCTTAGAGCTTTTCTTCTTTTGTTGTTTTGAGGCTTTGTTCACATATAGAGCATGAGATGATAAAGTCGAAGGGGTGTCTTGACTTCTTCGATTGTCTTCTTGCAGCAACATTTTTACAAGTAGAGGTGAGGAAGACCTCCAAATCCAAGGTAGAGCCTCCAAATGTCCTCCAAGCAACCTGCAAGCTTCAAGATGCTCCCCAACTCCAAGCTAGGGATGCCTCCACCTGCAAGTAAGGATCTGCAAGCCTCCAAGGATCTCTCCTCCACCTGTGTCCCTACTCTTTAAACACAAAGATAGATAATAAGCTGGCCTCAAGTATTCACCACCCAACCATAGCTAGATCCAAGCTCCAAGCAAGACCTATCTAGCACCCCCTTGCTAACCATAAACAAATCACAAGTATACCACAACACTCCATAGCATTCTCAAGATTCAAACCCTACTTATGTCCCATACCATAAGCAAGATCCAAACCTCAAGCATACTACCACAAGAAAGCACTCTACACACTAGTAGCAACACTAGAGCATAAGCAAAGCAAACAAGAGAGATCTCTCCCTCCCAATGGGTGCCCTACTACCCTCATATAGATGGCCCATGGACCCCTCCAATGCACTATGGAGTTTCATGCTCATCCAATGAGAGAGAGAGAAGCCTAGGGGAGTTAAAGAATCTCCAAGAGCCTCCATAGGCTTATGGAATGTCAAGAGACTCCTTCCATAACCTATGACTCTTTGAATGCCTTTCTTGTGGGATTTGGGAACTCAATGGACACTTTAGAAGGGCGCACTCCTACTAGGTCCCATTGCCCAAGTTGTGCAAGTATACTTTGGTCCTAGACCAATAAAGTGATATGGTTCAAGGTTGAGGCCCAAGGTTTAGAAAAATAGTCATCCAATGACTTTCTAACACCTCTCTAGGTTCCATACCTCCATCCAAGGCATAGACACCTACTTGTCCTTAACCAAGGACACTAGTACCTTAATCTTAGGCACCTACTCTTAATAATAAGGGTATCCCTTATCCAAGGGTCACGTGACTCCATACCTTCAACTAAGGTATAGTCACTTGTCTGCCCTTATCCAAGGACACATACCCTTAATCCTAAGGGTACCTTGCCATTTAGCCCCCAACACTAGATGGACTATTAGGGGTCTGAAGTACTGCTAGTTACATAGGTATGTAGCATTCCTTCCCCCTGAACTTAATTTTTTCTTGTAGGGAAAAATTTGGAAAAAATTTCTGGAGATCAGCCTCCTTTTCCCAGGTATCCTCCTCTTCTGATTTGCCCCTCCACCTGACTAAAAATTCCCGAAGCACTCTACTACGTAGAGTTCTCTGCCGACTATTAACAATTGCCTCGGGTTCAGGTGGTCCACTCACGGACTCATCACGAAGAAGTGCCACTAGATCTTCCACAGGGACTAGGGTCTCCCCAACCCCCCATGAGGGTTTCAGCTTACTGACATGGAAAATATGATGAATTCCAACGTTAGCTGAAAGGTCTGGTTTGTATGCGACCTTGTTTATCACCTGGATAACCTCAAAAGGACCGCAATACCTAGGCGCCAACTTTGCACACTTAATAGTTTTCAAGCTTCTAGAGTGACTAGGGACTCTCAAAAACACCCAGTCGTTGACCATGAATACCTTGTGCTTCCGTGATAGATCAGCATAGTGCCTTGCCCTGTCTTGGGCACTTCTTATGCTATCTTTAGCCAGTTGTAACATTTCTTGCATATCCGCAAGAAAATCAGCTGCGGCTTGCACCCGTAGGTTTTTCATGCCAACACTAATTGGTGGTCGAGGTTGAAAACCATACATAAGCATGAAAGGGCTGAATTCGGTCGCTGAAATTTTGGGTCACAGTCACTGACAATATCGCAAGGTAGCCTGTACAGTCGAAAAAGCTTCTCAGCAAATAGTTGAGCTAGTTTTGAGGCTTTAACAGAAGTTTTCGTTGGGATAAATTGAGCAAACTTAGTAAGTCTGTCAACAATGACTCAAACCAAATCGTGGCCCTTCCCTGTACGTGGAAGCCCGACCACAAAATCCATAGATATACTTTCCCACTTTCCGGTAGGAATATCTAAAGGATGTAATAGGCCACTAGCTTTTAGCCTCTCTACTTTATTTAAATGGCACTTAGTACATTTAAGTACATAGGCCTCCACCTGACTTTTCATCTTAGGCCACCAAAATTGCCTTCGAACTAAGTCAAGTGTTCTTTGTATACCCGGATGTCCTACGCATGGACTATCATGACACTCTTGCAAGATTTGGGCCCTTACAATTTCATTCTCCGGTACACACATCTTTCCTTAACAAAACAAAATCATGTTTCGAATTAGGAAATCCGTTTCAGTCTTTCCCTGATTCGAGGAATCTTGCAAACCTGAATCGACCCCCAAAAGTACTTGTTGCCAATACTTTCCAAAAAAAGGATCGGACTCATATAGTCCTTGAAGAGACTGAAACAACCACGGTTCTATAACAGTAAAGCACAACTGATTAATAACCGATAACCGACTCAAAGCATCGGCTAGAGTATTTTGACTTCCTTCACAATAACGTATAGAAAAGTCAAAGATTTGCATCAACTCAGCCGATCTAGCTTGCCTCCCCTTTAAATCTATCAGTCCTAACCACAAAAGTCTTATTAGGATCGCCAATGATTAGTATTGGTGCCGAAGTGACACTTTTCTTAAGCAACTCAAAACAATTATTCATATCATCCATCCACACCACTAGTGGACTCTTAGCCCTCCGGCTTAGCTTCTTATAGCCTTTCAAAGTCTGGGTAAGGGGAAATGCCAATCGAGCAAATTGTGAAATATGCCGATGAAAAAATCCCACAAACTCCAAGAAAGACTTGATTTCCAGAACTGTGGTGAGAATAGGCCAATCAATAACTCTCGATACGATCAGCCTCAATCTCCACCCCGCGTTCGGAAATCTTATGCCCCAAGTAGGACAATTCCTTAGCAAAAAAGTCATACTTAGACTCCTTGGCAAAGAGCTTTTCCCTTTTATAAAAAGAATCTTTACAAAGGGTCTTTTTTGGATTTAAAACTCCTCTAATGCACCCACGATCTTCTACAGACAACACATCCACCTTGTACTTTTCTTCATCTACACACATGTGAAGAGATGTATATACCATTTGTGTATTCAACAATGGGAGAGAAACCAAGTGTGTATGTAATATAGAGCACGTATCAGAAGTTTGTGAGAATTTTTCATAATAGAATTAAGTTCATGTTTAGAATAAGGGTTAACATTTTTAGTGTCAACACTTAAACTAGCCTTGATCCTAATTAAAGAATTCTCATGCATAAAAGATAAAGATTTCTCAACAAAATCAATTCTCAATGATTTGTTCTTATCAAAATGCCATTGTTGTCCAAGAGCAATATCTACATTAGCTAATTGAACAGCATGAAATTCTAGTTTTTCAGAATAATCCTGAATGTGCAATTCTACATCAGGAACAATAAAATCCATTAAATCGGAATTATTTCCCGATGCCATTGTCACACGATATTTTTTTCTCACTTTTTTTGGTAGGAAGGTTCAGCGTCTATACCAAATTTACATTAATAAAGTTATGAGTGAATCTCGTGTCAAAAATAACATTAACAACTTGATCATTAACTTTACCTTTAATGCAAATAAGTTCATTAGGACCAAAAACTAAAGAACTAAGGAAACAAACATCCATCTCATTACTTTGAGATAAATTACCTGAGGTTAAAGCTTGTTTTTTGACGCAATCACGCTTCATTTATAGACTTTGACATAGTATCAAAGCATATTGTTATATCAGAGCTCTACTATTTGATATCCTTCACGATATCAGAGCGATATCATTAGATACTTTTCGTAGTATCATGCCAGAGCACACTTGCTCTTATTCTTCAATTTGTGGTATCAAATTTCAGTATTAGATAATTGATTTCCAATTTTAGCATCATACGACATCATTTTTAAAGTCATCGATTTATCGATAGACTAAAGTTCCAGATGGATTCTCAAAGTAAATGAACCTTCTTCCTATGCATGACTACACCCTATTAATAATTGAACAAAGCTTTAATGACAAAAAGTCACATTCAATCTTTTAGCAACTAACTTTGAAATCATTATTGCTAAAGTGATTTCATAGCCAAACAATGATGTATTGAATATTGCAACATTGAAGAATTCAACAGATCAGACGAAACAATAAGAGATTTATCAGTTACAAATAACTACAGAAAAGCATCCATTCTGACATGATATTGAACGCAATAAGAAGATAGATTGATTTAGTAAGTAGCATGTACAAATCAGATGATGAGTGCACAGAACTATAACGGACGAAACCATGTACTCTAAGCTATCTCTGAGTAACTGAAAACTCTGTCTGATGCACTTTTGCTAATAAGCAGTAAGCACAAATTACAATATTCTAATAGAACTTTGAAAGAAAACTGAGCTATAGAAGTCTTTGATGATCAGTTATTTATAGTACAACAATTAACATGTATCCAGTAGGATAGCTAATGAGGTTGCAATCACAATTGGTAGTTAGTCGTAATGCGTTGTCATCCATCCAGTTAAGACTTCCCAAAAATACAATTGCAAAGCCGTTAAGGCAAGTCTTCAGCTCCATATCAAGCAGAACCGTAATTGTCGTTCTTCGACATGGTCGACTCCCTCGACTTTCATCAACGTCGTCGATATGTTGGATGCTATCCGATATCTCGAAGCCACCTGTTGAGCGATTCCCGAGTATTTCTGCAGACTGTGTAGAAACACAAATAGAACTACAAAACTGGATATATGAATGGATGTAGAGATCGATTATTTGAATGAATCACTCCTAATAGTAGAATAATCCAACAAGAGAATATGGTACTCTAGAAATGAATTTAGGTGAGTAGGAGTGAAGTAAGGATAGCGACAAGCACAACAATGCATTCATAGATGTCGATGAAGAGTCCACGACTTACGCACAACATGATTACGACATAATGATTGATTCAGGAGCCACATCTCACATCACCTGCAAAAGGAGTGTGATGAACTACTAGTCACTGGACAACACCATAATAGTGATGTTGTGGGAGATAGAAGCAGACATGGTGTTGAAGGCATCAAAACTCTTCAACTCCGTAACTATTGGGACATACAGACCCAGCAGAGCCATCGACATTGAACTATCGGTCGACACTATCGGCATTGTTGACACTTTCGAACTATCGAATGTCAAATGGTATCAAAGATAGGCATCAGAGTGGCAACCGACTTGTCGAGGGAGTCCAACTTGTCGAGGGAGTTCAACTTGTCCGACTTGTCGAGGAAGTTACCACTCAAAATGGAGCTCTTCATCTACCGAATCAAGAATAGACTAAGTCATCATTCGAACATGCTACTACATAGTGACTATTTAGTTTCACGTCTGTAGACTATACATTTTATACTAGACAATTTAGCCTTATCTTGTAAACTCTACATTGTGCCTAAACCCTCTACTTAGCCATGATCTCTATAAAATTGTATATATACAACAAATCGGAATAAGTAGAGATCATAAAAAATGATGTATGATGTGTGAACTAGAGTTCAAGTACAAACTCCATTGTATCAAATTATCTGATTCCTTAAAATTGAAGATTTCCAGTGAGAGTGAGAGTAATTTTAGAAGATAAAGATATTGTTTAATCTATAACAAACATAGTAGGTTCACAAGGAGGGCAGTTAAGAAGAGTAGAGTAAGATTAAACTCCAACACAAAAGACCCCACGATAAAATGATTGTATTTGGGTTGTTATGGACAAGTTAACTAAATTAGTTGTGTTCATACCAATTAAGTCAACTACTAAGGCTTTTGATTTAGCCCAGGTCTTTGTTGAAAGATTATTTTGGTTGTATGGACTGCCAAGTGACATTCTTAGTAATAGAGATCCTGTAAAATTGTACAGACCAAATTGACCAAGAAATAAAGGCTATCTAGACTTCCATTCTTTTTGTATGAAACGTATTTTGCATATCAGAGCTTATTACTCTAACTAATGAATTATGAGTGCAGGTATCATTACCTGATGACAAGAAATAAAACTGTAAAGCAATGCTAACAGTTTGATATGCAGGTTTTAGAAATAGAATCTAATGATGAACCATTTGATGGTATGGCTTCTAGCCTTTTTCTAAGGGTATGTGCAGGTACTAAGAAGAGTACCTGAAGAAGGAATCCAAAGAAGCTTCTAAAAGCTTAAAGACGGTACCTGAAGAAGGCTCAATCGAGTCTATAAAGAAGGCTCACTTGAGTCTATAAAGACTGGGAGAAGAAACCAGAGGACTGATCACCCTTTGTGTCACACTCCACTATGATTGGGGAAGGGCAACCCCTAGAAAAAAGAGCCTAGGAATTGATGAAAATTATGCAAGGTAAGATGGACATATACAAAGCCTTTCCCATGACATGAAAAACACTTGGGTGGATCCCAATGTTGTACACAAAGAAATATTCAAGCTGAAAGTGACTAACATTGAATGTTAGGCTACCTACCTTCTATCCTTATCAATATGTAACTTACCTACTTTTCCACATGGCTTGAAAGCAATAGGACACCTAGGAAAATGCGCCCTCCTACTCCTCTCCTTTTGCTCTAACTAAGTTATAAACACTCTCTCATACCTATACACCTCACCCTCTCACTTTACTTATCCTAGAGTCTCCCTTACACCTCTCACACTTATTTTGGACACCTCAGCCACTTTCTTAAGACTACACATTCCCTATAAAAGAACTAACTCGCCCCTCTCCCTCATTATTCATCTCTCATTCATTTTGCTTTGCCTCTTGCTCTTGCTTGTGTGTGTGTAGGTGCTTGGAAGAAAGCTTGGAGCTATGGCTTGAGAAGGATCTATCAAGCTTGGATTGGAATCACCTTTGGAACCACTTTCACACACAATCACTTTCTCCGACCTCTTTCATCTCTCTCTCTCTCTCTCTCTCTCTCTCTCTCTCTCTCTCTCTCTCTCTCTCTCTCTCTCTCTCTCTCTCTCTCTCTCTCTAAAGCTTTCACACCATCCATAAGACTGATGGCCATGCATGTCACACCATCCATGACTTGATGGCTTTGCATGTCACACCATCATAACTTGATGACTTTGCATGTCACATCATCCATAACTTTTTGGTCATGCATGTCTGATTTAGGAGTTGCATGTCTAATTTGGGAACTTGCACGTATGAAATTGAAGTTTGCATGTTGAAATTGAAGTTTGCATGTCAAATTGGATTCATG
Organism: Diphasiastrum complanatum; assembly: GCA_029204225.1. Classification (NCBI taxonomy): domain Eukaryota; kingdom Viridiplantae; phylum Streptophyta; class Lycopodiopsida; order Lycopodiales; family Lycopodiaceae; genus Diphasiastrum; species Diphasiastrum complanatum. The sequence continues at coordinate 4,936,558 of CM055092.1, read as the reverse complement.
CATGCCATACCTACCGATGTCAAATGCCTATGCATGTTCTTTTCTTGATCAGTAAGTCCTTGCATGTCATAAGGAGCCACTTTTCTTGGTATAAGATTCTTTAAGATCCAGAATTTGTAAACTTCTGGTTGATGTAAAAGATCTAAGAATCCATCTTCCCAAAACCACTGCATATGTAATTGGCCTTGAGCCAATTGATCTTGCATAATTTGAAAAGAAAAATCCTTCAGGGGGGGGGGGGGGGGGGGGGGGGGGGGGCGTTCCCCATCTTGACCCCTCAGCAAGTCTCTTGAATGAATGATTTTGTGATTGAATGTTAAAGCTCTTCACTAAGTTCTTTTTGAAGTTCTTTTTCAAGTTCTATTCAACAGTGTTATGTTGACTTGTTCTTTTTTTTTAAAGTCATAACTTTTAAAGTCAAGACTTTAGAAATAGTAGACCTTCACTTCAAGTTCACAGTTTTGGTATCAGAGCCAAGGTCTATTATTTTTTTTCTTTCTTTGTGAAGTTGATGTGAGGGCCTTGTGTATTCATTGTTGAATCAAATGCCAATACACAGGACTTTGTATGTTTACTTTCGAATAGATTTTCCTTCCGCTCGAATTTCCTTTTTCTTACAAGATCTCTTTAACATTAGAGCTAATAGACTCCATTTGGGGGATCCTCAAGAATTGGATCTCCAACTTGCTTTCTATTTTCGAGACAATACTTTATTAATGCAAACTTCTATCTTCCTTTTTGGAGAATGGCATTTCTCTGAATCTCCAGTCTATTCGTACTTTTTGCCTTGAGTTTGTGTATCATAGGTGAATTCCAAAAACTCCAATCCAAGATGGATAGCTCCTCATGAGGCTCTTCAAGCTCCTCTTCATCTATGTCGCTATGGAGTTTTAGGATGTGTGTGGACTATCGTGCTTTAAACAAGATTACAGCTAAGAACCATTTTCCTATTCCAAGAATAGATGACATTATGGATAGGATAAATGGATCTTGTATCTTTAGTAGAATTGATTTGACAAGTGGATACCACCAGATCAGAGTAGCACCCGAAGATGTCCATAAAACTGCTTTCATGACTAACTTTGGCCTTTATGAATTTTTAGTGGTACCATTTGATCTTACTAATGCTCCCGCAACATTCAATAGAATGATGGAACGAATCTTTCGACCTCATAAACGTTTTGTAGGAACATTCTTTGATGATATCTTAGTCTTCAATACAAATGAAGAAGAACATAAAAGACATCTAGATATCGTCTTTAGAACCCTACAAGAAAACTCACTTCTCATAAAAGGTAAGAAAAGCGAATTCTTTCTAGAAAAGATACACTTTTCTAGGACATATGATTTCAAAGGAAGGAATCCAAATGGACCCTTCAAAGATTAAAGCCATACAAGACTGGCCTAAACCAAAAAATATTCATGAAGTTCGGTCTTTCCTAGGCTTATGTTCCTATTATAGAAAGTTTATTCACCATTTTGCCCATATAGCCTCACCACTACATGAACTCACTAAGAAGAGAGTAAAATTTCATTGGTATAAGAAAGAGCAAAATGCCTTTGATAATCTGGAGCATGCACTTACCACTAGACCTGTTCTTATCATTCCCAACTTTCGTAAACCTTTCTTTGTGGAAGTGGATGCAAGTTTAGACTGTATTGGGGCAGTCTTAAACCAAGAAGGACATGTTGTAGCCTTTGAAAGCGAACAACTTCAAGGGGGAGAAGTACAGTATGACATTTATGAAAAAGAACTTTTGGCCATTATTCATGCCCTTAAGTCATGGAAGCACTATCTACTAGGAAATGATTTCCTAGTTAAAATATATCATCAAAGCCTTAGGTACTTTCTCACCCAGCAACTAATTCGAGAAAAACATCTAAAATGGGCTAACTACCTTAGCACTTTCCATTTTCAACTACTTCATCACCCAGGAAAGGACAATAAGGTCGCCGATGCATTATCAAGAATCCCCAAGGTCAACCATATTTCTCTACCATATCATGAAGGTTTCCTTCCTATGAAAAGTATGCTAGTGATTCTGACTTCCAGCATATCTTTGAAATACTTGAAAGAAATCAAAGTCATAAAGACTATGTTTTGAAAGAAGGATATTTATTCAAAGAAGATAAGCTATGTATTCCTATAGCATTTAGAACCAAGATCCTTCAAGAAACCCATAGTCCTCCCTATGCAGGACATAGAGGAATCCCTTCAACTCTGGAAGCTTTGAAAAGATTCTTTTATTGGCCTACCATGCATCGAGACACAAGGCATTACATAAATGCATGTCTAGTCTGTCAACACAATAAAGATGAGCGAGGATTAAAAACTACAGTGTAACTTCATCCCTTGCCTATTCTTGAAGCACCCTAAGAACATATTACCATGGACTTTATCTGTGGGTTCCCTAAAACCAAAAATGGAAATGAGATGATATGGACTATCATTGATAGATTTAGCAAACAGGCTCATTTTATTCCCTGTAAGAAAAAGCTTAAAGGGCCCAAAGCTGCTCATTTGTTTATTCGTCACATCTTTAGGTTGCATGGACTACCCAAAAGTATAGTGTCGGATCGGGATACGAGATTTACTAGCAACTTTTGGAATATGTAAGCTTGCTAAAGAAATTCAATGGTCTGGAACCAGAAGGATTTACAGATTTCGAACCACCAGAAGTTCAAGGAGCCGAAGAAACCCTTCAACCTGAGCAGATCTTGATGCACAAGACAAGAACTGGAGAAAAGTGATAACTTCTACATTATACCTCCTCAAATTACCAACTATCCTACTACGGATGCAAGATGGATGGAAGAAGAATTCTTCCAAGAGCATCCAAAAATTTTAAATGTTTATTTGAGAAATGTCCGTTGAGGACGATGCTTAATGCGTCGGAGGGATATAAAATTGTACAGACCAAATTGACCAAGAAATAAAGGCTATCTAGTCTTCCATTCTTTTTGTATGAAACATATTTTGCATATCAGAGCTTATTACTCTAACTAATGAATTATGAGTGCAGGTATCATTACCTGATGACAAGAAATAAAATTGTTGAGCAAAAGGTCAGACTGAGGATGATGATTCGTGTAAGAGAGTTGATAACATAAAGAAGAATTTTCCTAAGTTTTGCTTCTGAAGATAGGAGCAGTTCAAGGGGGAAAGAATGTTATGTCCATCTCCTGAATATAGAATTTAGTAAAATCCTAGACTTGAATACATGTACTCCAATGTTCAAGATTATTGGCTATGCCACGTCATACTGGACAAGGCCCTTATGAGGTCCAGACACACTATTTGGAGTTAGTACAAGGTTTAGGATAGTCAATGCATGTGTAGAGTATCAATGGCAATGAAATTTCTCAATTGGGGAGTTTAGGCCTTGCATGACTGCATGCATGAGAAGTTTTGGAGCCTATATAAACCCTGGAAACTCGCCCTACTCCACCATTCTTTTGGTGATTCATTGCCAAGTCCTCTCACTCTATTCTTGCTTCCTATTCCTTGGTTAAGCTTCTAGAGATTGATCGGTTGCTTCTACTTGGTTGAGTGGTTTACTCCACAATGTGTTCTCTTGTGTTTCGACTTCTAAGCAAGATCTTGAAGAACTTTTCCTTACAATCAAGACTTCCCACTAATGACGATCACTTATGATGTTATGCGAGCTCCATAAATAATTGATTCAATTCAAATTTATTGCATCCTACTATATAAGAGCTCTTTCTTAATACCCGTAAGTCATAAGAGTTCAATATTCATGTTGTTTACTTTGCGTGGTCATACAGGGGACACAATGTCAAAATCATCAAGTCCACTATAGCAAGAGGTCACTCATTCCACTCTTGCAATAGTTAAGCTCTCCCCCCCACTCCATGGAAAAGTGTGCATTAACAAAAATAGGCTTTTGCCAACACAAAGGGATGTGGCTAGTGGTACCAAAGTTTAGGGAGAGTTGGGTGTATAAATACACCAAGGGACGAGCTCCAAGAATCGTCTTCCTTTACTAGTGAATGTATGGCTCCATGACTCATAGACACGTGACCCCTGAGTCACGTCTTTGTCATGTTGAAATCATGAGATGGGAACATTGTTGCTAGACATATAGAAAGCTACATTTTTATGTTCTCAATACAAACTTCATTTTTGCTAGCCAAACTTTGTGCAACATTTGGTGAATGTTCAATGGGGATGGTTCGACATAATTGAATGGACCTTTGATGGATGAATGTTAGAACCTTCAAGTTAATGAGTCGAACATGAGGATGAAACACATGCAAAGTTGGAAAAGGAGAGAATGGTTGTTTTGACTAAGGTAATCAAAAATAGGAAAAGGGCATAAAATTAGCTAACCACTAGCCCTAGGGTTAGAGGAATGACTAACTTTAGTGGAATATGCACACCAGATATCCATTTGGTTGGTTGGAGGTCAACACCAATTTCCATTGTGAAAGCTCTAAAGTTGTACATGATCCTACTGTCATCACTAAAGGCTTATCTATCCAAACCTCGTAAGGAGGTTTGCTTGAGAGAGCTCTAGTCAAAAACATATGTTCTGGATGTAAGCTGCAATGGACACAACTCCAGTCCATGAGTGTTTTGGCAGTGATGCAAGAGCAAGCATACACTTGGCTGATTCGACTAGAATACGATTCATCCTCTCAGGTAGCACAGTCAACTAAGGAAAATAAGGAGTTATGAACTATTGTTCGTCGATGCCTTGGTTGAGGTAGTACTCCTTGAATTTGATATAGGTATATTCTCCACCATTGTCACACCTTAGGGCCTTGATTTTCTTATCAGGCCTTTAGTGGCCAACAATCTTAAATCTCATGGTTGGTTCATTTGCAGTATCTACAAAATAGTGTATGAGCATTAGCCTCAACAAGAGAGAGAGAGAGAGAGAGAGAGAGAGAGAGAGAGAGAGAGAGAGAGAGAGAGAGAGAGAGAGAGAGAGAGAGAGAGAGAGAGAGAGAGAGAGAGAGAGTTTTTAAATTTTTCATTGATCATTTAAAATGGTTTTGAATGGCCTTGTAATAGATTATTGATATTATTTAGGATAGTAGCTAGATTTAGGATTATTAGATTTGTAATTTGTGAGAGAGAAAGAGAGAGGAGAGGTGAAGTGTAGATGTATGCTTGAAGATATTGAAAGATTTTGGAGTCTTTTTAAAAAAAATAAAGTTTTAAGAGAGAGAGAGAGAGAGAGAGAGAGAGAGAGAGAGAGAGAGAGAGAGAGAGAGAGAGAGAGAGAGAGAGAGAGAGAGAGAGAGAGAGAGAGAGAGAGAGAGAGAGAGAGAGAGAGAGAGAGAGAGGGAGGGAGAGAGAGAGAGAGAGAGAGAGAGAGAGTTTTATAATAAATTGCGATAGTGTTTATAATAGATTGATTTTTTATAGTGTTTATAATAGATTGTTAGAATTATTTAAGATAGTGTTTAACATTTTGCATTGATGTAGAATTTAAGATTATAGATAAATACATAATCTATGGTAGTAATAGATTGTTAGATTTATATTTATTTAGGACTAAGAATGAGAGAGAGAGAGAGAGAGAGAGAGAGAGAGAGAGAGAGAGAGAGAGAGAGAGAGAGAGAGAGAGAGAGAGAGAGAGAGAGAGAGAGAGAGAGAGAGAGAGAGAGAGAGAGAGTTTGTGATCATGTTAATCATTTTACATTGATTTAAGATTTAAGATTTGAGAGAGAGAGAGAGAGAGAGAGGGGGGGGGGTGGAGAGAAGAGGGAAGAAGTGTGTATGTATTGTGTCTTGCATTTTGAATTTAAGATAATAAAGAGAGAGAGAGAGAGAGTGTGTGTGTGTGTGATTTGATTAAGATTTAGGGTTGTAGATGAATAGATTGTGTGTGTGTGTGTGTGTGTGTGTGTGTGTGTGTGTGTGTGTGTTTGTTTGAATATTATAATAAAAAACAATCATATAAAATTAACAAACCTCAACGTCTTCCAAATTCGATAGTTGACCTTCTTCTTTTCGTCCAAACTTCCACAAATGATTTTCAACAATGCGTCTTTCACGCATCTTTTGTCCATTTGTTTCGGAATCCGGTAGGTTGTTCCTGTCAAATTGCGACGTGTTTTAAAGTCATCGGATTCCGATGACCTTATAGCGAGTGTTCTGACGTCCGCGACGAATTAAAAAAAATTAAGCTCGTGATTCACGTCGCAAAACACGTTGCAAATTGCGGCGGGTGTTGTAGTGATCGTCTGTTTCCGGTCTTGCCTTGGACAACATCATATAATGCTTTAGCTATTAGCATTATTTTCATCTTAGATTTTCACAGGTCATAGTTGGATCCATCGAGCTTGTCTACAATGAGACCAGACTTGCTTTGGAAATCCATGTGGAAGTTAGTCTAAGTGACAACAACAACTATCAGTGACTTAAGAAAGAAAATCAAATGCTATTTACAGAACAAAAAAGCAAATTATCCTATCGACTAATAAAATCAAGTCATGTGGGAAGCCTGTGAGCAATAGAAATAGCTCTAATGTTGTATTAGATTCTAATAACACAGCTTTGATACCATGTTGGAGAGTTTTGACGTCGAGGATGATGGGCCAGGTCAATTCCCTTGGTGCATACACTACGCCTATCGAATCAGATAAGGGTGGTGAGTTGGAAGACTCAATCGATTCTATTTGATTTTAACTTCAAAGTTGTTTAAATTGATAGTGTCAATTATGTAGGCAAACACAAAGGCAGTCTTGCGATTTGCAATGCAGAAGTGAAAAGGAAATAGACAATTCAGACGAAATATTGAGAGAAATCAAACAGAGTGATTAAGAAAGCATCGCATACATACTATGTGGGCCTTTCTCATAAAGATCTCTCAAGGAGAGATAAAAGTTTGTACTGATCTCAGTGAAGGAAAGTTCGTTCACTTCACTAATTCGACTAAGTGCATCAGCCACCCGATTAGATGAGCCCTTGATATACCGCACTTCAAAGTCAAATTCTTGCATGAGTTCTGCCCATCTGGCCTTACAACCTCGCAAATCATTCTGATTACAAAAATATTTTAAAGGTTGATGATCCGTATTACCCACGAATTTATTACTGTATAGGTAATGCCTCCATGATTTCAAAGCATGGATCACAGTAAAAAGCTCTTTTTCCTGAGTGGTATACCTGATCTGCGCATCAGTTAGTTTCTTACTCTCAAAGGCAATGGGCTGACCCTCCTGTAAGACAACAGCTCCAATAGCCGTATCACTCGCATCAGTGTTAATGACGAACGACAAATCTGGATCCGCTATCCTTAAAACTGGAGCTGAGGCAATTAGAAGCTTGAGTTTGCGAAAACTCTCATCTAATTTCTCATTCCATCTAATGGGAGGACTTGGCCTACCTTTGCGGCTTTTCACTCCTTTCAACATATTGTTGAGAGGTGTAGCAATCTTCAAGTACTCCTCTGCAAATCTACGGAAAAAAATAGTGAAACCTAAGAACGACTTAAGTTCACGCACCGTTTTAGGGATTGGCCATTCCACTACCATCTTCACCTTTTCTTCGTCAATCTTGATCCAAAAGGAGGTAATTTTATGACCTAGGTAAAGAAGTTCCTTCTTGAAGAATTCGCACATTGATTCTTTTGCATAAAGCTTCTCTTGTCTTAAGATACGTAAGACAGTTCGGAGATGCTTAGCATGCTCTTTGAGTGTTCTGCTATAGATCAAAATATCGTCTAGAAACACTACTACGAACTTCCCCAAATATGGATGAAATAAATCGTTCATCATTTGCTGGAAAGTAGCTGGAGCATTCGTCAAACCAAAGGGCAATACAAGAAACTTGTAGTGGCCAAACTTGGTCCTAAAACCGGTTTTAGATACATCTTCCGGATGTATCCTAATCTGATGGTATTCCGTACGTAGATAAATTTTCGTGAAGTATTTAACTCCATTCAATCGATCTATGAGATCGTCCATCTTGGGCAACGGGTATTTATTTTTAACTGTTAGTTTGTTCAGACCCTTGTAATCTACACATAACCGGAAACTCCCATCTTTCTTACTCTTAAGAAGGACAGTTGCTCCCCATGGAGATTTACTTGGTCTTATGTGTCCCATCCTGAGATACTCCTCGATCTGCCTAGCCACTTCCACCTCTTCCTATTGACTAAACCGATACGGTTGTCTAGAGATAGGACGACTGTCAGACAAAAGATCAATCTTATGATCCACCAATCAAACGGGTGGTAGTCATGAGGTAGCTACTTCAGAAAAGCTTCACTAAACTCTTGCTTTAAATCTTGCAAAAGCTGTTGTTCCTGATGCGAATTTTTGGTGTTAAAGCATGAAAACACATTCACATCCCCAACATCACAATGCATACGAGATCTCAAAAGCAAGTGAAAGAGTTCATACTCAGAATCATGAAGTTTCTCAATTAATGCAGCCAAGGAAATCATCGACGGTGCCCGTGTTTATTGCAGAGGAAACACAGATTCTGTTTAAGTGCCACCAACTGTGCTTTGTCTTTCACCATTAATTTTTTCTTATTCTTCTTCTTCTTTGACTGTTGGTAGGCTTCTGCTTCCAGCTCGTCAAAAAGCTATTTTTTACGTTTGTTAGATTTTTCTTGCTTGGGTTTCGGGGCCGTTTGGCCGTGCACGCTTTTTCGTGATGCAACAACTATACTATCATAGGCTTTTGCCACACAGAGAGCATCCTCTAGTGAGTTAAGGATATTTCGTTTGCATTCATTTTGATAGTCAGCAGGTAGTCCGACACCTTTACTTTTATCCGTACCAACAAAACATGTTCCACTTGATTCAGCAGTTCCCATTTTGCAATTGATAAACCGAATATATAGCTCGGATTCATCTATCATGACAAAAGCTTTCCAGAATTCCGTCAGGAATCCAGCCCAAGTCACCGGTTTTGTGGAAAGTTCCCTCCACCAAGAAGAGGCTTTACCTTCCAGAAATAATAGAACCGATCATATTCATTTATCTTCTGGGACGTTGTGCAAGCTAAAATAGCTTGTCCAACGGTTTATCCAGTCTTCAACAACTTCTGGGCGTTTAAACTTTTTATCGCCGAAAAATATTTCCGGTTGGTAGCCCAAGTTGTTAGAGTTAATAGATTTTGCATTTGTTTATCCTGTTGTTTATTGCTCTGATGCAGTTCTAAAACTGCCTTGCCTAAGGTTTGCAACAGTTTTTCTGAGTCTAGGGTGTCATCACTGCCGGGTGAGGCCGGCTGAATCTCCGTATTTTTCCCATCACTTTCTGGTAATGGCGAGTGAATCTCGGTAGCACCCTCCTCCAAAATTTCATCAGTATCCATTTGCTTGCCAACTGAAAATTAAAAAAATAATTTTGTTCAGTTAACACATTCATAACGGGTATAATAGTAACTGGACCAAGCAATGTCTACAAAAACCAATTTACAGACCATTCGTGCTCTCATTTACAAATTATACCAATGAATCGGCAAATGGGTACTAAGCAATATAAATCGGAATTAAAACGTTACTGCACTGAAAATCCATTAACAACTATTGGCTTATATAACAACTACAAAATTAGAACATCAGTTCTTTTAAAACTAAAAAACCCACTACGAGCAAGAAGAACCATATGTTTAAAAAACTCAAAAAATAATGTTGGCCTAGACTTCTCCCATCCCATCCTCACCTACTTCCATGCATTAAACTCAAGTTACAAAAAAAATAACTGAAGAAAACATGCCACCTACCCCCCCCTCTCTCTTCCTTATCTCATCGAGCTACCCACACTTGGGCTACCCGGCTCCTCACGCACCCTACACTCGGGCATCAAACCGCGAGCAACCAGCCTGTACAGGCCCGAGAGAGAGAGAGAGAGAGAGAGAGAGAGAGAGAGAGAGAGAGAGAGAGAGAGAGAGAGAGAGAGAGAGATGTGTAATCGCTGTTAGGTGGGCCGGAAATGCATGGAGAGGCTCCCTCCTTCAACCAATCAAACTGAGTTTTCTCTGTAGGTTTTCAAGGCGCCAGAGATGAGGAAGCCAGGCGGATTTGCAGCATGCATTGAGAGTTTTTTCTATTGTTTTTTTTTTTAGTTCTTTGATGCAGAAAGCACAAGGGCACAATCATCTACTGTTTCTTTGCAAATTACCTCTGCCCTTGCTACGATTTACTGTTAGCTTTTACTTATATCTACTGGTTTCGAACATAAGCAAAGTTTCAAAGCAAGATTTGTAGGGTTTTCCCTCACTATGACTGAAAAACAGTAGTTATGCTGCCAAAATTTCCACAGAAACTGATTTTTGCAAGTTATAATGACTATTTTATTAGATAACACTAGTACTTGAACCAAACCATTCCCAAGTAATGGCTTTACATGTTTCTAACTCTGCAAACAAACCGTTAGTTTGCTGGAAAATAAAGCATAAGCCTGTGATTCCACAATAAGCAGCCATGCAAACCTGTCAATTATCACCAACACTCAACAACCAACAGATTAGAGTATTTTTGCTTCTATTCCAGCCTATTCCCACCGTTTTAAAACCAAATCGGCTTTCAAACAGGCAATGGACAGCATTCAAAATACAATAACCGTTCATAAGAAGAATAAGAGACTGTAGGAAAAAATCCAGCCAACCAATAAAGTAACTTGTTGCCTTCACAAAGATGCTAACCACAGAGTAAACGACAACAATAGAATTGACACAGAATTTCTTCCAAGAAACCAATTCGAAAGCACAAAAACGAACCAATTGTGAGGTAGTGCACTTACCACAATTGATTGCAATTCGAAAAATATTTCCAACGGGAAGAAAATCCCACAATTCCACCGTTTGTTGCTTACTCCGTCGGATTCTCGAGGGAATGTCGAGATTTTCACTCAGCACTTAGATCGGAATTCCAATCTTTCGCCATCTTGGCACATCTTGCAGTGTATCCCCTTATAGTTTCTCCGGGCGGTAAATCCTGCTTAGACTGGCTCTGATACCAATATAAAGTCCACACAACAGGATTCTAGCCTAAGCATACCATACAGAGCAACAACACAAGGGAACAGGTGGAGGTTAAACCAACCCAACCAAACCTAGGTCGTACGGATCTAGCCCCCAAGCTATGGATCAATCGGAGTCATGGAAAGAGGAGTCACACCAGCAACATGTAGCTACTAATTACAAATTCAAGCTTACACTAGTGAGAGCCCAACATGTATACTTATACCCTCCAAGGCCCATGCACCACTAGTAGTGCACTGTGACACCTCACTGGACACCTCTGCAGCCTATCTGGGCCACGTCATCCAGTTCCCTAATGACTCATTGATAGACCCATACCAACTCCACCACCATGTGTTTAGGCCTACAACCATTAATTATGACCATGTACACATAAGGGCCCCAATTCCCTTATCGTCACAGTAGTTGCACAGTGGCAGAATTGGCTAGTATAGGTGACTAACTTTGTTTTGAGTGATGCCATGTCAACAATCAATTTCGACAACTAGTCGAGTTGAGGGGTTCGACTCTTTCGAGTTCGACTCCTTTGAGCCTCGACAATTCGACTTTGACTATCGCGTGGACCTATCTTCAAATTTTCGTATATTTTATGATCTAAGATTTGTTTTGTAAAGCTTTATCATATACGTGATGGAGTTTTTGAAGCTATGCAACCTATGCAATCTAGTTATGGCAAGTGCATGGATTGCCATAGAGTCATTTTAGCCCATCTCTGACTTTCTTGAGATACCACATCAAATAATGGCCTATCATTAGTTACTCCATGGAATGTTGTGGAAGTCTACATTTTTTGAGAATGAGATTGCCAAATTTTCTCGAACTCGAAATACATCCCTTGCAATAGCCAAGTTGGATAAGAGTTGCTGCTATGTTGACATTGAATTCTGAATCTTGGTTGTTGCAAATAATAGATATCGTGGAGGCTTGTGCTTCAATTTTGGTTTGACCTTTCCAAAGATGTCCCATTTGTACACCATACTTAAAATGATGCCAACTTACCTAATTAGGGATGCAAAAATATGTTGCAATACTTCCTCTACAAATAAAATTAGTTTTTAGATGCATCTTCCACAAATAAGATGAACATATAATCAATCAAAATCAAGGGTGTAGTTAAGGGTCCCACCCTTATCCGCGGGTGAGAAGCCTCAAGCAATCTCCACCTTCAATGAGAATACGACTCTTAACTTCATCCCAAAGTGGTGGGCTTTTCAATGAGAATACGACTCTTAACTACACCTCAGAGTGGTGGCTGTATGGGCTCTTCCAAATCCCCACAATACCCCCAAGTGGTGGTTGATTATAATTTATGGGCTTCTCCAAATCTCCAAGTGGCTGTTTATATGTATTTGGATGGGCCACTTTTCTATGCAGCATGTCGATGACGTGACCCATGATAGACTACGTATCCGTGGCCTAACGAAAAGCATAAAAACAGTGTTGATCCAACAACGAATGTACATACAAATACACCTACAAATACACATCCCCACACCGAGAGACCCGTCCGCACATACATATGTATAAACATTACGAGATGATGATGAAGATAAATATATAAAAGAAGCCCCACAATCTCCAATTGCAAGTCTCACAAGCATCAAAGCATCAACACGGGACCTCTTCATGAATATTCCAAGGAAGCACCTCTTCAAATAATTTGGTGGAATAATAGCAGGCCCTGCCAAAAGTGGGGGCTCAGGATCTCCTCCTCTTCTGCCTGGGGCAGCCTCGCCTGGGCAGGACAATCCTTCCTCGTATCTTATCTACTGAGTTGGAGCAGCAGCAGTCAGCTGCTGTTCTTTAAGGTATAGTGGATCGACCTATCTACTTATCGATGGTGGGCATGGCTCATGTCAGTGGCACGCCCTCAGCTATATCAGCAGGTTCGGGAGTTTTCTATCTTTAATTCCTCCAATTCCTCACTGTGCTGATTAGGGTAGGGTGCCTGTTTCTGTGGATCGTCTGAGTGATTGATTTCATGAATTGAGGCTGTTCATTTGGTTTGTTTCGTCTTTTTCAGTCCTTGTTAATCTGCTGGCTCTAGCAAGGCCAGAAGTTATAGAGGTCAGAGCTTTGGAATGACAACGGCGCACAGATTAGGTGACAGGGCATGACATTGTATTTTGAATTTAGATTTGCGAAGTTGAGCTCTGATTTTATGGTCTTTGTTTCTAGTGGTGGAGATTCATGCATGCATTTGCCATTTTCGAAAAAGTGGAAAAGCAGGGTTCTAAGAAGTGTGCAAAAAATAAACAATGCCAATGCTTTTGATCAGTCAGAGGAGCTGTTTTATAATGTAGAAAAAATGAATTTGAATGCACAGGAATAAGCATTGCACGCTCCTGCGGGGTTTGTGAGAGAGATGGCATCCATGGGGCGCACGTACCGTTGCACACTGGTCGGAGCCCATATTCCCGAGGGAGTAGTAGAAGCCTATTCACTGCTAGAAGAAGAATGAAGAGCAGGTGTGTTCTCTTGGTTGTGTAGGTTTTTCGAGCAATTCTGCTTGACACTCATTCTGCAAGCTCACAGTTGCAGTTATCATTATTGTAGTCTGGAATGCTAGAATTTTCATTTGGCTTACACATTCATTAATAACATATGCTTTTGTGCGAATGATGAGAAGGGAAGGGGTAAATAAATCTGATCAGTCGCTAAGCTCACTCATTCCGAAATCATTTATTATCACGATATTAGGCCTTTAGACAGCAATGACATGAACACACAATCTGATTTCAAGTTTTCTTGACTGATACAGACTTGACATCTCTTCTTGGTGGCTCATGGTTTAGATTGAAATTTTACTTATAATTCAACATCCAGTAAGATGGCATTGATGGTTTAGGCCTTTGGGGCAAAGTCCAAGGCTTGTTTTGCATATTTATGGTGCAAAGTATGTTTGGGGACACAAAAGGTTGACTATCAGTTGTGATGAATATGTTGGCTTCATGGTAGACTCTGCATTTTGAATTAACAAGTGACAGAAAAGGTCATATTTGGTGCTAACGGGTTATACAGAGAAAAAAACTCTAGAGTGCTCAAAGACTTTACATACCGTCCAATTGCTGTTAAAAATGAAATGTAAGTTTTCCTTGTTTTTTCCATGAGGAATTAGGGACTTTATTTGATTTGCTTTGCTCTTTAGTGCTAGCCTTTATAATGACTAATTGTGCCCTTCACCTTCAAAGAAGTGATAAAAACTCAAAAGTGTTGGTTGTTGTAGAAATGTATGAAAGCTAATGTGGACATATGTTTGCGTGCTGACGATCTGAGTAGGAACACCGTAGCATTTGGTCCAAGCTATGCATGATGAAGCTGATGGGGTAAAACTTCGTGGGTGGACTCCATAGGGTTGAAGATTTCATGTCCTTTTTTATATCTAGATTGTCCCAGACATAACATTGATGTATGCTAAGAACATAAAGCATTTGAAAGCTGCACTAATTTAAACACGTCGACAATATCCAACTTCTTTGTGGATACCAAGGCATCATCCAAACTCATTAGAGGGTTACAACAAAAACGTTTTTCTAATAGTAGATGCACCTCATTAAAGTTTTGACTGATCTCTTATTCTATTGAGATTATTGTGCATGAATCCTCTTGCAAATTTACATGAAAAGAAGAAAAGAAACATTGGAAGGATAATGTTGTGCACAAAACAAGGTTGGAAAATATTGCAGTTGGAGAAAGATCTTCATGAGTTTTGAGCTTTTTTTGGTGACATGTGAGGGAAGGCACATGATATGAATTCAAACTACATCCTATCGACAAAAGTGACAATATGGATATATGCCATTGCAATAGAGGGTATGATAGTAGTGAACATTTTTCAACGAAGTTCATAGAGTTTTGTAAGGATCAAGAGGAAAACTACAATCCCTACTCACCACAACAAAATGGAGTTGCGGAACGGAAAAATAGTTCAATTGTGGAAAGGGTTACCAAGTACCATTTGGGTAGAAGCTTGTAGGCATGACGTCTCACATTCCGAAGTTAGTGGAGTAGGACACCCTATGAAGTGTTTACTTTAAGAAGACTTAATATTTCACATTTGAGAGCATTTGGTTGTGATTCTTATGTGCATATTGTTGATGAGACATGAAGGAAACATGAAAACAAAATTGGTCAAGTGTATTCTTCTTCACTATGATGAGAATGCTAAAGCTTATAGGTTTTTTGATAGGGGTACACAAAAGCTTATTATAACAAAGGATGCAACTTTTGATGAAATGGATAAGCTATATATGATATAGTGTGAACGATTTATTGAGCACAAGAGAGAATGTCTTATTTGCAAGCTCAACAAATAAATATATGGATTAAAGCAATGCACCATGGGCGTGGTACTCATTTATCAATGAACATTCAATGAAAGGGGAATGGTAAAGGATATGATAGATCCTAACCTTTACATTTCACAACATGATTCAATTCATGTGTTGATTGTTCTATATGTTGATGATTTGATCATTATTGGAAGCAATTAGATTTTGATAAATTAGATCCAATTATAATTATCCAATGCTTTTGACATGAGTGATGTAGGATTGATGCATTAATGTCTTAGCATTGGAGTGCGACAAAAAAAATGCTATTTTTCTTATTCAAAGCAAATACGCACGAGGTTTGCTTCACAGGTTCAATATGCAGGATTGTAAGCTGTTAAGCATGCCAATTGATGTAAGTACTAAGCTAATTAATTGCATTTGATGAGTTTGAGAAAGTGGATTTCTACTTGTACCTCAGCTAGTAGGTAGCTTGATATATTTGACACACAGAGGCTAATATTTAATTTTCGGTTAGTGTTGCTAGTCAATTTATGCTAAAACCTAGTCAACTGTGTTGGAAATACCTATGTCCAACCTAATTTTGGCATTATGAATCCATCTGTCATGTCAACGAAGGTTCATAATGAGGTTATCATGCTTGGCAAAGGTTATCATACTAGGAGCCACATTTTCAGTGGCTTGAAGCCAAGCGGGGGTTACTATTAGCAATGGGCATCACCTTTTTGAAACCTCATCTTTCTCCCCCCAGTTAGACTGATCCTAGTGTCTAAGCAACTATTCCAACAATATGCCCTTCCAACATTGGATTGTCTAGGGCAACTCATATTGAATTTGGAGAATATTTATTTAGCAGCTTAAAATTTTGCCTCTCAAGGCCCAAAAATCACTTTCTTAGATAGTGATCAATATAATATCACATCAAAAATTGAAGGACTAGAACTAATTTGGTGAGGAGGCCATATTCATTATTTGGATGCAAACTCACTAGTGTGATAATCTGAAACTAATTCGGGCCATGGCTGAGAGGCAACGGAGAAAAGGGACTCGGGAGAGAGTCTTTTGTTTGACATTGGTGAAGCATTATATTCAGTGCCGCACAATGGTTTCGTGAGGAACTTATGGGGCCGAGATGATGCACTTTTGGTAATTAGTGAACTACGGATGTGCTGCTGCTTGTGTCATATTGTTCGACCCACATTTTAGGCACTTCACTTTGAAGTTAATCCGGTGTCAGATCAGCATTCGGAACACTAGGGTTTACGATGGCAGAGATAACTTCAAGCTGAGATCAGCCTTCAATTTGGACCACAACTGCTCTGGTTAAAAAGAAAAAAGAAGCTTCAAAACATGAATATACGCTGCCGTTGGTTTTGACAATTGAATTTTTTTGGCTCCCTTGTAACTGTTGTAATAATTTATCAATATTGACATTTTACAATGTACATGCTCAGTAAGGTCAGTTTTGTTTGGAAGGTTGTTTGGGCATGCATTGGACCGATATCCTGCCTGTGATAAAGAACTTGTTCATCAAGTTCAAGCACATGTAGCTGCAATTCACTCAGCTTCTCAGTCTGATGCATTTAAACAATGCAACAAGTTGGGCTACCACCCATTGGAAGAACTTTCTCAGTCTGAGAAGAAACAATTAGAGCAACAGCAGCATGGAAAGCTGACAGATGCAGAACTAGCCCGAACTATTGCTGAAGTATGTGACATTTCTTGAACTATTTTGAATGCTACTTTCAGGCACAATTGCTAAAAATTATGTGATATTAAGAGCTACATGGTCTAAGGACTAGTGGTGGTTGATTTTTTGCATAGCATCTATTGTCTTGAAGATAAAGTTTCAAGTCTGTTGTCGCTGTTGTCTTTTTCTTAGGTAAATTCCACGGCGGTTCTTCTTGCAGCCTTCTCGCCTCGAATTTCCGTTCTGGGTACAGAGGTTCATTATCTAGTTGATGAACAAGGAGGTCTGTACATATTTACATTGGCACTTCCACATGCTTTTGATTGATTACCTACATGGCACAAGTGCTGTGTTTTCTAAAGGTTTTACACAAATGATTTATTATGTGATGCTGTACCTGAATTTTTTACCAGGTAAGAGGTCAATTTTGATCTTTGTACTGTGACATGGGCAGACTTTTATTTTGGAATTGACAATGACAATGAGTTTTTGCGAAATATTCCATCAAGTCCAACATGCTCGGTAACAAACTAGGCCCTTTGGTAGGTATAATATCAAAAACTGTCCTTGATCAATTGATTGGTTGAGCTGATAGGCTACTCCAGTGCGTCATAGTTTTAGCATTTTGAGTAATAGATATCGTCTTGATGTTTGTTGCAACCTGAATAATATATCATCATATGCAGGTTCTTATTGGGATAGAGAACCTAGATGACATAATGATTTCTGATCTCTTTTCTGTTAACGACGACGAACTTGACACGGAACTTGACACGGATGAGGAATCGGAGGATGAAGGTGACGAACTTAGTGAGGTATAACTGCTCATGTTGCTAGTACATTTCTTTTTAAAATAGCCGTGTTGCATATATGTGACCCTTTTTGTATGTGTGTACATGCCTGTAGTCAAGCAAATAAATGTTACTATAGACACATGTGAAAGGCTGTGGAATATGAGCTGTTTCTCAGAATGGTGGTATTACCACATAAATGCAATATACTGAAGATTGGTTTAAGACTTGCTACTCTTTAGGATTGGGATTTATTGATACTGGATGATGCTGAAGAAGACTCTCTCAGCTCTTCAGAAAGTTGGGGAGGTTTGAAGACACTCAATAACGTTCATCCTATGAATTTTGCGTCTAAATTGTCTGAGGTATATTTTCATTTGGGATTCACATATAAAGTCTGAATGGAGACCTCTATCTCCTTCTTGAACTTGATTCCGAACTTTAAACAGTGAACTAGCCGGTGCCGGCTGCTGCTTTGTTGTTATACTTGATCTAATTATTTGGAAAGTTTAGGGACTTCTGCAAGATCTGATCAAAATAGTAGTTTAGGTTTATTATGCCTGGTTCTGTTTGGAAAGCTCATAGGAGTAAATTCGAGTCAGATGGAATTTGACAGAGTTCTTTGTAAATCTCATAGAGAATGAGATAGAATGTGTCACTTCAGGAAATCAATCTTGAAAAAGAGGAGGTTGTATCTGTAAGCTTGCTATATGTTTTTTTTGGGGAAAAAAATGGAACAGACAGCATGTGTAAATGGTGTGTTGTAGTTGTAGTTTTTGTTGCAAATCCAAGTCAGTTGTTTTTTTGTTTGTGCTGGGTAACAAGATCTGGGAGTTTTTATTTGGTTTATTTGAAAATTGCTATGAAATCTTTTTCACTGAAATAACCGCTTTGGCTTAACTTGAAGAAAGAAAGATGGGAAGCATTGGTACCACCACATCACATCATTATTTGTTTTGGATCTTATGCAGATTAAAGCTGACTACCAAGCTACTGTATAAACTAAGCAGATTAGTTGCCAGATAATCGACTATCACTGGTAGCAAGCTAGGGTTGGAGGCCCATCAATAACCATGTAACTCATAAGGTCTACAAAAAATTCCAGCACATAAATGACGGACCAGCCTATAGCTCTGCTCTCCTAATAAGGCAGTCCTGAATGGCAGTGCAAAGAGAACGATGATGCAAAAAATAGAAATTGCTTCAAAAGTTGCATATACTGAAGAAGATGCCAGCTAGACCTAGCTATGGAGTATCTTAACTGCAATAGTCCTGAATTGCAAGACCTAGCTATGGAGTATCTTAACTGCAATACTAGATCAACCATGAAAACTTGAGAAGTTTAGCTAAGGAAAACATCAAACAGAGGGGAAATTGCTTAAGCACCTCACAACACCAAAACTTAGAAGAGTGAATTGCTAGAGAGAGAGAGAGAGAGAGAGAGAGAGAGAGAGAGAGAGAGCGAGCGCACGCGCTTTATTAATGGTTTTTAAATGCCAAAAGCCATATGAGACCAAATAAGTACCTCTCAAGTGTGATAAGTACTAGAAGGAGCATATAAATGTCTCGAACAACAAACAAACATCTACTAGATAAGAGGATATCAAAACTAGTAGATAGATAGATCTCTACTCTACTCTCATAATACGTGAGTATGAGAAATGATACAATATATCAAACATAGCTGTACATAGAGAGAGCAGGGTGTGGGTCCCTCCTAGACCTCTATGACGCAAGCATCTCATGTGCATGCATGGAATGTATAGGCGGCAACTATATGATTGAGCTACTTGGCCAAGCGGGCCACTTACTCTAATTTTGTTAAATCACAAAGAGGGGGCCCCATTTATTTATAGTTGAGATGCCCCATGAGTAATATACAACTTACAATAGCATTTGTGCTTTAGCCAAACAACGCTAAGACTATATACTGTAGAAGCCACCAAATGTATATACAGAGGTTGTTACTGGACCACTGGAATTTAAATGCATGCTGTTTGTAAATTTCAATCCTATTCGAATGGACCATGAATGTTACACAAAGGTTCTAAAATGGAGAAGAGAACCAATGCATGTGGAAAGAACTCTGCTGTATATAATGAACTTCTATGTCAGCCTTAAAGACCATGAATGCCACGTGACGAGACTTGAAGACCAGCAGTGCCAATTAACAATAGGAGAAAGTGGGATCCCAGGCTATCTAAGTGGACCATGAAGGCGAGGTAGGTTCAACTAGAATTGGCTTTTAAAATACACATAGCACCCTAGCTAACCGTATGGACCAGGCATACAATATGATTATAGGAATAGCCAAATTCAAATATACCACCGAAGTGAACTCTGTGAGTATCAAATGACTTCGTATATAAGACAAGAGGTAGATGTACCTGTGTAGAGATTGAATGCTTTACAATCATAGAAATATATTGCACAAAAGGACAGCAAAAAGAATCGAGATCATGTATAAAAGGGCAGCTTTGATGAAAGTTATCATATAGAATGAGAGTATTTTCAGAACAGTCACATTTAGGAACTGCAGAGCAACATGTGCCTCTAACTAAGCTGTGCGAACCAAAAGATCAGTGAGTGATTTGCCAAGGTGCATTCTATCAAGCGCCATCCCATTGAAGTAGGACTTAGCTCTTCCCTAGTGAGGCATAGAGGAATCCATACTTGGCAATCTGACTCACTTCCAAACAATTTTAACTTTTATCATAGGTTGCGTACTACATAGTTACAAGAAAACCAGTTCCACAAGCAAGAATCTATAGCATCGGACATGTGAGTAGTATTACCTTCCTCTTGGAACAAAGATGTTTCTCCAACTCATTGATCTTACTTGTCATTGGGGATGCCGTTCCTTCCAATATCTGGACTTTCTGCTTGAGAACCATATTATCTTGGATTAACGTTGTCATTGTCAGCTTAAGCTATTGTGCTTCGAGTCTTAGGGCATCCACTTCAGCTTTCAGATAAACTTCAAATGCTTTTCTTGGTGTGTATATATCTTCTGCAAAGAGAGGGATGTCATCAGTCAAAGGATTGGCAGATGAGGAAGAGGAAGAAGGCAGCAAGAATGCAGAGGCAGCAGATGAGGAGGCAGTAGATGAAGGAGGCAAGATAGTGGCAGCAGGAGGAGGCAATAGAGGGGTAGGAAGCAACATTGTTGCCCCGCTGGCTATAGGCAGCGCTGCTTGTGTGGCTGCTGCCTCAGGTTGCATGGCTGCCAGCGATGGAGGGGGGGCAGCAGCTGCCTCTGATATCAGCGATGGTGGGGCAGCGACTGCTTCTGCTGCAAGCAATGGAGGTGGGGAGCGGGGTGGAGAACGGAGAAGATGGTGGCAGAAGGCAAGGTGGCCTAGACAGAGAGAGAGAGAGAGCTTTATTAATTTCTTTTACATGCCAAAAGGCATATAAGATGAATGAGTACATGTCAAGTATGTGACACAATGGGGAGCGTATGAAATGTCTTCAAAATAGTAAAGAAAAATAAGCTAAGTGTATCTGCAAAATCTGAATGTATCTAATATATGATTGCAAACACAAACCATAGTTTTGGGAAACGTTTCCCACCCTAAAAACGCAGCCCCCTCGGGAAACAAGAAACGGGAAACGTTACACATCATATGACATGTAATTTAGAATCTAGATACTATAGAAAATTCTTGTAGCAACAAGTTTTGAGAAAAATCATAGCTTGCTGTCCAGGGATCCTGTTTTTTGAGAAAGAGCGTTTCTAGTGAAATTCATGATTGTTTCCAGCTCGAATCTGAAAAAAAGTTTGTGGCAGACCTTCCAGCAGGATTTTGACCTACTTCAGGTGAGATTCCGGCCATTTTCTTCCCAAAAAGAGGTGTTTTGGGAAACCAACGCTTCCTAGGGGGCGTTCCCCAATACTATGAATGATAATGCAGAAAAACTGAAATCTTCACTATGTAATAAAACCACCATGTGGTATTAAATTTAAAGCTTTTCATAAAGTTTCAAATTTGACTCTAGGCAACGCCTTAGTGAAGAGGTCCGCAATATTATCCTCTGTAGGACAATACTCAAGTAAAATGTCGCCATCATGAAGTCTCTCCCGAACAAAGTGATAATGGATCTCGATGTGCTTCGTCCTCGCATGAAAAACAGGATTCCGTGCAATGGTGATAGCACTCTGACTATCACTCAAGGTAAGAGTGGCTGAGGGCTTGCCAAACTTCATGTCAACAAGTAGTCTTCTCAGCCATAAACACTCCGTTGTGGCTGAATATATCGCTCTATATTCTGCCTCACTAGAAGAAGTAGCAACAGTGCGCTGCTTTTTACTTGACCAAGAAATTGCAAAATTTCCATAGAAAAAGCAATGTCCACTTGTAGAGCGTCTAGTGTCTTGATCTCCACCCCAATCCGAGTCACTAAAACCAACCAAACATGCATCATCACAAGCAGGAAAAACCAGTCCATGACTTTTTGTTCCTTGAAGATATCGAAAGATCCTCTTCAACGCTTTCCAATGTGATGTCATCGGGGCATGCATGAATTGACTCATGAGTGAGACACTATAAGAAATGTCCGGTCTTGAATTACATAGGTAAATGAGACAGCCAATAGCTTGACAATATAAAGTAGTATCAAATGGTTCACCATCACCTTGACTACTTAATTTCAGGCTTGTCTCCATAGGTGTAGCAATCGGCTTGCAATCTTCCATCTTGAACCGCTTCAAAATCTGCCCAATGTAGCGTTCTTGAGAGATGAAAATTCCAGCCCCTTCTTGTACAAATTCAAGACCAAGATAAAAGTCCAATAGGCCTAAATCTGAGGTTTCAAAAACCATACCAAGGTCAAGTATTACGGCATTAATCTGCTGCTCATTACTTCCCGTAATAATAATATCATCAACATAAAGCAAAATAATGATGATATAATCTGAAGTATGCTTGACATAGAGAGTAGATTCGCTAGGACTATTAGTAAACCCACGATTACAAAAATAGGCATGTATCTTTTGATACCACATCCTCAGGGCTTGCTTCAGTCCATAAAGTGCCTTCTTGAGAAGACAAACTTTATCTTCTTGGCCTTCAACCAAAAAAACCAGCAGGTTGTTGAAGGTACACTTTCTCATTGAGATCACCATTGAGGAATGCTGTTTTTATGTCAAGTTGTCGCAAACGCCAAGCAAAATGGGCAGCCAAAGAGGTTACTACCCTCACGGTAGTCATCTGAGCAATAGGAGAAAAAGTCTTCTCATAATCAATCCCCTTTTGCTGAGCATAGCTTTTGGCAACAAGCCTTGCCTTGTACCTTTCAATGGTACCATCAGCCTTATACACTATTTTGTATACCCATTTAGAACCAATTGCCTTCTTCCCATGAGGAAGATCAACAAGAACCCAAATCTGGTTCTTCATGAGTGAGTCATACTGATCTTGCATCGCATCCTCCCAACATTTTACTCCCTTGGCCTGCTCATACTTCCGCAACATCTCCATGAGATGTAAGAGCAAAATCTGAAAAATCAGCATAGTCCACTGATTTTGTAGAGGCACGTGTCTTTCCATTATAAAATGAGCTTACTTTGCTGTCCCGCAAAGTCGACAACAGCCACCGTGGGACTGTTTTGGGCTGTCCAACAACCATGTCTCTTCTTGCAATTTGCTGTCCAAGATCTTCCGACACTACACTTGGTTGTCCAAGATCTTCCAAAACTGATCTTTGCTGTCCAACAGTTCCTGCAAGCTGATTATGAGCAATAATGGGCGGTTCTTGATGTACATTAGGCTCTAAACTTGATGAGGTGTTGGGCAGTTCGAAACTGGTTGATTGCTGCCCCTCATCTCCAGCAATAGAAGATGGTACCAAATCTGGAAAAACTTCAACATCCACACTATGTGGGCTGTCCGCCTTCAAGATATGAGTTGGGGCCACATCTAATGAATTCTTTTCATCAAAATGCACATCACGACTAACAATAATCTTGTTAGTGCTCAAATTAAACAGCCTATAGCCTTTGCTTTCACTACTATAGCCAACAAAAATGCATTTAACTCCTTTATCCTCAAGCTTTGCATGAAGTTTATCCAGAACAAAAGCATAAGCCGTACAACCAAAAATGCGCCCATACCAAACTCCATAAGGAGTTAATACTTTCAATGCTTTAGTAGGACAACGATCGCTTATGTATGCTGCCGTTATAACCGCTTCAGCCCAAAACTTGTGAGGCAGCCCCTTTGCTTTGAGCATGCAACGGGCCATCTCCATAAGTGTGCGATTCTTTCGCTCGGCAACACCATTTTGTTGAGGCGTATAGGGAGTTGTCATTTGATGTAGAATTCCCTTCTCTCGAAGAAATGCACCGAACATATTCTTAATGTATTCCCCTCCTCGATCGGTGCGTAGGGTCTTCAAAGAATGCCCAAACTGATTTTCCACCATTGCTAGGAAATGTTGAAAAACTTCCGATTTAGCCTTCATAGGATAGATCCATGTAAAACGGGAAAAGTCATCAATAAAAGTCACAAAATAGATGCAAATTCCAATGGATTCGGTCCTCATTGGACCACAAACATCACTATGAACCAAATCAAATTTATCAAGAACCCTTATAGCTCCATCAATTGGAAAAGATTTTCTCTGAAACTTTCCAAGTATGCACCCCTCGCATACATGCCCTTCCGGCTGCTCAATAGTAGGAAAATCTTCTACCATATTAAATGTCTTCAGCTTCTTCAAACTTGCAAAGTTGAGATGTCCAAACCTTGCGTGCCACAATTCAGCCAACTCCAATGATTGTGATGTAGAAGCAACAAGACATATAGAGGGAATTCGTCGCTCATAGGTATCCATAATGAATAAGCCAGCATGCATTGTTCCCCAAACAATAATCAAGAGAGATAATTTAGGATCCTTGACAAGATACTTATCTTCTCAGCAACTAGTCCTTGCTTCAACATAGTTGAAACCGAAAGAAGATTCTTCTTGGTTCCCAGAACATGAAGCACATTCTTAATGTACTTTTCTTCACCATTAGGCAGAATGATGGCTACAATTCCAATTCCATGAATAGAATAAGATGCATTATCCGCACATTGTACCTTGCTTCCATTTTGCACTTTCACTAATTTAGTGAATGCTTCGTTGCGAGAAGTCATATGACGAGTAGCACCACTATCAATCACCCACTCAATGGGCTGAAAATCAGCAAGTTGCAAAACAGAATATGAATTCCTCATAGACGTAGAAGTACTAGTAGAAGCAATATTAGACACAAAAGCATAGTCTTGGTCGAAGAGATCACCACTAGGTTCAAGCTCTTGCTCCAAAGTAGCAAGTGAAGCACTAGTATCAATTCCTTTACTCGCCTCTTTCGCAAGATTCTTCTTACAATCCTTGATAAAGTGCCCATACTTCTTGCAATAATGGCACTTCCCTTTCTTCTTTGGAGTGTTGACATCTTGACCTCCAATGGGCTTGTGCTCATCCTTGGAAGGAGGCTTCCCCTTTCCTTTTGACTTGCCTTTGCCCTTGCCTTTTGTGAAGAAAGCTTGATCTTGTTGAGTGTCACCCGCAAAATTTTGCCTCATTTGCTCCTCTTGAAGAAGCAGGCCAACAAGTTCATCAAAGGAGAGTTGATGTCCCCTAAGAGAGGTACTCAAAGATGAAACAAACGGAAGATAAGAGGAAGGTAATGAGTTGAGAGTAATGGAAACAAATTGAGCATCCTCAATTGTCTCATCAATATTGAGAAGCTCCTCACGAAGATCCCAGCTTCTTGAAAATTAGGTTAACTTCGATTGAAGCTACACCGAAACCCAATTAAGAAGCCAAATGGTGTGATCAACACACACTCCAATAGGGCTGTTGAAAGCGCCCTACTGCTTGCTGAGAATCTGCAAATTTCCAGCCACAAGTTGACCTAACCCTGAATAGGGTTTGCTGAATACAAAAGTAGCAAGATAAGGAGACACCACAACCAAAAATCAGTAGCAGATTTTTGGGTGCCCTCCTCCAAACAAAACTTGCTGAAAATTGGTTGCATAAAAATCAGATTTGAGATTCTGATTTTTGGGTGCCACAAATTGCTCCTCCAAGATCTCCGATGGGCGCCCTCCTTCAACCTGAAAAGAGACAAAAAAGCTGATCCAAACTGCACTTGGAAAGATCAGCAAGATGCTGAAATTTCAGAACAAAAAGTAGAGAAGCTCCTCTTTTGGTAGGGCGCCAGCATACATGCTTGCTGCAGATCCAATAGCTCTGATACCATGTAGGAAAGCAAGAGTCAAGTCACCAAGATCTAGTTATCAATCAATCTCCACAAGAAACAAGAGAGAAGAGGCTGGGCACCCAACTCTAAGAGAGAGAGAGAGAGAAAACGACAACAAGAGCAATGGAGAGCAATGCTTAGCCAAACTGAAAAATGTGACACAATAAGCCAATATGTACTCTACCTACTTACTGACTATAGGGCACCCCCAAAAGTCATGATAGGGCCCCTAAACCAAATTAGACCCATACGGACCCATGAGTCAGTACATGACCAAAATTGGGTCCAACTGAATTTAAGACAAACTTAAGATGGCCTAAATAACTAAATACCCATGGTTACACAAATTTTGACCTTTTGGGTCAAAGTAACCTGTGGATTAACTTCAGCATAGTCATTTATTTCTAACAAAGTATGTGTCTCCGGTCTCTATGGCTCAAAGTGTCACGATCAGTCTATGATCTTCTGCGAGAGAAGAAGGATGTAATCTGGACTTGCATGTTGGAGTGACTTGGTTGGACTGGCTGGCATAAATCATGTTGTAATAAAAGCATCTCCAAGACCATGAGTGCAACACAACGTGGATCATCATATGCTATGATAGATCTCAATGAGACAGGAGCATCCTGGAAGGGGTAGTGATGTCGTCCTCTGATCTCATAATAGACTGGGCATCTGAATAAGAAGTGATCTTGAGACTCGATCGATAGAGAACATAACTGGCTAGTCCTCTCCTCCTAGGGGGTACCTTGAAAACGTCCAATCTCAATCTCGAGTTGATGTGATGAAACGCGGAGTTGGCCTGATGAGAATCTCAAACCATGAGACAATCCCGAATCCAGGTAGCCTTGCCATACTCGCCTAAGATATGCTCGATATAGGAAACGTCTTATGTAGTCATGAGTGTCTATTGGATGGTCAATGAGGGAAATGCCAAGCGTATCAAGTAAATGAGAGGCCTGACAGAACCAGGATAGTTGGTAATCCTGACCATGAAGACATTGTGTGCTGCTTGTGTGTTATCTTTGCTCATCCACGGGAAATGCCTTGACTCATTGTAAATATGTGATAAGCCAGAAGATAGCATCAAGTTGTATAGGTGGGATTACAAACTCAGCCAGAATGATCTGACATGGGACGAAGGGCTTAGCCCATATCATACATGACTGCATGAGGATCTACAAGCATGAGACGTTGGTCCAATATGAGGAAGTGAGACTTGTGCACCATGCCTCTGTTGCATATGATGCGGGTAACAATGGTGTCAAACAACCGACACTTACTCAGGGCATCCTAAATAAAGTTCTGAAAACAAAACCTCTCACATAGACAAGAGAGGCGTGTCCCTTCCAAAGTCTAACTGTAGCTGCCTGGGGTCTCAAAATATAGGACCAGTAAAAAGAACCCCTAAATAAGTGTAGGATGATACCACCTGTAATGTCCGTATGTCAAGGATAAGCTCCTATCTCAACATGAAGGCCTTGGATGTATTGAAGACCATAGTCTTCTTCTTCGTAGTATTAGACCCCCAAACCCCATCTGGAGCAAAAAGCATGAAGACAATCCAACTACCGTTGGAGGCCTTCTCTAGTCATGGAGACTAGAGCCACATTGTCTGCGTAAACTAGGATAGCAATTAGAATATCCCCAAGATTGCATCCACCACACTGCTCAATGACTCTCTCAAGCTCATCAATATATATTCCTAATAAGGCGGGGGAGAGGGAGAAGCCCTTCTTCACCCCAATAGTACTCCCAATATGCGCTAATATGCCTGTGTCACTCCGAAAGCAGCCAAGAACTTGTCAGAATT
Organism: Diphasiastrum complanatum; assembly: GCA_029204225.1. Lineage (NCBI taxonomy): Eukaryota > Viridiplantae > Streptophyta > Lycopodiopsida > Lycopodiales > Lycopodiaceae > Diphasiastrum > Diphasiastrum complanatum. The sequence continues at coordinate 4,908,747 of CM055092.1, read as the reverse complement.
CGTGATACAAATTCTAGATGGAGTTACTAGCACTCACACAAACCAAGCATAAAGATTAAAGAGAATTCAGATTATAGGAGAATTGAGCAAAGCTCTAACATATTGGAATGATCTTGTGGTAGGGCGCCAGCCTACATATATAGTTTCTCTAATCTATGTGAAAAGCTAAAAGCCTAAATGCCCGTGTCACTTCGAAAGCAGCCAAGAACCTGTCAGAATTTGTGATACAAGTTCTAGATGGAGTTACTAGTCCCACTAGCACTCACACAAACCAAGCATAGAGATTAAAGAGAATTCAGATTATAGGAGAATTGAGCAAAGCTCTAACATATTGGAATGATCTTGTGGTAGGGCGCCAGCCTACATATATAGTTTCTCTAATCTATGTGAAAAAAGCCTAAAGCAAATAGTAAAAGAGCAAAAGCTAATTGCTAAAATTACTACCTATATTGGGTAAAGACCCAAGGTGAATTTCTAAGATAGATCCTAATCTAGTATTAGTGTGCCCACCTATGTGCATAAGCAATAAAAAACGAATTTACTATAAATAATAATGGCCCCTATAATAGCACGCAGGCATGGCCAAACTATCATAAAGGGGTATCAAATAAACATTAATTCTTAACACTCCCCCTTAATGTTTACTTTGTTATCTATTACTCCTAGAAGTTCTCTAAAATACCATAATGCTTATATTGGGTCCAGCTTGGGACACACAATTTAGGTTTCCTAAATTGGTTACAGTCACTGAAATTGGAGCCAAATAAACAATTTGGTCTTTTAGGGTTTTAACAATTACCTTCAAACTTTAATCAACATATCCATATTTCAATGTTTTGCAGTACTCATTTTTTTGCATGCATCATGTATTTCACTTAAATTGCTTTCTTTGAAATTTGCTATAAAGAGATTCTTTGTTCAATGGATGTTCTTTTTCGACTTTCTAGCTTAACATAGAGCGTCTGAGCTTTGCAAGTTCATATTCTACAAGTGGCCAATCTCCTTTGTGCCCATCTCCAGTGCAACCCTTGTAGCCGACCACTATAATTTTTTGGACCTTGTGGTCATTCTGATGTATTTTTTTGGGATCTGTTTAAGCTGGAATGAATAGGAAATATGTCAAGATGTATAGGCATAAACGTTTACCATGTTTTTGTCTGTCCTCTTAGGTATGGCTCAATCTAAATAGTACTTGATGTGTAATTTTTGTCCATTGCAGACTGCGACAAGAGATTCGAGAATGTCGATGTACAAACCATCAAAAAAACTTAAAATTACTGGCGTTGTACGACAGGTGACGAAGGAAGAGGAACCATACATCAGAAAGCTATGGAACGATCGTCATGTTTCAGATGATGATGATGATTTTAGTGAAGATGAGGAAGAAGACAAACCAGAACATGAAGCAATATCAAGTGCTGTTGTTGTTGAAAATTTAGAGTTCTTGGATGATGCTTCCTACAATATCGGGAATAAAGAAAGAGTGACGAAAGATGGAGCTTTAGAAGCTTCAGAAGTTTTGAAACTTAAACAAGAAGAGGAAAGAAGTATGTGTTAGTAAATTATTTTTTGATAGGTTTGATGGGTCACGTTACACATTCTAGGAAAAAGATTGAATATGATCATTCTCATTATGTTTGGTGATCTTTGCTGCAGAGTGTAGAAACACTGAAGGTAGTTTGGAATTGTTTATAGATGTGGCTCTTCCAAACGAGGATATGATCACCACAGAACCTACTTTGGAATCTAGGTCCCTTGATGATGAATCGGGGTTGGAAAAGATGACATCCAGTAATGCAGAAATGGCTACAGACATCTCTTTAACTGAAGAATCTTCAGTTCCACGGCTATCTGATATAACTCCAGATGGGCCTACAATTTTGAGTGAATGGTATGAAGAGGATGAACCAGGAAGTTTATTTTATAAGCTGGAAATTTTCAGTATTGAACTGAATGCAAGCCCCGGAAATCAGGTTGGTGCAGTTGAATACAAGTTGATCTAGTTGTGCCTTGTCATGTGAGACCTTGCTCCACTATCAATCCACCATGGATCAATATCCCCTTAGAAAATGTTATTATTTTAGTTGAAGAAATAATGCTCTTTAATGTTCTGCATTGTATGATATTTTGGCAAATACTCTTGCAGAGGTCTATGCTTTCCCGATTGCTTGAATGCTATGTTTTGCTGTCCAACTTTTGTGAGCAAACTTGTGTAGGCTTCTAAAATAGCAGATTTTACAACATAATATTGCTTTCTTTGACTAGCATTTGAAACTGATGTTGCTAGATTGATTCTATCATGCATTTAATTGCTTCAGTTGACTTTTGCCTTTCTCAAGTCCTTTCTTCTCCTATTCACTTCGCTTTAAAGATTCACAGGCCTTAGGAATGAGCTCTATGTTAAGTTCTTTAATGGAATGTCACCGGTTGTTCTTGTTGACTTTTATCCGAGTGATGGTTACCCCATGACCTTTGTCCTAATTAACTATTGTAGATGTCTGATCTAGTCTAGGAATAGGCGGATGCCGATATCTCGCAATCCTCCAACACACATGTCTGTATGAACAATGTCTAGTAAATCTTTAGCTATATGCTGATGACTTGATTTAAAAGGATTCTAGTTTGCTTTCTGATAATGCAACTCTTGTAGACAGGAAGTTTGACTGGATAGTAATCTTTTATTAATAAGAACAAAAGTATTCAGGGCTTGACTCATAGCAGAATAATAGTACTGCACCCTCAATTAACCTAGAAGTCAAGCCTACCATAGATGTAAGCTGCCTTTTTATATTCGTATTTGCAGCTTGAGGAATCACATTGGTTTATTAAACCTAGCTCCTTTCCATTTGACTCAGATCAGCCATGGTGTTATTACATGTGTCAAAAGACAGATGCTCTCCAGAAGGGTTGTTATATTGTAAATATGGCTTGATATCCTCAAAGAATATATTACGTCATCTGATATGTGCATATCCTGGCATCAATTGTTTTAACTGCAAAACAAGACAAGGTACTGATCACAACATTAGCTCTTTGTACAGCGAAATTGGTATACTTTTGTTAGGACTAGTCCTGGAGGTAAGTCAGGCATTTCAACAGAAATGTTAAACCTTCTCAATCTACCCATCAATTTCTGGGATGCTTGGACTGTATGGTTTTTGTGACCTTAATTTTGTGGCAATGTTGGTAATGCCAATGTGGGTTTGTTTGATCTTCCTCATAACGGTTCCTGATTGCCAAGGAGAGAGAGAGAGAGAGAGAGAGAGAGAGAGAGAGAGAGAGAGAGAGAGAGAGAGAGAGAGAGAATTAGAATTAGAATTATATTATATTAATGTCTGTCAAGTACCCGAGGGCACATAAGACAAGTAGAAAGTACATAAAAAAAGGAACATTGTCCATGTAGGACTTATTCCTAACAGCTAAACCTTCACTAGAAAACAGAGAGAAAAACAAAGCTTAACCTCCAGCTCTGTTGAGGGTACAATATCAGTAGCTTAACCACCAGCTACACAGAGGGAAAGAGAAAACTGAAATAAGTTAGCTAACTGGCTAAGTGGATATAAAAAACTGCGTGATATGGTGAGAAGCAGGTGTTGGCCTCCGGTGAAGAGCCTTGGGCCTGGAGGAGCGAAGACGATGCTGGAGCTTCGGTCATCGTACTGGATTGTCTATCTCACTGTCAGAAGTCTCATCTCTAACCCTCTTCTGGAAAAAGTGCGTAATGTGGGACTGGCTATGATCCACCTCAGAAACATCCAATAAAAAGGAAGATCTCAGAGTAAACATCTCTCGCGATAATAAACCAACACATCTCGCATCGAGGACTTAGCCTGCTAACTAGCTAGAGTGTGAGAGGATGTGAAAGCTGTAGCAACATATCTGGATGAATCAAGCTCCGAGACTCTATGAATGAATGTGATAATCCGAAATATAGCCTCAACAATCAGTGGTGGTGAGGCAAACTCTGCCAGTATGATATCATGGGGAACTGACTGCTTCGCACGGATCATCCGGCTAAGCATAAGGATCTGCAAACGTGAAATATCACTCCAAGTATCTCTGAACAAGCCAGGACACCACGTCTCTGCTGAATATAGAGCCACTGGGGAGACAGTGGCAGAAAAAAGGCGACAACGCGTATCAGGATCATGTACGTAGTAAATAGAGGAAAACCTCTCCATCTGGACAAGAGCAGAGTGCCCCTTGCGGATCCTAGACAGTGCAGCTGGTCTAAAAGTGAGCAATGGACCAGTAAAAAGGACACCTAGGTAAGTATAAGAGGCTACTATCTCCAGTGGAAGCCCATCATAGTAGAACACTGTGTCTCTCATATGCTGTCGATTGGTGTTGAACACCATGACCTTAGTCTTACCAATGTTCACCATCAAACCCCATGTCTGGCAGAAAGTATATAAAGCATCAAGGTGCTGCTGAAGCCCAGATGCGGATCTCGATAGAAGTATCACGTCATCCACATACAGGAGAATAGGGATAATCATATCTCCACCCTCCTCCCTAATAATCCGCTCAAGATCATCAATATATAGAGCAAAGAGAGTAGGGGACAAAGGACATCCCTGCTTAACTCCCACTGTACTATGAATGTAAGAGGACCATCCATCACCATCTCGAAAACGGGCCAGCACTCTCTCATACAATGTGATGATAGCATCAATGATCTCCTGAGAAAAGCCAAGCGATGCTAAGCGCTGGAGTAAAAGGTGTCTCGGAACAGAATCAAAGGCTTTGCGGAAATCCACAAAGCAACAATAAACCCTCTGCTTTCCGAACTTAGCCTCCTCAAGATGAATATCTGGTCAGCCGTGGAGTAGCCAGCGCGGAAACCTGCCTGTCCCATAGCATGTAACCCCTCTGTCTCTGCCCGTGAGCTGACAATAGACTGTAAAACGGATCCATATAGCTTGGCCATAGTATGACTGATCATAATAGTGCGGTAGTTATCGACAATCAAAGGATCCCCGGCTTTGAGGATAGGGTGTAAAAGGATGGTGCACCACGATGTGGGGAGACCGAAGATGACAGATTGGTTAAAGATATGGGAAATGTATGGGGCAATAATGTGAGCAACTGGTTTTAGGAAGTCCATACTTAGGAGGTCAACATCAGTGGCTTTTTGGGTTTGACCATTTTGGATGGCGTTTTCAACCATGGACGGGGTAAAGAGGGTGAATTCGGAAGGAGAGAGAGAGAGAGAGAGAGAGAGAGAGAGAGAGAGAGAGAGAGAGAGAGAGAGAGAGAGAGAGAGAGAGAGAGAGAGAGAGAGAGAAAGAAAGCTTTATTAATGTCTTTTCCATGCCAAAAGGCATATAAGACTAGTAAATGTACATGTCAAGTATGTGGTAACCGTAGGAGCGTATGAAACATCTCCAAGACTATAACAGAAATACAAATCTAACTGCTATGATCTGAAACTGAAAGCTGAAACTGAAAAGGATGCGATGATATATGAAACATGTGGGAGCATATATACTGCTAACTGTCACGAATACGGTATGACACTAACATCCAACCCTGTCTCGCTGATGCTATAAAAGGATGTAATACGGGATGCAGCATGAAGGACTGCTGGTGGTCGATGACGTCGTCTAGGAAGATGAGGTCTCCTCATGATAAGTCGGGTAGCTTGTGCAGCAACATGAGTATGAGTGGAACACTGTCTCTGATCTCGGTGGGCATGTAAGTCTCCATCATCCTCATCCTCATCAGATACTAAGTCTCGTCCTCTTCTCCTGGAGAAGAAAGAAGTGATTTGCGGCTGAGAAATATGACTCCGCTTGGCTGTCTAACATAGGCCCTGTCGTAGAATAAACATCTCTCGTATCATGAGAGCGGCGCATTGAGAGTCCTCATAGGCTAGGAGGGATCGTAGGGTGACAGGCGAATCATGAAATAGACAGTGATATCTCCCTCTGATCTCGTAATACACCGGGCATCTAAAGATAAAGTGCTCCTTTGACTCCACCTCATCCAGGGAACAAAACTGACAAATCCGCTTCTCTCTTGGGGTACCCTGGAATCTCCCAGTCTCAATAGCCAACTGATGTGATGATACGCGGAGCTCTCCCAATGTAAATCTGAGGCTGTGTGACAATCCTGAGTCCAAATAGTGTGGCAAAACTGGGAACCCTACTATGTCAAGCTCAATGAAGTGAGTCCAGTAATAGGCGGGTTTAACCCCCAGCTGTCGCCTCCAAGTACGGTCGAGGTATGCTCTATATAAGAAGCGCCTGATATACTGGTGGGTGCCTGAGGGGAGCTTTGTGATGGATATGCCAAATGAATCAAGGAGGAAATGGGATGCCTGTGAGAACCATGACAGTCGGTAGCCCTGGTCATGAAGGAAGTGTGAGGAGGCAAGTGAGGCCCGTGTATACCTCGCGTCTGCATCTGGTAGATCCTGAACTCTTTGAATATATGCGATGAGTTGGAAAGCTGCAGCTATCTGAATGGGTGGAACTCTGCAAGAAGAATCTCGTGTGGAACCGAGGACTTCGCCCGAATCATACGAGCTAGCATGGTGGTCTGTAATCGTGAAATGCTGGCCTAGTGTGATGATGGAAGACTTGTACACCATGTCTCTACTGCATACAAGGCTGTGGGAGTGACAATAGTGTCAAAAAGTCGACACTTACTGCGAGCATCTCTGATGGACTTCCTGAAGCAGAACCGCTCAAGCTGAACAAGGGAGGAATGCCCCTTCCCAAGTCGAGTGGTGGCTGCTTGTCGCATGCTGAAAGTAGGACCAGAAAAGAGTATCCCCAAATATGTATACGAGGAAACTACCTCTAAGGCCCGTCCATCAAGCATGAGCTCCTGGCGTTGCATGAAGGCTCGAGAAGTGTTGAAGACCATAACCTTGTTTTTCGCAGTGTTCACCCCCAATCCCCATCTGGTACAGAAACCCTGTAAACAATCTAGCTGCCTCTGTAATCCCTCTCTGGTCATGGATACTAGTACCACATCATCCGCATACAAGAGAATAGCAATCAAGATGGTGCCAAGTCTACAGCCAGCTCCTCCACACTGTGAGATGGCCGCCTCTGAGCTTACTGCAGACTGGAGTATGGTACCATAAAGCTTAGTGAGGACATGTCCGATCATGATAGTGCGGTAGTTACCAGGAATCATGGGATCACCATTTTTATGGATAGGATGGATGATGTTGGTGCACCAGGATGAAGGGAAGCCAGAGACAACGGCAGAATTGAGGACAGTGGCTAGTGTGGGAGCAAGGAGGTCGGTAGCATGGATTAGGAGTTCAGACTCAAGGTCTTCAATGCCTCTTGCTTTATGGGATTTCATTTTCTTGATGGCCGCAAGTATTATGTCAGCAGTGAAGAAGGTGAACTCAGAGGGACGAGGGGAGATAGAGATAGGTGCGTCAGTAGGTATGGTATATAGATTGGTAGAGTAGTCGGTCCATATGCGAAGGTCTTACAGGAGAGGTGGTGGAGTACGAGGGATAAACTCACGCCAAAAGGCGCCTGAAGAAGAACTGAAGAGAAGGTCAACGAGGCATTTTCCTTCAGAGTCATCATAACCACGCTTTTTCCGACGGAGTGTGCGATGGTAAGAACGTTGAGCAGATCGAAGGAGGTGAGGTTCATGACTGCGTGCATGGGTGACAAGATGATGAAGAGAGCGACACTCGGTATCATACCATGGAGGGTGTGGAGGGCGTAGCGATGAGGGACGTGTGTGTTTGCCTTAATGGGCCTTAGATGGAAAAGCTAGAGAAGCAGCAGCATGAAGAGAGGTGCTAAGGAAAGCTGCTTGAGTCTCGAGTGTACTATCGTGCGGAAACGAATGGAGTAGGGAGGTAAGAATTTCCTGATAGACTGGTGCGTATAAAGAGCTGAATGTATACCTGGGTGTCCGGGTAAGCAGGGGATGTGAGGATAACTGAGGGGGTGGGAGGCGGCCGATAGCGAAGGAGAGAAAGGAGTGGTCAGAGAGAGTGGTGGGGGAGATGTGAAAATCAGAGATGAGAGGTATGGAGGATGGTATACCATGAGATAGTCCAGAACACTATGTCCGCCACTATGAGGATGACAAGTATAACTACCGGAATCTAGCCAGCAAGTTAGACCATTGTAAATGGCTAACTCATGTGCCTCTTCAAACTGCAACAAATGCTCAGCATAGGGGGTAATAGGTCCCAAGCTATCCTCTGAAACCCTGGTAACTCCCACCTCGTCGCTGTCAAGAGCATGAATGCGGAGCTGGTCAGTGATGTCATAAAACTCGGACTGTCGTGAGGAGGTTCATTAAAATCCACAGTGAGGAAAATATGCCCTCGCTCTGCAAATATGATAATATCAGGTGAAAAATCAAGGTATGGTGAACCTGTGCCCTGCCCTTTGCAAAGGATGAAGACTCTGGAGGAAAGTAACAAGCCGCCACAAAGAGGTCCTTGTCCAAACCAATGTCCTGTCCAACAATACGAATCCAGATATAGCGTGCATGCTCGTCATGTCTGATGAACTCGATGCTCGAGTGAAGAGACTCTCTATATAGGCATGCAACCCCTCCGGATCCCTTTCACTAGCTGATCTAGTCTTAGGCCTGAATACGGAATCCCATCTGTATCCTGGAAAAATAGGTAATCCTCTCTCCTGACTCTCGTGAGTCTCCATAAAAAACAATAGATCTCTGCCAGTGATGAAATCAATCAGATCGCCAGCTATGGAAGATGAGTGTATACCATCGCAGTTCCATACTCCAATCCGGAGATGGTGTGGATGGGGCCCCGGGGCACTCCCGAACACGGGGACCCCAAATACCTAGCACTGGGAGCTGCTAGGAGCGCTATCAAGAAAGCGCACTCGTCCATCACAGTAAATGACTCGTCTGGCAGACTCACGGGCTACCTGAAAGGCCTTACGCCTCTCCTCCACCTGGATATATGTAAGGTCATCGTCCATATAGATAGTGGTACCACGTAACTTAGCTCTGCATCGCAAAGCATCTCGACGACCCTCTAGAGAGGTGAAACGGATAATGAGTGTGGCTGCATCTCGAGTGGTCCTCCATGCGGTATCTAGTCCATCTGTCCCATGCTCGAGAGTGGTGTCGAGAAAGCGTTTGGCTTCAGCCAAGGCATCCTGTGTATCCGGAATCCCGCGAACTCTAATGTTGTGGCCTTTTTGGTATCGAGATTTTTCTTCCGATATGGTGGCTGAGATAACCGAGGAGATAGGCGCGCTTGGTTTGGTGCCCTTTTTCAAAACGGATGCCCAAGAGAGGGCCTCTTCTTGCTGTTTCTCAATCTTGGTTTCTAGCTCCCTTAGCATATTGATGGTGGACTCCGAAACTGCAGCTTGCTTGGTTCCGATGGATTGTTCGAGTGATGCAACTTTAGACTGCAACATATTCTTGTCGTTGAACAGAGAGCCAACTGTTCCTTTCAGCTGTGAGATTTCTTGCCACAAAATCTGAAAATCTGCCTTGATTTGGTCAATCTGCCAGGAGGAAAAAAGTTCAGTGGATTTAGAGGGCGTATATGGGATGTTTGCTGTGGGTAGTGGTGCCTTGAGGAGTGAGGAGTTAGATGTTGATCGGTGTGGGGAGGATGGGCTCAAAGAAAGAGCCGGCATGGAGCGTAACAGAAAAGAAATGAAATGCCAATATACTATACTACAAACATGAAGTAGGTCTAAAAAGCAAAGGTCTAATACTGCCAATAAGATAATGGTATAACCCTGTGCCATCAAGTACCGCTGCTGTGGAAGAAAGATGTGATGGGTATAATGCTTGGAGGTGGTTTTGATAGATGCTAATGACGTCGCCAAGAGGGTCGTCTCTGAATAGTGTGGGCAATGAGTGGTGCGTCGTCTCTGGTCTCTGTGTAATATAGAGTCACTATTGTCGCCACTATCGTCATCCGCCCGTGATCTCCGGTGGGAGAAGTACGATGTGATCTGGAGCTGTGTATCAAGGTGAATAGATGGTTGGTGTAGGTCCTATTGGAATAAAAACATCTCTCTGATCATAAGTGCGACACATCTCGGGTCATCATATGCTATAAGGGACTGCAGTGTGACAAGAGTCTCTCTGAAGAGGCAATGGTATCTCCCTCTGATCTCGTAGTAGACTGGGCATCTGAACAAAAAGTGGTCCTCTGACTCCACCTCAGACAGTGAGCATAACTGGCAGATCTGCTCCTCACGTGGGATACCATGGAAACGTCCAATCTCAATTTCAAGCTGATGTGATGAGACACGTAGCTGACCCAATGTGAATCTCAGGCCACGGGATAGTCTGGAATCTAAATATCGTGGTCGAACTGGGATCCCCACGACATCCATCTCCAAGAAATGTGTCTTGTAATAGTCGGGTTTAACCCCTAAGTGGCCCTGCCTCCGCAGGTATGCTCTGTAGAGGAACCGTCTAATATAATCATGTTTACCTGCTGGAAGGTCCATGCTAGATATGCCAAATGTATCCAATAGATGTGCTGCCTATGAGAACCATGATAAGTGGTGCTGTATATATGTGATGAGACGGAAGATGGCATCAAGCTGTAAAGGTGAATAGTGGCTCTACGGGCAACACGAGTAGTGCGTCGTCTTTGGTCTCTGTGTAATAGAGAGTCACTGTTGTCGCCACTATCATCATCCGCCCGTGATCTCCGGTGGGAGAAGTACGATGTGATCTGCAGTTTTGTATCAAGGTGAACAGATGGTTGGTGTAGGTCCTGTTGCAATAAAAACATCTCTCTGATCATAAGTGCGACACATCTCGGATTATCATATGCTATAAGGGACCGCAATGTGACAAGAGTCTCTTTGACGAGGCAATGGTGTCTCCCTTTGATCTCGTAGTAGACTGCGCATCTGAACAAAAAGTGCTCCTCTGACTCCACCTCAGATCCGCTCCTCACGTGGGATACCATGGAAACGTATAATCTCAATCTCAAGCTAATGTGATGAGACACGTAGCTGACCCAATGTGAATCTCAGGCCATGGGATAGTTTGGAACTTAAATATCGTGGTCGAACTGGGATCCCCACGACATCCATCTCCAAGAAATGAGTCTTGTAATAGTCAGGTTTAACCCCTAAGTGGCCCTGCCATGTGCGGTGAAGGTATGCTCTGTAGAGGAACCGTCTGATATAAATCATGTTTACTTGCTGGAAGGTCCATGCCAGATATGCCAAATGTATCCAATAGACGTGCTGCCTGTGAGAACCATGATAAGTGATAACCTAGACTGTGGAGGTGCTGAGATGATATGAGTGCCGCCTGTGGATATCTCTGTGCATCAGTGAAAAGCAACCGGAGGCGTTGTATATATGTGATGAGACGGAAGATGGCATCAAGCTGTAAAGGTGGAACTGAAAACTTTGCTAGGAGAATCTGGTGCGGGACAGAGGGCTTAGCCCGTATCATCCGTGATAACATAAGGACCTGGAGGCGTGAAATATTGGCCCAATCAGTAGAGGTGAGTCCTGGGCACCATGTCTTTGCGACATACAGTGCAGTAGGGGAGACAAAAGTATCAAATAGCCGACACTTTCTCGGGGCATCCTGATTCCTGAACAAGAACCGTGAGATAGATGTAGGATGACACAATCTCCAACGGCTGTCCATCTAGAAAAAGCTCCTATCGCTGCATGAAAGCCCTGGATGTGTTGAAGACCATAATTTTGGTCTTCTCAGTGTTGGCCCGCAAACCCCATCTAGTACAAAAACCATGAAGACTGTCCAACCGTCTCTGTAATCCCTCTCTAGTCGAGGAGACTAAAGCAATATCATCTACCTATAGGAGAACGACAATCAGAATATCCCCAAGTCGGCAACTTGTACCACCGCTCTGCTTTGTGATCCTCTCAAGCTCGTCAATATATAGTCCGAATAGTGTAGGTGAAAGGGAGCAACCCTGTTTCACCTTGATGGTACTCCGTATGTGCTCTGAGATGCCAGTGTCACCCCGAAAACATCCAAGAACTCGCTCATACAGTGCCATCACAGCTAGAACTGTGTTAGTAGAGAAGCCAAGATCACGTAGTCGCTGGATGAGAAGAAAGCGTGGAACAAAATCGAAGGCTTTCCTGGAGTCAACAAAGAACAATAAACCCTGTCTTCTATGCTTGGCCTCCTCAATGATAGCTCGAAGGGAGAAGACATGATCTGTGGTAGAATGGTGAGCTCGAAAGCCAGCCTGGCCCAATGCATGTAGTCTCCTGGTCTTAGCCTCAGAACTGATCGCTGACTGAAGTATAGCACCATAAAGCTTCTCTATGACATGGCCAATCATGATAGCAGAGTGGCTAGAGTGGGTGATAGTAGATCTGCCGCATGGATCAGAAGTTCCGATTCAAGGTCTTCTATGTCTCTAGTGACGTGGGTCTTCATTCTCTTTATGGCCGTAGTGACCATTTCAGAGGTGAAGAAGGTGAATTCACTGGGACGGGGGGAGATGGAAATGGGCGAGTCAGTAGGTATGGTATAGAGTGAGGTAGCATAGGTGGACCATACATGTAGGTCGTCAAGAAGAGTGGGTGGAGCACGAGGGATAAATGCATGCCAAAAGGCGCCAGTGGAGGAACTAAACAGGGAAGCAACGAGGCTTCTTCCTTTACGTTCTTCGTAGGCACGCTTTTTGCGGCAGAGTGTACGGTGGAGATATCGACGAGCAGTGGAGAGAATAATGGGTACGTGCTGACGCCTTTCCTCCACTTGGATGTATGTGAGATCATCATCCATGAAGATGAAGTCTCTCTTCCGAGAGAGTAGTCAATCTAATCTTCCAGTTCTTTGTGACGGTTTGAGGATTCCGGTGTGGCAAGAATGGGTTGGGCTCTAAGTTCACACTGCAATGCGTCCATTTCTTTTTTCAGTTGCATTCGCCTCTATGACCTCCGTCTTCAATCCCAAATTGTCAGCCTGCAAATCCCCCACTTGCGTTTTGATCTTTCCGTTTTCTTCTTCCAAACAGCTTACCCGTAGTTTAAGTTTCCGTAGTTCCCGTTTTAGCCAGCCTAGTTCATAGACAAAGAATGAGGTCAGCTGCAATGGAGAGAGAGAGAGAGAGAGAGAGAGAGAGAGAGAGAGAGAGAGAGAGAGAGAGAGCTGAAGACAAATCAGCCTGTAGGGGCTAGAAGGGCCTTGACAGCTTGAACCAACTCCATTTGCATCTCTTGGGTAACGGTGATATGTAAACCTCCTGGCAGTTATCAATTTTAACGAGTGTAAGTGTTTTAGAATTTTATACCCTTGATTATATATGTATTCTGGGTCAGTTCTATGAATGACTGAGGTACTTTGGGTTTCAACAAGAATTTGAAGGCTAAGTGCATTTATTATGATCCTTTATATTAAGCAAAGTGGGTGCTCAGCCTTTACCTTTAGATCTGTACGGTGGATAAGATCACAATCCTTGCGATTCACAAAGCCATGACAACAATCACAACCATACTCATAAAGCTTGATATAGCAACATAAAGTGAAAAATGGATACTTTAGCTTTAAACATTTATTTATTTCTATCTGAAAATATTTTAAAAGAAACAGAAGTGGACTGAGAAATAATTGCAGGCTGAGTTTGATAACTGAGCACTGATTGAGTTCTCAAAAACATCGTGCCTCTCTTCCAATCTGTTGAATATTTTTGTAGCATGTTCCTAGCTTAAGATAGTTCAAAGTTCTCTTCAAAGAGAAACCTAGCCTTAAGCTGTCTTACTTTTTTTGCGATTTTGTATTGCAAAATTTCTTGCTCAGATTCACTTCTTGTTGTAGTGCATTCTCTTACTCTCTCTCATTGCTAGGCTCAGCCATGTGTTGTTCCATCATTACCACCAAAAAATACTGAATAATCCGCTGCTCCATCGCTTGCTGATTGTATCATGAAGTTTCTTGTTACATCACGTTTCTTGATCCTCAAAGGGGATACTTTTTTACCAATGTTGCACAAATTGGCAATTCGAACAATGAATCACGATTCGAATCGGCAACTTGTTCGAATCGGCCGACTATCACACCAGCTAGCAATGGCATGTGTCATCCTGATTTTACTTGCTTTGATAAATTTTTGGGTGCTACAGACGCCATTATTCTACTCATTTTAATGCCCCAATCCATGTGCTCAACTAGTCCCCACTTGATTGTTGCTTTCCAGGCTCAATTTTTTTTCAGATGTTTGAATCGGCTGATTCGAACCTGACCCAACTGATTTGAACCGGTCAATTCGGTCGATTTGGTTTGAATCTTTCTATACTCATTAAGATTCATTAGTTTCTTATTCATTTTGATTGGCCAGAAGTGAAATTATGCGAAAGTGAAATTTTTTGTTTTCTATTCTGCTATATTCCGTATAGATTACTAGTGGATTTTCACATACTTCGTAATTAGACAAGTTCATTGCACCCTAAAGCTCGTCAATCACAGTTTTTGATCACAAGAGCTTGCAAGACAAAGTTTGGTTAGGGTAGGGAACTTTTGTTTCTGTTAGAAAGATTTCTGTTCAGGTCCTATGTAGATACTCATATTCTTTGATTCCTCACAATTCATAGCACTTTACTGCTCATTGATCTAACACTCCAAAATACACCTAATTTACTTTACACCTTGTGAATCTGATTGCTGGAAGTCAAGATACTGTAAATTCAGTTTCATAGGTCATTGTAATCACTTTTCTTGTCACTTTTGACTCTTTTGTGTCATTTTGTGAAGCTTTGTCTTTTTCCATTCATCTTCCTAGTGAGCTTCTTTTGTTGTGCACCTTGCAACTCATCAATTTAGCATTTAGCCAAGAGGGACAACCGTATTCCATCTTGATAGGCTTTTCGTCACTTTATACTTTCATAGTTATTGCTTGTATTGTCTAGTTAAGTAGGACATCTTTTCAGCACTGTAAGACTCACCTCTCATATCAGCAGCAGTCATTCCCATAGTCCATGCTGCAAACTTCCCAGCTGACTACTCAGCACCCTTTGCAACAACTCTCTACACCTGCTCCAAAGCTTCATATTTACTATGGTTCTCATGACAGCGGGACAAGACTGAGCATGCGAACTGGTTTGCCGCCTGGATACATATTATACGATGTTTCCCATGGGGGTCAGCTCTCCTTGGCTCATCTTTGGTTGGAGGGCAAAGCTAGGTTTTGGTCTTGAACATACAAATGATGCTTGATTGGAGGAATTTTTCAGCAGGATCTTAGGGCTGCTATTCACATAGGAGTGCACATCAGGCTGATGGGGCAGAGGTTTGTTTGGATGTGACGGACACATTAATAAAGCTTTCTCTCTCGAACATTTTGAAGGGCAAGAAAAGGCTGAATCTGCAGCCTTTCAAGGCTGAGTGGAGTTGTGGTTGTTGGACTAGACCCATCCATCAAAAAAGTTGGAGATTTGAGAAGATGGGCCATCTACACATGAGATTCCACAAAGGTTTTTAAGGTTCCTAGAAAGTGCTTGGAGGAGGAGGGTTCACAGAATCTGCCTGGTACATTGCTTGGAAGAGGAGACCTTCCATGAAGGGCACAAAATTCACTTTCAAAGGTTTCACATTGTGGAATAGAAGGCCCCCAAATCTGACATGGGTTGTGAAGGGCCTTCCTGTTTACCCTCCAATTTCATTAAATATTTTCACTTTGAAAAGGCCTAGTATGACTTGGCAATTTTGGAGAGTGAAGGGACCTGAAGTGCAATCGATAGAAAACCTTCTAAAATTTATCTGAGCAAAAGTTGATGCAGCTTTGCTTGAAAAATAAAATGTGGGTCCTTAGTGTAGAATGGAAAGAATTCGGCATATTAAATGATTTTTTGTCGAAGAAGTGAATTAACCATTGTGTGAGGGACATTACTGCCTATGTACGAAAACAGATATCAGTATAATCAGACATCCTTAGACTGGGGGCGACCGTTGACTTGTAAAATTTTGATTATTGACCATTTTTATTAATTTATGCCAGTTTAGCATAGTTAGTGTGACGACTTATGTCATTTCCTCCTATTACAAGTTGAAAACTGGTCTTCAATCAATGTCAAACTGGAAGCATTCATGTTACTGAAGGCAAGCAAACTTGATGGTAAAATTTTGAAGTATGGAAATTCAAGATGAAAAATTTACTAGTGTGAGATTAAGTGATCAGTCAAGAAACAAGACAAGCAGATGAGAATGGTGTACTACCAAATGAAACATGTGATATCAAGGAATTATTATGGATGAGTACGTAAGTGCTCAAAGCAATTTTGACGCACAATTTCCCAAGTATGATGGTTATGGTGATGAAAATGATTTTTTTGTGGATATCTTTGATCATGTTTGTGAAGAAGATTCATAGCTTGTTTCTTATGATGTACAAAAAATTGAGAATAAGCTTGGAGAGCGTGTAAAACAAGATGAATCAGTTTAGCTATCTCGTATCATAAATGAACGTACTCTAAAAGAGAAGTCTTTGGCGATACTAGAATCATTTCAGCAACAACAAATGTAGCAACAATCTATTTTGTTCATGTTTGAACTTCAAGCAAGAACAAATTGACAATACAACGACGAAGTGCAAAGCTACAATGTTGATTGAAATAGAAGACAATCCAAGTATCTTCGAATCAGTTTTCATCGAAGTAAGGCAATGGATAACTAAAGACAAAGATGTGAACCGGATTGAAGAGCTTGGCTTTATACTTGGAGTGTGTAGTCAACAAAAAACGATTGCTCAAATCTAAAGTAGCATTGTTGTATGTACATGAAAAAGCAATCAAAGATGACCAACTAAAGAGGAAGAGGATTTGAATCTTTATTTCTACATGGTGTACAAAACGAGAAAGATAATGTATTTTAGCAGATTCATAAACTTGTCATTAAGGGGGAGAACTATTGGAAATCAATGACCAAGTTTTGAGCCTCATTTAGCCTTGAGCAGTTCTGTGTATGTTCTATAATGTAACTTGAACCTATAGGCCATTTAAATTGTTAAGGTCATTTAGCCTAGTTATTGTAACATAGTTACTTATGAGGCACCCCCTTTCTATATACTTGCATCATCTCTTTCAGCTAAATTAATGGTGTGAATGAACTCCTTGAAGAGTATGTGTCTCTCTCTCTCTCTCTCTCTCTCTCTCTCTCTCTCTCTCTCTCTCTCTCTCTCTCTCTCCATATCCAGATGCCCAATCTACTATGAGATCAAAAGGAGATACTACCGCCTACGTGCTTGTTATGCTATAATCCATTATTGCTTATGAGGATCCATGCTGTGTTGTTGGGGACTCGTGGTATAGGAGATGTCTTTACTTCGACAAAATGTATCTTAGCTAGATTAGCGGAGTCGCTTAAATATGCAGCTCTAGATTAGATCCTTCTTCTCTAGGAGGAGACCACGAATGGATGCAGAGTAGATGATGATGACGACACTCGTGCACATAGAAACCACATTTGGCCTATCACTCAACGTCATGTTGTAATTAGAGCTACCTATCCTACGATGCACACATCACATAGACGGCCTCTTTGATGAGGTCAGCAGCGCACCCAAACATACCTACTGTTAGAAATCCATAAATCATAATATGGATGGACAGAGTAGGATTTGAACCGAAGACCTCCCTCATACCGGATGGGATGCTCTACCACTGAGCTATCCGCCCTGTTTGATAGTTCTTTCTAGAGTGTGGATTGATATTCCAACACCCCCCCTCAAGCCACACTTGGTTGGGGTCTTAGTTGTCACCTGCCCCACAACTTGGGCCACCTAACCATGGCTTTGACACCATGAACTGTTAGGTCTAACTTGGCTCTGATACCATGTTAGAAATCCATAAATCATAATATGGATGGACAGACTAGAATTCGAACCCAGGACCTCCCTCATACCAGATGGGATGCTCTACCACTGAGCTATCCGCCCTGTTTGATAGTTCTCTCTAGAGTGTGGATTGATATTCCAACACCTACAACAACATTTTCTATTACCTCCTTATTTCCTTCTGATACCTTGGCACTCAAGTGGAAATTGTATACCATTCCAAGACCCATGTTGGGTCCCTTCAATTGTAAGTGTCACCATTTGAAATGTTTATTAAGTGGCAAAAAGTTCCATTATTCCAGTAGGGTGGATGCTAATTATATCGATAAGTTGCCTTGACTCGACTCAATCTAAATCCCTTGTCGAGTTGAGAAAGAATATCTAGAGTAGCTAGTCAATTATCAAGAAGTTTGGGGCTTTAGTGAAGAACAAGGACACTAGATACTGTTGATTTACTTAGTGCACCATATTGTAGAAGAATCTAAAATAGAGTGTAAATAACAAGAGAGAAAGAGAAGTGTCAGAGCTTTTACTCCTTGTCCCGGTTTTTACAATATTTCTTGACAAATCTACATTTGTAAGTACTTGTGATTATTGAAATGGCTAAGACGGCAGCCTATAGTGACCACTATAAATATGATGATGTGATTGAACCCTAGTTAGTTGGCTTTGGACCTTAGAGAGTCGTGCTTAGCTTTAGCATAGGGTACTGGGTCACTTATTGGAATGACCTCCTAAAAAGTATGAGTTGACCGGTCAATAGGACACGCGTCATATGCTCACTGGGACACTAGGTTATGAGTAACACATGTCAGACCTCATCCTACTCAGTTGCCTATTTGTCAGGGTATGGGGATACGAGAGCCTAGAGAGAGGCATTCCTTATCACATTCTATGCAGCAGAGGTTGGGTGGAGAGCCAACTCCTTAGGGTGTGCACACCATCTATGTACTAATGGTAGCTGAAAATCTGTCATGTTAATGTAGGGAGAAGTCTAGAGAGTGCTTCGTAAGCTTGTTAATTTGACATAGCAGGACTGAATTCTCTTTTTCTTAATGCTTATTCATGATCAGAAACCACCAATATCAAAATTGCCTGACCAATATTCTTGACCTTACAGAAGGCTCAGTACAATATCCTTTAGGGCTAGTCCTGATTTTTTCTGCAAGATATTTCTCTAGGGAGAGCTGATGCGCTAAGTTCTTACTTGATGCGCTAAGTAACTCGGTTATTTTAGCCAATATGTATGTTTTATTAGTTGGACCCACCATAGTGACCATACCATGATTCAAGCTGTTTAGTATGATTTACGTCCAATAGTATTTGTAATTCTTTCTTACAAGAAATGGATTAAATACAATATTCACGAAGTTTTTTTTAATGACGAATTTATTACATGATTACGATCAAGAAACCACTGGTTTTGCTTGGGTAATAATTCTTCTTTTCTTTTTATTATTTTTCGTCTGAAAGAATAGTTAACATCACTAGCTATGCATGGTTTTTCTCTCAATTTACATGTCTGTAAACTTGTCTGAAGAGAGTTTTATATCTTGCTGTTACTTGCACTTGAAATTTAATTTGTCCTTGCAGTCTTCTGTTGAAATAAAAGACTTCTTATATGCAAAGCCAGACATTATTGGACATGATGCATCAAGTCTCGTTGATCAAATCAACGCTGGTGGCAAGAAGTTTGAAACTGCATTGAAATTGCTTTGCCAACGAGAGAAAGGGATCCAGGTAGAGGTAAGCAGTTTAGCCATGTCCAAAGTTGTCGAAGTGCTGATGAAGAGATTTTGCAACGGACTGACTGAATTTTTTAGCCCAAAGCTCTCTTACAGCAATAAAGATAAAACAGTTACTAAATAGAACTTGTGGCTTGGTTTGTATGAAGGTTACATTAGATCCCAAGATCTATGCAATATGTATTGCAGTTCACTTATGTATATATAGCCTTCAGAAAGTAGGCATTCTATCCTTGATAAGGTTTTAAACCTCTTAAATAAAAATTTACTATTAAGATGTTGATCTAGTATATAAATGGTTGCACTTATCATGAATCCCATGTGCATTTCCTCAAATAACTAATTGATGTATTAAGGTTTACCAGATTTCTCCGATAGCGAGAATGAAAGTGGAGTATAAATACTGGTATTGAATATTTAGCTATACAAAGCAACAAAGGTGTGGTGCAGACAAGTGACAAACATGTTTAGTTGCTCAGGAACCCTCCTGGTTTGCTGCAAGGTGGTTTCTGACTGCTATACGAATCCCCGTTGTGTACAAAAGGTGTGAAGTGTGTCCAGGTGCCACTATAACCCCTCTGTAGTGCTGGAACATCATTTGTGTAGAAGAGAATGAAAGTCAAAAGGTCACATTCACATAGCCTGCAACCCTCGGCTCCATTTGACTCAATTCGTGCTCTAACTTGTCAATTTAAAATCCAAATAGTGTAGGGGAGAGTGAGCAGCCCTGCTTCACTCCTATGATGCTATCCACCTATGGTTGCAATGTTAGTGTCCAAGTCGAAACCAAGCTCATATAGTCTGTGGATTAGCAAATGCTTAGGTATAGAATCGAAATCCACAAAGCAGCAATACACTCTCTCATATCTGGATCTGGTCTCCTCTATGATAGGATGAGGATAAGGAGGAAAGGAAGGGGATGAGAAGAAGAGGACTAGTAGCAAGAGAAAGAAAGAAAGCTTAATTATTGTCTTGTAAATGTCGAAAGGCATATAAGATGAAAAGTACATGTCAAGCTTAGGTGCCCGTTCCGGAACAGAACGAATTCTGGAATGCGTTCCAGAACGAAACAGGACCAATGTTTTTTTAAAAAAAATGTGCACTTTTTTACAGAGGAAAAAACTGCGATACTATAATATCGCATAACATTGCTCTTCCTGGCATTTCTCTATTGCGCCTCATTTCTGTGCTTTCGCGAGTCTACCCCTTAAGTCTTCGGGAAGGCCTGCCTCAGTTTTGATGCATAGTGGAGTGATGGGGCAAAAATCTGTATATTGACATTCTTGTAGGAAATAGAAGCCTAAGGATCCATAATCTTAACTATTCAATCACACAAAGCATTCTCAAAAGAAAGAGAGAGATGGCTAGAAACCCTCTTGTAGAAACTTGTGGACAGCCAAGGAGAATAGTCAATATTGTATACAAAAGTGTCTCATACAAATGGGATGCACACATATATATAGTCCAGGATGACTATCTAACTTCATGACTATTGGCTATCCAACTACTTGACTATTGGCTATCCAACTACTTGACTATTGACTATCCAACTTTCTATAAGTTACATAGAAAGAATAAGGTACCTCCAATATGTCAAGTTGGGGTACTTAATGTCACAATTAGGCCTAGTGGACCCATGAATCCCTAAGAAGTTAATTTCATACTAACTTAGCTAGCTCTAAGTTTAGTAGGCCTAATATTATAAATGACCATGGTTACACAACTCTCGACCTTTTGGGTCAAAGTAACCTATGGTAATGTAATCAATTCCATTTACATTCCAACACCCTCCTTAAATGGAAATGCATAACATAACATGAAGTAACTTCTCGAAAGAGAAAAATGCAACTTGCTATCCGAACTTCATGTCGCCAAATAAACTTCGCACCGAGTCAAAATCTCATCCCCAATCATGTCCAACATATAAAAGGAAAAGAATGTGTAATAATGAAGCATCAAGTCGAAGGGTGAGGATTTTCATGCTCCATCCGAAGTAGGGAACCAACATAAACTCGGCAATAAGTCAAAACATGGACCTGTAATCCATCATGGGCTCCCACATCATTCGAAAATACTTCTTACCATAAGGACAATAAAAAAGAGTACCAAACTCTTTTCGCATCACATCCTCCCGAACCTTACCATCAATAACTTGCTCACATAGAATAGGCAATGTACCAACGTCATGATGAAGAGTAAGTGTAGAACCAAAAATATCAGCAAGAGGTACTGATTTTAAAGAGGCATGTGCCTTCCCTTCATAGTAAGACATTTCTTTGTTGTCCTGCAAAGTCTCCAATAGCTGACAAGGAACTGTTATGGGCTGTTCAACACTTTGCGGCCCAAAGTGTTCCCAACATGGACCATGTTGTCCATAATCTTCCCCAGGTTCTTGAAGCATAATGGACTGCTCCTGATGTAAAATGGGTTGTAAATGACCAAAAGAAGATGATTGAACCTGCTGTCCAACGTCTTCATCATAAAAATTTGGCAAACTATCAAGAGATGCATCAATGATGGCGTCATCAAAGCTGTCCCTCGAAGAGGCATGGGATGACATAGAAGATTCTTCAAGTAATGAAAAATTCTCTCCAAACAAATGCTCGCTCTTAACACTTTGAACAAAAGTACTAATTGACACATGTTGACTCCCTCCTTGATTAGTACAAAACAGTTCCAAAGAGTGCTTGAATTTTTCAGCTTTTGCTAAAACATCAAGTTGAAAAGGTTTCGCATGAAACTTTTTACTAATGCATCCATCGCATGCATCAACTTCTTCCTTCATAGAAATGATCCACTTTGTTGTCCTGCTGCAACAACCATTTAGGGACTGGTTTGGGCTGTCCAACAACCTTACCTTTGTCAACACTTTGCTGTCCAAAGTGTTCCGAACTTGGACCTTGCTGTCCAATGTTTTCCAAACTTGGACCTTGCTGTCCAACAGGCTGCTCTTCACCATAACTAGGTTCTTCTTGATGAACTATGGGCTGCAAAATTGAAGAAGTAGTGGGTTGTCCTAGAAGTTGATGGCAGTCCCTTATCTTCATGATTAGATGGCAAAACCAAATCTGGAAATATTTCAAGATATGCATCATGGGGGAAGTCCCCTTTCATGACATGAGTGGGCGCAACATCATAGGAGGTCTTTTCATCAAAATGAACATCACGACTCACTATGATTCTATTAGTATCCATATTAAACAAACTATAGCCCTTGCTTTCGCTACTATAGCCAACAAATATGCATTTAACTCCTTTATCATCAAGCTTGGTTCTTAGCTTATCGGGAATGAAAGCATAAGCGGTGCAACCACAGATGCGTAAGTGAGAAACAGTAGGGGCTTCTTACCATACCAAACTTCATAAGGAGTTAATACCTTCAAGGCTTTACTAGGACACCGATCACTAATGTAAGCCGCCGTTATAACCGCTTCAGCCCAAAACTTGTGAGGTAGGCCCTTTGCCTTGAGCATGCATCGAGCCATCTCCATGATAGTGCGATTCTTTCTTTTGGCAACACCATTTTGTTGAGGTGTGTAAGGGGTTGTCATTTGATGATGGATACCTTTGCTTTGAAGATAAGTACCGAACGTATTCTTTATATATTCCCCTCCTCGGTTGGTACGTAAGATCTTCAAAGAGTGCCCAAACTGGTTTTCTATCATTGCTAGAAAATCCTTAAAGCGTTGAAAAACTTCAGATTTTGCCTTCATAGGATAAATCCATGTAAATCTTGAAAGGTCATCAATAAAAGTAACAAAGTACTTACACCTTCCAATGGATTCGGTCCTCATTGGACCACATACATCACTATGAACCAAATCAAATTGGCCATCAACTTTAATAGTTCCATCAATTGGAAAAGCTTGCTTTTGGAAATTTTCCAAATATGCATCCTTCGCATACATGTCCTTCGGGATGCTCAGTATTAGGAATGTCTTCAACCATATCGAATCTCTTCTACATCTTCAAGCTAGCAAAGTTGAGATGTCCAAACCTAGCATGCCATAACTCAGCCAACTTCAAAGAATGTGAACTTAATGCAACAAGACAAAAAGATAATGAAGCTCTTCGCTCATAGGTAAGGAACAATCCACCACGTAATGTTCCCGAAGCAATGATCATAAGAGTTCTCTTTGGGTCTTTGATAAGACATTTGTCTTCTTTGAATTCCACAACCAATCCTTGGTTCATAATTGTAGACACCGAAATGAGAATTTTTTTTATTTTTGGAACATAAAGTACATTACGAATGTACTTCTCCTCACCATTGGGTAAGATAATGGGGATCACTCCAATACCTTTGATAGGATAAGAGGTGTTATCAACATCTTGAATTTTGCTTCCATCATGCACTTTTACAAGCTTTGTGAAGACTTCTTTGTGATAAGTCATATGGCGTGTGGCACCGCTATCAATCACCCAATCAAAAGATGAAAAAACAGCAACTTGTAAAGCTGAAGATGAGCTGTTTTCTGCTGAAAAACTAGCAAGATTTGAAGTGGCAGAAATCTCGTCTTTAGGAGAGATGAGTGACAAAAGCATATTCATTATTGAAAAGATTATCCTCCTTTTCAAATTGTTGTTCCAAAGGAATGATTGCGGTACTTGTATCGTTACCTTTCTCTTTTTTCTTTGCAAGCCTCTTCCTACATTCTTTGATGTGATGCCCAAACTTCTTGCAATAGTGACATTTACCCTTCTTCTTGGAGCCTTGATCTTGAGCTTCCTTAGATTTTTGATCATCTTTGGAAGTTTTGAAAGAAGGCTTCCCTTTCCACTTGCCTTTGCCTTTGCCTTTTGCAAAGAAAGCTTGATCTTCTTGTTCACCAAAGTTGATCCTTGTTTGCTCTTCTTGAAGAAGTAAGCCAACAAGTTCGTCGAAGGAGATTTGCTGTCCCCTAAGAAAAATGCTCAATGATAACACAAATGGAAGGTAAGAATTAGGAAGAGAGTTGAGAGTAATAGATACGAATTGTGAGTTCTCAATCACCTCATCAATACTAAGAAGCTCCTCTCGAAGATCCTTGATCTTCGTTTAGTGGTTTGTAAGCAAATCACATTCTTGCATCTTCAAGATAGAAAGTTGATTTCGAAGATATACCACTTTTGCCGCATTGTTTACTTGAAACATCTTGGCAAGAGTCTCCCAAGCACTTTTGGAAGTCTTGCATGATCTAATATGAGGAAGGATAGATCTCTTCACTAATAATGCAATGACGGAATGTGCTTGTGCATCTCGTCGATCCCACTTCTTTTGCTCATCGGAAGACACCTGCTTGGGTGATGAAGTAGTTGTTCTAGATGGTGTAATAGGTGCCAAGGTAGGCGGCCTCTCTTCGTCACCATTAACTACTTCCCACAAACCTTTAGCAATTAGAAGGTTCTTTATCATGTAGCACCACAAGCAATAGTTTGTGCCATTCCTTCATTAAATAAAGAACCATTAGACTTCGATTCTTTAGCCATAACAGAAAAATCAGCTTGTAGTAGATAGGAAATAGACTTTCCAAGACAAAATCTACTCAAAGGGCAGCAACCTCAAAGCTGAAATTATGAGCACAATAGATTGCAATACTCCACATGCAATTTGCTCAACAAGTAATGAAATAGGTGGCTGATTTCTACACATAAAAACAGAATGCTCACAAATAGGTAGACTTCAAATACCAGAAATTTGTGGCTAAAAAGAGTGCACACTATGTGCATATAGAGCTGATGGTAGCGCCCTACTCTAAGCTCGCCAACAGGGAAATTTCAGCAAGAAATGTGTCCAAAACACATGTATCTTCATTTAAGAAGTAAATCTGAAATTTTCAGCATGTAATTAAGTCAAAATCACATGCAATTGGTTTGAGCATGGGCGCCCTACTGCTAGCTCTCAAATAGTTGAAGGTGCCCTTCAATTTCCTGCAACTTCCTGCAAAAAAGTTATAAGAAGATGAACAAATTCTTCTCCTGCAAAAATCAGCATCTTGGTGATTTTCTGCAACCAAAAAGGGAAGAAGATAGCTTCCTATTGGGCGCCCTCCTGCAAGCAATATGATCACCTAAAGGCTTTGATACCATGTAGGAAATAGAAGCCTAAGGATCCAGAATCTTAACTATTCAATCACACAAAGCATTCTCAAAAGAAAGAGAGAGATGGCCAGAAACCCTCTTGTCGAAACTCGTGGACAGCCAAGGAGAATAGTCAGTATTGCTTACAAAAGTGTCTCATACAAATGGGATGCACACATAGCCTTCATAGGATAGATCCATGTAAAACAAGAAAAGTCATCAATAAAACTCACAAAATATAAGTGCAAGATGACTATCTAACTTCATGACTATTGGCTATCCGACTACTTGACTATTGACTATCCAACTTTCTATAAGTTACAACATAGAAAGAATAAGGTACCTCCAATATGTCAAGTTGGGGTACTTAATGTCACAATTAGGCCTAGTGGACCCATGAGTCCCTACCAAGTTAATTTCATACTAACTTAGCTAACTCTAAGTTTAGTAGGCCTAATATTATAAATGACCATGGTTACACAACTCTCGACCTTTTGGGTCAAAGTAACGTATGTTAATGTAATCAATTCCATTTACATTCCGACAATTCTCGCTTCCTTGGCTGTGCTTTGCTTGCTCTTTCTTTCTTGCCACATAAACGCAGCATTCAGTCTTCTGCTCCTACCGGTTGCACGAGCGCTGCTTGATCGATCGGGGAGAAAGGGCCGCAAAGCCAAGCTAGCATCAGTGGTGGGGTGAAATCAATGGCTTTTTATTTTTGAGGGATCGACATTCTTCCTTTTGACAAACAAGGGGGATCAGGCATTTGTATTCCACATCCTCGAGATATATTGCTTGCACATCAGCTGGCGAATATGCTCATCTCTTGAAAGTAGAAAAAATCATTTGTTTTTTTAATTTAAAAAAACGTTTCAACCCAGTACATTCCGGAATGTACTTTACAGAACGTAAAGTACATTCCGACCCCAAAGGGTCTGAACGGGTTTCTAAGATGTCTAGTATGCAATATCCATGAAAGCATATGAAATGTCTCTGATATAGTAAAAAAAGACGACTATTACAGGCAAAGCAAGAAGCAACGAGCTGCTTATGAGATTATGAGGTACAAAGCCTGCTTGGAGGCACATGATTAAGTCAGCTACTAGCATTGGTGGGAATTGGGAGGGGCCCATCATGGAGTATTTGAGCATGACAGAGCTGAGAGCAAAGATCGACTATGCAACTGGAATTTGAAGCCTGTTTGGAATTTATGGTCCTACAGACTTCCCATGGGTCATTGAGGTGGTTGATACAACATCGTTCTTGGTCAGCTTTGGCCCACCTAAGCTCCTTGCCATGCAGAGGTAGTTAAAGGGCTTGGAGATTTTGAAACCTTCTCCTACTAGATTCGCATACATAATTATTGTTTTGGAGGAGTTTTTCAAGGTTCAAAATATTCTTCAAGATCTGGTTGAATTTTGAACACTCTGGACACATTGGAGTGGGTCACGAGAGCCTCAATCTAAGCTTATCGAGGTTACTATTCTTTCTGTCATTATTTTTTGGGATGAGGTGGAGGCAACTGTTAAAGGGACACAACCTATTGCAGGGCTGCAATGTTGGAGGAGTGAGTGCCAGTTCGAGGAACTTGAGCTGAGTGAAGGATGGTTTTCCATATGTTCAGTAACTATGTATATTCAAACATCGGCATAGAACAGCCACTAGTGGATGAGCTGCTTATTTTTGGGAACTGTAATCTCATTTTTGATAGCCTGTTGTGCCACAATGGGCTGGTATGTTGAATCCATTTTCATATCGGGAGAAGTCTAGCAGTAGTCTTCTTAGATTCCAGCAAATTGCAGTGCAAGTCCTCTTGAACAACTTCTTAGTGGCTGTGAGAGAGAAATCAGAACCTTTTTTTGTCTTAGATAAAACAAAAAGCAGAATCTCCACAGTGCAATTGGAGAGGATTTTTTATTCTTTGTGTGCATGCCAATCTACAGATTCTAAAGCACCTAAATGATGCTTGAAAACTCCTGTAGGTACTTGTGCTTTCTCAGGACTCAAATTCACTACTGAATGTCTTGCATATTCAATGTTAGGTTACAATTGATGTGACAACCGAGTCATGAAACGTGCAAGTTAATTGGATGAGGTCAATTACCTTTCTACAAAGTCACAGGATGAGGAGGATGTGTATGCATTTCTTTGTTGAGAGTTATTAGCACATGCAGGAGGTTACTTGTGACATTGAAAGAACACTTTATAGGTTATAGAACTTGGGAAAGTTTCTGCTATACGGGCTTGTAAGGATCATGAGTGCAGTCTTTAAATCAGCTATCTTCAACTTAAGTGTTCAGTGTTTCCTAACACATGGTATTAACAGGCGAATCCCTCCCTACATGCAAGACTTTCATGTTAACTTATAGTGGAAATGCAAGGAACCAGCTGATTGGGATAAGGCAGGATCGATGGTGGAGATCAGGTGTGCCGGTGAGTGACGTGAGCTGGCACATTGGAGAGAGCCTTTGGATTGAAGCAAATTTAAGGTGAAGGGACCTGAAGTGCCAAAAGGCCTTCATTTTCATTAAAAATCTTCAATTTGAAAGGCTGGAAAGGACCTGATGTGTGAGATTCATTCTGAAGTGGGGTTTTCTTCAAGTTCAAGAAATAGTTCAAATATTCAAAGGGGCCAAGCTTTCTTGTTTTAGGGCCGTTTTTGGCAAAATGCAGGGGATTACGGTCATTTATAGTTGATTTCTGATGTCAATTGTAACTAGCTACATAGTGATCTTTTCTTTGGAGAGTTGAAACTGTAAAATGTGAATGTGTGATAACTTAACAATTTATATTTTAGATTGTTACCAATTGTAGATTGTTAAATCATCAAGACTCACTGCGAGGTAATTGGTGGCATGTTACAGCAGTAAGTATGACTCCGAAGTCCCAAGTATACATGTAACTTGTCTGTAGACAGTATGATTGACCTGACTCATAAAATGATTGATCTGAGATTGTATAGGCTATATTGTATATGTAGTTTTTATTCTAAATTCTAAATACAATACTTTTTGTTGATCACCTTTTCTCATCGAGTCGATTTTCATTTGAAAGTTCGGAGACTGAGTCTGAACTGGTTCAGATCGTTAAAAAATTGGCTGGAAAACCTGGACAGGCAAAATAAATAATGGGACCGCTGCGAAAACAAAAAGTATTAAAAAATATACATCAAGAGCTGCTGGCAACTGTGTAAATAGCAAAGCTTTACATGAAGCAGATAGATAGGTCTTATAAGAACCATTATGTTTTCGTGAGCTTTACATGGTGATTGGAGAATAGCGAGCCAGTCTGATTTAGAAAAATCAAATGATGGCAAAGGTGAAATTTTCACCCTTACGGACAAGCAAATGAAGGACTATATGCACCCAGTCATGTCAGAATTAACATGTGATGCTATTCTCAAGTTTTTGGCTTTTTATTGATCATCTGGTTCTTTGGCAACCTACATATCTGTATGCAGTATAGGTTGTTTTGAGAATTTCCAGTATTTTTAGAGAGTGCATCTGAATGTTGCCTATACAAAGAAAGTGTAGATCAAAATTGTGATGATTTAGTGAGATGTTTAAAGGTGGTTTTAATAGTTGACATCCTAAAAGAATGTTCATCTACCTTGGATGCTCTTGGTCTGATTCTTTGTTCTTAAAATGTACAGGAAGCGTCGGTGGTAGGGATTGACAGCCTTGGAATGGATGTTCGCATTAGCTGTGGCATTGAAATAAAGAATGTCCGATTTTCTTTCAATAAACGGGTATGTTGTCCAGTTAGTTCAAGTTCTACAAATAAGTATGATTTAACTGCACGCTGAAAAATTATTGCTTCTTGCTAGCCAAGTTTTGAAATCAATCAACGTTAGAAAGCTTCACTTTTTTGGACGTGATTGACTCTCTCCCAAATTGCCTTCGTCAAAGGATATGGTCTGGTAGCTTCACTGGAGTCAAAAAATAATAAGGGAAATCATAAGGTGTTCTCCATTCAATTATGCCCTAATGTTGATGCAAGGCAAACTTAATGAAAATAAATGTTGACAGAAAGTTCAAATTTCAGGCTAAGTGTGCAGATTCTGCTGAAAAGCTTGTCAACCAGCTGCTGTATTCTCGCCCAGGGGCAAAGCACAATCGAAAAGGAAGGCGCATGAAAGAGTAGTTAGTTGTGGATATGAATGAATGTTATAGACAAAACATTCTTCATCAAATTGTGTGATCATGGGGCACGCCTAATTAAGTGCATGCCAGGTATAGTTACAATGTCTCTAGTATTTGAACGAACTATAGCTCGAAAGGGACAGTCCAAATATAAGAATTTGTAGCTATAGCAGCTTATGGTATAACTAGGATGTGCCTGTTGATATTCAGCAAGTTCAGCGAGCAACTAACTGTGCAGGATGTCTTAATAGTGGCTTGATGATTTGCATGCCAGGAAACTGGAGATGCCATTGACTATTTTTTATGCCGCCAATGTGGCCAAGAAAGTGCCCGTGCCCTGTTGAGCTTTTAGCCCCACTATTTTTGCTCAGTTAGTCTTTTGGAGTTGTAATCTCCATGTTGATTTCTCTAAGTAGGCTGTGAGCTCCACACTAATCAGTTTCTAGAATGTATCAGAAGCAGAAGTTTGTGAACATGCGCAAAGTGTGTGTAATTTCAGGGTTAGGTTGGTACCAAATGGTTATCAATTAGAAGTCAAACACTCCACAGGTGACCCTTCTGGCATGCATAGTAGCATTCAAATGTGTTTGAAATGTCAAAATCTCAAACTTTTTTTTAGGTGGCCCTAAGCCCCCCATGAAAGGGGCCAAAGAATCCCCATGTGACTCATAGGGCCCATGCGGGCCTTAACCAAAAAAAGCTGCAGGCCGAGCTCTTTTCACCTCCACACTACCTGAAAGACTATGACCTTCATTAATCACAAGAGATTGAATGCTTTTGTTCATTTCACATGCTCATTCAAGTGGTTCTTAAATTAACACTTGTCAAAAATCAAAACCCTCAAAAACCCTCGACAAGGTCGGCAACATTTCAAGTACATGGAACTTTGTTTGGAATGTTTCAAATGCATTTCAAACATTCAAATGTTTGAATGCTACATTGCTGGCCTGTAGTAATGCTACAATGTGACCTGGCAGTAGCTCTGTATGGTACGAAGTACTACAAACCCTTCCAAGATATTTCTTATAAGGTGTCAGATTCTGAGATGTTCTAATTAGAAAGTTTCATGAGTGAAATGATACAGGACCTACTCAGGTCCTGTTCAATAATGAAGATGGCATACATTAGGAGGGAGGCTTTGTTGAGCGATGTAACCTCGGCTATTTAAATTGCAAATCGGTGCCAGAGTCGTCTGGAATTAACCCTCTTTCATGTCCTCGTGTTGCAATATCTGAAAAATAGTAACTCGCTTCAACAAATCATCAAAGAATTTTTTTGTGGGTCATGATTCACAAGAAAATTGACCATAAACAGTTTGAAATCTTGAATAAGCTTTATCGTCAGCATTATCTGAAAAAGGTAGGGTTTCAGTCAGTAACTTATATCAATACCAAATCATCATCGACTATGTCATAATTAGTCAAGATAATTCCTTGTGTGAAAGCACTTTAAGATGATTTTCTGTATGTAACCACTCTCACACATCATAAATTAACAAACTATTAGTAGTCATTTCGATTATGATAACAATTGCATGCAACTTTGAAATGTCTGCGCCAACATACACATTATTTGAAGGTGCCAAGGGCATGTAGTATCAAGCTAATACCAAACCACTTACAGAGATAAAGTGCGCAATTTAGATTAAAGGTCTTTTATATTTGTCAGCAAATATGTGCATACATAGAACTAAACAGAGGTCCCAATTTCAGCAGAAGGCTTTATGTTTGTCAATAAGAGGTTCAACTCATCTGTTACATGTTATGGGTGGGACCTCGAGTGCTGACCCAAACACATATTTGATATTTGTATAATGACCCAACTGTAATTATGCAGCCTATATGAGCCAATTTCAATCTTTGATGAGCGATTAATGTAAAATTTTCTCCTTTTAGCCTATAGTGCACAACAGCCACTTGATATCAATGAGTGGAGTACTTCTCAAAAGCATGCAAGATTCACATCAACTTTTTCTCCTCAAAGAGTTTGCATGATGTTGAAGTAATGGTCCAGTGCAAATGCACTGTTCCCCACTTTTGATGTCCATGCATTAATTGTCCATTAAGTTTAGTCAAAGTCCTGCATGGATGCACTAATTTAATCTCTATTGCTAGTCATGGTTTCTTATGCATTACTACAACTAAAGCTAACTGAGATTCACAATGTCCTTTAGGTTCCCTTGACCTAAAGTTATTGGCTATTTAGCTGAAGTTAATCAAGGACATAAGACCACCTCAACTCTCTTTTTCAACAAAATAGGTATGTGTCTAAAAATGAACCTTTTTGTTAATCTAACTTGAGTGTAGCTCTTGCTAAGTGAAGGACATCTCAGACAAAACTAGTGGGCGTGCTTGGAGTTTGAAGGGAAGAATATTTCTTCAATGAAGGGTTTGTTAAGGGGTCTGCCCTTAGGGACTCAACTTATATTTCAGGTTGAATTTTTTACTGTAGGAAGTGTATTTTCTTTTCTTCGGAACTTAAAAAAGTGAGGTTTTCACTGAAAATCAATCTTGGTTGTAGAATCACTTGGATCCAACAGTTAAGAATTGATATCTAGGAGGCCTGCCATGTGGCCTGCGTTGACTTCTTAGCTGCTCGAGGGAATGTCGATTCTTCTGTGCAGATTTCAATTCTTTGCACAACTTCATTTTTGTTTTGTGATGCATTATCACCTTCAGATTTTACATACCACCATTTTCTTAATGGGTGGTTTTGGACACTCTGACGTTATATGTCCTCTTTGGCAATTTTTACATAATGGAACATAACCAATTTGTTTATTTGGTTTAGGACAATAATGTTCTCGTGATCCACAATTGTAACAAGTAGCATTAATTCTACCCCTTTGAGTACCAGATTTGGAACAACTTTTAGCACATGTACAAATTTCCTAGGTCTAGGTTTAGAATTTAAATTCCTTGCTGGTTGTTACTTTTATAATTTGTCATTTGTATTTCATAAACATGTTCACTAGTTTCAACTTATATTAGATAGACCACTTCATTATCAAAAACATGTTCTTCGCATTCCTCCCCATAGGCAACTTGAGATTTGTTCTTGCATTCAGTGTGATGGTGGCCTTCTTGTTTGTATTTGGTAAACCAAACATTCGATTTCCTATTACTGTAGCTGTTCTTCTTTTATTCTTCGGCTGTCTTGGACTTTTTTTTAATTCGTTTCACTTTTTGCTCAAGTCAAATACTTCTTTCCATGTGCTCTTATGCTTCTGATCGAACTTTCTCTTTTTTTATTCTTGGCCTTCTTGTTTGTATTTGGTAAACCAAACATTTGATTTGCCTATAACTGTAGTTGTTCTTCTTTTATTCTTTGGCTGTTTTGGATTTTTAATTCGTTTCACTTTTTGCTCAAGTCAAATACTTCTTTCCATGTGCTCTTATGCTTCTGATCGGACTTTGTCTTTTTCGATTCTTAGAATGTTTGACAAGCTTTCTTGTTCTTTCATGCTCTAACATGTCAGTTTGTCCCTGCATGGTTGTGCTCAAAATTTTAAACCAAAATGACAATAAGTTATCTTTGTGGCTATTCCATATGTGAAATCACCACACAAGTCATTGGTTTTTATGATACAAAAGTTGTTATTAAGTGTTCTTTTTCCTTGTAATATTTGTTGTGTAGATTTTAACATGTGGCAATTGTTGAGAATTGCATGGCACTATTGAAAAGAGTGTTTTGTAGCAACATGTATTTTCCTTATATGATATGCAACACATTCTAAAAACATTGCACGATGCTGTAGCCTTTACAATGATGTGCATGGCTGGATTTAACAAACAATTGCATGGCAATAAATATGGTATCATATATATCATCTAGAAAATCAACACGGTTGAAATACTGAAATGTTAGAGTGAAACATGCTTAATTATGATAAAAATGCAACAAAAGAATGATGAAATTTTATTCTAGTTGGTTATTCATCATTACGAGATAAAACTCATCAACCAACACATTGTGTGCAATCATTTTCACTCAATGAATTTTATTGTCACTAAGAAATCGTGCCTTAGTAAGAGAATGTTAGAGAGAATGATAAAGTGACCGGAATTTTTTTTTTTTTTAGTTTTCGGTGTTGCCCGCCGTCTAAGTTGTGTGGCTGGCTCATTTTTTGAAGTATATTAACAATGAGCATGAAACATAGCACACTGCCAAGAAACAAAGCACACGCCACAAGCAGGAGAAAATTCCCTTCATGTGTCTAAGAATGACTTTGAGGAGCTTTGTGAGGAAGTTTTATCAATGTGGGCTCCTTTTGCAACTTTTTATTGATGCTATATGTCTTGTTCTTGTAGATGTTGATTGCTTTTCGTAGAGTTCAGGTTTATTGTTATTCTACTCTCCCTTAGATTAATAGATAATATTGTTGTAGATAATGTACTGATGTTTCCAGCTTTTTGGTTGAGTAAGATGTTCCCTCTGATATTAGATTAACCACCTCTTTTTGTAGGAGTAAGGGATTGGAAGACAAGGCTTAACCTTGTAGAGGTTCAAATCCTCTTCCCTTAAACTATCAAAATAAGGGAGAACTTTAAGTTGGGTCTGAATTTTGTTTTTATATTTTTTTCAAATTTGAAAATGCAAACTAAATAGAACTCAATTATGAAATCAAAATGCAAGCTCTTAATCTTTATAGAATCATAAGCAAGATACAAATATTTCATCATATTCTATGCAAAGAGTAGATCAATTTTGCTTTTGACCTCATCTCTATCAGAGTTCAGTCAATAAGAAAGTTATGGTAGATCAAAGATATATAGTACAAGATAAGCATTCGATGACGCAACACTTGATTTTGTGGAATATCTCCACCATGCCAGGATCTACATTCTGGTAATAAAGACACTTGTCTATTCTCACATCATGGCAATATGACAGATCATCATATTCTATGCAAAGAGTAGATCAATTTTGCTTTTGACCTTATTTTCTATCAGAGTTCAGATAAGAAAGTCATGGTAGATTTATAGTACAAGATAAACATTTGATGACATGGCATGACATGCCATTTGAAGACATGGCATTTGATGACATGACATTTGATGATGTGGAATATCTCCTGCATTTTGGTAATAAAACTTGTCTATTCTCGCGTCATGGCGATATGCCACATCATCAAAATCTTTGATTAGCCATAATTTTCTTATTTGAACTCGGATGGAGATGAGGTAAAAAAAAAATCTACTCTTCGCATAGGATCCATTGGAATGATCACATCTTGCATATGATTCAATAAAAATATGTCTAGAAAAGCTATTGTTGTTCTACTCATCCATAGTTTAATGGCTGATGTTGTGTAGATGATGTTTTGCAGCTTCTTGCAGGTTGGCCCTCTTTAAAACATGTAAGTTTGTTTAACTAAGGTTTGCTCAAAATATATTACTACTAACCATAAGTTTTAAGAGTCGGGCAGTTAAGAGTCTTGTGGGCAGGTATTGTCAAATCACAACTCCAGACCCTGCCCAACGGAGTTTCGAAATGTATAAAAATATTACCGAAAAACTCCAAATTTTTTCAAACCGACAAACAACGTTATGTTCCTTCACAGTTGTAAAAACTTTATTGGGCCACATGTACATTAAATAGTTGAATAGTCAATAAAAGCATCTTGACAAACGGCCCTTTTAGTGTTTGGAACTCCTCTAATGCAAAGTCATTATCCCATGTGTTGAATTTTACACGTGTGGGAGTGCCCAAAGGTGTGATTATGATTTCATAAGACTTGGTGATTGCACAAAGATCAAGCATAGATTGATAATCAAGATCTATCTCAAAAAACTAAGGCAAGAGCACTTTGTAACATGCATATATCAAGCATACAAGTACATTCACACGTGTGGAGACTTGTCAAAGAAAAAACTAAGTGTGGAAAAGCTTTGCTCTCGGGTAGAGAGAGAAACCAACAATCAATTTTCGGGTAGAAAGAGAAAACCAATTTCACTCAAAATGTAGCAAATCTCATTAACTCCAAAAAAAACTCAAGTACAAATGAACCTTTCACACGCTCTAATAGGAACTCGAGGTACGGCGTGGTAAAGTACTATACTTTAGGACCGTAAATGGATCTACAAAAGATCCACATGAGTGATTGGTTGCTTGCTTAACAATCTATCAAAAACTAGACACAAAAAAGTTGATCTAGATTGGCAATTTGACAAACAACAAGCGTTAACAATCAAAAGCATTGATCAACATTGAAATCCGAGCCCACACGTGTGTACTAAAGGTTGTAGTACGGGCTTCAACCTGAGAAACAAGTAGAAATTGATTTGGTTTCATTTGGATCACAAAAACTCAATGTACATACTGAACTAGCTTGAGATTGCCAATGAACTCCAAAAATATTCTATCTCCTCACTATGGGAGCTTGGAATACATAGCAAATTCGACTTCCTTTGTGAAGTTAGGTGGATTTCCAGCATGCAATAAGGAAGTTAACTCAGCCTTTTTGCCCTAAAAAGAAACCCTAGAGTCATGCTTGCTAGATAGCTAGTTGGTCAATTTTTCACCTTTAATCTAGGATTTAGGTCCTATAAACTAGGAATCACTACCAAAATGACATGACCAACCCTATGGACTTGACCTAACATACATTAGGAGTGGGTTGCCATGTGGCATTTTGGCCATACATGTGTGGAACCCAATTATGTACAAAATTCACAAAGTTCTACATGGCTAGATTTGCCAAAATAGGCTATTTTTCACACTCCTCAAATCTAGCCTTACAATTCTAAAACCTGATCTTAACATAAAAAATGAATCATATTCAGGTTTAGAAGATGACTAATGAGCCCCTAAAGATGATGACATGATCTATTACCATATCCAAGATAGAGCTTCTTTGATCTTGATCTCCTCCCAGATGAATTGAAGAGCCTTGATTCTTTCTTGCACCTTTGCACTTGATTTCTTCCATGTTGAGTGAAAATGCATGAGCTTGAAACTTGCTCCTCCATCTTGATGCTTTTCTTTGAAGAAAATCTGATGTCTCCATGTCTTGTGAAAATTACATTGATCAAGATCACAAAACATGTACTTGCTACTATTACCAAGATTTAGCATGCTAAAATGACTAGTCCACATCATGATTTTCCTAATTTTGTAATTACAAGTGATCATGAACTTCATGAGGCTACATATTTGCTTATGGATATAAGTGTCCTTCAAGGATGTTTCACTTATTCTCATAAGAAGCTTACAATTTGCCTCTCCCAAAGAAAAAACACATTTTAAAACTTGTTCTCAAATGAATCATTACACATCTTATCTTCAACTTCCTTCTTGATGAAGCCCTCAAGTTGCCTCATGTAGTTCTCATAGCATACCTTGGTTTGCCTCATGTAGATCTCATAGAAAAATGGTTCATCAAGTATTGAAGTAAGAAAAGTGTTGAAAGTGAATGGTTGAGAATCTTCCCCTTGATTACCTTTGCCAAGATAAGTGAGCCTTGAAGGCTCGGCCCTTGCCTTTGTGGATCTTCTTGGAGCACTTGATCTTTGAGGTGGATCCTCAAGATCTCCATCCCTTTGTTGCTCCTCCTCAATCCTTGCAAGATCATTGACACCAAGGTTGTTGATTTCACTTTCATTCACACAAGATACTAGGTGGATCCAAGCATCTCTTGCATAAACATCTAAGAATGTTTCATGCATCTTATCATCACTACTTGGTACATGAGAAAAAGATTGTACATTTGAATGGATGATTTACTCTTTTGCCATAACAATTTTAGCATCCAACTTAAACAAACTACCTTGTTTAACACCATTTGCTATGCAATTATCATTCTTCATGATGGAACAAACTCCATGCTTGAATTGAACATCTAAACCATCATCCATTAGTTGTCCAACACTAAGCAAGCTCTTGGTAATTGATGGTACAAAAAGGACATTGTCTAGATCCATCCTTTTGCTAGATCCTAGACTTAATGAGATGGTACCAATACCATCTATCTTACATTCTTGATCATTTGCTAAAAAAACAAAGTTATTAGCAACATTGAAAGAGTGTAAGGTTGAGAATGTGTTCTTTTGGAAAGTCATGTGGGAGCTAGCCCCACTATCAATCCACCAAGTGTCCTTTGAGTTGCTTTTGCTTGTTGGAGTGGATGTAGATGCCATCAAAGATGAGATCTCCTCATCTCCATTCTCTTCATATGCAAGGTTCCCTTGTTTGTACTCCTCCTCTTTTGCTCTTAGCCTCTTGTAGCATTCGGATGCATAATGCTCTTTCTTTCCACAAAAGAAGCATTTTTGCTTTGACTTGTCCTTTGAGATTGATGCATCATCCTCTTCTTTGGCCTCCTTTGGATGCTTCTTCTTTCTATTGGTCTGCTTTTTTCCCTTGAATGAGAAATTGGCTTTCTTATCTCCATCCTGCAAAGACAATGAACTCTCCATCATGAATCTTCTCTCCAAAGGAAGCCAACTCCCTATTTAAAGACTTGATTCTGAGTACATAATCCTGTGCACTCTCCTCACTTCTCCTCATGCTTTGCAAAATCTGATTTCTAAGCATGAGTAATGTTGAAGTGTTACTAGATTCATAGATTGATTCTAAAGACTCCCAAGTCTCTTTAGCACTAGTACATGCTGATACTTCTCTCAACAAATCATTGCTCACATTCATCTTCACACAATGAAGTGCAAGCCTAGATCTCTTCTTGTATCTAGCTAACTCATGTGCACCTAGAGGTTCATCTTCATCTTCAATCAAGAACTCATAAAGGTCTTGGAGCACCAAGAGTGAGTCCATCCTAACCTTTCAAATAGCATAATTTGTAGAATTCAATCTCTCACTAGCTTCTAGAAGGTATGCTCCAACAAATCTCATCTTACTAGTGACTACTACAAACAAGAAATAGATTTGATTGACGTGAAACTCACGAAGGTCTCACACTTGCAATGTTTCAGTCAAATTTGATTTCTAATCCAACAAATGGACTTATAATCACAGTTCTATCGCTCCCTCACAAAGCTGGAATGAAGATAAGACGAAGTGAAAACTACTTTCAAACAAATCTTGCCAAGAAATGGATTTGATTGTCTCTAGAAACTCACTAAGGTCTCTTTCTTGTAGTGTCTTGCTCAAATTAGATTTCTATTCCAACAAATGGACTTATAATCTCAGTTCTAGCACTGCATATTTAAAATAAGACAGACCAATAAAACACAACTGTTTGCATAAGTACAAGTAAATTTCCACAGGCAAAAAAGGTGAAAAACGCAACACTGTGTTTTTACACGTGATATGTGACAGGCGAAAAAGACGACACTGCCCTACAAATGCAGTAGGTGTCCTTATAGAAAAGCGAAGGCACCTTGTAAATCAAATCTTAAGGCATTTGTCAGAGTGTCGCATTTTTTGCATCTCAATCAACGTTCATTTCTGCGAAGGTTGACGTCGCGGCCTTCTCACGCTCATCCCATGCAACTGTGCAAACATATTTGACAACAGCAGCAGCCACCCACGATCTCCCACCGACAGCACATCCACTTTGTACTTTCTTCATCTGCATACATGTAAAATTTGAAAATTTATCTTTTCTCAAGTATTTCACCATGTTGTCTAACTTTTTCCAAACTTCTACTTTGTGTACCTTCTTCTTTGAAATCTTGAGTTGCTGCATATATTGAATACCATCTACGTATTCTGTAGGAGATGTGAGAACTTAGATGAGAAATAAGCAACAAGCATAATAGCATCAGAAGCTTATCAGAGATAGACAAAGTAGATGCTTTCGTGCATCGATTGTTTGTATTGTCAATAATAGGTTTATTTCTTTTCACAGATTGGATTAGCTTTGTGAAGCACGCGGTTTCATCCGCTATTGTCTTGTGCTCACCTGCATTATTGACCTGTATATTTCGCTATACTTAATTTTATTACAGCTTTGTTTTTTCTGTGTTCAGATTTGTGTCAATATTGCTATGCTTTTCTACATTATGTCTGACTTTCTTATTGCTTAATCTGGTAGTCTGTTCGTCACGATTTGTTATTATTCAAGTTGTTCGCGACTAATATTTAGTCTTGCCTTTTGCAACTGATTATCAGTCAAGCTCATTCTAGCTCTTCGCGAATTATTCGCGACTAATAATTTGTCTACTTGTTTGTCACAAATTATCTTTATGATGTTTTGTTGCTTAATGTTTGGCTATGTAATCAGATCAAACGTGATTTCTATCTCTAACGTTCTGTTTGAGTCTGATAGGCATAGTCATGCTTAGGAAAAGAGTGAGATAGCTCATTCCACTGCGCATGAACACTTTCCGTTCGAGTTCATTTCTTTTTTGAGTTTCGAGTTTGCTTCTTTTCGTGTTTGTTTTCTTTCGAGCTATTTTTGTTTCTCAAATCCCTCTTTCCCAACATCGTATTAAAGCACACAACGTGACCTGTGCCCACTTTGAGGGGGAGTGTTGGAATGGCAAAGTGGAGCCACATCCCACACTCAAAGAAATTCCATAAGTAGAAGTGGGACTTTGTTCAAAGTGGATATAAGTGATAAATGCCTAAGTGTTTAAAGTCAGTCGGTACCAGCCCATTTGCATGTTGGGGGGGGGGGGGAGACTTGGATTCGTGGGCGGCTAGGCATTCGGGGATGGGATCCCAGAACGTGGCTCACAAAAGGGGCAAAAGGCTCCATGATTTTGGTGCAACCTCTGAAGCAGAAAGAGGTGCAACCCTGAACCAGAAAGGTTAAGTTGTATCCGTTGAAGACCCACCAAATTTCTACATGATATCAGAGCTATTTTCGTAGCCTGATAAGCTTCCACAGTAGAAGACTCTACTAGCTGATAGAGTAATTGTCTTCTTGTTCTATAATTCAGCACTAGATTGTCATACTTAGATCACTGATAGTTTTTCCTATCACCTAGACTAATTTTCCAAATGGATTCCCAAGGGAAAGCCAGTCCTATCATGGACAAGCTTGAAAGAGCCAATTACCATATGTGAAAATTTAATCCTCAACATTTCTGATACCCAGATCGGCCATGTATTCGAGGCCCAGACATCCAAAGAAGTCTAGGACATCTTGAGCACACTATGCGAAGTGCGAGATATAGCTTCCAAGCTACATCTCAAAAAAAAAAATTTTACTCCCTCAAGATGGCGAATGGTGATTCCCTGCAGAATCACATCAACCAATTCAAAAACCTGCTAAAGCAAATGGCCGCTATCGGATCTGTCAAAGACGATCAAGATGCAGTAATGCAACTGCTTACAAGCTTGCCAAGCTCATACGACAACTGGGTGATGATCATCATGAAGAAGAAGAAAGGCTTGAAGAAATCAAAGCAAGACCAGAAACCAGCAAAGCACAAAAAACAATCAAATCCGTAGATGAAGAAGAAGCTGTTCTGCAGATACTACAAGCGAAACAACCACGAAATTCAAGACTGCCTAATATTACAAGGTAAGAACAATAGCAAGGAGCAGTCGAATCAAGTGGCAAATGCAGCTACAGAAGCTCCACATCCTATTCAAGAAGCAGATCATGATGTCTTCATGACCAGCCATCAAGGAGCATCCAGCGATAGTTTTTGGTTTCTGGATTCCGGTGCCACTCAGCATATGACCAGTCTCATTAGCTGTTTTGAGTCCTATATACCCTACAATACCAATAAATATGTTCACCTTGGCGACAATAGCACACAAGATATTAAAGGTGAAGATACCGTAAGATTAAGCTTTGCAAATGATCAGTCAAAGATACTTTCTAAAGTCCTGTATGTACCCAATCAGAGAATGAAGATCAGCTATGGCACAGAAGAATGTATCATCTGAACATGAGTAGCCTGTATGACATGTATAAGAAAGACATAGTCATAGGTCTAAAGATATCAAGACTCGATACTGAGTTCTGCGAAGCCTGTCAGAAAGGCAAACAACATTAGAATCCATTCACACATGAGAGAAGAAGAGCAAAAGAAGTTCTCGAGCTCGCCCACTCAGATGTCTCTGAATTGATGAAAATGGATTCGCTCTCAGGATCAAGGTATTTTCTGACGTTCATAGATGACTACAGCCGAATGACTACGATCTACTACCTAAAGAAGAAATCTGAAGTGTTTGTTTTCTTCAAGAAGTTCGTGGCATTTGCAGAGCAACACACCTCAAAGAAGACTCAGATCATTAGATCTGACAATGGAGGTGAGTACAAGAGCAAATAATTTTCAAAATTCTGCCAAGCAGAAAGAAAAACAAGACGCTAGTCGAAGGAGCTAGATGCATGATGGCACAGGTTCAATTTCCAAGTCAATTTTGGGCTGAGGCAATAGTTGTAGCTGTACACCTGCAGAATAGATCAACAATGACAAGGCTGAAAAATAAGACACCGTATGAGATGTGGACAAGTAGAAAGCTTGATCTATCATACGTACGTGTGTGGGGTGTGCAGTATACAAGGACATTCCAAAGAAAAGAGAAGCAAGATCGATGATAAATCAGAACAAACAATTATGGTCAGGTACTCGAATGGATCACAAGTGCACAGACTCTACAACCCAACCACGAAAAAGGCTGTTTCGAGTAGAGATGTGAAGTTCGATGAGTCCACATTCATTGGACTAAAAGATGAAAGAGGCCATGAGATCTTCACACTGCCACCAATTCAAGAGGGAGATCGAGGACAGACGTCAAATCAGAATGTTGAGCCACAGACTCCAGAAGATCAATCTCACGAACAAGAAACGTTTGAGCAGCGATGAAATGAACCCAGAAGGTCAGCAAGACAAAGAAGACCTCCAGACCGTTACACTGACAATCTTCAGTGGAATGAAGACATGCAATTTGAGTACTGTAGCTTCACTGAAGAGCCAACAACATATCAAGAAGTTGTCCAAAGTCTAGAGGGAGAATTCTGGAAGCAGACAACGTCAGAGGAGATCGAGTCGATGAGGCGAAACGAGGCATGGACACTAGAGCCACTGCCAGAAAACAAAAAAATCGTCGACTGCAAATGGGTGTACAAGAAAAAAATGAAATCAGATGACACCATTGGTAGTTACAAGACAAGGCTTGTCGTGAAGGGCTACACACAAAGATATGGTGTTGATTATTTCGACACATATTCACCGATGGTCAAGATGACAAGCATACGACTACTCCTAGCATACGCCACACAACACAATTTGAAAATTCACCAAATTGATGTGAAGACAGCCTTTCTCCTCAGAGATCTAATCTTCATGAAGCAGCCTGAAGGATTTGAAGACCTTGACAATTGACAATATGCCTGTCGGTTGCAAAGATGCATTTATGGTCTAAAACATGCATCATGAGCTTGGTACAAGAAGCTCGATAGTCTTCTGAAGTCTCTAGACTTCAATCCTACACAACCGGACTGTAATGTTTACATAAAAAGAGTAGAAAAAGATTTTGTGATACTGACTATTTTCGTGGATGATTCCCTGATGATAGAAAATTCCTTGATGCTGATCAAAGACACGAAGAGTCAGATTTCTGAAACTATGAATTCACAGA
Organism: Diphasiastrum complanatum; assembly: GCA_029204225.1. Taxonomy (NCBI): domain Eukaryota; kingdom Viridiplantae; phylum Streptophyta; class Lycopodiopsida; order Lycopodiales; family Lycopodiaceae; genus Diphasiastrum; species Diphasiastrum complanatum. The sequence continues at coordinate 4,865,530 of CM055092.1, read as the reverse complement.
TCTAGGAGAAGCAACGAAATGCCTTGGGCTGGAGATCAGAAGATATCGAATAAAAGATGAAATGCACCTAAGTCAATCTGAATATGCCAGAAAGGTGCTCAAGCAGTATAATGGAATGAAAAGAAAAGGCCACACCAATGATAGCTGGAGCCAAGCTGACGAAGCAGGATTGCCCAAAAACAGAAGCGGAAGAACAGAAGATGGTAGGTATACCCTACAAAAATCTCATTGGTAGTATGATGTACCTTACAATTTGTACCAGACCTGATCTAGCTTTCTCTATTTACGCCTTAAGACAATTCTCTTTCCATCCTGGCATGGCACATTGGTAAATGGAAAAACTAATCCTACGATATCTGAAGGGTACCCAAAATATGGGATTAACCTACAGATCAGAAAACGAAAAAAAAGGATTCGAGCTGCACCACTATAGTGATGCAAGTTGGGCGAGCTGCAAGGATGACTGTGAAAATTACAACAAATAAGGATCCTAAAACACTTGAAATGATGAGGGAAACAATAGATTATGATCTCATAAGATTAGCACAAGTTGAACCATCAAAATCCATAAAAAATCTGTGCTTGAACCTCACTAAATGGCCCAAATCCTTGAAGAAGGCTTCACACGTGTGAAAGTACAGCCTCCCACAGTCTGAGTACTATACACCAGACCTACATTCAATCCTAAAATCATTAGTAATCACAAGAACTCAAACAATTATGAACATAGAGAGCAATTGCACCATTATGAGAGAAAAATCATGAAATTGCTTAATTGATTTTGGTGAGATATCACACCTATATAGACATGATCCATCACGGTTTTGGGCAGGTATGAGTAGCCCTAAACCTATCCCTAGTTCTAATTTTGGTGGATCTTTCATCTCTACCAAGTTAGGGTTGGAATCTTGGAGATCCCTCAACAATGCAAAAACTACCAAAAAATAGCTCCTATTTTTTCTCTCTTGTATCTAAGCATAATTTGGACTCATTCCAAAGGTTCTAACACTTAGGTCTACTTGAGAACATCCTTATGAATGGAATCCTATGCTATTTGGCACGTGTGACAAGCCACATCATGACCATCTAACTGTTTACAAGTCATATGGCACTTTTACATCTTGCTCCATAGTGTGTCAACACTTTTGCATACTTCCATCTTAAACTTCTTCAAAAGATTTTGAGCATAGTTTACTTGACTTATAAAGATAAAATCAGACCCTCTAAGTACCTCTATGCCTAAGATGAAGTGAAGACACCCTAGATCTACCATCTTGACCTCTAAGGATAGATCTATCTTGATTTTTTCAATAACATCAACACTATTTCCACTAATGATGATGTCATCTACATAAATGAGTAAAAGTACAATACCAACATCAACAAAATTACTGTAAAGAGTGGGATCATATTCACTTTGAAAAAATAATGTGAAATAAGATAGCAATGTAGTCTTGAATTCCAAGATCTCGAGGCTTGCTTCAAGCCATTTGTTCTCCATTCCATGCTTGATGAACCCTTGTGGCAGCTCCATATAGATATCCTCTTCCAAAAAACCATGCAAGAAGGCATTAGAGACATCCATTTGACATAGGATCCATCCAAAATGTGATGCAAGTGCAATGATTAGCCTTATTGTGACCATCTTGGCCATGGGTGCAAAAGTTTCCTCATAGTCTATCCCTCTCTCTTGAGCATAACCTTTTGCAACTAATCTTGCTTTATGTTTGTTAACACTCCCATTTGCATTCAACTTAAGCTTGAAGACCCACTTGCATCCTATTACATTACTTTGAGGTCTCTCAACAAGCAACCAAGTTTCATTCTCAATCAAAGGCATCATACTCATCCAACATAGCTTTATACCATTCTTTGGAGTTCAATGCATCTTCAACATTAGATGGTTCTTCAAAACTAGATAAAGCATAAGAAGTGGATGAGATACCCTCAAATTTCTGTCCTTTGCCTTGATATGTGAGCCTTGATGGCTCCACTTTTGCCCTTGAAGATCTCCTTGGTGTGATAGGTGGGTTTGGTGCTTGCTCCTCCTCAAAACCAAGATCTTGCTCCTTGGCCATCTTCTTCTTGATTGTTGGAGCATTTGAGCCTTCTTCAAGCATATTCATATGATGTTCATCAAAGATAACATCCCTTGAAACAACAAATTTGTTCAAGGATGGGAGATAGACTTTGTAGCCCTTGCTTGAGCTTGCATATCCAAGCATGATCCCTCTTGTGGAAGATGGATCCTCCTTGGTTCTTGTTTCCAATGACACATGCACATAACATATACACCCAAAAACTTTCAAGTGATTAAGATTGGGTTTCTTTCCATACAACATCTCATAAGGAGTTTTGCCTTCAATTGCTTTGCAAGACACCCTATTCATCAAGTAGTTTGCACATACAAGAGACTCACCCCAAAAGGATTTGGGCAAAAAAGCATCTAATCTTAAAGCCTTAGAACATTCACATAATGTCCTATTCCTTCTTTCAGCAACTCCATTTTGTTGAGGAGTGTAAGGACAAGAAGTCTCTTTCTTGATCCCTTCCTCCTCACAAAAGGCCTTGAACTCGTTGGAGATGAATTCTCCACCATTGTCACTTCTAAGAATCTTGATGCTATGATTATGATGCTTTTCCACAAACAAATTGAACTTTACAAAAGTATCAAATACTTGAGACTTGAAGGAAAGTAAGAACACCCAACAATATCTTGAGTAGTCATCAATGAAGGTTAAAAACATGGATGAACCTCCATTAGATTTGGTGCTAGCAATGTGCACATCCGAGTGTATGAGTTCAAGAGGATGAGATGACTTTGTGATGGAGTTAGGAAACACCTTCTTATGTGCCTTGGATAAGGCACAAGCTTCACAAACCTTGTCTTCCTTCCCAATAGACCTTGGTAGGCCTAAAGCATACTCCTACTTGTCCTAATCAAGGACTTGACACAAATGAAGATTACTTCTATTGATTTGATTGAAGATCTACCTTATCCCACTTCTTAGGGACTTGAAAAGATCAGTAATAGACTTCCTATAAAGATCTAAGAATGATCTCTAACAAAATCAAATCATAGAATACTAGAAACAATGCACTTGCTTGATTGAAGTAGACAATACTAGTAGAATTGCCCCTCTTTCTATAAAGAACATTAAAGCTTCCAAATGATCTGATCAAGAGTGAGTTTCAGCAACCTAATATACTTCCAAACTCACTTGTAAAAGATCTAAGTGGAACTTAATGAGATTATGAGAGAAAAATCATGAAATTGCTTGATTGATTTTGGTGAGATATCATCACCTATATATACATGATCCATCACGGTTTTGGGTAGGTATGAGTAGCCCTAAACCTATCCCTAATTCTAATTTTGGTGGATCTTTCATCCCTACCAAGTTAGGGTTGAAATCTTGGAGATCCCTCAACAATGCAAAAATTACCAAAAATTTGGACTCATTCCAAAGGTTCTAACACTTAGGTCTACTTGAGAACATCCTTATGAATGGAATCCTATGCTATTTGGCATGTGTGACAAGCCACATCATGACCATCTAACTATTTACAAGTCATATGACCAAAACTAGTCAAGCTAGAATTGTGAATTTTTAACAATGATAGCAAGTCCATAACTGGAGGATGTACAATAGCGTGTGGAGCTGCAGTCAGTTAGATATGCAAAAAGCAAACCTTGGTAGCTCAATCTTCTTGCGAAGCTGAATACGTCACAACTTCAAAGGTGGCGAACGAGGTAGTGTGGTTGTAGATGATGTTGGAGGCAATCGAGATACCACAAGGAATACCATGCACGATGACGATGGACTCTCAATCTGTCCCAGGACCAAGTCTCCATTCAAAGACAAAACACATACTTCTAAAGTACCATCACATTCGAGATTTGATCTTGAAAGGAGAGCTCCAAATCTAGTACATAAAATCTGAAGACACGATTGCAGATTTGCTCATGAAGCCGCTCGACAAGCCATTCTTCACAAAGCCAAAAAAGGTGATTGGATTAAACGTGCAAAGTTGCAAGGTTCAAGAGGGAGTGTTAGAAATGGTGAACTCCTGCAACTTTGCCGCGATGTGAAAATGAAGCGAAGGTCAAATGGCGAACAATTTGCGAAAGTCAACGGACCTCAAAAACCCTAAAACACAAAGCAAAGCGAACTTTAGAAGGTCGAATGATTCGTGAAATTCAAACATGCCTCCAGGACCAGAAAGGGACAAAGACACGACACGAAACAAAAGAAACGAAAGCTGGCAACTCAACGGGTGTGGAGTCTTAAACTTCACGCGAGTTGAAATGGCTAGCAATAACAGAGAGTAACTGATTAGTTGATTAGCATTAACTACTCTTGTGATTCTCTGTTTAGCTATCTTGTAAACTCCACCCAGTCAATATATAAACTATTTTTCTAGATCAAAATACACATTGAGAATGTGCGTGAGTAGAGCAGAAAAGAAAAAGAATAGAAACAAAATAGTTGTGCATGAAAGTCTGCCAACGAGCAGAACACAACGAAAGAGCAGAGCATTAGGACGCCAATGAGCGAGACACTGACCATCTTGCTCTAAAAATTAAACTGATAATATAGTCGCTCTATTTCGTGCATCTCCTTGTCTTCTGCTATCTTGATTGCTAGAATGAAATTTGTTCTGTGACATGTAGTCACGTGTAAAGGTGCCTGTGAGCTTCCGCACAAGAAAATTCAAAGAAACAAAATTGTTTGCGATACGAAACAAACCCATTTGCGACAAAAGACTGTCAAGTGCAAATGGATCTACAAATATAAGTATGGACCAGATGGCAATGTATCAAGATACAAAGCCAAGCTTGTAGCAAAAGGTTTTTCACAAAAGTAACAAAAGTATGGTATTGATTACACTGAAATCTTTTGTCTAGTAGTCAAGCATACATCTATATGAATTCTATTTGCTTATGCAGCAACCTACAATATGCAAATCCATATTGTAGATGAAAAGACAACTTTCCTGCATGGTGATCTAAAGGAAGAAGTCTATATGGACCAACCACTAGGATTTACCTATGAGTCATTTTCTGACTATGCCTACAAAATGCAAAGAAGCATTTATGGACTCAAACAGTCTGCCAAACAATGGTACAAGAAAAAGGATCATGCTCTCAGATCCTTAGGATTCTGGCTGATTATAATGTATATGTAAAAGTCGTAGATGCAGAACTAATCATAATTGGTGTCTATGTAGATGACACTAATCTTGTCGAGGAGTGACAACCTGATTGCATAGGTGAAGAAGGATATTTCAAAGCACTTTGAAATATTCAACCTAAGGAGAAGCAAAATGCTACCTAGGCTTGCAGATCGACAAAGATATTGATGGTGGTAAATTATATTTCACCAATCAAGATATATTTAGAAAATTATTGATGATTTTGACATGACAAATTGTAAGGGAGTAAACAGTCCTACGGTACCTAGCATAGTGCTGACAAGTGAAGACTATCCCAGAGACAATGCAGACCGAGAAGCTATGCAGCATACGCCTCATACAAGAGGCTTATTGGTTTTTTGATGTACTTGGCAGACAATACAAGGCCTGACATTGCCTATGCAGTGTTTAGATTGAGCCAATTTCATATTAATATAGGTCCGACACACTGGAAAATTTCCAAGAGGATTTTACAATACCTGCAGAGCACAAAGGACTATGGACTCTACTACTCTTGAGATGCAGGACTTCGAATAGAGTCCTACAGTGATGCTAGTTGGGCATCAATCAAAGATGATCCCAAAAGTGTCTCAAGAGAATGCACAATAGCAGCCAATGTAGTTGTTATTTGGATCAGCAGAAAGCAAACCATAACTGCCCAATCATCGCGTGAGGCAAAATATGTTGCTGCAGCCAAGATGGCTAACGAGCTGACATGGCTTAGACTATTTCTAGATGGTTTGAGAGAGAGCACCAACGAGCCACTAATCCTACACATGGACAATACATTTGCAATACATCTGACAAAGGATCCAGTGTTTCACTCCAAAACGAAACACATTGCTATAAGATACCATTTGATCAAAGATCTGGTTGAGAGAAATGAGTTGCAGACAGTTTTCATTCCAACCAAGCAGATGGTGGCCGACATCTTCATAAAGCTTTTGGATAAGGCAATGTTTGAAAGATAGAGAGCTAGCCTGAGAATCACAAGGCTACCACACTTTGAGAGGGAGCTGAAGAAACTTAGTGTTTCTACCCACAAAGCGCTTTTAGCTTGTGAGTTCATACTTGCAGAAATACACAGGCAGCAACTGAAGTCACCAACGAGGCCGAAGTCCTCGACTCAGCTGAAGTCCCCCACACCAACGAGTTGCCAAGGCACTAGCCTCAATCCAAGTCATCGACGACATTGAAGTGGCCGAAGTGGCCGAAGTCCCCAAAGGCAACAGAGGCAGCAAAGGGAAACCAAGGCACAAGAGACCGAAGTGCCCACGATGCCATCGAAGTCCCTGACGAGGACTCAACTCCAGCTATGAGCAAAGCCAAAAGTCGAGCCAGACATGTCAGATGTTGAGTACGTCATCAAAGCTCGATGAGCGTGACAGTTTGAATGTCATGACTCAACCGTTATGCCCTTGTAGTTAAGCAAAGTAGCAAGAAAATAGTTAGCTGTGTTTTTAGCTTAAACTATCTTGTAATGCTTAGCTAATTAGTTCTTGTAATCATACCAAGCATGCTATATGTATTGGAGATCGAATACAGAAACATAAAAGAAAGAAGAAGAGAGTCGTGAACGCATCACTCAGTGAGGTGTGTGTCAAGGAAGAAATATAGTTCTAACAGTAGCTATTCAATTTGTGAGAAGAGAACACCTCTCTCACGCCGACGTGCTGATCTGGAAAACAGATAGCGCTCAAAAGAAATCTCTGTTGTATACTTGATTTTGATAATATAAACGAGTTCAATTTTTCTACTCAATGTGTGCAATCTTTGAATGCTTTGCGTTGCTTATTCAATTCAATGGTAGCTTCCACTATCATTTGAGATTATCTACTATTCATAATTTAGCATTAGATTAGTATCATTTGCTACTTTGGCTCATCCAACTAACCTTATCACTGACATTGTACACCTTGTGACCACCATTTTTGCATTGCCGCCAATAATGAACTAGTATAAATGTCTCTCCAATTGTGACATTTCTTCATTTGCAAAAGCATGTGAAGTAACCATAACCACCGAATCTGATAATGCCATTGTCGATTCTCACCTTGAGATGCCACTCTAACTGTCTTTGACCTTGGTAGGTTCTAACTAAGTCTTTCAAAAAGTTGTACTAGAAGCCCCATACCATTCCACCATATTCATTGGTATAACATGGCATAATGCCCGGATCTCACCTGTGATTGGTTTCCCTCTCTCAATTCTTGCCAATCAAGAGTTTCATGACGCCTCATTGCAACTTGATTGCATTTGCTGCCTTTCTCCAATGCAATTCTATCCTTTTTGCTCTCCCTCACAACGCACCATGATTAAGCTTCTAGAGCTCCTTGGCTATAGGTACATGCCTTTCTCCTAACATGCCCCGTAGATTTACAGCACAAAATTGGGCTTAGTTTGACACACAGGTCACCAAATAGTGAAAATTGTACCTCACCGGGTCACTCATCTTCCGTTCTATAGAATGGTGAATGGATCAAAATTTGTTTCTCCCTTGACGATGTCGTCGCTCTATTCGTCAGCTTCACACAGGATTTTACGGGCTCCAAAATGGTGTTAGCCGATTTTTTAGCACACAAAATCAAGCTAAATTTCAAAGTTTTATGAAATATCTTGTATGATTTCTAATATAAGTTGATTTAGTCAGTGTGTGACTAGCACAGATTTGGCCAATATAGCCCATGCCGATGGGGTCCCAGTTTGCCCAAAAAGAACTATAGAGTTTTTTTTTAAATAAAGTGGCCTTAGAATTAGCCACAAAGCTTTTATTACGCAAGATTTGATTAGATATGTAACCTCAGATTTTTATTAATATAAAAAGATATCTAAGATTTTGCAGGACGTCCTTCTCCTTGAGACCCAAAAAGAAATTTGAGACCGAAGAATTTGAAGAGAATCAGCATCAGCCCAATAACAGTAGTTCCTAAGAAAATCACCGCCAAAACTGATCTAGGAGAAATACCAACAATCTAGGAAAAGACGCATACCTCATTCTAAGTGATATTGGGACTGAAGGACACAACCTTGAAAGACAAAGTGCAACCCTCCAAAGACAAGGACAGTCCTAAAAGAGTGTGACTCACTGCAAGTACTATGGGACATTTCAACTTGACAAAATGAAAAGAGAAAAAGAAAGAAAAATGAAGAGTCTCCTCTTCATTGTATAAAAGACGAGAGGAGACCACAACCTTAAAGACCCTTGACCAAATCAAAAAGAGAATAGGAAATGGCAAAATGGGAAAGTCAACTCTTCACCATCCTTCAAAAGTAAAAAGTCAAAATATGGTCCAATGACATGAAAGGAGTTGTCAACATGAGAATCTCTACCTCATTATATAAAGTGCAGATTCTTGTGCATGAACCCATGCAATCCCCATGCAGACCAACTATAGATAGATCACATCTCTTCATGCAGTCCTTCTGCCTATATTTATCACATGTACATGCACTATTCCATATGTCTCAATTAGAATGTCTGGGTCCTCTCAAGGTAATTAGTCACAAACAAGCCTCAACATGGAATTAAATCTCGGCATGACCAATAAGCTTGAGCATTGGAGGGCCAGTGTACCATATCAGGACTATTTCATGTCCTTAGCTGAATATGGCCGTAACACCTACCCAATTTGAATATGAATAAGTGACTAATGTAAGTGCAGCTTTTGTATTACCATTATAGCACAAAGCATAGTGCTTCTTAGCTTGAATGTACTTCAATACTCTTTGCAGAGCCTTCCCGATTATGGACTGATAAGGGTATCTGCACATCTCTTTCTGTTTTGCTTCAGTGATGGGGCACATGTCTTTTGATAGTTTGGATCCTGTATCTATGGGTGAGTCTATCGGCTTACAGTCCTCCATGCCATATCTGCGAAGTACATTGATTAAATAGGCTTCTTGGCTTATAGGGAACCTTCTGCTTGCACGATCTCTAGTGATCTCCATACTGAGTAGGTAATGAACTGGCCTAAATCAGTCATCTCAAATTCTGTTGAAAGCAGAGATTTTGTTTTATACAGTAATTGATTTGAATTGATGATAATTAAAGAATCATCGACATATAATGCTACTATGACATAGCTTGGGCCTTTACACTTGAGATGCACATTTGAGTCTACAGAGCAAGAAGTAAATTGGTGCTACAACAAGAAGTGATTAGTTCTTTCATACCAGGCCCTAGGAGCTTGCTTGAGGCCATAAAGTGCCTTCTGCAATTTTCATACCATATGCTCTTGGCCTTGAAGGACGTAACCTTCTAGTTGATAAATGAAAATGTCTTCTTTTATATATCCATGAAGGAATGTTGTCTAGATGTCCATCTGATGAATGTCCAGATCCTCTGCAGCAGCTATAGCCAGCAGGTTCGAGTAGATTGATGCTTTACCACTGGACTGAAAGTGTAAGTATAATCTATTCCATATATTTGCTCATATCCTTGAACCACCAATCGAGCTTTCCATTTGGATATCGATCAACCTGGCTTAAGCTTTAGTTTGAAGATCCACTTAGTGTCAATAGGTTTTATACCTACAGGAGGATTAACAAGGTTCCAAGTCTTGTTCTTCATTAATGAATAGTACTCAGCATCCATGGTAGCTTTCCATTTGTCTGCATCTGACATTGACAACACTTTTGCAATGGTGGTAGGTTCATCATGCATATGACTGATGAACGCTTGAGGGAAAAAACAATCAGGTTGTTGTCGTTGTTGTGTAGATCTTCGAGTTGCAGGTTCTTGAGTAGATGACTCTCCTAGGTGAATGACTGGGATATCGTAGGTTTGGGCCTATGGATGGTAAATGGAGTTGTTGGAACAAACTCTTGCATTTGATGCTTCTACTTAAAATCATAAAATTGGTCTTCAAGGAAGACTACATCTCAGTTGACTGAGATCTGTTGACCTATTTCAACATCATAAATGCAATATGTCTTATGCAATGTTGAATAACCAATAAAAATATACTTATAGTTCACAAGGTCTAGCTTCTTCCTCAGATCATACAATATTTGTGCATAGCAGAGACATCCAAACACAGGTAGGTGATTAAGACTTGGTTTGTAACCATAGTAGGCTTCAAACAGAGTTTTGGAGTCGACTGCTTTTGTGTTGGAATAATTTTGGAAATTGCAGGTTGCAGAAATTGCTTCAGCCCAAAAGAGTCTTTTTAACTGAGCATTGGACATCATGGATCGTGCAGCTTCCAACAATGTTCGATTCTTTCTTTCAACCACTCTGTTCTGTTGTGGAGTGTAGCTTGTAGTGAGCTGATGGTGCATGCCACATGAAGATAGGTAGTCCACCATTTCATCAAGCATGCAGTCTCTCCCTGAATTAGATCGCAGGGTCTTGATCTTCTGACCAGTTTGAGTCTCAACAAACTGTTTAAATTCTTTGAAACAGTTAAATGTCTCAGACTTGTTCTTATGAACATGATTCTGCTGAATCTGGAGAGGTCATCAATAAAAGTGATGAAATATAAAGCTTGACCCAAAGAGGGCATGCTCATAGGACCACATAAATCACTATGGATTAATTCTAGAATGGACTTAGCTCTTTTGGCTTGTCGTTTTGAAAATCTTGTTTTAGGTTATTTTTCTAAAAAGCACATTTCACAGACAGTCTGATTTCTGTTGGGAGACAACATTAATACTCATATCCTTGACCATGCTATTATGATGTATATACAAGATTGACCTCATGTCTAAGTGACCTAATTTTTTATGCCATACATGAGCATCAATATTACTCACAAAAAGTGCATAATCGTGACTCAAGATATATAAATTTCCTTCTTTGTGTGCGGAGAGGACTTCATTTGAATTCTTATCTAAAATGGTACATCGTCTAGCAATAAACAAAGCTCTATATCCTTGATCAATGATCTTGCTTATATAAAATAAATTCTTTGTTAATTCGGGTACATAGAGTACACCATCTAACTGTCTTGTGATACCATCTGAAAATTGTAGTCGAATAGAGCATTGGCCTTCAACTTTATGTGAACTTGAGTCTCCAAAGAAAATGTACTTTGATTCATTTGCTGTGAGATTCGAGAATAGGTTCTTACATGGAGTCATGTGCTGAGAAGCACTTGAATCTAGATACCATTCATAGGCATCCTTGCATGATTAATCTTGTACCATCAGCGTCTTTTCTTCTTCTTGGTAATTTGTGATAGAGTCAGAGCTTCCTTCTTGGTGCTATTGCATCTTCTTCCTCGTTTCATTGTTGACTGTGTTGTTGTTGTTGTTGCGTTGAATTTGTCTGCTCAGCCTTTGTCTTCTTATCCTTGAATTTCTTCTTCTTGGAATGTTGCTTATTAGAGTACAAGGCCATAGTCTTGTTACTCGATGTAGATAAGCTCTTTCTCCTTACTTCTTCCTGAAATAGACTTGTTGTCAGCTTCTAGAGTGATAGTGCAGGAGTATTGCTTAAAAGCAATACTAGATTGTCGTAGGAGGGTAGAAGACTAGCAAGAAGAGACATAGTAGACTCTTCTTCTGAAATAGATGAACCTATAGCAGCTAATGCCATAGAGGAAATGAAGGCCATTGTCCCACCAAATGAAAACAATGATTATTATAGGAGTAGGATCTTGATTTACTTAGAGAATGGAATGATAGAACAGTTTTGATATGTGTAAATGTCAGTAAAGGTGTCGTAGACAACCATAAAGAGAGAATGTCAAACGATTAAGCATCTGGGGCAACCGTGCACTTCTCTATTAGTACATAAAGAAATGTTAATCAATTAGAAGTCTATGACAACCATACACTTCTTCATTACTAATATTCGTGATAGTAGAGGAAGAAGAGTGAGAGTTATTCAAGCATTTAATATGAATGCAAGATGATAGAACAATAGCGAATCTGTATTATCAATGTTGTAGTAACAACTATTAAATCACAAGACAATCGGGCTGACTGCGTGATCCTACTTACAGAAACAAATAATTGCTATATTTCTGAGACTCTTTTCTCTCTCTCTCTCTCTCTCTCTCTCTCTCTATATATATATATATATATATATATATATATATATATATATATGATCTCTAACTCTGAGGAGTCAGATACTAAAACCAACTTTGGTCGTTTGATCTCTGTCGTGTTTCACTTGGATGATCAATTTCAATGATTTTCTTTTGATACTTGCTTATATAGCTGTTGGATGATCTTATGTTATTCTGATTATAGATTTTAAAAGAATCCGTAGATCGGTTACTACATCGGAGCGTGAAGACATAAATAGGTGAGAAAATCCCCTTCATATGCGACCATGAGAGCGTGAAGCTGAACCTGCAATCTCCTTCGTATTTGAGCGGGAGCATGATATTGCAGTGCGGTCACAACCGTATGCAGACCACAAACTTTGACTTCTCACATTATTAGAAAAATGACAACTTATAAAGAAGGCTAATCTTCTTTACAAGCAAGTGGAAGTTACTCATTTTGCATTTCTCACATGTTTTGGTGAATCTTCTTGTGTAGATGAGGCTATGCAAGTGGATGGAGGTTTTTATGGAATGGAAAAAACTAATGGATTTGGAAAAGAGGTCTTAGTCAATGACTTGGATAGTCAAATAGAAGATCAAGAGGTTGATCTTGAAGGGCTTCAAGAACACAAAAGGAAAGGTGGTAATTTGGAGCTAGTCAAGAGCATCAAAGGGAAGTCAAATGGCAAAGAAACTTTGGATCTATTTTTGTAGGTGTTTGAAGACTCAAGTAAGATCAAGGGAGCAACAAGTGTTTTTCAAAGTTACTTTACTTGTTCTATCTCATATTTTAGCAATTTCATGTGAATGTGTGCGAATTGTCAAGATATGGTGAAACTAGTTACATTGTTTCGCATCGAAATCTTATAATACCATATATTTTTCTCAATTTGATGCCCCCATATCACTCATGACATGCATTGATTGATAATCTGACTCTACTTGAGTCCTTGAATGAGAAGCAAGCATATCCAAATTCCAAATTATGGTAACACAAACACGTGTCTCTCTAGTTATTGACCATGATTGAAAGGCATATCCTTGTTTGAATCCCATTGTAGAGGAGCAGTTGAGACTTGTCTTTGACTTAGGGGCATACCCACCATTGTCCATGTAAATGATGCTTATATATGAAGAGTACAAGCAAACATTCCTAATGGTAGTTTCTATGTAGATTCAAGTATTTTTTTCAATGACACCATAGTACACCTACCTATAAATACCATGCTTTGACTGAAAAAAGACTACATATGCCCCTAATCAATGCCCCATTGTTGACAAGAAACTATGAGGTGTGAAAGATTTCAACTAGTATTGAGGCCAATTTTCATATTAGACTTGAAGTTTGACTTTTCAAAGTTATATTAGTTTAAAAGAATTTGAATAAAAACTTTTGGAAAGTGTGGGAAAGTATAGTACATGAGTTTTTGGTAGATTCAATTTGAGTAGTAGAGACATTGAATCTAGTCATAATAATAGTAGGGTTTTTTATTATGGAGGGAAACCAAAGTTTGAAATTAGGTTTGGACTTGCTATAAAAGGATGTAACTCATGGGAAGAGAAGACTTTCTCTCTCTTATCTCATTTCATGCTTGTACATGGTTCTCTTGGGTTCATCTATCCATTGGTGCACTATATTGGTGATATCTTGGAATCTTGTGAGTAGAATGCTTATTTTATGCTATTTTCGGATCCACATGTGTGAAATACAGTAGCTCACTATTATTGTACGGACAACAACTTCATCATATCTTATGTTTGATGTTTGATCAAGTTCTTAGTGAGTTTGCATCTCTTTCATTAAGTAGATGTTGATTTATCCACATTGGCAAGATTGGGAAAATTGATCTATTTCTAACCAAAGATCAGGTTATGGATTTGGATCTTGGTTAATCCCAAATTCTTCACATGAAGTATATTCCTTCTTTAGTCATTATAGATTTTCAAGGCAAATACATATTTACAGCAAGTGGCAACCCTAATTGAGGATAGTCACTGATTGCCTCTCAAATTTTCATTTTCTCAATGAAGGGTGAATACTAGCTTATTGCCCATGTTGTAAGATGAGGGGCCTAAATGAAATCATATTGGATTGCTTGTTGTAAAGTACTTAAAATATAATACTATAGATATATATACACTCAAATGCTACTTGCCTCTTTGAATTAAAATCATTGAGGTGCTAGACTACATGGTCCACTTTCTCCATATCTTTCTACTACAACAATTTGACAAGGTTGACATCATTTGTGAATAAGATATTCAAAATTCATGGAGATAGAAGACATTTGCATATCTTAATGAGTTTAGTCAACTCTTGTGTTGATGACATCACCCTTTCCTCACACTATCTATATATATGAGAAATCTTTTCTATTTTGCTTCTATTACGAACAAGAGAAATATATTGCTAGTTTTTTTGTCAATGATTCTTCCCAATGTAGGACTTTTTTCTATGAGCTAAATGCCATCCCTCATGTCATACATTTAGATGTTTAAGATTTTTTTTATGTCAATTTTGATTGTGGATAGAGTTGATGGATTTATAAGCAAGCTGCAAGTAATGTCGGTAGTGAAAACTTTCTTTTTGTTATACCTAAGGAGGATTCAATGCACGTAATGGATTTTTGGTGACTATTCTGCCCATTTTTGAACAGATTAAAAAGTAGAATAGTCACCTGTTTTTCTAAAAAAGAATTTAGTGCATATTTTGCCTGCGTCTACCATGTGGCAGCATCGGATTGGTTTCAAATTTTTTTAGTGCTGATTTTGCTTGCGCCTGCCACGTGGCAGCAAAGGATTTTTTTAAAAAGAGTCCAAAAATCCATTACGCAATGGAAGGGGCCGGGCAGAGGCCATTCTGCCCGGTAAGGATTTTCAGAATTTTTTTAGGCTCGGCCCCTTGGCTCTAATTTTTTTTTGAAAATCCTTACCGGGCAGAATGGCCTCTGACTCCTTCCATAATACATATTGTCTTAACAATGATTCTAGATAGTGAGTTTGTGTGGAGTTCTCATGTAAAAGTTAGGAAGGCAGAATGATCTATTTTGAAAATTTTCAAGCACGTTGCACAGTTATCAATATGAATTGGAGGATGTTTTCAAGCACGTTGGGCAGTTATCAATATAATTTGGACTCTGGAGGACGTTTTCGGTCAGTTTTGAAAATGTTTCATGCCAATCTACCAACTATATCCATTGCTCACATATTATGAAGTAATTTATTGAGCTGTGATATGGATTTTATGAACTTATGTCAGCTAGTGTATACAGTACGTGGACGGGAAAGTGATGGCGTAAGCGGTTCTGAAAGCATTAATTCTGCTCAGACGGGTGTAGAAACGTGGTAAGAAATGAACACGTTCTTTAATAATCTTCATTGCACAATCGAGATATTGGAATAATTGCATTAGTCTGGTATTTTCTTTTTGGAGCCAAAACAAGCATTAGTCTGATGTTACTCAACTCTCTCCATTGGTCCTTATAACTCTTCCTCAGATATGGTCACTCATCCTTGGAAGATGGAACTTATCTTTTATGCTTTTAGTACTAAGATTCTTGTATCTGCAGAGATAAATATATATCTACCCGACAGTATAGAAAGTTATTATCGGTCAATAGAAACAACAGGTCCAACATGTATATCTGAAATAAGAGACGGGGGTTTGATCACAGGTGTAGTACAATCCTTGCAAGTGGCGAGAGATGGTAAATTGGGAATGGCCATCGGAGAGTTACGCATCTGCAGACAATACGGTACACCTGAATCAGGAGGTGTGTCAACAGCGTGATGGACGGAAAGTAAAGCGCCAAGAAGCATCATCCAGAATCCAGATTTCATGCCAATGCGGCCATGGCCGCCATGCCTTCCAAGATCCGATACGTTGCAAAGGACAATATTACACTGCACAACATTATATGGTCAATAACACCTATACGATGTAAATAAAAGATACAACAACGACGACCAAACGGACATTCTACGATGGTTCTTTAGAGCAGTTGCCACAGTCTTTGCTCTTTATCAGGATCTTGAATCTTCATCAGCGATACGCTACAGGTGCTGTACTACAGTCTACGCTACATACAGGACTCTGCATACAGGTGAGAGGTGCTAGTCATTTCAAGTTTGTCAAGTTTTCCTAAATAATACGGTTACCTACCATTTCTTCTTGGTTTATTGAGATCTGTGCTTTTGATCGTCAGGCAGTACGCTTTTCTGCCGCAGAGTGTACAACTTTCTATGTATGTATCAATGTTTGTATTTTTATCATTATTAATATTATCAGTAGGGATGGTTTTCGTTTTGGTTTTTTTGCACGCGGTGCACGAGCAGTCGTGACTCGTGAGCACAGTCTCTGATCAGTCTGATGGAGATTGTAGATCGCTGTCCCTCTCTCATTTACGACTCACTATCTGGAATCTGGATGCTGCATCCACGCTGGTGTCTGTACACGCTCTAGGAAGGAGCCCCAACCGGCAAAGAGTGAAGTATCCAATGGACATGACCCTCAAGATTTTTTGTTAGGTTCTCCACGATGGGGTAATGGGCTATTTCCATGCTCACCTCCTCACCCAGGCTCTGCGTTAGAGTACATCATCTTTTCACTTGAAAGCTCCTCACCCAGGCTATTTCCTTGCTCACCTCCTCACCCAGGCTCTGCGTTAGAGTACATCATCTTTTCACTTGAGAGAATTGAGAGAACATCAGATGTTCTCTCTAAGACCTAATTTTTGAGAAATGTGTAAATCTTAAAACGTGATGCCCCGGTGAGCGGGTGAGCTTAGAAAGGCGCTTTAAGCTCTGTGACCATTTGCTAAATTAAAAGTTGAGATCTTAGTTTTACATGAATGAGTATTAGACTTTTTTAAGTAAATTTTTTTAGTTTTTAAAAATGCAGTCTTGGGCCTTAATTGTTTGAAGATTTGAATGACATGCCTGAGTAAGTAAGGTAAGGCAGGGTATATCAATCACCTTCTTTATGTGTAATAGAACCATGAATGACATTTAAGATTTCAATGTTAATCCATATTTTGGAGCTCTTTTGTTTTTCATTGGAAGTAGAGTAAACTTGCAACCCTAAGAGATAAAATGCTACATATGACATAATTGGGGACATGAGTTCTTGTTGGAGAAGGCCTTTTACACTTTTATTTTGATTTTCTACTTAACTTGATAAAAATTTACATGCAACTTTCAAGGCAAAGGTGCCTCTAACAAAAGCTAGAATTTTTTTACATGCACCTTATGACCTTAGGAAGGTGCATATAAAAAAATTTGTCATTCCAATTTCTTTTTTCTTAGATTCCGCCATATTTTGCATGAGGGCTTACCAAGCATTTTTTTCATAAACAAAAACTAATTTTACGACAGGCAAGAATTGCAAAATTTATAGGTGAAGTTGCAAGACATATACAAAATGGCATAATAGAAACCTTAGAAAGGTCATTAATACAATGGCCTTCATGAATTATTTTGTCAATGGCACAATATAAATCTTAGAATGGTTATAAATAAGATGGCCTTTATGAACTATTTTGTCATTTGTTTAAAACTTTACTAATTGCAAAAGAAAAAAATCTCTCTCTCTCTCTCTCTCTCTCTCTCTCTCTCTCTCTCTCTCTCTCTCCATCCAAGGAGTCCTCATGGCTGAGGAGAGTAGGAGAACTCACATCAAGTCAAGGATGGAGAAGCTCTCCCTCAATGATGGAGATGACAAGGCTCTTTTCATCAAGAGCAAAGGCAAATACAAAGGCAAAGGATGTGCATTCAAGAAGAACCAAGTCAAAGGATGTGCATTCAAGAAAAACCAAGTCAAAGGTGAAGATCAAGAAGGATCTTCAAGTCCAAGCTCAAGCAAGCCCAAGAAGGACAAATCGAAGATAAAGTGCTACTTTTGTAGCAAGATGGGGCATTATGCCTCCGAGTGCTTCAAGAGGACAAGCTCAAAGTCAAGAAAACCTAGGCCAAGAAGAAGAGGAGAGTTCACAAGGAGACTCTCTCATGATTTCAAGTTGCTCATCTTCAAGCATGAAAGGAGAAGACTCTTGGTGGATAGATAGTAAGGCTAGCTCCCACATGACAAGTAAGAGGGAGTATTTTTCAACCTTACCTATGATGGTCCTATCAAGTCAATTTTTACAACAAATGATTGTGTTTGTAAGACTGTAGAAGGCATAGGATCAATACCCTAGCTTTATGCTTGGGATCTTCAAGGAAGATCAAGATAGATGGTGTACTTTACATTCCTAGCATCAGAACTTGCTTAGTGCAGGCCAATTGCTTGATAATGGATTTTTTGTGGTGTTCACCACAAATGCATGTAACATCAAAAAGGATGGCAAGATCATTGCTAGAGAAATAAGGTTTGGTAGATTGTTCAAACTAGATGCCTATTTAGAGGCTAATGTTGTGAAGCTAGCTGAGGAGACCAAGTTTTCCAACTATGATTTGTGGCACAAGAGGCTTGGTCACATCAACTCAAGCTCAACGGAGGTCATGTGCAAAGAGGAACTTGAAGTTAGGACTTCCAAGATCCTTGGCAAAAGAAGAAAAAGTGTGTGAAACATGTGCCCTTTCCAAGGCACATAAGAAAGCATTCTCAAGCTCCATCACAAAGTGAACTCACCCACTTGAGTTGATCCACTTGGATGTACTCTTTGTAAGTACAAAGTCTAATGGAGGTGCCACCATGTTTGTTACATTTATTGATGATTACTTAAGGTTTTGTTGGGTTTTCTTGCTTACATCTAAAGCACAAGTTATAAAGCTCAAAGTTTTTGTTGAAAAGCATCATGATCACAAAAT
This sequence comes from Diphasiastrum complanatum, assembly GCA_029204225.1. Classification (NCBI taxonomy): domain Eukaryota; kingdom Viridiplantae; phylum Streptophyta; class Lycopodiopsida; order Lycopodiales; family Lycopodiaceae; genus Diphasiastrum; species Diphasiastrum complanatum. Next base: position 4,846,529 of record CM055092.1, on the reverse strand, counting down.
CAAGAATTTTAGGAGTGATAATAGTAGAGAGTATATCTCCAATGAATTTAAGGATTTTTGTGATTAAGAAGGGAGGAAAAATGAGTTGTCTTGTCCCTATACCCCTCAACAAAATGGGGTAGCCGAGAGGAGGAATAGGACATTATGTGAATGTTCTAAAGCTTTAAGGATTGATGCATGTTTACCAAAGTCTTTTTGGGAGGAAGCCCTCACTTGTGCTAACCATTTGATGAATAGAGTTACATGTAGCTCTATTGAAGTCAAAACACCATTTGAAGTCTTGTATGGAGGAAGTCCAATCTCAAGGACTTACGGGTGTTTGGATGCATTTGCTATGTGCATACACCTTTGGACACAAGGACCAAGGAAGATCCATCATCAGTCAAAGGGATCATGCTTGGGTATGGCAATGCAACATTACAACATTTTGGATTTTTTTCGACTCTATTACCGAGACTTTTATGAAGATTTTGTTTTGTTTTTTTTTTAGAAAAAAGATGACAAACCTTGGTATACACCATGGAGTATGCTTTAGAAGGAGATCCTCGATAATTACCTCGGTAATTGAGGCTTCTTCACCTCATTTTTGCTTTGTTTAGAGTGCGTATAAACCGAGGGATATACTGAGGGACCTCAGTATTTTCTTCCCAAAAAGCTATTAGTGACATATCTTTTCCGAGGGATATACCAATATCGCTTTCAAAATGACACCCTATTCCGAGGGATGAAAAATAAATTTTTTTTTTAAGGGCAGAATGGAGCCAGTTTAATGGCTCCATTCTGCCCTAAAAATGGACTCCATCTGACCCCAAGAGTCTTTTGCACCACTTCTTATGAAGTTGGTAAGCAAAATAATTTGTTCATAATTGTTAATGAACAAAATTTCAAATATTTGAGTTACATTTCATGCACTTAAAAATTGATAAAGTAGACTCAACTTAAAACAATATATATTCAATACATAAATGTTCCAAGTACAGGGATATGTTACAAATTGGATTATTGAAACTGGATATGTTACCTAATTAGATCTAGCTGAGTCGTCCTCGTCCTGGCCATTGACGTTGTGATCGGACTCATGTTACTGCGATGCATGAGATTGGGACTGTGATACCTACATCCAATGAAGACGAGTCATTTATTTGAGAAATGTGATGAGAGTGAAATTCAGGCCACATTATTGTAGTGAAGTTAAATTATACCTTGAAGCCATATATATACTTCAGAATATCCATCCGAATGAAGGCACAAGAAAGACTGGAAGCTTGCAAAGAAAGAATTCCACAAAAATTCAGATCGCTTCAAACAACAACGAGAGGCGACTGGAGACTTTAGGGACCTTTGCACTTTGGTAGAGGAGGCCAAGGTTCTCTGAGGGACTTCGTTATAACCATGTCAAATGGCTCCATTCTGTCATTGACATCACGATCGGGCTCATATGACTGTGATGCATGAGATTGGGACTGCGATACCTGCATTTAATAAAAATGATTCAATTATTTGAGAAATGTGATGAGAGTGAAAGTCAGGCCACATGAATGTATTAAAGTTAAAATATATCTTGAAGTCATATATACCTCAGAATATCAATCCGAATGAAGGCACAAGGAAGATTGGAAGTTTGCAAAGAAAAGATTTTGTGAAAATCCAGATCGCTTCTAACAACAACGAGAGGCAACTAGGAAGCAACTGGAGACTTTAGGGACCTTCCCACCTTGGGAGTGGAGGGTAAGGTTCTCCAAGGGACCCTGTTATAACTATGTCAAATGGCTCCATTCTGCCCTCATGGTTTGGACTTGAACATTCATGTAGAAGACTTAACAACAAACATGCATGAGTTGTCTCATGTGAGTGATCACATGATTAACCCGCTCATTCTCTACTATGTGAGCGCGGTGGTCACGTGATCACTCACCTGAGACAACCTATGGAATGAGAGGACGTCGACGAGTAGTTCATAATTGATAAATAAAAAAGTTGCAAACATTTAAATTACATCCCATGCAATTAAAGATTTTTGTAGAGGACTTAACTCAAACAAATTGAGTATATTTATACATATATGTTCCAATTACAAGCATATATTAGAATGAAACACCTAATCATTAGATCCAGCTAAATCGTCCTCGTCCTGGCCATGGTCATCAGACTTATGTGACTGTGATACCTGTGTGTAATAAAGATGTGTAAATTTTGTAAGTGATGCTGTTAGATTGTCCGACCGGATGAATGTGGTGAAGTTAAAATATATCTTGAAGCTATAATACATACCTCCGAATATCCATCCCAATCAATTCTCACTCCTTGTCTCTCCAATAGCTCGAGTAATTATTGCATGTTGTTGGAATATGCATACTTATACTCGTCTTTCGTGGGAGGTCGCTTTACGACAGATTTCTACATGAACCGACAATTGCAAATTGGTTATTATAATTTAATTTAAACAAATTTACAAATAAAATAAGAATTACGATAATATCAAATTCAACATATGGGTCGGGAGACTTACAAAATGGGCATGAAAAGAACCTTGGTTGCCTATGCCAAGGTGAGAGGTCCCTGTGTAGTCTCCAGCCGCTTCTTAGCTGCCTCTCTTTGTTGCTTGAAACAATCTGGATTTTTTCAAAATCCTTTCTTTGTAAACTTCCAATCGTCCTTCTATGGCCTAGATTTGCCAGGTCTCATCGCATCTCGAATCTCCAATTTGCGGTGGCTCATCATGCTTGCGTCGTCCCATCCAGTTTCAATCAAATTCCAAATCAGGGGAGGGGATTGGAAATGCTCTAGACAACTAGTTAACGATAGAATTTTTTTCTTCATCACTTTGTTTGCGCCAGTCCTTGAAAATGTCCATTTTGAAGACCACATGCGTGAGTTGCCCCATGCGAGTGATGACACAACCACCGCGGTCATCCTCCGCTATGTGCTTCTTCGCATCTATGTCATAGGATGGCAAGACGTCAGCTGATGGAGAGGTGACAAAGGGAGTGTTGAGGGGAGTGGGGGAGTTGACTACAATAGGAGAGATTTGGGAAGAAGTTTGAAGGCGATCGCGAGAAGAGTATGGAGGGGTATGAAGAGGAGAAGGTTGGGGAGGAGTTTGAGCGTGAGTGTAAGCAACAAGGGTTTGAATGGGAGAAAAAATGGGTGGCCTGACAAGAGGGATCACGGTGCCATGGAGACCCCATGGGGGGCATGAATACCGAAGACGAAAAAATGTGAGGAGAGAGTCTGGGGGTGTCGGGATAATTAGGTGTGACAAATGCAGGAGTCATAGTATCACACGCCATCCGCGTTGTCTCCTGAGTTAGGGTTTCTCGAAGTAAGAAATCCCTACGACGAGGCCTGCTAAATGGATGTGCTGGACTCATGGTCGCATGAAGCACGACATCATCGGCATCACCGCCACAACAAGAGTCACTGGTGAAGCGACTCCTCCTATGATCTCTCTTTTTCGGCGGGAATGTCGGGAAGAGGCACTAGCATTAGAGTCATGGGGGAGGGACTCTCACCGAATAGACCCTCAAGGAAGGGGAGAACACCTCGGTTGGAGGTTGTGGGGACTGGATCTCTTCATAATGAGATGATGTGGACAACCTACTGGAACTTCGTGCATCCCAACGAGCCCGTAGTCTCTCCGTGGTCCTGCTTGCATGCGAGGCAGACATTCCATCCATATAACTGAGGACCTCATCGTCAGTCATGGATGAAAAACGGGACGACCCGCGACTCTGTGACTTGGAGATGTGTTACAAGACATTGAGGATACGATTGGGAGAATTGTTGCAAGCAATAAAAGATAGTTTTAGAAAATACAACCCTGTAGAGTTAATGAGTGCAAGAAATAAATTCAAATAAATGAGTTTAGGGTTTAGGGTCGAACAAAAAATGTGACTCTTTGCATTCAACCATAGATGAATAAATTACACCACAATAATCACAAATAACCACAATAATTACACTTTAAAACAAATAAATCAAACATTTCTACGTGGTTTAGGACCAAATACAGTTCAATTACATAACTAGTCAAGGTTCAAGATTACATGAAAACTAGCATCGAAAGATGGTTGGCAAATGTATGAATAAAAATGATAGATGTAAAAATATGTACATAAGTATCTGTATACATGGAAAGGCTAGTTATAGAACTAAAACACTAGCTAGATCTATTATCTAATTTTTTCTCATCATCTTTGTCATGTGAGACTTGTTGTTCTTGCATGTGCAAGACACATGAATTAGTCTTCCGAAACATTGTATGGGAGTGGGAGAGAATAACAAGTTTAAAGAACATAAAATGGATTTGATGAGGAGCAGCATGCCAGTTTATCTGCACGCCATGCCTCTCCAATTACTCGAGTACTGCCTGTGTACTATGGGAATACGCATACATGTACTCGTCATGTGTGGGAGACTGCCTCACGACGGATTGTTGCAAAAACATTTCAAATTTTAATCATATAAAGAGAGCATTTTATTCCAAGGTGTCAAGCGAAAAACCCCAAGAGCAAAAACAAAAACAATCAATAGTCAAATTCCACTTACGGGGTTAGGGTAGACTTATAAAATGGGCTAAAAAATATCCCTCACCGCCACTACCCAAGTGAGAAGCCCCCGTGGTCTCTAGTCAGACTCTGGCTACCTCTCGCTACTGCCTGAAGTGATCTGGATTATCTTGATACTCTTTCTTCGCATACTTCCAGTCCTCTTTCTCCACGTAGGAAGGTCTGGCTTTGTCGGCTCTCACTGCATCTCGAATCTCCGATTTGCAGTGGCTCATCGCAAATCCCATGCGACTCCTCATCCATTTTCGTGCAAATTCCATGTCCTAGGAGGGACATGGAACTCACTACGCAGTTGGTCAATGATGTGATTCTTGCAGTCATCGCTGACATCGCACCAATCATGAAAAATGTCTTTGGAAAATTGTACATACATGAGATCTCTCATGCACATGATGACCCTCTTACCACAAATATTCTCAATGATGTGACCATTCCTACCTATGTCATATGACGACGAGATGGCAGCTGGTGGAGATGTGGCCATGGGAGTGTCTACGGGGGTGGCCTCCGATATGGAAGATGTGGCCTTGGGAGTGTCTGCGGGGTGGCCTTAGGTATGGGAGATGCCTCGCTGATGGGAGAATACTCATGATGTGGGGTGTATTTGGTGTACTGGAGGGGAGAATAGCCAAGAGGGAAGTACCGAGGAGAAGATAGCCAGGGGGAGTACCGAGGGGAGGAGTCGAGATGGGAGAATAACCAGGGGGGATTGGAGGGGAGTGGGCTAAAAACCCCATGGTGAATAGTGACCCACGGAGTATAGCCGGGAGGACAGAACTCAGTGGTAGTGGATCCAAAGGGAGGTAAAATGTGAGGGGTGAAAGTGGACGTGCCAGGAATATCAGGTGTGACAGATGCAGAAGTCGTAGTATCGTGTGCCGTACTTGCATCCTCCTGGGTCAGTGTCTCTCGAAGTAGAAACTTCTCACGACGAGATGTGTAGGACTCATGACCACATCAGGGAGATTAGGGTCATCGCCACATCCTCATAACAGGAGACACCGAGGCTCCTCCTCCTCTCCTGAGAGTGTCGGGAGGAAGCACTAGCAGTAGCACCATGGGTGGGAGTGCGACCCTCGTCGGAGTGACCCTCATGGGAAGGGAAAAAATGTGCCCGGACTACATGAGGAGTCGACTGAATCTTCTCGGTCGATGATGTGTACTCAACCAATCTGTTGGAGCTACGAGCCACTCGTCCAGCCCTTAGTCGCTCTAAGACCCTATCCTACTGCAAGGAAGGCAATTGATCAAGGCAGCTAATGAGCTCAATCTCGCTAATAGAGGAAATTCGGGATGATCCACGACTATGGCTTGACCTCTAGCTAGGGGATCCATCCTCTAACATAATGGGTGCAACAGAATAAGAGGGATAAATACTGCAGGCCACCAATGAGAGTCTCAAAAATAGTAAACAAAACATCACCATCTCTCTCTCTCTCTCTCTCTCTCTCTCTCTCTCTCTCTCTCTCTCTCTCTCTCTCTCTCTCTCTCTCTCTCTCTCTCTTGGGATGAAATATAGAGTATTGTAAAACGGATGTCAAAACTTTTATGTGTACTGACTCATAGCTACAACGTCAATACCAATATATATATTGTCCGGTCATGACCATTTCAAGTTCAAACAACAATGATGATCCAAATTAAACTACATTGAGGAGTAGACATCAAAAAGAGGCTCACTGGCCCTACAAGTGACTCATATGTAACGAGGGAGTGACTCTTCTATGATGACATTGAAGAGGACCATGGTGTGTAAGCCGTTATGTAAGCTCTTGATGCTGCTACTTCGAATTCAACACTTCAAATTGGTTATATTGAGTTTGAAGTAGCAGACACACTTTTCTCTTTTCGATGTAGTGAACCATGAGGTTCAAGAATGCCAACGGCCTCTAGGCAAAATATCCAATCGGCACAGACAACTCGATCCCCAGAGCCAATTAACCCCCTTTGCATTCTCAATAGATTCGTGTTGTCATTTTGTTAGGGTTATGGTTGATGGTTGATTATAGATGAAAAATTGATTTATATGTATGTAAAGCCCTCATAGCTTTGACTTAATATCTATAAATGCTCGGACTATGATACGGGAACCACACACACACACACACACATTAGAGTAGCATGAACTAGTAATTATGAAACATAAATCAAAATACTACGAATTAGAGTACCATGAAACAAATGGCATTATACTTACATGCACACACACACAAAGATAAAAAAAAAAAAAAAAACATAGTAGAGTGCTAATCAAAACTCCTGAACTGTACGATTATATTAGAATGTCACCACATGCTCCCTCCCTGCGGCGTTTGGGCTTTCTTGTAGAACTTATGTTCCAACAAAAACATTCAATTGTGATGTAACTCGAGCTAGTTAGGTTGCTTACACATGTCAAGTTTATGTTTGATGAGTGATGCACCCTATGTGGTGGCAAAAATCAAAGGGTCCAATCATATGAGAGAGATGTGTTGTAAGGGTCCAATAAAAAGTGAGGGATGTTGCATCACACGTCCAATAGGATTAGAGAGGCTATGTTTAAGGGGACCAATAAGAATCAAACATGGATCTCAATGAGTTTCTATATGTACTTTCATTCTCTTCATTAATTAATGTGAGTTTTTGAGTCAATTTGGAGATCTATCAATTTTGTGTATATTTCACTTTCTCTCTCTACTCGAGTTCAATCACTTTGGTTATAAATGTATGCATGTAACTTTGCCTCTTTGCCTTAGATTTCATCAATTAATCTTGGATTTCAATCAATAGAAGATCTAAAGTGCATAAGCTTTGCTTAGGAGATCATTCTCACACATTAGGAAAATTTCACATGTGTGAATCTTTACAATCAACATCAAGAGTATTAGATCCATCCACAACATCATTACTTGAAGACACCTTTGGAATGTTCCCCTCATTGAAAATGACATCTCTATTAATAATCACCTTATTAGTAGTATGAATGTAAACCTTATAGGCTTTACTCACGTTACTATGTCCAACAAATATACCTTTTCTTGAAAATGGATCCTCCTTTGTCCTATCATCAAGAGTTATGTTGACGTAGCAAGTGCATCCAAAAGTTCTAAGAAAATTGACACTTGGCCTCCTCTTGAATAGCATCTCAAAAGGTGTTTTTCCATCCAATATAGCACTCAGCCACCTATTGCATAGAAATTTAGCACATAACAAGGCTTGATCCCAAAATGGTTTGGGAAGATTGGCACTTAACCTCATAGCTTTGGAACCTTCACACAAAGTCCTATTCTTCCTCTCGGTCACTCCATTTTGTTGAGGTGTCCTTGGACATGTGTACTCCCTCTTGTTCCCATGCTCATCACAAAAGGCTTTTAACTTGGTTGAGATATAGTCACACCATTGTCACTCTTCAAGAACTTGATTCTTGTAGAAAATCGGTTCTCCCTCTTGAATTTCACAAAGTCATCATACACTTCATCTTTGCTCTTTAGTAGATAGACCCAACAATCTACTAAAATCATCAATAAAGGTGACATACTATTAGCATCCCCATCGTCGTTCCGGTCATTGCTAAAGCACAATCAGGTGATGAACGCTACGTTATCGCCCAACCAATGGTACTGGAGCTATAGATTACCATCAAGCAAGCTCGGATCTTCGATAAGACATGGTGTCCCATATCACCATGCCTTACCCTCGACCCTCACCTACCTACATCCTAAGGCCTAGATAATCATCTTGACTTGACTACTAGTGGAAGAGCTCTTCATTCTCCAAGAGAGAATGAATACAAGCTCATGGAAATCCACCTCTATATACATAATACAAGTGGGATCATCTCTGTCCATAGGAGTTACGCATGACCATCGACACGCGACAGTTGTGCACACTGATGCGGGTCCATATCAACGAGTCACCGCGTGTCAATAAGACATTGACACATGGCACTCAAAAGACCTATAACTCCAAATCAACGTTCTGTCCCATAAATGAGACCGTCACCTCAAGTTTCCTCTTGCGTGCCCTTATGGGTACATAACATTCCCTCTCCCTTTAAGAGTCTCCTCCTAAAGGGAACAAACTAGGGAAGTTCAGTCTTAAATAGTCTTCTCTCTCCCAAGTGTCCTCATCATCTTACTTGCCTTTTCAACATACAAGAAATTTAGAAACCATATGGTTCCTCAATTGGTGACGATGACGTCAACCACTTTTTCAGGTACGTTAGGAACAAAGATAGACAGATCATCTAACTCAACTAGTTCACCTTCCGAAATTAGGAAATCTTTCCTTCTAAGTCGTTCCTTTAAATGGCTTACATGGAAAACAGGATGAACCCCAACCTCAATCGGAAGATCTAGCTGATAAGCGACTGGGTTGATTTTCTCTACAACCTTATAAGGTCCCGCTATAATGAGGAGATAGCTTATGAAATTTTCTCGTCCAAAGTATTTTTGAATCCTTAGAGATTTTAAAATACACCCAAGTTCTGACCTCAATTTCCCGAGGTGAGCGACCATGGTTAGCATAAAACTGAGATATATCTTGAGCGATTTTCATGCCTTCCTTGGCCACTAGCAACATTTCTTGCATATCTTGTAGGAAATCTACTGCCACTTGCACCTTGAGACCTTTGAGGCCAACTGAAATTGGAGAACGTGGTTGAAAGCCATACATCAACATAAACGAATTGAATCCGGTGGCAGAATCCTTGGCACTATTGTGTGTGAACTCAACCATTGGGAGATACTTTTTCCAATCAGATTGTTGGTGAGAAACATATGCTCTCAACATATACGGCGCAACGTGGGTCGGATTTTTGAGTTGACAGTACAAAGGGTCAAAATTTATACATTGGGTCAGATTTGTACAAAGGGTCAGATTTATTAGACCCGATCCGATCTAATTTGATCCAAGGTTGAAGACATCCGAATATTTTCTGCCTCGATCTGATTCGGTCCAGGATCGGAAAATTTCTCTTTGATGGGATTAACATTGGGTCAAAAAATAGGCTTGGGTCAGAAAAATTCGATCCTGAATTTTCCAATATTTTGTACAAAACTTGGAGCCTTTTTCCTTCCTTCTTTTTGTTGTTTTCAAGAATAGATATAAACAAGAAATTTTCAAGATGCCCATTACTTAATGGAATTGGGCTTGAGCATAGAATTCCAACACTCCCTCTTAATGTGGATCTTGGAAAAATTCGATCTTCATATTTAGTTGATTGTTAAATATGAGATAGTGCTCCTTGGTGAAGTAATCTACTGGCATAGACTCTGTCATGTAGTAAACCAAAGAAATTACCCTTGTGCTTTGGTTGTCACAATAGATAGACGTTGAATGTGACTGGAAACATTCGATACTTGCAAGCAGGTTTGCCAGCCAAATTGTCTTCTTGGTAGCATTTGAGGCAGCTGAAAAATTTGATTCTGTGGACGATAATGCTATTGAGGACTATTTTTGGCTGTGAGAGATTAGGCCTTGATTGTATGGAAATACAAATCCAGAAGTTGATATTTTGGTGTTGAAGTTTTTGCCCATTCTACATCTATATAGCCTTTGGTTGTTGGGTCAAATTTTTGTTGACTAATGAAAATCAGTCTGCTGGGTCAGATTTAAAAAATGTACTATAGTGCTAACATGCATTTCAGATCCTTCATCAAAATCAGATTGTTATTGAGTAATAGTGTATCATCTACATAAAGAGTAGTGATTATGGAAGGATCTGATACAGACTTGAAGTAAATATTCGAGTCTGCCGAGTTTGGATAGAAAACATTCTCGTTTAAAATTGCAAAGTGTGGTGTCCTCTTCTGCCTTGCACTGGTCAGCATCAATAGATGACTCTGCCTCTGAAATAGTGTTGAGTTCAAAAAGTAGCAGGTCGAATATCCATGAATAGGGATGGAGGCTGTCTGGATCGATTCGATCTTTTGTGTTGAAATTTGATCCTTTGATGTTGTTCGATCTGATGAAGTTCTGACTCATTTTTCGAGTCAGTCTCAAATTTTGGAATTTTGACCCTTGGGTCAGATTTTGCAGTAGCTTTCCCCTTGAGATCAAAAAATTGATCTTCCAAGAAAGTGACATCTCTGCTCGTGAAGGTCTTATGAGAATCCAGATTAAAGAGCTTGTATGTCTGATGGTCTGAGGAATCGCCAATAAAAATTGATCTTCTGTTGTCAGACCCTTGGGTCAGATTTTGGATTTTTTAACCTTGGATCAGATTTTGACTGTTCGATCCTTGGGTTGGATTTTTTTGGAGATTAGTAGACTGAAAGCAAAACATTCAAACACTCTAATATGGTTGAGTGATGACTTCGATCTTGTCCACACCTCATAAGGTATCTTGCCATTCAGGGCCTTTGAAATGGATCGATTTTGAAAGTAGGTTGTTGTAGCAACAACTTCTACCCATAACTTCTTTGGAAGAGATGCATGGGCCAGCATGCTCTTGGCACTCTTAATGAGTGACTAAGTCTTCCATTTAGCTACACCATTGGACTAGGGTGAGCTTGTTTTAAAATGTTGTTGAATTTGCACTCTGATAATTATCAAAATGGATTACAAGAGCGTGAAGCTGGGTGCAAATCAGTGGGCACTCAAAAACAGACTTCAGCTGAGTTTGTTGATGACTATTCAAAAACTTAAGAAACTCTTACATAATGCCTGCAAATCTGATCATAATGCTGACTCCAGTAGATTTTCATTGATGATTGAAAGTCAGATGATCAATACATTAAAAGCTTACATTGGCCTACTTAATTAACTACATTTGTCCTGCAGTAGGTAGCCGTCTTTTTTGCCAAAGAGCTGTGTACAGAAGTAGGCGGACAATCTCTCTTTGATGGAATTAACATTGGGTTGAAAAATAGGCTTGGGTCGGAAAAATTTGATCATGAATTTTTTGATCGTCTGTACAAAACTTTGAGCCTTGTTCCTTCTTTCTTTTTGTTGTTTTTAAAGAATAGAGATAAACCAGAATTTTCCAAGATGCTCATTACCTAATGGAATTGGGCTTGAGCATAGAATTCCAACACTTTGGCCATTATTGACAGATGTCAAAATTTCAACTTTAAGTGAAATTAATTGTGACCTCAAATTATGATTGATTATATTTTAGTAAGGCCATTCACTTTTCAAGCCAATTTCCATAAATCAACAACTGACAAATTCAGAAAAAATAAAATTGAAACGATTTTGTTTTAAAAAAGTTACACAATTGGGATTTTTAATATAGATTTGATATAGACTAAAAAATGTGAGATTCATGATTTGCAGGCTTAGAATAATAATAAAAAATGATTTCTAGAAGGGTGCCAAGCTAGTAAAGTTTAATAAATTGTTGCCTAGGCCTCTAAGCACCAAATCAAATCTATGATAACTTGAATCAAAGGTAATTCCATCAACCTTTTAGTTTGTATACTATCTCTTAGGCTTTAGGTTTTGTAAAAGGAATTATTCATGCCCAAAAACCCACAAAATTACACTAATTTTTGACTTTTTGAGAATCTCTATAATATTACAATCAACCTGAATATGATCACGACCATTGGATAGCTTCAATTCATCTCTAAGAACATCATGCAAAGTTTACAACATAGAAGATGATTTGATTTATAACAAAAATGAAAATTTCATCAAAAAACCATGTTTCTTTTTAACCAATTTTTATTTTTTTGGAATGTACTGATGGATTGCAAGCACAACCACACCCTGCTTACCTCAATTTGACCTCATGTAAGTATTAAAATTCTTGAATTTGACTAATTTTGACTCTTATTGATCATTTCTAGCCAAAACCATTAAATTTTGACCAAAAATACATTGCAAAACCAATATCGATAGCAAATTAGTCTACAATCATTAAAACTTGTCATAATGATTGAAAAAACAAACAAGTACAATCTTGAAAATCATTAACATATAGTATGTTCGATGAATTTCAAGCTAAAATAGTGAATACTAGATGAAAAAAAAAAAAAACCCCATTAAAAATCAAGTGAATTGTAGGTACGACTATGGAGAACATTCATAGCACCAATATTTTGGCTAATATTGATGAAGTTCCTCAAAAATCACTAATTTGGGGGCCAATTCCATGATCAGGAAGAAAAAGCAAAGAGCTACGATGAAAAAGCTACAAAAAAACAAAAAGCATCTCCACCTTCTAATTGATACAAGCCTAAGCTCTAATACACTAATATAAAGAATCTCCACCTTCTAATTGATACAAGCCTAAGCTCTAATACACTAATATAAAGATTGCCATGTGAAAATCATGTTGCATACACCAAAAGGAGTGTTGTGGGGCCAAATCGTCCAGCCAATTAGAAACTAAAGATCAAACCTCAATTAGCTTCATCCACAAGCCATCGTGATTGAACACAAAAATGAGAGGTTTTTGGCAACTGAATGTTGGAATCTGGAAGTGGAGTAGGGTGAGTTTCTATAGGTACATATAGACCCCCGGAGCCTAGGAATATTTCTTCTAGAACCGTAATCCTTTACTAAACTCATATTCAATTGCTATTGTTACTTCTCTGCATGGCATAAAGTCATCAATGACTGTGGACTACTCCACATCTACTACTTGGAGTGCTTGGGTCCTCATAAGATTATTAATTACATTTTTGGCCTAGTTTAGAATGACGAGGTGTAACCAATAAACTCATATGCTGGAGTGTCCACATCAAGGATTATTCTGAATCCTCTGAACCAAACATGAACATAATAGATAGCCTTATGTTTACCAATGATCTTGGTTCTTTTGAGACTTTCACTTTTATTGAGGTTCATCCATTTCCCATCTGGAGTTGAATTTGCATTCTCAAAGAAAATACACTTATCCACTACTTTTAGAACTTTGGAGGAGTTGGTTATAGCATAGTTGACACTTGGTAGAGGCAAAAAGTTGGCAATGATTTGTTTCGAAGCACTTCTTGGGAGTCCTTCATTTTGCTAGAATGATGTATAACATGATTGATGTAATTGTGTATTGTAAGGATCGTTCTAAGAAACTAAATTATAAAGTTGTAAAATGATATATTTTATAAATCTCTACCTCTATCCTTGTCCAAACCATGTGCTTTGAGTTGATTTCCAAGAAGTCCAAACCTTTAGGCTAAACTATTGAGAAAGTACTATTTATCTTTACTTTTGAAATGTTTTATTATGGGATTTAATAGTTGAGAGTAATTGACGCATTTACATGATGACTATGAAATGTTGTCTTAAATATATTGAAAGTTAGGTTTGTGAGGTTATAATCTTTTCTAATTATTCTTTAACAACAAATAATGTTCCATCACAAACACACATTATGTAGCATGACACTTTGGTGCGTTTATCACTAGAAATCCTTGATTATTTTATAATTTACAAACTATAAGATTGATAATATGCAATATGCTAAACACAAGAGTCATATGTCACTTCTCCAAGGTGCTTCTTATTTTTATATTGCATCATATTTCTGCTTTTACTATGGGGCACCATGGGTTGTAAAACTCTGTAAAAAACATTTACTTTTTAGTGAGTGATTGCAAAGATGTTTTCATTGGTTCTTTTTGTATGTGCTATATATGTGTATGATTTTAGCCAATAACCACTTCTATTCCTAGAATTTAAAAAAAAAAAACATGTGTATATGCTAAAAACTGATATATTGTTGGCTTCAAAACAAAAATTCTAGTTTTGTTACTTGATCTATTGAGGTCAAGCAATGCATAAGTTGGTTTTATAGTGTAGTGGTTAGCACTCTAGACTTTGAATCTAATGATCTGGATTTGAATGCCAATCGACCTTTCCAATATGAATTATACAAAAACTAAGCCATGAGTAAAGACCATAGCATACAAGGTTCTAGGTTTGATGGAAGCTTTTATAGCATCAATTTGGTTCAAATGAAGGCCTTTTTTTCAAACATGAATGAATGGTAATTTGAATACTAGTCACAAGTAAAGACCATAGTGTTTGAGGCATTCTCGAGCAACCCAGCAAGTTTGATGTGTAAGCTCTATAGCATGAATCTAGTTTAAATGAAGGCTTGTACATTGTTATTCTAAAGTATTTACAACATGAATCAACTTGGGAAAAGAAAGTAATATGTGTCTATGTTATAGAAGCTTAGTCAAGATGTATCTTGCATATGTCACCATCAATGTTTTGCATCAAGTGTCATCAAATTTTGTGAAGCAGATAGAAGAGATTGGTATGTGGTTATGCAATCAAAGATTAATCAGGATGTATCTTGCATATATTACATCAATATTTTGCATCAAGTGTCATCCAAGTCTATGATGCAGATTAAAGAGGCTGTAATCCTTGATGTGAGGGGATGATTGAAAAGCTTTATATTGGGATATGCATAAACTACAAGAAGATGGTAATACAGATTGTTGAACAACATGTGACAAGAAATCAAGAAACAATGGATGAGAGGCTTTGAATAAGTAATTGATTTGTGAAAGACACAATTTATAGATTGGATGATAATTTTAATCGAACCTCCTTACCATGAGGTAATGGCATATTCAAGATAAATTAGGGTAGATCCAATGATGTATTTAAAACTTATGTTTATTAAATTAGATGATATATGTATATTGAAGACATGTGAATTTAGAAAAAATGCTTTTGACCATTTCATTGTTAAACCAATAATAATCAACATGTGAAAATTGCTTACACGAGGATTATAATATGCAGCTGAGAGTTTATGTGGGCGAAATTTTTTTGAAATGTTGTAAATAATAATATTCATGATACAAAGACACAAATTGTGACTTGCAAATCCATCATTGATAGATATATATGGAAAGATGATAGATAACAATGAGAAAAAAGAATCGCATGAACATGACCAGACTCACAATTAAACATCACACAATCCCTATAGATATATCAGGTCCACTTCTTACTCATATCATAACCAAACATAGGCAACTTAAAGAAACATGTGACAAAATAATTTTTTTAGCAAAAGCAAACTAATTTCACAAAACCCAACTGATACATGTCACCATCTTAGCAAACCAAATTGCACAAGCTAGTAATATGAGGATGATGAGTGTCAAGCCAGTTGTTATCTAGTGTCATATTCAAAAGCTTTACAAATGAGCATTTATTGATGCTAACCATATTAATTACATTGTAGATTAACTTATTCTCAAAACATGAGGTATGGAACAAGTTTGTCTAGGTATATCCTTTTACTTAAAAAAACTAGACCAAGTTTGTTAGCATAACAGCCAACCCTAACCCTTATTAACTTCCATGATGTATTTTTTCCATTGTTAAAAAAAGATCATCAAATATTAAGGGAGCAAACATTTGCACATACAATGTATAAGTTAGATATAATCCTATATTCAAGTATATTGCTCTTCTATTTTATAAATAATAATAAATAATTTTCATTTTCCCACTAGGTTTGATATTGCGCAGACAAACTCAACCTGGCAAAAGTATTTTAATTTATAAACAGAGTATATTTATATGCGATTTAGATAGAAAATGTACTTTTTGTATTACATAAGACACAATAAACAATGCACACATGTAGTCCTTAATAAACCATATTTCACATACATGTTGCATTTGTGGGGTTATTGATTATTTCATAGTGAAGGCCATGTGTCCACAAAGGTTAGATATGTGTTTGGTTTCCAAATTTGAATATACATTGTTATACCAACAAATCCATTATTCATTAGAGTGATACCCCAAAATAACAACCAATTCAAGCTAAATGAGGCTGATTTTGTAGATTGCCTATTTTTTTCAAGCATAGATTTAAACTACTAAAATGGAAAAGAATCATTTGTATTATACCCTCTAATATAGTGTGATATACAAAAAAAAACTCTTTTAACCCACTATCCAAACATTTGACATTGTAGTGGTTTTTGTTTCAATCAATTGATGTCCCATTCATCATATCTTATACCTAAAATATCTCTTTCATAAGTAAGCCTAGGTATCCCACCAATCCTTTTTTTGGAAATATAGGCACAAGGTTGTGTTTCTAAGACATCACCATCTTATTCTTTAGATTCCCAAAACCTTATTAAGCATTTGTAAGGCCTAAGCTGAGGCTATTTGTCCACCTCCCTAAGTCCCCCAACCCAAAACAAACTTTATTTTCTGTATGTAGGGTTATGAATTAATAACAATGATACATATAAGAGTTTAACTTGGAAACTTTTGAATTGCAATCTTGAACTTGAAAAGGACATCAAACATTGTGAAGAAATATCAAATCACTAAGATCCAATATGTCCTTTTGATCTTTGGTTATGAACTACAACACATCAAGCACCATTGACAATGTAGAAATCTAACATCAACTACACATAGAAGATGCAAACTCAACAAGCTCTTGATCAAACATCAAATACATGAATAGAAAATTGCAAGATATCAATACTATAGTGCACCAATGGATACATGAACCTAAAGAGAACTCATGTACAATAAGCATGAATGAGATGAGAGAGAGAGAGAATGTATCTCTTCCCACGCTTGTACACTATTTATAACAAGTCCATATCCTATTTGGATTTCCTTCTCCAATCTTGTTAACAATAGAAAACTTCTAGATCTAAAACCCTACTCACAATTTAGACCAGATTCTATGTTCCAAATATTCAAATTTGAATCTTCCCACAATGGGTTACGCACATGCTGTAGCAACCTTATGCCAAGTTCCTCAACATCTCAATCGATAAGTGAAACAAACAAAGATGGCATTATGCTAGAGGCAGTCAAGTGCAAAGAGTTGGTAGTTGCCTGTGCATACATGACAAAGTACACACACAAAAAGAAGGCACACATGATGAGGATCCATCTCCAGATATTTGCCAAGTTGGGAGAATCCTACGAGGGCCAACAAAACATGTATAATTGGGCCGGGATCATCTCCAGATCATTGATCACTACATTGAAGAAAAGATTCCGAGTAATGTCTTTGGGCTACATAATTTTCGACATAGCCAAGAGTCAGAGCAAGTTAGATCTAAAGCTTGCCTTAGAGCCATGAGATGCTACTGCTATCAAAGGTTACAAACCTTCCACAACCTCTCCATCAGACACACAATCACGACAATCTACTGCTGCTTCACATGAGCTTAGGTCTAAGAAGCGACAGGAGAGATCGTCTCCACAAGCCTCCGGACCTGTTGACACCACACCACCAACAAAAAGGCAGAGAAGGAAGGTCACTAAAAGCAAACTTGTTTCTAAATCAGATATGGAATCAGAAAGCCCACCACCATCCAAAACACAAAAAAGGATGGAGGGTTATGCAGATGTCCCATCAAGCAATGAGGGCAATGAGGACGAAGAGGAAGGCAGCCTGCAGACAAGAAGAACCATAAAATGAAGACAAACACCTGCCACCTCCTCGCCACAATTCCAATTGATGGACACCCAACAGGCACAATCACCTACTAGAAGATCTAGGACCCAATCACCATCTAGGTCCATTCAAATTATGATATCAACCTCATACACAGCTGTCACGAATGTTTCACGAACTTATTGTTGTCGCAAACTGATTGTTTTTGAGTTTGTTTGTTTTTCTTTTGCGAAAGCTTTCAGGACCCTAGGCAAGTGACTACAGATCACAGAACATAAAAGATTTGAGCAATCAAAATGACGAGAACAAGGAGATGGAGAAGAGAGCAATCGTATTATCAGTCTTTGAGTTTTGAGTGAGATGGTCAGTGTCTCGCTCATTGGCGGCCTGATACTCAGCTCAATCGTTGTGTTCTGCTCGTTGGCAGACTTTCATGCATAGCTATTCTCACTATTTTTGTCTCTCTATCTTTTTCTTTTTGCTCTTTGTCGTGTTGATCAAAAATTGTGTATATATCTCCACTGTGTGGAGTTTAGAAGATAGCTAAACACATAATTACAAGATAAGTAAATGCTAATCAACTAGTTAGTTATTCTCTGTTATTGCTAACTCTTTCAACTGAGCATGAAGTACAATTCGCCACGCTCGTCGAGCTACCGCTTGGCAGCGCAAATTGTTTTCCTTTCTATCGTGTCATTTCGTTTTGTGCTTTAGGGTTTTTGAGGTATGTTCATGACAAAGTTACAGGTTTTGACAATTTTTGACACTCCCTCTTGAACCTTGCAACTTTGTATGTTTAATCCAATTGCCTTTCTTTGCTTTGTGAAGAGTGGTTTGTCGAGTAGCTTCGTGAGCAAATCTACAATTATGTCTTCAGACTTTATGTATTGGACCTTGAGCTCTCCCTTTGAGATCAAATCTCAAATATGATGGTACTTCAGAGGTATATGTTTTGTCTTTGAATGGAAAACAAGACCTTAGGACAAATATATGGCACTTTGAGAATCCATCATTATTGTGCATGATTCTCCTAGTTGTATGTCAATTTCCTCCAACATCATCTGCAACCAAACTATCTTGTTCGCCATCTTTGGAGTTGTCACATATTTAGCTTCGCATGAGGATTGAGCCACCAAAGTTTGTTTCTTGCATATCCAGCTGATTGCTGTTCTGCACGCCATTGAACATCCTCCTGTCACGGACTTGCTGTCATCTTTGCAACTTGCCCAGCTTGCATCACTGTAGTGGTGCAACTCGAATCTTTTTTCTTTGTTGTCTACTTTGTAGGTTCATCCCATGTTTTGGGTACCCTTCAGATATTGTAGGATTCGTTTTTCCATTTGCCAATGTGCCATGCCAAGATTGGAAGAGAATTGGCTTAAAGCATAGACAGAGTAAGCTAAATCGGGTCTGGTATAGATTGTGAGGTACATCAGACTACCGATCAGATTTTGGTCGAGTATACCTTTCATAGATTGTGAGGTACATCAGACTACTGATCAGATTTTGGTAGGATATACCTTCCATCTTCTGTCTCTCCTCCTCTATTTTGGGGAAATCCTACTTCGTTAATCTGACTCCAACTATCATTGGTGTGGCCTTTTCTTTGCAGTCCATCATTCGATACCGCTTCACCACTTTTTAGGCATACACTGACTGACTCAAATGTATTTCTCCTTTTATTCGATCTCTTCTGATCTCCAGCCCAAGGCATTTTGTTGCTTCTCCCAGATTTGTGATTTCATAATTTTCAAAATCTGACTTTTCGTTTTCTTGATTAGCATCAAGAAGTTTCCTATCATAAGAGAGTCATCCACGAAAATAGTCAGAATCACAAAATCTCTTCCTACTCTCTTTATATAGACATTGCAGTCCGGTTGTGTTGGAGTGAAGTCTAGATACTTCAGAATACTATCGAGCTTCTTGTACCAAGCTCGTGATGCCTGCTTCAGACCATAAATGCATCTCTGCAACTGACAGACATATTGTCGATTGTTGGGGTCTTCGAATCCTTCAGGCTACTTCATAAAGATTTTTCCTTCTAGATCTCCGTGGAGAAAGGCTGTCTTTGCATCAATCTGGTGAATTTTCAGATTGTGTTGTGTAGCATATGCAAGGAGCAGTAGAATGCTTGTCATCTTCACCATTGGTGAATATGTGTCGAAATAATCGATGTCGTACCTTTGTGTGTAGCCCTTTGTGACAAGCCTTGTTTTGTAACATCCAACAATGCCATCTGATTTGATTTTCTTTTTGTATACCCATTTGCAGTCGACAATCTTTTTATTTTTGGGCAGTGGCTCTAGTGTACATGCCTCGTTTTGCCTCATTGATTCAATTTCCTCTAACATTGTCTGCTTCCAGAATTCTCCCTTTGGACTTTGGACAACTTTTAGATATGTTGTTGGCTCTTTAGTGAAGCTGCAGTATTCGAATTCTATGTCTTTGCTCCACTGAATATTGTCAGTGTATCAATTTGGAGGTCTTCTTTGTCTTGTCGACCTTTTGGATTCGATTTGTCGCTGTTCGAATGTTTCTTCTTTATTGGGTTGATCTTCTGCTTCCTGCTGCTCTGGAGTCTAGGGCTCAATATTCTGATTTGATGTGTGTCCTCGATCTCCCTCTTGAATTGGAAATACTATGAAGATCTCATGGCCTTTTTCATATATGACTCATCAAACTTCACATCTCTACTCAAAACGACCTTCTTCATGGTTACAAGTTGTACGACTCCGATACTCAACAGACTTTGTTCAGCAGGAATATAGTCTTTATCGAGTTACGGACTTTAGAGACAAGGATAAAGTTCCCTTCGACACTTATTTCTGCCATGACAATCCGAGCATCTGGCCCAAGCATGCCGATAGTCGATTGACTACTTGACATCGAGTCAGACAAAGATGTTGTTGTTACTCAGCAATGACAAATTCAAGGATTGGATCATCAGCCGACACTCTCTCCAAAAAGATCAAGTCGAGTGCACACACACAACCCACAAGGTATACTCCTGAGTCTACATGTCTTTTAATGCAGGAACCAACAACTATCGAAGAGGCACTTAGGCTACCAGACTCTGATCTTTGGAGAGAAGCGATAGACAGAGAGTATTCCTCTCTGATCAAGAACCAGATATGGTCACTAGTCGAAGCTCCTGCTAGATGCAATCTTATCAATTGCAAATGGGTCTTTAAGATCAAGAACAACACCAATGGAGCAATTAATCAAAGGAAGGCATACAACCGACCTCGAAGTACATCAGCTCGATGTACATACAGCTTATTTGAATGGAGTCATTGAAGAAGACATCTACATGCTACAACCTGAAGGATACATTCACGAAGGTATGAAACATCATGTTTGTAAACTCCATAAGACACTTTATGGCTTGAAGCAATCAACCAGAGCTTAGTTTCAGAGAATCAACACATTCCTCATCCAACATGGTTTTGAACCAAGCACTACCGATTCCAATGTATACTTCAAGTCAGTGCGCAGTTAGCTCATCTAGCCAATTCATGGCTTAATCCTGGCATCACCCATTGGAAGGATCTCATAAGAGTCATGAGGTATATTCGAGCTATTGAGAAGTCGACAATGATAATTTTCATTGGCTTAGTGGATATTCTGATGCAAGCTGGGGAGGAGATGTAGATTTTCATAGATCCACATCTGGATTTACAATCTTCCTCAACCTCGGTCCTATTTCTTAGAGCAGTCGTAAGCAAACTTCTATTGCTCTTTCATCTACAGAAGCAAAGTATATTGCTAGTTCTCAATCTATTAAAGGAGCATTTTGGTTGAGAAATTTACTGTCAGACATTAGTTTGAATCAGTATACTTCGACAATCATATTATGTGATAATCAGAGTGCCATTACCTTATCAGCCAGTCCTAGATTTCACTCTAGGAGTAAGCACATTGAAATACGATATCACTATGTCAGGAGGAAGACTATTGACAAAGAGGTAAGCTTAACATACTATCAAATGCAAGACATGGTTGTAGATGTTTTTACAAAGGTATTGAGTATTAATACACACAACAAATTTTATGCATTGCTTACTCTGATAATCAAGGCATTCACGGATCCAAAATTAGAGGGGGAGTTGGGTTTATCTCCTCTTCTCTCCTAAATCCCATGTTAATCTATTTCCATTCACATTGATGCATTTTTATTCGCATTGTCGCACAGTCTGCAATATACATGAAAAGTCTTCCTTCGACTTTCCTGACTTCGACTTGCCCGACGTTTCCTTGTCCGAAGTCTTCGACGATCATTGAAGGTTCAAAATGGAGCTCTTGTAAGAAGCAGAATCGACATCGAAGTCAAAGACGTCCTGACATCAAACTCCATCGACATTGAGGTCCTCGACTTCCATGTCATCGAATTCCACAACATCGAAGTCATCAACATCAACATCTTCTCAAGGCAAGCCACACACACACACATACTCGACGTCATCGACAAATCCACAAACTCCGATGTCGGAGCCTCCTCACGCTCACTTCTTGTACTGTGCAAACTAACTTGACAGTGACAGCAGCCGCCCACAATCTCCTCCAGATGACACAATAGCTTCACGCCATCTCTTGTATCTTTCATCTGCAAAAATGTAAATTGTATATAGTTGATCAGTGTAATCAATTAGTTATTCAACGAGACAAACACTATAGATGCTTTCATGCATCAATTCTTTCTTCAAACAGATTGTCAGTAATAATCTCATAGCTTTTACAAACTGTAGTTAGCTTTGTGAGCACGCGGTTTAGCCCGTAATTGTCTTGTGCTCACTTGCATTATTTGACTTGTATTTCATCATACTTAATCTGAATAAACTACTATCTGGCTCTGCGGTCAGATTTTATGTCAGTATTGCATGCTTTTTACTTTCTGTCTGACTCTTTGATTGCCTTGTCTGATTGTCTGCTCTTTGCTTCCGCAACCACCACACAATCAAGCTCTTAACTTATTCTTGTGTTCGCCTACTTACTTACCAATAGTGCACCGAGGAAATTCGTCAAACCCTACCTTCGAGCAATAGTAGGATCGTCCCGATCCGATTCGTTCGACATGTCTGACTTTTGATGTCAAACCACTCATTCTCATTTTCCATTCCAACTTCCCCAGCACTTTCTCTATAAACCAACATTCGCCCAACTCAATATAAGTAAATCTAAACTAGATGTATCATCTGGCAACTTTTCACCGTCAAAACTCATTTTCACTGTCATCATTCTAGGTCGACATACTTTAAAACATCCAACATGCATCAAATCCACATGCAATAGTTTTCAATAAAATTGATTTTTTTACGTAAACTGCCTAACTAAACCGAAAACTCACTTTTTAACTAGCTTGTACATAGACTATATTCATGCATAAAATTTCATCCACAAAACATACAAAGGTGACTAAAAGTTGATTTTTCCAAAAAAAGACATGCAACCTATTGCTTAAGTTTTTGTCATGCAATCAAAACATTTTGAAAAAATTGCATGAGTTTTGAAGTAAAAATTGCCAAATTTTCGAGGATCATAACTTTTGCTACAAAGCATCAAATTAGATGTTGTAAAGCATAGTATCAAGGGAGAGGATGCTAGCAAGAAGTCTGCCACATTAACATTAATCGTACTGACCACATGTGTGAGTTGTTATTATTGAAAAATCCAGTAAGATGACTCACTTTTTCTAGGTAGATTTTTAAAAATAACATCTACGCTTTGCATGGCATTGAATAGACACTAAAGAAGTCTATAATTTTCAAATTTAAGATCAATATAGGCTTCTATCATATCCGTTGTTGCTATGCATAAGAATGGTATTAAAAATCCGATTGTCATAACTGCATCTTGACCATAGACAAGTTGAAATGGTGTCTGATTTGTACTAACTTTATAAGTTGTTATAGATGCCCATAAAGCTGCATGAATTTTATGTTCCCAGTTAGAATGACTTGCTTCTATTGTCTTTGTCATAATACTGCAAAGAATCTTATTGAAAGATTCTGCTTGTCCATTATCCCTCAAATAATATGGAGTACTAAACTGATGAATAACAAAAAAGTCCTCCAACAGACACTTTATTGTTTCATTGACAAAATGTGTTTCCTGATCATTGACGATCTCCACAGGACACCCAAATCGAACAATGATATTTTCATATAAAAATTTTGTTGTAGATTTTGCATCAGCTACACGAACTGCTCATGCATCAACCCATTTAGTCATATAATCCATCGCTACAATATGTATCTAGCTTGAGTACCTCTTGCTATAGGATGGATAGGACCAATGTAATCAAGTCTCCATTTTTAAAACGGTACTTGGGCTAGAACCGGATGTAAAGGCTTGTAATGTTGGTTTGTAGGCCGACGTGAACGTTGACAAACATCACATGACTGAATAGATTTCTCTGTGTCTTTATGAAGTGTGAGCCTCCAACAACCTGCTTGCAAGATCTTTAGAACAGTAATATCAAATGAAAAATGTCCTCCTACCTTCCCATCATGTGATAACATGATTAGATCACGCACTTCATATGGCAAAATACACCTTCTTAGAATATCATCAATGATGATACAATTGACCAGCAATCAATTGATAAGATTGTTAAATCAATCGCTCTTGTTGAACTTTGGATAGGGATTTGTTAGGTTGACCTAACATCAGATATTCCACAATATGAACTGCCCAATTACATATTGCTTCAACATAAAATAATGCAGCATATGGAAGTTCATCATCTACTTTAGTATTAACTAGTGTTGTCTGTATTCTTGAGACATGATCCACAAGATAATGTTGTTTACCTTTCCAAACCACAACTCGAAAATCAGTTCAGTCAATAATAATAACCATATTGCAATGTGTCTCATATTGCATGTCTTGTTTACCAAATAAAGCAAAGGTTGATGGTCAGTGTAAAGTTAAAAGTGCATCGCCATCAAATAATGTCAAAATTTCTTTACTGAAAATACCATAGCCAATGCTTCATGTTCCGTAGTGGAATAATTCTTTTCAGGCTCACTAAGTTGTCGACTAGCAAATTTGATCAGGTAGTCCTTCTTGTATTCTCCTGGTTGCATCAAAACAGATTTAATGACATATTTTGATGCATCAATATGCACATGAAATTCAATTGTCTAGTTTGGAGCTCGTAGGATTGGTGCAGAAGCTAAGAGTTTCTTCAAATTTTCAAATTCTTCCAACGCCTCAGTTGTTCAAATTGGTACAATAGTCGACTTATATATAGGTCGCGCCAACTCCACAAAAAATAAAATCAATATTCGGTAATAATTTGCATGACCTATGAAAATGAAAACTCCTCAAATTGTTCCTGGTGGAGGTAGCTCTACAATAACCTTGATTTTGGAATAATATGTAGCAATTCCATGTCTTGATATCACATGTCCAAGAAAATTCCATGAGTAACCCAAATCTAACATTTTTCTAGATTCAAGAAAATCTGGTATTTACGACAACATTCAAATTTTTTTTCCAAATGATTCTGATAGTTTGTATGAGCACTATGGACTCCAGGATCATCCAAATAAATTTCAAGAAATTTTTGCAAATACTCCTTGAAAGCATATCACTGGTTTCTAAGCTGCAACTACTTGTCGTCAAAATTCTCATAGGCCTGATACATGAGATACAAGCTCTGGTGTCCCTTCCACTTGGGAATATCGAAACCTAACTCTTGGAAAAGATAAGCTAGTTTATGAGAATCATTTTCACCTTCTTGTTTTTCTTAATAAATTTAGTCAGATCATTACTACTTCTATTGTAGACATAGACAACTAAAGTTTTCTTCATTTTAGTGACCTTGTACATTCTCAACCATCTTGTAAGAAAAAGCATGATAGAAAATTCTCGAAGTTACATGACAACTTCAAAAGAAACATTCATTGTGATCTACAACAAAGAAATGTTGCCTTCTTATCAAAGGCATGGCATTTATTTTCTATATTTGTTGAAGTACTAGAAGAAGAGTTTGAAGGTTCATCCGTTCCAATGGATGTAGATGAAAGAGATATTGATATAGGTGTTGAAGTTGAAGCATCAATGGCTTTAGAATTTGAGCAGACTACGTGTCACTCAATAATTTTGTCCGAATCTAGTTCATCACCTACTACAATGAAAACTATACTAGATCTTCATGTATATTTTATAAATGATAATACTTATATATCATTTAATGATATACAATATGTTTTTAATTTGAGAGAAGATGAAGTCTTTTCTATATATTCAAAATAATTGATTGAATTTTTGGATGTTATTGATTACAATTATGATGATATTGAAAGCAACATTGATTATGTTAAAGACAACAACTGGAAATCTGGCAAGGAGGCATTGGAGGCCATGATGGAAAAATCCAAAGTCTATTCTGAACCTTTTCGAGCGAAGAAGAATTTCTGAAGTTTTAGAGAAGGTATTCACCAAGGATTCATGATTTTTTCTTAAGAACTGAAGTATCTAGTGGAGGGCATGACATTACTACAGAAAAAATGGCTGAGTTCAATGATTATGATCTGGTAAGTTGAGATAACATTAATTTATAATTTTGTTATTGTATTATTTTATTTAAATATAGAAATTAAATGTCTTCAATTTTTTCTTTCAATCTAAATATATCACTTGTACTTATTTGATTGTTTTTTTCTATTTCAATCTAAATATATCACTTGTACTTCTTTATAGAATACCGTCGAACTAGATTCCTTTGACATGAGATGTATAGATCTTCACAAGGGATCAACTGTTGGGCAAAAAGATGCATCACTTGGCCATTATCTGAAAAACTTTGTAAATAATGAGATTTGTATATATCATGCAAATTATAGTCCATTTTTTGCAATGGTTATAATGGCAATTAAGTCCTTATCTGTTTGCTTAGGAGGCCATATTTATTCCAGAGGAACATACAAAATTATTTTTGTTAAAAGAGATCTAGCCATTAAGATACTATGTCCCTGAAGATACCACAAAAACATCATCTTCAATGGCCCTTTATTCGGGATACATAGATATGCAAAAAGAAAAATTTATGATTTTTAGATCCATATGGAAGGAACGGTTCCTTGATGACAATACCATCCATCTCAATTTTGGAGATGATGAAAAATAAAATTCAAATAGATACTATATATACAATGATCTCTCTTTTGCTATGAATTTGAATGCTTTATGAAAGATCATAACATTTGGCAAGTTTGTAGCTTGATATCTAAATTGTGCTCATATGTGAAACCTCTAGAACAGTTGTACTAAATATTGATTTTTTGAATTATGTCCACCATGATTTGTAGCTCTTTGAAATGCTCTTCTTGCTTGCCAACGTGATTTTTTAATTCCTTCTGATGGCTATATACTTACACTCCCATATTCCTTTGCAAAATAAGTAGCATGATGTAGAAAGATGTGCTGCAAACATCAGTTGAAATAAGTAGCATCATTAGAAATAAGCAACATTATGAATGAGATTCGTTTTATAGGAATATTAGCAAAATAATAGAACATTACCATGTAATGTATAACATGATCTTTTTTCTAACAATCTCGTACAAATCTTACAAATGTGGTACAATGCTTTTGCAAATCAGTAATATCTTCTGATGATAAGTTTTTCTTTTTGATAACACCTATGAGGGTGTCAAAGTTATTTCACACTTGTGACATTTGCATTCAAATACTTCCTTTATTCTCAAAATCTTGTTGGATGAAACAATTTCTTTTCAAATACCATAGTTGACACTGATTCTTTACATGTGTGATTGGATAAGAATCTCCTTGCTTTAGCACCTCCAATTGAAGGCTTACTAGGAACATTTCCTGATTTTCCAAATAGTCTGTCACTTTTTTCAATTGTGACATTTCCTTTATGTAGTCATGCTTTTGAAAGAACTTCTTCCAAGCTCTTGATAACCGATTCAGCCAGAGACTCTGGTTTTGTATTCCAAGCAAATAGAATATGAAGATAAATAAGTTTTTTGATAATACATACCTCAATTTGCATATGTAAACATATTTTTGAGGGAATTGGCAACACACTTTTTATATTTGGATACTCTACTTCTCTTGTTTTGGTCATCCCGAGTTCATATTGTAGCAATCCTTCATGTAGTAAAGACATAGATGCTTTGATGTTGCCCCAGGAGAGACATTGTACATACATTTTTATGTTTTCAAATCACTTGCAAGGTGCCATTAAATTTAAAAACTTCCATGAATTTTCACTGTAAGTTTCTAACCCTCCAAATGTCCCTTTATAATTTCACCATAATTTGTACATGAAAATATCCATGAAAGAACTTTATGATCCTCTTTCAAAACCTATAGAAAAGCAAGTAATGTATGCTATATTAATCATGTATGCAAATTGGGTGCTAAAATAAAAATTCAATAGAAAATTGTCAGATGTATCTGGAATGTAGCTATCAACCATATGCAATTTTTTGATTGAACACTAAATGTTCGATTATCAGTATCTGCTATTTTCTTCAGTGACACTCACCCATTCCAACTTTTGACCTTTGGTGATCTCATATTCATCTAGTTTCATCACAATAATCAGCTTTCCATTTGCTTGATGTTCGTTTAGTTTATATAATCGAATAATATGTTTAAAAACATTTTGATATCAAGGAAAATATTATTTCAATCGTTGTAATTAAGCTCACCACTTTCTGATATGTATAAATCGGTTATATATAAAACGGTTGGCCACCCACTTTGAACATTCTCTCATTGGAATAATTTCTTGCTAATCTTACTCAATATGAACAAAGAAAATAAGTTTTCTTAATCTTCACTTGAAAATTGGTTGTTGAACTATTCTAAAAAATGTGGAATAAGAATTTTTGCTAATTCCAATATGATTACATGCACCTTGTATCACTTTTGCATCCAAATAAGTTTGCACATTACTCAAAACCGCCTTTGCAACTTCATTTTCATTTTTTCAAATCGATCATTTTTCATCAATGCCCTTGCTGACTTGTTTGGAAAAACATGACTTAATAATTCTCCAATGCATGAACGGTCTTTTAAATAGTCCTTTGTTACCAAACATGATCTACAACACACATACCAAACCCAAATGATATTTAGTTAATAATCAAATTGATAATGCATATAAACAAACTAAAATCAAATATAAATACAAATCAAATAAACAATTTATAATCTAACATACTTGAATGCTCGAATTTTTTCTTCTGAATTTCGCTATGTATAGATAAGTCATCAATATTCTTCTTTGGTACACTTTTTTTTTTCCTTTTCATCATTGCCTTTTTGATAACTTCTACATCGACAACAAATTTTAGCTTTCGAATCGCAACTTTTCCAAGGATTCTAACATATCATGGTTTGAGCTCCAAAGACTAGTGAATGTAGTATTCAACTCCAAGATAGTTGAGTGCAATGTTTTCATTACTAATGTGTCACTTTGATTTCCGAAAGTGCAAAGTGCAATGATATATGATATTTTGTTCATCAAAGTGACACTAATCTTATGAAATGGCACAACCTGGATACGACCCCAATCAGCCTCAATATCACACACAACCTATAGCATATGCTGCACGACCGATGCCAGTTTTACGTGGTTGTTTTGTGTGTGCGGGACGACATCCTAGCATTCGTTGTCCTGATAAATTACAATATCCACCTCTTTGTGAAAATTGTGGCATAGAGCACCATGTCCAAAATGACCCAGTCCTGCAGCTCCTGTTACCTCTATCCAATAGAGACAATCCCAGTTAGGGTCATGACTCGAGCCCAACACCGGTAGGCTAGCAAAGCTGCAACAAGACAAACCAATAAGCTCTCGCCCGCTCCCGTCCAGTGATAGGACCACACCAATTGTCTATCCTAATCCCAATGAGGAGATCCATTTGATAGACAAATATCAAAAGCTCATCCATGAAGCTGATAATAAGGAGGAGGCTATCGTCACACCTAGAGATCAAACCCCAAATAACCCAACCGTAGAAGGAGCTGAGATATGGGGAGACTTGCTTCAAGCAAACGTTACCCTCCCATTTGGAGTACTCTGGAAGTACACCGAAAAATGGCGGAAAGAGTTGTGCTCAGTTGTAGATAGCATCCCATCACCAGATCTCCTTGAGGTGCCCTTGCATCTGACTAACCCGGCAAGCGACAAGGGAAATATACGCATTCCTACAACTTACGGACATTCTCGCGTAGTCTTGGCAGTATTAGATGGTGGATCGGAAGTCAACATAATATCAACATCCCTCATGAAGGAGTGGGGTCTTCAAGCTTCCATGAAACGACCGAACTGTCAACTTTGAATGGCAGATCAAAGTGTGGTAAAACCATTAGGCCTAATACCAGACATAAGGCTGAAACTAGTAGGTTTGAGCTTCATGCTAGATTTGGTAGTGCTTGATATCCCTAGCAATGCCTATTCCTATTCTTATTTTGTTCAAAGTGCAATGATTTTCGAAAGTGCACCCAACCGAGCATTCAACATAGCATTGTCAGCTTCCATCTGCTTGGAAGCGTGCCATCTGTCGTCTACTTGGGAGCTTTTTCAGGTGTTTTCAGAGCACGAGAGGCATTAGCTCGTTTTCAATGGCCATCAAGTGCCTGGCTAATCCGTTTTCCATCTGCCTGTGCACCTTTCTGAACTGCCCATGCCCCTACCTCTGCCTGGCTGCCTGCGCACCTTTCTGAGCTGCCTGCACACCTACCTCCACCTGCCTGTGTTCAATTGATCCTGCCTGCATTCGATCTTGAATTTGCATGTCTGCCTTCGCTTATCAGAGACTCCTCTTGTGCCTTTATTTGGTTGCTAGATCATCTATCACCTCTTTTGCTTTTCAGCCCACCTCAAATGTAGACAAGCGTTTTTGGGCATAAGATGGTTGCAAGTGATGTAATGCTTGGATGCAGATGCCGTGAAGGACTGATTTTTCTTCTTGTTTTGATCATTAAAGGATTGGTTATTCTTCACCTTGTTTAATCTAGAGATTGCAATTGTCGGACCAGTCTCTGACATATGAATTTTCTTCTCAATAGCAGCTGGTTGTAGTACACTATCCTTGTGCAACAGTCGATGTCTCATAATGAGTATGAGTGAGGCGGACTTCACCAACATCTGTCTAAGTAGTCATAGCAGCCATTGCAGCCAAAGAATCAGTAGGGGTAAGCTCACCGTGGTCAACTCTAGAAATGTCAACAGGTTCTTGACGTTTAACAGTCTTTTCACATTGTTTTTATGCTTGCATTTGCCCTCAGCCCTGTGTGATTAAGCGGTGTTCATAGACATTTTTCGACTTGTTCAAAGCTTTTTTTTCCCCGACTTCCACTAATTTTCATGGTTTTCCTACTGTTTCCAGGTTTTAAAGGTGTTTGTCATCTATATTTCAGCTGTTTCTAGCCATTATTTAGTCATTTTCAACGGTTTTCCTACAAAATATTTATGACTTTAGCGGTGTGTTTTTCCAATCGTTTTTTTGCTATTGGAAGAGCTGATTTTTTAGCAATATTCACACGTTTCTCATTGGCATTCGTAGCTAGTCATTTCCACGATTTCTAGCTCCACGGGTCCAGGTTTGTGTGAGTCATATTCTTGTGTGAGTCATCTTCTGTGCGAGTCATTCCCACGGGTTCTAGCTCCACAGGTATGTTGGATTTATTCCTTCTACTCTCCTAAATCCCATTTTTAATCTGCCTCCATTCTTGCTGCATATTTACTAACGTTGTCACACAGCCTGCATAATTACATGCAAATTCGCACAGACGAATAAAAGGCGAAAAAATCGCAAACACTATGGTGATAGGCGAAAACGGGACACTATCCTACAGAATGCCGAAGGTGTCCTAAAAGATAAGGCACCTTGTAAATCTTATCCTAAGGCCATTTGTAAGAGTGACCCACTTTTCGCATCATCACCAACGTTCACTTCAACATTGGCTGACGTCGCACCCTTTTACGCTCACTCCATGCAGCTGCGCTAACAGATTGGACAACGATTGCAGCC
The DNA here is from genome assembly GCA_029204225.1 of Diphasiastrum complanatum. Taxonomy (NCBI): domain Eukaryota; kingdom Viridiplantae; phylum Streptophyta; class Lycopodiopsida; order Lycopodiales; family Lycopodiaceae; genus Diphasiastrum; species Diphasiastrum complanatum. Next base: position 4,814,607 of record CM055092.1, on the reverse strand, counting down.
ACCCACGATCTCCTACAAACAGCACATTCACTCTGTACTTTCACATCTACACACCTGGAATATTATGTATATATACATATTCTGGACACCATTTACTAGATGATGATGATCAGATGATCAAGTGAGAGAAGAAGAGACTAAGAGAAGATGTTTCATTCCTCATTACATACAAAATAAGCTTCGTAGGGCACGCGGTTCCGTCTGCTATTGTATTGTGCTCTACTGCATTATTAACATGTATACATGATATACTTAATTTGATACAGCTCTTTGTCCTGCATTCCGATTTGTGTTAATATTGCTATGCTTGTTCTTCATTTTGTCTGAACTTTCTAGTTGTTCTTTCTGGTTATAGACGATTAAGTCTTGTCTTTTACAAATTATTCGCGACTAATTATCAGTCGAGCACAGTCTAGCTCTTCGCGAATCATTTGTGACATATAATTTGTCTTGCAATTCGCGAAAAATTATTCATCTAGCGCTTCATCCATTAAATGTTTGGCTGTGTAATCTAAAATGACTGTGATTCCTATCACTAAAGTTATATTCATTCTGATAGGCATAGTCATGGTTACGGAGAGAGACATTTAACTCATTCCGCTGCGCACGAACATTTTCTGTTCGAGTTCGTTTCTCATTCGTTTCTTGTTCAAGTTCGTTTCTCGTTCGTGTTCGTCATTTATTCTTCCCCTCTCTCCCAACATGGTATCAGAGCTATTTTCATAGCTTGATAAGCTTCCACAGTACAAGACTCTACTAGCCGATAGAGTAATTGTTTTCTTTTTCTATAAATATCAAATTTTCATACTTAAGTCACTGATAGTTTCTCCTATCACTTAGACTAATTCTTCCACATGGATTCCCAAGGGAAAGCCAGTCCTATCATGGACAAGCTTGATGGAGCCAATTACCATCTGTGGAAATTTAAGATGAAAATTGTACTAATGGCAAAAGAATTGTTTGACGTTGTTACAAGTGCAGAAATGAAACCTGAAGCGGACGACACGACAATCGCTAGATGGAAGCTGAAGGATGGAAAAGCTTTCGGGCTGATCATCCTCAACATCACGGATACCCAGATCGGCCATGTATCCGAGGCTCAGACGTCAAAAGAAATCTGGGACATCTTGAGCACACTATACGAATGCGAGATATAGCCTCTAAGCTACATCTCAAGAAGAAATTCTACTCCCTTAAGATGACGAATGGTGATTCTCTATAGAATCACATTAATCAATTCAAGGACCTACTAAGACAAATGGCCGTTGTCGGATCTGTCATAGACGATCAAGACGCAATGAAGCAACTGCCTACAAGCTTGTCAAGTTCTTACGACAGCTGGGTGATGATCATCACGACACATCCAAAATTGACTCTTTCGAGAGTCATTACTATGTTGTTGTAGGAAGACACACGAAGGAACGGAACCTCGAGTTCCTCAACTGATTCTCACGCCTTGTACACCAACAAGAGCACAACAAAGCAAAAGAACAAGAAAGGTCCAAAGCAATCAAAGCCAGACCAGAAACTAGCTCAGCACAAGGAACAGTTGAATCCGCAGACAAAGAAGAAACTGTTCTACAGATACTGCAAACGAAACAACCAAGAAATACAAGACTGCCGCATACTTCAAGCAAAGAACAACAGCAAAGAGTAGTCGAATCAAGTGGCAAATGCAGCTGTAGAAGCTCCACAGCCTATTCAAGAAACGGATCGTGATGCCTTCATGATCAACCATCAAGGAACATCTGGCGACAGTTCTTGGTTCCTGGATTTTGGAGCCACTCAGCACATGACTAGCCTCGTTGGCTGTTTTGAGTCCTATACACCTTACAGTACTCAAAAATTTGTTCACCTTGGCGACAATAGCACACAAGCTATTAAAGGTGAAGACACTATAAGATTATGCTTTGCAAATGATCAGTCTAAGCTACTCTCAAAAGTCTTGTATGTACCAAAGTTATCTATGAGTCTCTGCTCTCTGTAAGCAGAATCACAGATCTAGGACACAGAGAATGTTATCAGTGTAAAGTAGTTGATAGGATAGGCAAGATCCTAGCACTCGGAAAGAGGCATGGATACTTGTATAATCTAAGTCATTGCTTTTCTGCCTCTAGTCAGGCTCTCGGTACTTCAATTCATTCAAATAAAGGTTTACTTTGGCATTATAGACTTGGTCATTTAAATCATGTTGTTGTACAACAAATGTCTAGACAATCTATTGTTCTTGATTTCGACTATCCTCGCAAAAAAGTCGAGTTGCATGTCTGTCAAGACTGTCTAGCTGGAAAACAGACTAGGAAACCATGTAAGTCAAGCCATCAGCATGTTGCTAGAGGATTGTTAGATGTTGTACATTCAGATATTTGTGGCCTGATGAAAAATCATTCGTTGAAGGATGCCAAGTATTCTATAACCTTTATTGACAAATTCTCCAGAAGAACGATGGTGTATTTCATAAAGAAGAAATCAGAAGCCTTCAACTGCTTCAGAATCTTCAAGGAGCATGTAGAAAAGGAGACTGGAAGGATGATCAAGGTCCTAAGATCAGACAACGGTGGAGAACAAATCTCTTTCGAGTTTAAGGAGTATTGTCAAAGCCAAGGCATTGAGTAGCAATTCATCACTCCTTACAGTCCTCAGTCTAATGGCTTAGCTGAGAGGAAGAACCATACTTTGGTCGAATCTACTAGGTGTATGCTATCGCATGCATCGTTGCCCAATAGATTCTGGGCTGAAGCTGTCTCCATAGCAGCTTACGTCCAAAACAGATGTTCGACCAAGGCCCTCTCAGACAAGATACCCCATGAGGTATGGACAGGCTCTAAGCCTTCTTTGAAGAACCTAAGAGTGTTCGGCTGCATTGCCTACGCGCAGATCCCAAAAGACACAAGGAAGAAATTAGACTTCCAAGGTCTCAAGACCATCCTAATCGGATATACTTCGTCTGATAACACCTACAAGCTATATGATCCTAATACCCAGCAAATCTTTTATAGCTGGGATAGAATCTTTATCGAGGATCAATTCGTCGACCTCAAAGACAAGGATATTGCTCAAGAAGAATCTACATCTCCTGCCATTGACACGACAGTCCGAGCTTCTGGCTCAAGCGTGTCTATTGTCGACCCACTTCAAGACAGTGAATCAGACAAAGATGTTGCTGCTACTCAGCAACAAGTTCCAGGAGCGGTTCATCAGTTGAATCATCCTAGAAGATCAAGCCGAGTGCGCACACAACCCACAAGGTATACTCCTGAGTCTACCTATCTCTTAATGCAGGAACCGATGACAGTCGAAGAGGCACTCAGCCACCCAGACTCTGATCTCTGGAGAGAAGCCATGGACAGAGAGTATTCCTCTCTGATCAAGAATTAGACATGGTCATTAGTCGAAACTCCTATTGGCTGCAATATTATTGATTGCAAATGGATCATTAAGATCAAACATAATGCCAACGGAGCAATTGATCGAAGGAAGGCTAGACTAGTAGCACGAGGATTCACCCAGATCTCGAATGTTGACTACAGTGAGACTTTTAGTCCAGTCGTCAAACATTCGTTGATCCGAATGGTCCGGTCTTATGATGCAACTGCCGACCTCGAAGTACATCAACTTAATGTACAAACAGCCTATCTGAATGGAGTTATACAATAAGATATCTACATGATCCAGCCCGAAGGATATGTTCTAGAAGACATGAAGAATCATGTCTGTAAACTCCACAAAGCACTGTACGGCTTGAAACAGTTTGCCAGAGCTTGGTTTCAGAGGATCAACACATTCCTCATTGAACAAGGATTCAAACCAAGCACTGCTAATTGCAATGTTTATTCAAGCTTAGTGCAGCAATCCTTAATTATCATCACCTTGTACGTTGATGATACGTTGCTCTTCAGCAACAATACCAAAATGGTCAAGGATACAAAATAGATGTTGTTCTCAGAATTCGACATGACTGATCTGAGCGAAGCTTACTTCTATCTTGGAATTCAAATCCACAGATATAGAGCAAATCGACTGATTTACATCACTCAACAAAGGTATCTTCACAATGTTCTTAACAGATACAATTTGATGAATTGTAAATTAGCTCACTCACCAATGTATCCAGGCCTACATTTGTCGAAGGACCAATGTCCCTAGACCAAATAGCAAGAGGAGCAGATGAGAGAATATCTGTATCGACCCATACTTGGATCTCTCATGTACGCAATGGTCTATACAAGACCATATATCTCTTTTGCTGTAAGCTCACTCAGCCAATATATGGCTAATCCTGGCATTACCCATTGGAAGGCTCTTATTCGAGTCATGAGATATATTCGAGCTACCATGGACCAGTGCATCTGCTATGGAGATGTCAGCAACAACAATATTCATCAACTCAGTGGCTATTCTGATGCAAGCTGGGGAGGAGATGTAGACAATCGTAAATCCACATCTGGATTTACATTCTTTTTCAACGGCGGTCCTATTTCATGGAATAGTCGTAAGCAAACCTCTAGCTGTCTGATCTTTCTAGTTGTTCTTTCTGGTAATAGACGATTAACTTTTATCTTGTCTTTCGCGAATCATTTGTGACTAATTATCAGTCGAGCACAGTCTAGCTCTTCGCGAATCATTCGCAACATATAATTTGTCTTGCAATTCGTGACAAATTATTCATCTAGCACTTCATCCATTAAATGTTTGGCTACATAATCTAGAATGACTATGATTCCTATCACTAAAGTTCTATTCATTCTGATAGGCGCAGTCATGCTTACGGAGAGAGACGTTTAACTCATTCCGTTGCGCACGAACATTTTCTATTCGAGTTCGTTTCTCGTTCGTTTCTTGTTCGAGTTTGTTTCTCGTTCTTGTTTGTCATTTATTCTTCCCCTCTCCCCCAAGAAGGTACAGGTTTGTGCGATTTCTACTCCCGTCAGCGAGTCATCTTCTGTACAAGTCATATGCGAGTAGTAAATTACCCTTGCACGAGTCATTTTTTGCGAGTTATCTTCTGTGCGAATCATATGCGAGTAGTAAGCTACCCATGAACGAGTCATTTTATGCATTCTCCAAGCCTCTGCGAGTAGTAAATTACCCTTCACGAGTCATTTTTTGCACTCTACACGCCTCTGCGTGTAGTACGTTTCCGACCACGAGTCATTTTTTGTGCGAGTCCCTAGCAATTTTCTTGCTTTGTAGTCCTTTTGAGTTGACAGTACACGTCATCCATTATATTTTGCAAAGACTCTTGTCAGCTACAAGAGTCCAAAAAAATAAATAATTAATTAAATTCCAAAAAAGAAAAAAATTGAAAAGAAGAAAACATCAACCATCGGCAAAATCATACTGCCACGTCTAGTTGGAATAAGCCATAGGCATATCTAGTAGGGTACCGGCCTTAGACATGACCTAGATGGAAGCCATAGACTAGGGAGAGACCTTTGCCCTCATCCATTCACCCAAACCATTACCTCTAGTCTTGTGATATTCCTTTCAGATCAACATAGCAGGACCATCCCATCCACCGCCCAAGTTGGAGAAAAGACTCTCAAAGATTGATGCACCGAAGTACGACGGAGAATTAGATCCAACACGATTTCTCCAATATTTCAACAATGCTTGTAAATTTTATGGGGATGAATCTGACACCGAAAAGGTACATTTATTCTCCATGATTTTACAAGGCAACGCAAAAGAGTGGTTTTTAAACTTGAAGGCCCAAACAACACGTCTTTGGAGACCATCACCGCAGCACTGATCAAACGGTTCAAACCCTCCAAACTGACGCAGAGTCCCTTCATCCAATTGACGCATATCAAGATGCTAAGTAAAGAATCAGTGCACACCTACATCGAGCATTTCAAGCGTCTTCAAGTAGAGTGTGTCGATGATCATGTAACTGAGAAAATGTCCATCAAACTTTTTTTAGTTGGTTTACCCAAGGCCATTAGGAGAGAATTGAAACTCGTAAACTCGTACGAGTGATTGAAAGACGCGATGGATGATGCCATCCGTGAAGAAGATGAAGGGTCTGATGAGGACTATGACTTTCGCAACAAGAGGGGAAAGGTGCTACTTAAGCAGGAGACTTCCCGCATGGAAGGATCATCCTCATCTAGTGAGGTTGATATCCTTCAACACCTTGAGGGTTGACAAAAAGCACAACAAGCTCAGATGGAAAAGCTAAGCTCACAATTCCAAAAGGTATTGAAGGATGTCACTGAAAAAACTTTTCCAGTCCGTACCCCTAAAGATCCACCTAAGGCCATGACTAAGAAGCCCTACGCCCCTGACAAAATTGATGTGCCCAACCATTTCAAGGACTTCAAGATTGAAGATGTAACTATCCACCTGCCTTAAGCTCAACGGGAGCCAAAGGAGAATGAGCCATATGATGGCCCCGCTCAAACCATAAAGTTAAATCTTCAAGAGCCTGATGAGACAGAGGAAAAGTTTGTCCATATTGGAGCACACCTCAACACTGAACAACGACTGGCCTTAGAGAAACTCCCTAGAAATTATCATCATAACTTCACATGGAACTACAAGGACATGAAGGGGGTAGATCCTTCGGTTGTCGTGCATAGAATCCCATTAAAGAAGAATGCTAAACCCCATGCCAGTAGACCTTATCGTTGTAATCCGATCTACTGAGCACGCATCAAAGAAGAATTCCAAAAGCTCTTGGAGGCAGGTTTCATCTACGAGGTGGAACATACAGATTTATCACCTATCATTGTGGTCCCAAAGAAGAACGAGAAGCTTTGTATTTGTGTCGACTATCGCAAATTAAACTCTTCCACAGAAAGAGATCATTTTCCAATCTCGTATGGCAAATCCATATTGGAAAACCTAGCTGGGGATGAAGTTTACTCCTTCTTGGATGGCTTCAGTGGATATAACTTAGTTGTTATCTTTGAAGAAGACCAACCCAAAATGGCTTTTGCTACAGAATGGGGTATCTTCTGTTGGCGCGCTATGCCATTTGGATTGTGTAATGTGCCATGTACCTTCCAACGTGTCATGCAAGCAACATTTTATGATCTCATTGGTGACAACCTTGAGATCTATCTTGATGACCTTGGGGTGCACTCGGAAGAATCCACGCACCTAGCCATACTTGAACGTATTTTGATACAATTTCAGAGGTATGGTATTTCTCTTAATCTTGAAAAATGTCAGATATGGGTCACCCATGGCATCGTACTTGGTCAAATTGTATCGCGCAATGGAATTGCCACCGACTCGAGAAGATCAAAGTCATCGTTGAGAGGCCAGAACCCAAAACGGTCCGAGACACTTATTGTTTTATGGGTCACGCTAATCACTATCATTGCCATATCCATGATTTTGCTAGTAAGGCACGATGTATATAGAGAGTGACTGTAAATCCTAAGTGGACGGATGAACAGAGAAAGGCCTTCCAAGAATTCAAACACGCCTTGACAACTGCTCCTATCTTGTGAGCTCCAGATTACACGAAGGAGTTTCACGTCCACACTGATGCATCGAAGTTTGCCATCGGTGCAGTGCTAACTCGACCAGGAGAGCACAAGAAGAACTATCCAATTCGTTTCCTTAGTAGGCAATTAACATCTACGGAGATGAACTACACCACAACTGAGAGGGAAGCATTAGCAATGATTTATGCCATCCAGAAGTTTCGACATTATCTTCTAGGTAAACCCTTTGTATTTCTCACAGATCATCAAGCATTACTTTACCTCGTGAACAAAACTTGCACAGTGGGTAGAATCACACGTTGGTTGCTTTTACTACAAGAATTCAAATTTCATATTGTTGTGCGTAATGGATCGCAACATTTTGTCGCTGATCATCTATCTAGAATACCGACTGATGAAAAACCAACGGAGGACATCAATGATGACCTACCCCATGCAATACTCTTCCGAGTTGATTGTACCCCCTTGTGGGCCAAAGACATCACAGAGTTTTTAACAACAGGGCGCTAGATCCGACGTTGTTGAAACCTGCCCAACGCACACTTATCTACAAGGTGGCACCCTATACACTTATAGCGAGGCAACTTTATAGAAAGGGTGCAGATGGTGTGATTAGACGATGTTTGACTGAGGGCGAGATTATTCCCATCACATCCTTGCTACACTAAGGAGTTGGTGGTGGACACTTTGCCTCAGAAAACATAGCTAGGAAGATCTTACTAGCTGGGTATTGGTGGCCTTCGCTATTCAAGGACACTGATAACTTTGTAAAGGCTTGTGATGTGTGCCAAGGAGCCAAAAGGCCACAATTTTCAAATTATATGCCTTTAACCCCCATCTTATCTGGACAAGCATTTTTCAAATGGGGTATTGATTATGTAGGACCAATCAGTGCCATCGCGCGATTCACATAGGCAAGATATATTATTGTGGCGATAGATTATTGCACAAAGTGGGCAGAGGCTCAGGCGGTAAAGAACGCCGATGCCAAAACCACTGCTTGGTTCCTTTATGAGTAGATCATTGTACGATTGGGATGCCCACCCGAAATTGTCAGCAATAGGGGTACGCACTTTTTGAACACAATAATTGAACACTTGTTGTCAACCTTCCTAGTTGTTCATCGCAAAAGTGCCCCATATTACTCAAGATGTAATGGGCAGGCTGAGTCCACGAATAGGTTCTATGCGAAATCCTCACGAAGCCAGTCGGTCGGATTGGGAGTTCAAGTTACATGCTGCTTTATGGGTGTATCGAACAACACCCAAAAAGGCCACTGGCATGACACCATTCCAACTCATGTATGGACTTGAGGTCGTGATGCCTGTAGAATTCTACGTCCCATCTTTACGGATAGCCTACGATTTGAAACTAGACAAAAGTCAGATGCCAATAGGCTATTCCACCTCCATAAGCTTTGCGAAACAAGAGTCATTAGTGTGCACACATAACAAGTGCACAAAAGACGTCAACAAGATTGGCATGACCGCCATATTAAGTTGAAGGAATTTAAAAAAGGAGATAGAGTCCTTCTCTATCAAACGAAAGTACATAAGGGCAAACTTAAGTTTACTGGCCAAGTTCCCTATATCATTGATCAGATCTTTGCCTCGAGCTACGCTAGACTTAAAACCCTCGAAGGCATCCCTCTGGACACGGTAGTGAATGGGAGTAGATTACGGTGATATCATGAGCCCTGCAATTCCTTAGACATGTACTGATTGATTGTGTGTTATATGTGTGTGCATGCATGTCTGTAATTTCTGTTCTTTTGTGATAATGTTCATTTTTTTAATTCATTTTTTACACTCTTTTTCGTTGAATTGCCTGCATGTTTAACAATCAATACTTCTTAGAATAGTTTAGGTCTAAATTCTCGCAAATCTACCTCACTTCTATCACTATTGTACAGGTTCCAGGTAACAGCATGCATGACCAGTGTCAGAGGGCCACACACAAGGTAAAGACTCATCTAGTGGCAACAAACAACACTTGTGCAAATCCACCATCCAAGGACATGGAAATATCAACGAAATGGGAGACACAACACAATCACCCTATCCAATGCCTAAAGACACCTCAACAGTGAAGAAAAATTGACTGCAACATCAAATTCTTCAACGAGACATTCTGAGGAAAAGGAGACAGAGGCTGAACCTGGTGTCCCACCTGTGTCGTTCGTGGTAAGTGACCCACCAACCACCATCTCATCAATTCCCATCACATCAACCATCACTTTGACACTACCCATCACACTCACCCTCACCACTACACCCCCTATTGTCTCCACAAACACACTCCCACTCTCCACCGCATCAGTCACAACCACCTCTATGCAATCTCCAATGCATTTTCCAAATGTCTTTGACACATCCTTCAACAATGAAAAATTCTAACTTTCACTGTTAAACACGCCACCTACTACCACCACACCATTTCCTACACCCACCATTATCGCTACCGCCACCACTTCCACAATACTTTCCTATTCTCTGATCACAAATGTCGACACATCTCCAATCCCTATCACCATCACTCAAACATCACACCCTCCATCTGCTCAATCCGTCCATCATGAACAGTACACCACATCGTATTAAAACGTACAACAAAATCCCCCACCATCCTACGCACCTACCTCTCAATAGTATCCTCCTATTGGGGAGTGGCAGTACCTTTCGAAAATGTGCGACGAGCCATCAACGCTCAAAATGATGCCATGCATTACCTCTACTTTTCTATCAATGAGTATCAGGATTGGTGCAACTTCTCACAAGAGGAAAACACGCAACTTGATGGGGCAAGGGAGATAGAAGAACATGAACGGAGAAGAGAGCAGGAATATTGCGGAATAGCTCTCCCGTTCTAATCAGCTGCTAAATGCAAAAACAGTCTAGTAGACAACTTATGCTAAATGTAATCACAGCTTTAAGTGTTATAATTGCCGAACAACATGATCTTAAAAATTAATTCATACTCTGAAACAATAGTACAGTCCACCAAGTGATTAAAGATGGTCTGTATGTGGTACTACTGAAATCGGATATAACGTGAAGTATAGTTTTGAAATAAATGGAAGAGCAGTATGATAACACGAGTTCTTCAGGCATCAAAGACAACCATCGTCTGATCAGAAACTAAGGAGTTGTAGACGTCTGTGTTCTGATCAGAGTGAGTAAACAAGCACGATCAAACAACAATGAAAGTGCATTCAATCACAACAAGCATTCATCTACATTGTACACAAACAAAAACAAGCTGCTGCTATATTACACTGAAGCACAATACAAAATAGCAATTACAACCAAAATGACGGCGTAATTGGGATGCTCAAATAATGTGTCTCATGGATGGAGCAACCACTAATCTGTGTTTGGATGATCTATTTATAGATTTCATTCATGTATTAATTACATTGAATGTTTGTCACCTAATTAGAAAAGCCATTGTACTTGGAAGTATATGGCTTTTGTGACAACTATACACAATATAGATACGGTCAATAATTTAGCATTGTTGACGCAGACAAGGACATCGCAAATTCTCTCACTTCGCATTTTACGTGAAGTGGTTTTCTCTCACTTTGCAAATTTTGAGAAGTGACTAGGAACGTTCCTCGTTCAAAATAGACGACCTTCGGCATTTTTCTCTCTTTTTGAGATTTTGCGAAAATGCCGAAGGTGCCCTTAAAAATGCGAAGGTGCCCTTAAAAAGACAAAGGTGCCCTTGAAACAGTTTAACTTATGAAGATAGATGACCTTTGGAAATTTTCTCTCTTCGCATTTTTTCGGAAAAATGCGAAAAGGCCGAAGGTGTTAAAAACAGTTAAACTTTTGAACTATACAAGTTTAAACTTTTGAACTATGCAAGTCTCGCATTTCGGGGAAATGCAAAAAAAGCCGAAGTTGTTGAAAACATGGTTCATTTCTGCAGACTGTCGTGACACTTAAAGTATTTTTGCAGACTGTAGCAAAAGTAATGTATCTCTGCAGACTTGTTCTAAATGCTAATTTCGTGGAAGTCCTTGACGATGGCCAAGTCTTCAATGACTTCAAATTATTTAGCTTAAGATCTGAACTTGAAATTATGACAAGATTGGTTACCCTTTGTTGGAGATTAGACAGAAGCCCGTTGTAGACATTCTTCAAATAATTTGGTTGTCTAAGTTTGGGATTCTTGCAGGTATCAGATGAGACCCTAGATCAATGATCAATAAACATGCAGGAAGAATCATGAAATAGAAATTAGTCATTCATTGTGGGCTTAATTTCCAACAGTCCCCCTTAAGGTCACGGTTGGTGCCCTGCTCCACAATTGTAGCACGAACCCCTTACTCTGGGTGGAGGAGTGGAATCTCTTGTCCCCCCTCTACGCAAAATAGTGTATTGTTGACCAGTACATGATTTTGTTATAATGTTCTTTTGGTTAGTAGGAGTTGTAGTATAAGCTATCTTCTCATGATTATTGATCGGACAGAGGAATAATTTCTCCTCTAAATAGGTAGTCTATAAACTAGGACAGTTGGTCTTAGAATGACCTTCCTTCCCACAAGCGGTACACCAAACATTGGCATTAAGCTCACTTTTTTCCATTTGGCTTTAACGTCAGACATTTGGACTTTTAAATCACTCATTTCTTTTGCTAATATCTCAACACTCTTCATTAATGGATCCATCTTTTCGGATTTTGCCATTCTTTTCTTTTTATCTGAGTTCCTAGTCTTGGAACTTTAATAAAAAGATTTTTCTTCTGATGAAGAAGAATAAGATGAATACTCTGAAGACTCTTCCTCATCTCATGAATCAAATTCTGATTCGGATTCTTTTGTATGTTTCAATTTATGTATTTTACTATTTTTTCTCTCATTCCTCCGTCTATGAGAAATTCGAGAAGTTTCGTAATTCTCGGCAGAGGCAATGACATCTTCCAAAGAAGTCACCAATCTCTGTCAACAATAACGATCCATTTTCTTAGGCAAACTACCCAAGTACCATTCGTTTTGCATAAAAACCGGATACTGGGCTCCTAATTTTCCTATTAAATTCTTAACTCTACGAGTATACTTTCTAAGCGATTCTTTCGGCTTCTTCTCAACAAAATTAAGTCGAGCCAACAATCTAGTGGAGTATCCTATCTCCCTAAATTGCTTAAGGAATGCTACTTTTAAAGCGTTTCAAGTATTAACCATTTTCGGTATTAATTGACTGTACCAAATCCTAACCTGCTTTCGTAGAAGACCCGACAAAATTATAACTTTGTCCTCGTCTGTATGTTCTTTATTTGCTATAGTAATAGATTCAAACTAAGACAAATAATTGTTCGCATCTTCAGATGATGATCCCTTAAAGAAATCGTATCTGATTTTTGTAAATGTGGATGGCGCTGGGTTAGCCATATTATCAGGTGGTGGTGAACTAGGTGGACTTGGAGGACTAGGAGGATCAGGATCTAAGCTATGCTCAGATGATGGTTCTGATGAAGAAGATTTTGATTCTGAACTTGGTTCGGAAGTGGAATCAGACAAATCTGATTTTGATGAATCTGTAGAACTTGGTGTTTTAACGGATCTTTTTTCAAATGAATCTACAAATGATGTAGTAGCATTTAGAAGGTCGTTAAATGCTTCAGGTGTTAATCTTGCTCTAACTGGCGAATTACACAAATTCTACAAATACAAATATCTAGATTTTCTATATGCTTCTAATCGATGTGCACGCTTTAAACGTTTTTGTTCAACAGTTATTTGAGAGTATATTCTTGGCATGTGGAATGTGATGTGTAATATTCATAATGAATGTTACAGCGACATATCTGGTTATCCAAAGATATTTTGGTAAATTGGCATCCAGGAATACCAATGGTGAAACGATTTGGTCAAGGTCTGTAATTATAAAGATTACTTTATCTTTCAGGCTCTTGGACAACAGTAAACAATCAAATCAGACAACAACTAACAAATAGATTCATCAAACAGAATCGGATTGGCTAATGATTCCTCTTAATTATGCATTGTGAATTAGTTCTTTATTGCAGAAAGCAAACAAAACAGAGCATCAAACAAGTTCATTATTTGAACACATAGCTCATTCAGAATTGAAAGAAGTTTTGCTTATGGTTATGCTTAACAGCTTCGGCTAATTTCTTGCACACATTAGTCAGATTGTTGCTCCTTGGTGACGCTTGAAAATCCACGTTAGAGTGACTAAAATTCAGTAAGAAATGGAAAGAATGTGTGACGCAGACAGAGCGGTACCACAAACAATTACAAATCATACAGAGTGTATTCGCTCAATTGATAAGAAGTAATATTGTAAGAGATGGCAGGGGGAAAGAATGCTCAAGCTCGTAGAAACTGGCTCTCTTCTCTCTTTATTGATACTCAAATCTGTACAAATGCGTAAGTACAATGGCACAAAGTGTCGACCTTGTAGGAATGATCATTGGTCTCAATGTCGTTTACCAACCTTTAAGATGTCGGTTGAGATCCGCTACTGCGTCTCTATAGAACATCGCATAAAACGTCGCGAGTTCTAACCTGAATGTGAATTTATAAAGTGCAATAGGCCTTTACATGAATTTAGGCACTATAGCACATTTACATGTATAAAAATTGAAAATTTTTACAATATATAACAATAACTTGGATAATGTGGGATCATGAGGCTCCACATATCCCCTTCCTACTTTTGACACTTTCTCTTCACAATACTGAAAAGAGCTTCTTCGATCTCTTACCTATGAAAAGTGCGCCCTACCGGTGGAAATCTTTTATGAAGATCAGTTTGGTATGCTCTCTTTCTCTCAACTCCTTTCTAACAGTTGCTCTCCTCTTGCTTAATCACAGCTTCAAAAGGGATGCTTTCATCATTGTGTAGAAACTAATCATCAAATGATGCTTTCTCTACATAAGCTTTGTGGTTTACAATAGATGTTATCCAGCGATGGACCTTATATGAGTTTTTGTTGTCTAAACAGAGGCACATCCTACCCAGAAGGCAGCGATGGAGGCCTTCCATAGTTCATAAAATTTGACTATGATCTCTACTGACAGCATTGAGTGATAAACCACGAGTTGACAACTTATATGTGTCTGATTTTAGGCACTGGAACAGCCCAATCCATAGCGGATTTGTGGCCTTACTTGGGATATAAGTTTGCATTTGTCCAACGATGGACAACATGCCATCTTTCTCACTTTTCTTGATAACTTTTTGAGTATGATATGCAGGGAGTCCAGCGATGGACTACATGCATTCATTCTCTCTTTTGAGAGTAAGTTTTTGTTAATGATATGTAGGAAGTCCAGCAATGGACTACATACATTCACACTCTCTTGTAAGAGTAAATTTTTGCTAAAAGATATGTAGGAAGTCCAACAATGGACAACAAGTATTTACGCTCTCTTTTGAGAGAATTCTTTTCATATAAGAAGTGTGGGGAGTTCTGCAATGGACAGCAGGCTTTCCCTCTCACTTTTGTATATATCTACTATGAGCAATATGTGGGAGGTCCAGCGATGGACTCTTAGTAAGGTCTTTTCATAAATATTTTAGTCTTTTGTCAACTTTAGTATTTAGTATACCTTTGAAAAGCTCAACTATGAGCCCACTTTAAGGTTAGTATTAGGGATAGATTTCGGGTTAGGATTAGGGTTTAGAATATTAATTATAAAATAGGATATCAAATATGGGTTAAGGTTAGTGGTAAGATTAGGGTTTAGAGTGTAGGATTTAGGATTTAGGGTTAGGTTTATAGATAGGGTGAGGCTTGTAATTAGTGTCAGGGTTTAGGGTTTAGAGATTTGAGACTGTGGCTATGGAGTTAAGGTTGGGGTTACAAACTTGCTATACGGTACAAACATATGATAAGTATGATAGGTTTTAAGACCTATACAACACGATATGAACCTACTGTATGGTACAAAACTGTTGTACAATATGGACATGTTGTACGGTACAGTACAAACATATTGTACGACATGAATCTATCATAGATGAGACAACCAATTTCAGATCTGTACATTCAGTTATGTTCGTACGATACAACTAACACAGGGTATCAAAATTGTACTTCGGTGTTTCGGCTAACATTCGAATCAATTTTGCGTCTATTCCGAGCTCATGTGGTAAAGTTATGACCATTCTTGTGGAAAAGGTAAAAAAGCAACAAATAGGATTTTAGTGTCCTCTCCATTGTAGGTGCTAAAATCCAAGATCACGACCAAGCTATAACATCGCTTGGCTGTGAGGCCTGATGCGAATTGTGATACGAAAACTTTGTGGAAGGCCTACAAATCTTGGATTTTAGCTCCTACAAGAGAGAGGAGACAAAAAACTCAAATTTTGGATTTTGTGATCTTTTTCACGGAAACGGTCATAACTTTCTCATATGATAACTTTCACTTTGGTCTTCAACTGAGTAGTATCGCATCCTAAATGGCATTAGGATTATTTTGGATGTAATAGACCGCACCTACATGTTTATGGAGACATCATGGATTTGCAAGAAGCGTTCACGTTAAATTCATGTGGGTCGAAGTTGTTTTTTACTAGTGAGATCTGCCCTATATAGCTCCAAAAACTCTAATAAGAGAGTTTCTAAAAGCCTGTCGTATGAAGGGTGCAAACTAGCAGTTCTCAGACGATTTTGATCCATGTGGGAGCTTGAGACGGTGTCCAATAGCCAGGTGAGATCCTTTTAGGAGAATTTGAAACTAGTTTCTCAAAATTCAATTCGAGAAGGCCAAAACAACTCGTTTTGGTTTATGAAATGACCTTAGGGTCATTTTGGGCCAAACTAACTGTACTACATGTTCACTAAGGTATTGTGGACTTGCAAAGTCCATTTGTACAGAAGTCATGTGGGCCAAAAACATTCAGTACCAGTTGCATCGGCCTCCTACAGATCCAAAAACCCTAATCAAAGGGCTTTCAAAAGCGCAAACATAGATTTAGATAGAACTCCAAGTGAGGTTCTATGCTTCATAAACAAGTCTTTTCTCAATGCTTTGGTGAAGATATCAGCCACACACTCCCTTGAAGAATCATGTTGAAGCTCCACCTCCTTTGCCATGACTTGTTCTCTCACAAAATGATAAGCCACTTCAAGAAGCTTACTCCTTGCATGAAAAATAGGATTTCTTGTCAATCTTTGGGCTTAAAGGTTATCGCAAAAGATGATTGGACTCTCTGAAAAATCTAGCAAGTGAAAATCCATTACCTTTTGATCCATAGCATATCCTTTGTACAAGATGTAAGTGTTGGATTATTCTCCTGATTATCAACTAATTGATCTTTTAATCTTCATCCACTTATTACCCAGCACTGCAGTTTTATGCATGTTTTTACATAGTCTGTAGAAGTACATGGAAATTGCTCACAGGTGGATTCCACAAGTGAATTTCCAAGAAGTACTAATTGGATGGATGCCAGCTCACTACGGCCAACTGGTCATTAAAATCTACGACCTAGTTAGTTGTCCTATTGAACTAGCCGCATTTGCTTAGTATAAATAGTTTATCATTCATTAATGCAATATATTGAAGAACAACGTAGTAGCTCCCTCAAGCTTTCTTGAACACTCTTGAGCATTCTAGCTCAGTTCTTTTAGAATTTTACTATTAGCGCTTAATACTTATCAGTGGAAGTGCAAATCAGACACAATTTAGAGTACACAGTTTATATCCGTAATTGTATTGTATCATTTTTCCTAAATCAATCTATCTTTTATTGCATTCAATATTATGGCAGAATCTTTGTGATTTCATATTGCTTTTGTCTGATAATTCAATTTTCTTCATTGTTTGGCTACGTAATCACTTTAGCTCTGATGATTTCAAGGTTAGTTGCTAAAAGATTGAAGTACATGACTCTTATCATTATGTTTTGTTCAATATTGATAGGCGTAGTCATGCATTAGGAAAGCAGGTTCATTCCGCTGCACTCAATAAATCGTTATTGCATTATCACCTCTTTCAAACATGGTATTAGAGCATGTTATTATGCTATTACCTTCATGATATCATAGTGATCTGGTATATCAGAGCTCTAATACTTGGTATCTTTCATGATATCGATCAATATCATCATATTTTTCAGTTTGTGGGATCGAGTTTCAGTATTAGATAGTTGATTTCCAATTGTAGCGTAGCACAATATCTCTCTCTTAACATCATCGATATATCAACACTTAAATTCCAGATGGATTTTCAGAGTAAAGCCGGTCTTATCATAGACAAGCTGAATGGATCCAATTTAAGATGATGACCTTGCTAATTGCCAATGAGTTGTGAGATGTTGTCACAAGTACAGAAGAGAAGTCTGAAGACGATACAACCGACTCAAATTGAAAGTTGAAGGATGGTAAAGATTTTGCACTTATTATTCTCAATATAGCAAATACTTAGATTGGCCACATATCCAAAGATCAAACTTTGAAACAAGTATGGTACATCCTGAGCTCACTATATGATGTGAAGGATGTAACTTCTAAGTTACATCTATGAAGAAAATTCATCACTCTCAAGATTTCAAATGGTGATTCAATTTAGAATCATGTTAACCAGTTTAAGAATCTCTTGCAACAGATGGTCATTGTCGGATCAGTCATAAACGATCAAAACACAATTATGACATTGCTTTCAAGCTTGCCCTCTACATATAAAAATTGGACAATGATCATAATGACACACTCAAATTTATCTCTTACCAGAGTTTTCAGTATGTTGCTGCAAGAAGATAATCGAAGAAGTCAAGATGCTACGACGACTTCATCATCTCAAGCTCTATATGTCAACAAAGGCTCAAAACGATAGAAGTAGAAAAGCTTTAAGCAGTCCACATCAAATCAAAAACCGACTCAAAGTCAAGAACAATTATCAAATCCACAGTTGAAGAAGAAGATGTTTTGTAAGTATTGCAAGATCAGAAATCATGAGATCCAGGATTGTAGGGTTCTCAAAGCGAAGAATGTTAGTAAGCAACCAGATCAACAGGTGAATGCAGTCACAGCACCTCCCGACGTCGGCATGGACGAAGGAGCATTTATGGTCAAAGACTAAAAAATACTATTGGATAATTTTTGGTTTCTGGATTCTGGAGCTACTCAACATATGACCAATCATCGTGAACATTTTCACTCCTATACGTCTTATTGTACAATAAGATACATTCATCTTGGCTATGATAGTACTCACACTATCGAAGGTGAAGGTACTTTGAGATTGAAATTCCAACATGATCAATTCAAACTACTATCAAATGTTTGCACCATGTAAATGTCCTCTTCGATAACTCCATTATGATATGCTGTCTGTACATCCATTTGATGTATTTCCAAATCTGCTACAACAGCAAATGACAATAGAAGTCTGATAGGAGAATGTTTTACTAATGGACTGAAGGTCTCAATGTAGTCGACCCTCTGTACTTGAGAGAATCCACTGGCTACAAGTTGAGTATTTCTTTGATCAATACTTCCATATGCCTTGTATTTGATTTTGAATAACCATTTGCAATCAACTATATTTTTACTAGCAAGTAGTCGTCAGCTCTTGAACAAGGTAAGTTGCAGACTCATTGATATACATGTTCGGTGGTCTGCTAACTCTTGTCGATCTTCTGGGTGATGATCGAAGTTGATCTTCATCATGCTGTAGTTGCTGAACCACAACATCATCATCTTCAGCTTCGCCATTGATAAGTTGTTCATTGGGAGTAGACAAGCTTGGACCTTCAATAGGAATAGTCAAATTTGGAACTTGAAAGCTCGATGTTCCGAAAGAGTCCAGAAGTTCGACTATATGAGCTTTGCCTTTACCTTTGAGATCGATAAAAGAAAACCGGTGAAAATGACATCTCGGCTAGTGAATATCTTCGACTTGACAGGATCATACAACTTATTAGTGTAGCTGATGAAAATAGACTTGATACTTTGGAAGTCGAGCTCCTTCCTGAGATCATGTGGAATTTGCACATAAGCGATATCCAGAAATTCGTAAGTTTGATAAAGAAGGTTTGGAACCTGTCCAAACTTCGTATGGTGTTTTGTTTGAGAGACCTTTAGTAGGACATCTGTTCTAAATATAAGCTACAGTTGAATCTGCTTCACCCTAGAAGGACTTTGGAAGTGTCGCATGTGATAATATGCACTTTTCGGATTCGACTAAGGTTCTGTTCTTTCTCTCAACAAGACCATTTGACTTAGGCGAATAGGAGGTAATGTATTGTTGCTCAATGTCGTTGTTAAAGCAATATTCCTTGAGTTTGGTAGAGATATATTCTCCTCCGTTGTCAGACCTCAGTGCTTTGATTCTTTTACTAGTTTAATTTTTTGCATGCTCTAATAAATCACTTTGCATCTAGCAATGATGGAGTTTGCATTGGACCACATATATATGAATAAATGACGTCTAACAAATCTTTTGTTGCATGCCTAAGACTCGATTTAAAGGGAATCCTAGTCTGCTTTCCAAGGATGCAGCTATGACAGACAGGGAGGTCAACTTTGTCGGATGGATAGTTGAGATCAAGTGCTAGGAATCGTTTAGACATGTATAAAACAAATGTATAATTTAAGTGTCCTAATCGATGATGCCATAGTAATGCTTTATTGACAAGAATAGAGGTTTTCAAGGCTTGACTAGTATTAGAATAACAATGTGCCAATCTATATAAGTTTCCATATCTCTTGCCGCGAGTGCAAGGATATTACTCTTATCGATAATTCAGCATTGATCAGACTCGAACTCTACCTTATGACCTAAATCAGTGATTCTACTTACTGATAGCGGATTTGTATAAAGTTTATGAACATACAAAACATTTGATAGTAATTTGAATTGATCATGCTGGAATTTCAATCTCATAGTACCTTCACCTTCAATAGTGTGAGGGTTATCATCACCAAGATGAACGTATCTTATTTTACTGTAAGGCATATAGGAGTGAAAATGTTCACGATGATTGGTCATATAGCTCCAGAATCCAAAAACCACAAATTATCCAATAGTGCTTTTTGGTCCTTGACCATAAAATGCTCCTTCGTCCATGTCGATGTTGGGAGGTGCTGTGACTGCATTCGCTTGTTGATCCGGTTGCTTATTGGCATTCTTAACTTTGAGAATCCTACAATTCTGGATCTTATGATTGGTGCTCTTGCAATACTTACTAAACATCTTCTTCTTTGACTATGGATTTGATAATTGTTCTTGACTTTGAGTCAGTTTCTGATTTGGTGCGAACTACTTAGAGCTTTTTTGCTTCTGTCATTTTGAGAGATGATGGAGCCGACGAAGCGTCTTGACTTCTTCGATTATCTTCTTGGAGCAACATAGTGATAACTCTGGTAAGAATCAAATCTGAGTGTGCCAATTTGATCATCATCCAATTCTCATATGTAGACGGCAAGCTTGAAAGCAATGTCATAATTGCATCTTGATTGTTCATGACTGATCCAACAACGGCCATCTGTTGCAAGAGATTCTTAAACTGGTTAACGTGATTCTAAATTGAATCACCATTTAATATCTTGAGAGTGATGAATTTTCTTCGTAGATGTAACTTAGAAGCTACGTCCTTCACATCATATAGTGAGGATGTTCCATACTTGTTTCGAAGTTTGTGCTTCAGATATGTGGCCAATGTGAGTGTCTGCTATATTGAGAATAATAAGCGTGAAAGCTTTACCATCCTTCGATTTCCAATTTGAGTCGGCTGTGTTGTCTTTGGGCTTCTCTTCTTGTACTTGTGACAACATCTCACAACTCATTGGCGATTAGCAAGGTCTTCATCTAAAATTCTCACAAGTAGTAATTGGATCCATTCAGCATAAGACCGGCTTTACTCTGAGAATCCATCTGAAACTTTAGTTTGTCGATATATCGATGACGTTAAGAGAGAGATATCGTGTTGCGCTACAATTGGAAATCAACTATCTGATACTGAAATTTGATACCACAAATTGAGGAATATGATACTTGTGAAAAGTATCAAATGATATCAATCTGATATCATGAAAGATACCAAATATTAGAGTTTTGATATAACAGATCGCTTTGATATCATGAAGGTAATAGCATATTAAATAACATGCTCTGATATCATGTTGGAAGCTTGAAAGCTTGAGAGAGCTGCTAAATCCTACTTCAATGCATTGTATGAACGAATAAAATAATAGACGTATGATCAGCTATTTACTAAGAAAAACCGGATGCCCAGTAGGACAGCTGATTAGATCATAGATCATAATGGCCAGTTGGCCGTAGTGAGTTGGCATCCGTCCACCAGTTAGTACTTCCTAGAATTTACTTGTGGAATCCACCTATGAGCAATTTTCGTGTACTTTTGTAGATTGTGTAGAAACATGCATAAAACTGTAGAGTTGGGTAATAAGTGGATGAAGATCAAAAGATCGATTAATCGATAATCAGGAGAATAATCCAACACCTAGAACAATATCCATAAACTCATTCATCTCTAGCAAGGATTCAATCCTTACCTTCCAAGTAGAATAGTTGATCACTACAAGAAAAGGTGGCAAAAATTGCGAAAAAAAATGGCAAAAATTGTGGCAATTTCCACATTTTTTGCCAAAACAATTGCGAAAATAAATCCGCAATTTCAATCCCGCAATTTTTTTGGCTAATTTTTCCCAATTTTTATGGCTAAATTAACAATAAAAAATATTGCGAAAATCCACCCGCAATTTTTTGGCATGATAATTGCGGATTTATTACGACGATTTGTTTCCGCAATTTGTTTGGCTGATATTTTTTGCCAGATTTTTTGGGCAAAAATTCTCAAAAAAATTGCGGAAATTCATTTCCGCAATTGTTGTGACAAAAATTGCGGATATTTTTCCGCAATTTTTTGTGCAAAAATTGCAAAAAAAATATTGCAAAAATTCATTTTCATAATTTTTTTCAAATAGTGTTAGAAAATTACACAAAATAAATCTGCAATAGAATATAAATTACGAATTTATTTTCCACACTTTTTATACACTATTTTGAAAAAAAATTGCGGAAATGAATTTTCGCAATTGTTTTGGCAATTTTTCCAAAAAAAATTGCGAATAAATACCCGCAATTTGTTGGCTAAAATTGTAGAAAATATCACCAACCCTAAACCCTAAACCCTAAACCTCGATAGCAAGTTCTTTACCTCAGATAACGGTTGAGCTAAACATGACTTTCGTGGCGTATCCTTCTCTATAGTTGCACGCTACATGACATACAAAAAAGATTATGAAATTGTTACAAAACTTATCTCTATCTCTATAATGAGGTCCATAATTTTTATAAGGCTTTCACAATTTAGAGTATGACATCCCATGCATTGTCTTGTGTCTCAAAGTACATGTGTAATAATTAGACTCTTAGAAAGAAGTGAGGTTAAATCTCTTTAACTGTAGATAACGGCTGAGTTGAACCCAACTGTTGTAGCATTGGATCCTCCTCTACAACAACACGATGCATGATCAAAACTGAAATAAGGAATATATTTCATTCTCTCTCTCTCTCTTTCTCATTCTCTCATTCTCTCATTTTATCTTTGTCTCTCTCCCTCTCTCTCTCTCTTTATGTAGATAGCTAGGACTGTACCAAGTTTCAAAAGAAAGAGATGGAGAGAGAGAATGAAGAAATAAGAAAGCAAACTAACCTAGGATAAACTTTTCATCATCTTCATCTACATCTGTACAGTCTTCACTTTGTCTCTCTATTTGTACTATGATGAAAACTGGCAATCATATTCTGCCTGTGATATGAAATAAAATTCATCAAACACTCTCTCTCTCTCTCTCTCTCTCTCTCTCTCTCTCTCTCTCTCTCTCTCTCTCTCTCTCTCTCTCTCTCTCTCTCTCTCTCTCTCTCTCTCTCTCTCTCTCTCTCACACACACACACACACACACACACACACACACACACACATGATCTATATAAGATTCAAATAAAAGTAGAGTAGTACCAGCAATGCTTGATGAATTGCCTCGATTTGCACCTTTGGTACATCTCTAATTGTTGGATAATGTAGATCCAACTTGGCCTTCATCAACATGAGCATCCGCATCCTATCTATCATTACTTTATCATTGAAGGTGTGCTCAGGGGAATTAGGGAATCGTCTCTTTAAATCATCTATGACCCGACGCTTCTCAGTGATAGGGATAGCCCTCCAGTCTCTGAACATATTCCTATCAAACGCCCCATGACAGAGCTCTCTCATATAAGCTAGGACCTCCTTCCCCTTAACATCCTCAACTATAGCCCCTGACGTATTAATGTCATAGTATAATATCGAATCGGCTCTAGTAGGTGGGGTGTTGTAATCAAGTGGTGGTGCGTCACGCACGGGTGACTTGTCTCTATATCTAAGCTCCTCAAAATCATCTTCACCTCCACATGCAAAAAAAAAAACCACCTAAATGACTCTTACATGGTGTTGACCTAGCAACACGAGGTGTGGAAATCTGAGGAGTGGACCTATGTGGTGAGGGCCTCTGTGATGGTACGGGTGAGGGCCTCTGTGATGGTACATGTGAATGTGCACTAGTGGGGGGCCTCTAAGGACTACCCTGCTGTGAGGCCGCTGGAAAGTTTTACATGGACCTATGCTGCTGGAGAACAACATCCATTTGTTCTCTCTGCCTAGTAGATGCACTACTTAACCAGATACACTCTTCATGAGAGGGTCAGACATCTGCATATTAAAAATGAACTATGATTAAGATAACAATGATGAACATAAAACATAAAATTAACTATAACCACAAACCTAAACATAAACTTTATCCCCTTTTTATTCAATTTCTCTCTGATAATCCTTACCTCTAATCTACTATTTCTAAATCTTTTATCCTAAATCTCTTATATCATGTCATCATGTATACCCTTTCTATAAATCCTTTAATCTAAACTCTAAACACTAAAGCCCTTTTCAACTGTCTTAGTTGTTTTTATGATTTTAAAACATTTATCTTTATCAAGTTGTAGCATATGCTCTTCACATTATTTTAGGAAGTTTCAATTGAAAGAACATACCTACAAACAAAGCAACAAGATTTTAACAAAACAAAACAACAATATTTCAACAAAACAAAGAAACAAGATTCACAATAAACAATGCTCACCTTGTCTCCAAAAGCTTTGTTTCAAAAGCTTTACCCCAAGAAACTTTACTCCAAACTAAGGATACTGTGATAAAAGTGAGAAAAAAGAGTGTCAATGAGAGAGAGAGAGAGAGAGAGAGAGAGAGAGAGAGAGAGAGAGAGAGAGAGAGAGAGAGAGAGAGAGAGAGAGAGAGAGAGAGAGAGAGAGAGAGAGAGAGAGAGAGAGAGAGAGAGAGAGAGAGAGAGAGAACAAGCTTTACTCCAAGCTTTTCTCAAACTGCTTTAGCTCTAATGAAAGGGAAACAAAAGAGTGTCAATGAGAGAGATAAAAGGATAGAGAGTCATCAAGGTTTTCAAAAAACTTACTTTACTCCAAGCCCTACTCCAAGCTTGACACCCTTTTAAATAGCTTTACTCCCTTTGAGAAGCTTTCTTATGCTCTCTTTGAAAAGGTTTACAAGCTTTTAAATAGCTTTACCTCAAGCTTTTGAAAGCTTTAACTCAGATGGAAAAAAAAACAAAAGAATGTCAATGAGAGAGAGAAAAGAACATAAACAACAATAAACACAAATGTAACAAAGCAAAACAAGTAAACTTTTGAATGCTGGCTATGGTGCTTACCTTTGTGTCCAATGCTCAACTTTTTGCTCAAGCCTTGGCTATGGTGAGAAGGTAAAGAGCTTTGGCTGTGACAAAAGAACATGAACAACAGTAAACACAAATGTATCAAAGAAAAACAAGTAAACTTTTGAATGCTAGCTATGGTGCTCACCTTCTTGTCCAATGCTCAACTTTTTCTCCAAGCCCTGGCTATGGTGAAAAGGTAGAGAGCTTTGGTTGTGACAAAAAAGCATAAGAAGGATCAAGCATCATTAGAAGAGCCATAGAGAGCAGCACCACTGCTAGGCGCAAAAGTATCCTCTTCCTCGCACTCAAAAACCAAAAATCGAAATTGGAAGAAACCGTGACGCGCCACGCAATTCGACTTCCGGTAATCGACTCTATGGTCGACGTTGCTAGCGTCGACCATAGCGTCAGCTAAAAAATTGTAGAATTTTTTTTCTGCAATTCTTGCCGTGATGGTAGAGATTGCAAAAAAATTTCTGCAATTTTGTCCGCAATTTGCAACAATTTCCGCAATTTCTGCCATGTCTAAAAGTTGCGAAAAAAAATTTCGCAGTTTTGTCTACGATTCCTACCACGATGGGAGAAATTGCGAAAGACTTTTTGCAATTTTTTCTGCAATTTATGCTGTGGAAAGTTTTCCGCAATTTCTGTCATGGCCTAAAAATTGCAAAAAAAAAAATCCGCAATTTTGTTTGCAATTTCTACCACAATGGGAGAATTTGCGAAAAACTTTCTGCAGTTTTTTCTGCAATTTCTGCCACAGAAACGTTTCTGCAATTTCTGCCATGGCTTAAAAATTGCAAAACTTTGTTCCCGCAATTTTGTCTACAATTTTTACCATGATGGGAGAAATTGCAAAAAAATTTCTACAATATTTGTCGCGGAAACATTTTCTGCAATTTCGGCCACGGCCAAAAAATTGCGAAAAATCTTTTCCACATTTTTTTTTCGCAATTTCTATGATAACGAAAAATTGCAGAAGTTTTTTGCAATTTTTTCCGCAATTTTTGCCATGACAAAAGAAATTGCCGATGATTTTCTGCAATTTATGCCATAACGGTATAAATTGCGGAATTTTTTTCGCAATTTTTTAGCTTTCCGCAATTTCGACCAAAAAAAATTGCGAAAAAATTTTTTCCGCAATTTTTTTTGCAATTTTTGCCACCTTTTCTTGTAGTGAATTGAGGTAAGCCTATCATTGCCTTCCAACATGAAGCCACTTGAGGTTGCCATGTGGTAATGATCTGATCTTCTCTTTGAGCCTGTTTTAATGCACTTAGCACCCCCGTGAAAAACAACAAATGAAACTCAAGAAGAAATCACAAAAATATGGAAACAATCTAGCGTCTCCTTTTTTTTTCTTTCTAGCGAATCCTAACACCTAGATCTTGATTTCTTGATCACAATAGATCTAAACACAATGTGATGAACTTTTTCCAACACCTAAGATTGAAACACACTCTTGAAAAGTCCAACAACCTGAAAATCAAGAGATCTTATCAAATTTAGGGTTTCACCAAAAATGCAAAATATTGAATCAAGCAAAATCTATATGCAAAAGCTAGAATCTAGATATCTCATCTAATAGAATGTATCATCTAGAATCATGAGCAAACACATTCCAGTAAGTGGTTTTAAAAAATTGGACATCCACAAGTGATTTGACCTAAAATGATGATTGGACCACAAAGATCCACTTTCTAGACTTGAAAATGCAAGATTTGATCTACCAACACCTCCAAATCCACATAGAATTTATGGCACCCTCAAATCCACCTCTAGATTTGGCATAAATACCAACTTTGCCCTGCAACCTGCTCTGATACCATGTGAAAATTATAGATCCAAAACACAACTAATGGATCTTTGATCTTGGGCCAATTTGGTATGCACATCTAGATTTAGTCACAAGATAGAATTCATCAAGATTAGCATGCTAGAATTGCATAAATCACTGAACATGAAAATATAGTATGATATTGTCTCTTTCCATACAACAATATAACAACAAGTTGTCCTTCACACGTGTGGAACCTATATCAACCATAAAATCAACATTCTACACATAGAAAATCAAGATATCAAGAGATAAACACAAGAGATGGACATAGAAACTCAATAGATGAATTCTCCATATGAAATGGAAATCCAATGATTTTTTCTCCACGCTGGTGCTGATATTTATCATTAGCAAAATGGCATTTGGCCACTTGCCAATAGTATGCCCTAAAATGGCAACTTCTAGGTACTTAAGCAAAAACCTAGAAAAACTAGTCCAAATGCAATATGTACTAATATTAGCCAATTAGAATGAGTCCAAACACGACGTCATCCACTTATCTACTTGCCAAAAATAGTAAAATCACTATTTAGGCCTTTATTGACAAATATGAAACTATCTCTAACTTGAGATTTCATTTTGGCCTCCAAAAATAGCAAATTAAAGAACCAAACTAGTTGACAACGTTTCACATGATCTCTCTCTCTCTCTCTCTCTCTCTCTCTCTCTCTCTCTCTCTCTCTCTCTCTCTCTCTCTCTCTCTCTCTCTCTCTCTCTCTCTCTCTCTCCACTACCATCAACCCCTCTCTCTACGCGTCTTCTTTTACACCTAACCCCCCTACTCTCCTCCCCATAAACCAACTCCAAACCCTAAGCCCTGACTCAGAACGCTCGCCCTATACCTACCATATGAAAATATGCATTCATGGAATTCTATTGCACATCAACTCTAGGGAGCACATTAAACATTAGGCCTCTATATGAGTTGAAACAACATCTGGTTTAAGTGGGAAGGTAATGAATGCCTTTAGGCATAATTATAAGATTACTTAGGCTTGATTTCAGCCCCTTTTCCATGAACACATATGGTGGGCCTAAAGAGAGGTCCTAAGGCCGAGCTATGAGGTTAAGAGTTACTTTTTTTTAGGGTTTCCATCCCCATTCTTTCTCTCTCTAAATCTGTCGTTGCATAAAATATTGGCCACAACCCAATATTGGTCTCCCTCCATTTTTTTGGGGGGAGGGAGGTGGGCCTTGGCACAACCCCCCTTTACGTTTTCCATTCTCTCTTAACATGGAGGGCACACACAATGTGTCATCTAGCAAAAACAATTTGAAAATAAAAAAAATGTTGTGCCACAGACCACGGGCACGTACACACACACACACACACACACACACACACACACACACACACACACACACACACACACACACGCACGCACGCACGCACGCTCGACATCATCGGACACACGTTACTAGAGTATATATATAGTTTTTTGAATCCTTATATCTTTATACATTTTTGCATTTCTTAAGTTCATCTTGAGTTTTATCTTGCAATCACTTATCAATGGGATTCATATTAAATCAAATGGTTTCAATCTAGTCGAAAACCTACGTAGCATTGGAAAAGCTTATCAAAGATTTAACAAAAATTGATTGACCAAAGGAAAACAATTAGTGAGCATACGTTGATCATTTATATATGGTTCAAAAACATTTTCCTTCTGGCAACAACCTCGTCACTACAGATCTATAAAAGTCATAGTGTACCATGTGTTTGTAAGCATTTAAAGCTATCGTTCAATTATTGTTTCATCTTTGCAAATACACATGTTTCTCTCATCCCAGCATCTAGCTCAATGGGCCATTTATTTTAAGTATGATCATTATGAAAACACATAAAAGTTTTTATAGTGAAATTCATTCACAATGTTTTATTAAGTTGCAAGAATCTAAAAGTTGTCAAAAAAAAAAATTTACCACTTGTCCAAGCAAATTTTTCTAAACATTGCCACTATGGAAAATTATTTGTCTCAAAAAACATAGTTAAATTGTTTGCCACGCGTGCCAAGTCTCCAAGAAAGTTTTTGTAAATATTGCCACGTGTGGCAAATCTCCAGACAAGTCTCTATAACTATTGCCACACATGGTAGTGAAATTTGTGTGATTGCTTGAAGTAGGAGTCTTTACCAACACACCATTTATTGGAGGATGGAAGAACACGTTGACCCGGGAATAGACCACCTCCATAGGGTTCTTAGAACAAAGCAACAATGCTAGGAAATAGTGGTGACCTAAAAAGACAATGTGAATCCATGAATGGATAAGTTTTTGCTTGATAGTGTAGCTTGAAAACACAACACATTGAAAATAATAGTTTATTTAGCAAAGGTTAATCATAGGAATGAGATCTGATTGTTAGTAAATCTAGCTAATTAATTTATGATAGCAAAATTTGAGGCTCTTAATTCATCGTTACTAGTCCAACTCTACAACTTTGCAGATCAGCATTGATAGTAAGGTGGAGCACGTGGTCACTATCAATATGAATTTCAATAAGATAACTCAATTTGAAAAATAATGAACATTCCAATCAATGAAGGACAAGTTACTATTGATATGGCTATGAAACCCAAAACTTGAACTTTTTAATACCACAAAAAATGTAGGGCTCAATGGTTACTTGGCCTCCACTTCCTTTCCATGATATTTTGACCCTAAGGTAAACAATATCAAGAGGAAGACTTTTGAGAGTGTAGTTGTTGCTAAGAAGCCCACATCAACTAAAACTCAAATAAATTCATGTGTTATCTGCTCTTCTAAAAGAACAACATGATTTACATCTAACAACTTAAGCGACATTCGTTTGGCCCAAATTTTAAGATTTCCCAACTATTCTTTTTCAAGGAAGCAATAAAATGTCTTTTTGTAGACAAGTAAACTTCACAACGACAAAGACAAATTCTTTCCAATAATAATCCTTCATGTCTCCATGAAGTTGAATCTAGAAAAATCACAAGAAGCATTCAATCTTCATATTTATAAGAGGGTACAAATTTATGTGCCCAATTACCTTCCTTTTTGGCCTACATAGATGGCCTTTTGGTCCAAGCAACTACTCCTAGATGGAGATCCTATGATGATGCAGTTCTCAAGCCTCTAGGAACTCTTGTCAAAATGGAGCATCAAGACAATAGTATCTCTAACTCTGTTCTAGACCTTATGAAATCTTACCATTCTCTTAGAAAAATTATGTTTTATGATGGTAACTTGTTTCTTAAAAGTCCATTTATTATCAAAAATTTGGGTAGCTTCATATCTAAAGCATGAAACTCTTCTTGTGGACAAAGCTAACTTTGGATGACTGATTATGACAAAGCTACCTTTGGATGACTCATTGTGGTGCTCTTGTCTTGTGAACCTCAACTTGGAATTTCTTGTGTTTACCAAACCCAAAAATTGCCTTAAACCTTGTTAGGAAAAGCTTTTTCTATTCTGATATTTTTCCCCATCTCGAGTTTGCCATTCCTTCGAGTCTATCATTCCTTCCATTCAACAAAAAACAAAGTGTTCTCGTGTATATCCAATGTTGTTAGTAAATTCTTCCTCCTTGACCAACACATTGGCCCTTTTGATTGTTAGGTCCCTCCTCTCCAATCTACTGCCCCTAAATACCACAATCTTCAAGATTTTTTTGTTACTAGTGATCACTCTAACTCATTCTACAAATTTGAATAGGATTGTTTTGATAGTGTTGCACTATAGGATTCATGTTTTGACAATGTTTGTAACATCCATTGTCCTAAACTTAAAGCTTTTGTCTTTAAAATTTTTGTATGTTTTTGACTCCTTGGCTTAAATAGGCCCTACATAAACTCTTGCTTTTGTCTCATTTGTATGTCTAGTGGGAAGACTTCTAAGATTCTTCTTTCTTCTCTTCATAGATTGGAGTTATGTTGTTCTATAGCACTTGTTTCTTCTCCCTTTGAGCTATTTCTTTTGAAGATGGTTATGTTGGATTGCTTAACCAATATGTTATTAAATTGCTAGAATCATTTTAGAGTGTCTATAACATGCCAAACTTGTGGTTGGGGATAAATCAGTTGTTGTTTTCAATCGTGTGAGTTTGTCTTCGATACTTGCAATCAATAGTGTTAAGCTACTACATAAATTTATCCATTTTTCCCAGCTCTTGGTATTCAGTATGCTACCTAGTCCAATAGCTACGGGTTTTTCCAGTTGCAAATTGTGTTGGTTCTCTTAAGCTAGTTAGATATTATGTGCAATACGTCAATTGTGACCTTGATGCCTTGCTTTACACATGTTTCGAGTGGATCTTTTCTGTACTTGTGCATTTTGGTACATTCGTGCATATAACATGGTTGACTAATTTAAAAACAAAGCGTTTGTGACAATAAAGCATGCACAAGCAAATCAATTATTCTCCCTAGCTACACAAGTGTTCGCCATGTGGATAGGACACTTGTTATAGCATGTCACTAATTCTTTAAAAAACAAATTGAAAGCCTCATCACTCGTCCTATTATAACATGTCACCAATTTTTAAGATATTGAAAGCCTCGCCACCCAACATGTGGAGAGGCTTATCCCTTATTCATAAAAACAAATTGAACTTTTTCCAACCTCTAAATATACATGTGAAGACTCTTGTCCTCATGCGAGTGTGCCCATGAAGGGAGCATGCCCCATGGTTTGCATGTATGACAATCACATCACATGGGGCGAATACTCATTAGGTCATGCCCAAAGCTCTCTCACATGTGAAAGCGTGTCCTTAAGCTTTGTTGATTAACTATTCCCAACTAGTTGGAGTTTAGGGTTTAGTAAGCTTTGTCGATGAACTTCTATTGGTTAGGATAAAATTTAGAGTCTAGCCCCATGAAGGGAGTTATGTGGTGGAAACAGGTGACAAAAAAGGGAGAGAATCTTGAATCTAGCAAAGATGGAAAAGCCAAGCTAACCAACTGAGCCAAACCCATTGGAATGTGTTGCACGAGTATGGGATGAAATGGGTATCAACAAAACCATGCCCAAAATTAAAATCAATTTGGCATTGATATATGACATCTATGTTTTTCATATCCTATAGAAAAGCATCCCACAAGAACTTTAAAAATAATGTATCTTCCATCATAGTGGGGTGTATGTGTAGAGTTGTTGACTAACACCGGAAAGGTGCAAACTCAAATCTTGACCATAGTGACATCTAAGGAGCCTAGCTCCGTAAATGGCTTGGCCAGGTTGTATTCATGTCGTATATAACAACCACTAGTTGCTTAACTTGTATGCCAAAAAAAGATGAAGAGATAATGTATCCCTAGCTATATAGAGATACGTGCCAAATACCTCATAGACAGTCTTCGCGTATGTACAACGATGATGATCAAACACCTAAACTATTGATGCACTATCGGTGACCGAAAGGTACATAAGATATGAATTTTGTAAAGTAAAATGTTCGGGTATGAAATTTTATCAAAATTTAAAAGGTGGAATAGACCAACATTAAAAAAACAAATTAAGAACCCCCCCAACAATGGTCTCTCAACCTTTGCTGCTCCCCCACCCACCCCCCCCCCCCCCCCCTATTTTCCTTCTCTCTTTTTCTTCTCGTTCTCTCTCTCTCTCTCTCTCTCTCTCTCTCTGCCCCTCTATTTTCTTTCTCTCTTTTTCTTCTCGCTCTCTCTCTCTCTCTCTCTCTCTCTCGGTGGATCGGAACAAAACCTGAGTAAGGATGGTTTGATCGCAGGAAGACGATGCGATAGATGGGCATGGCCATGGCCGTGAGGCGTTTGCAAGAAGACGATTGGCACAGGCCAAAGGCACGCGGGAGGTGAGCGGCAGGGCAGGGCAGAGTAGGAGGGCAGGGGCTGATGGCAGCCCTGGCGGAGGATGATCTGCCAGCCAAGGCGTTGAGGAAGCGTTACGAGGGTTTGGTAACGGTGAGAAATAAGGGCGTGAAGGGCAAGGGCGCTTGGTATTGGGCGCATCTGGAACCCATTTTGGTGCAGAATCCCGAGAATGGGTCGGCCAAGGCTGTGAAGCTGCGATGCTGTCTGTGCAATGCCATGTTCTCGGCTTCCAATCCCTCCAGAACTGCTTCTGAGCATCTCAAG
The DNA here is from genome assembly GCA_029204225.1 of Diphasiastrum complanatum. NCBI lineage: Eukaryota > Viridiplantae > Streptophyta > Lycopodiopsida > Lycopodiales > Lycopodiaceae > Diphasiastrum > Diphasiastrum complanatum. Next base: position 4,781,494 of record CM055092.1, on the reverse strand, counting down.
CCTGGAACTTGCCCTAATTTCTCAGGCGCCATATCCAGGCCTTCGATTCCCCCCCCTCACATGCATCAGCATCATCAGACCCCTCTTCTCAGAGCTTCCTCATCTTCTGGATATTCAAGGAAGCGGAATGTTGTTGCCCTGACAGCCATTCCCCCTCCTCATGTTTTGGTTGACGCAATTAGGTCAGGTTCTGATGCTATGAGGAGCAATTCCACTACTCCCTTGCTTCTGTCTGGGGGTAAAGAAGACCTGGGAGCTTTAGCAGTGCTAGAAGACAATGTGAAGAAGCTTAGAAGCCCGGGCATGAAGGGTGTTGCTGCTGTTCAAGGTTTAAACAAGGTGCAGAGTGAAGCTGCTCTCAATTTGCTTGCAGAATGGCTGTATGAATCATGCGGAAGTGTTTCCTTTGCTTGTGTGGAGCATCCCAAATTCAAGGCTTTTCTGAATCAGGTAGGTCTTCCTCCTGTCAGTGGAAAGTACATTGCAGGGGCGAAGCTGGATGCCAAATATATGGAAGTAAAAGAAGAGGCCGATGCCAAGCTCAGAGATGCTTTGTTCTTCCAGTTAGCTTCAGATGGCTGGAAGAAGAAGAAATCAAATACAATGGGTGAATCGTTGGTCAATATCACCCTCAACCTCCCCAATGGAAGTAGCCTCTTCTATAGGGTTGTCTATGTCAATGCATCCTCTCTTTCTTCCAAAACAGTGGAAGAAATTCTTGAGGAAGCAATTACCTGCATTTGCAACGCAGCCCCTGAGCGCTGTGTTGGTATAGTAGCAGATGCTGATAAATACACAGCAAAAGCTTTACAAGAGCTAGAGTTTAGATATCGCTGGATGGTGAATCTTTCTTGCCAAGCACAGGGGTTCAGTAGTCTATTGAAAGATTTCAACAAACATCTGGCTCTGTTTAGGTCGGTTCGTTCGGAATGCTTCAAACTGGCGACCTTCTTTAGAAACAAGTCACCAGCTCGGACATATCTCAACCAGTATCAAAGGCAAGAGCTGGATTGTGTCAAGCTAATTCGAATGCCTCCAGACTGCCAATTCGATGATCCGCAGTTTGGCTCAGTTCTTGCCATGCTGGAAGATGTCTTTCAGTCAGCTCGGCCTCTTCAATTAACTGTGCTGGATGACTCCTTCAAAGTTTTCTATGGGGAAGATCCACAAGTCAGAGAGGTCACCGATGTGATTGTGGGCAGGATGTTTTGGTCTGACATGGAGGCTGTTCTAAGCCTTGTAAATGTTGTGAAGGCAATGATTCATGACATGGAGGTTGACAGACCTTTGGTGAGCCAGTGCCTCCCTCTGTGGAATGATCTGAGGAAGAAGGTGAAGGACTGGTGCGTGAGATATGCAAAGGATGAGGCTCCACTAGAAGAGGTAATTCAAAAGAGGTTTCTAAAAAACTACCACCCTGCGTGGTCAGCTGCCTTCATTCTTGATCCTTTGTACTTGGTGAGAGATAACAGTGGCAGATATCTCCCTCCTTACAACTATCTGAACAGTGAACAGGAAAAAGATGTTGATAGACTGATCACCCGCTTGGTTGCAAGGGATGAAGCACACATTGCCCTTATGGAACTGATGAAATGGAGATCTGAGGGTTTGGATCCACTTTATGCACAAGCAGTTCAGGTGAAGGAAAGGGATCCAGTCACAGGACGAATAAAAGCAGTCAACCCTCAAAGCAGAAGGCTTGTGTGGGAGACTCGTTTGAATGAGTTTAAACTTTTGGGAAAAGTAGCAGCCAGGCTTATCTTTCTGCATGCCACTTCCTGTGGCCTGAAGTGCAGTTGGTCTCTCTGGAGATGGGCATTTCAAAATGAAAATTCCAGGCTCGCTTTGGAAAGAGCTGAGAAGATGATCTACATTGCATCACATGCAAAGCTAGAGAGACGCAACTTTGCAAATGAAGAGGGTAAGGATGCTGAGCTGCTGATGGATGGGGATGTCGAGGGCATTGGTGATGAGGCCTTCATCAATCCCCCTCTCTAGATGTGAAGCTTGTAATAGGTCTACATTCACATTTTTGCTATGTTATAAACTTTCTCCCAGATGTTCTCCTAATGCCTTGATTATAATCTCAGGAGAGCTAAGCTCGAAAAGGGATAAGCACTATTTACCTCCCTGTACCTCCTATGAAAGAATTGGCTATTTGAAGTTGGGGCGACTAACGCTAGCATAGATTAATACTTTCACAGAGGCATAGTGCAGCTTGATCACAGGGCTATTCCACCTTTTTCATTCTACAGAATGCTTATTCATTCGTCATTGCTTTGCTGCTTCGCTAAAGTCGGAGGGGGGAAGGAGCTATTTTTCATGTGAAGGCATCCTCTTCTGCAAGTTGCTTGCAGCCATTTGTAAAGTTCTATACTATGTAAGTATTCAAAGCACACCGAATTGTAAGGTGGTTGCTTTTCTGCAAGTTGGCTTCCAAATGTTGCTGATGGCTTTAGTCTTACTGTTATATGTCATATTGTGCTAGGGGTTTCTTGTTCTTCCTGTTCTTTAAATGATAGAGATGATGTCTTTGTTTGTTTCAGTTTCTCTAATGAGTGATGAGAGCTTTGCAGGACATACATTAGACTTTAAGAAAACAATCCTAGTTTGTTTCTGCTACTATATGCGTCTTTTCTTATAGAGAGAAAGCAGCTCTTAGGAAAAAACGGCAGCATGTGAAACTTAACTCCATGACATAGATGAGTAGGATTCCAGAGGATGTCAGATTGCCGTCCTTGCTAGCTTTAAGGGTTTTTCTTAGAGTGTTATTATTCTCAACTTTCAATTTGCATCCTGTTTATTTGTAGGCTCCTAAAGCCTTCTACACCACCCTAAACCCTAAACCCATGCTGATGAAATTGTCAGAACGTGGTTACCATGTTAAATTACTAGTTTATGAAGTTCCCAGGGACAAAACCTAAAGCCCTTATCTCTCGTCTGTTAAGAAAAACATTGTTCTCAGTGAGTTTAGAGATTTGGTTATCTCATGTGCTGTAAAGAAACTATATTCACTGGTGGTGGAGATTAGAGAAGCATGCCATTGTTATGGCCTTTGCCCTGTACCACTACATGATAACTTGCATATTCATATTGGTTCTTATAAATTGAATATTAGTTGTGGCTATTCCATACACGTGTGTGAGCGATGATTAATGCTTCTACACACACTTTCAGCTACCTCAATTTCACACATGTATACATCAGAGTTTGCTTATGTCAATCGCCAAGACTCGAATTCATGATCTACATCAGCAACTTAGAACCCAAGTTCGTATAGCCCTGGGGAGATTCATCATGAAATGAATAGAAAGTTGTGCCTTTAGACATCTTGACCAAAAGATGCATCATTAATCAGGTTCTTTATGCATAGGGAGAGGCATAGCCTGTTGTGCTAGAATCTATTAAACATTCTAGCTAGATGAATTTGATGCACAAGCACTGTAAGTGAACCGTAAATCAGTTTTTAAATTTTTACAAAGGAAATGGTGGTGCCTCACAGAACGTAATCTATGAGGCAAATTTTTTTTACAAGCACCTTCCGGATGCCGGAAGGTGCACGTAAAAAAAATTTGTGCAACCCAATCAACAATAACTTTGTGTTGCTCATTATAATCAACAATAGCTTTGTGTTGCTTATTATAATGAGGAACGTTTCTTTTTGGAATTGAGCCACCTAAGCCTTGTTCTTAAGTGGAGTCCTAACAAGCTGCGAGGAACTAATATTCAAGATTTGTGAATCAATTTTTCAAAATATAAAACTGATGCAGAATACATTCAAAGTGAGAACTCTCATCAAATTTTTATCACTCAGCATATGGTATACAACACAAAAACCATAGTGCATATACAAATGTAGTGAATTTCCAATTTGCGAGGGCTCATTCATAGACACCAAAAAAAAAACCACCACATAAATTTATGATAAAAACATGTATAGCACCTGATTATGCGCATAGACATCAACTAATATTTATCATTGACAACAAACTAGAAATAACATCGCTATGAGCAATTGCATATTCATCTCAAGATACTTTATTTGCAAGCACAACTTCTAGTTACATATCTTCACGCCTCTAACACTTCAATATTCCATAATGGTGGCAGCTCACCTTTGTGGTGGTTTTCCACATCAAACATTCACTAAGCTACATCTTGTCATTGTTGTCACCCAATCAATTTCCTTTCACGACAGCATGATGTGCATGAAATTGCTTTCTACTGACCATGGTACCTACTTAAAATTGAATTCAAATCAGGTGAGCTATACCCATTTCCAATGGTTGAACCTCTCACTTGTAGTCCTTATTGAACTATATCTCCACGTGTTTTGGTTGGGCATACACTTAGAACAAAGTTGGGCATATATGCACTTAGAAGAAATTCGGCGAGCTAGAATTATCAAGCACACCATGTTGTAAAAGCTAGCACTGAGGCATGCTAGCCTACAAAAAAAAGATTTCCTAGTTCAAGAAAAATAATAATTTTTTTTAAAAGTAACTATGTTTTTAAACTCTGTATTTCTTTAGGAACCGATTTGGCCGAGTTGGCTCCCATTTTTTTTTTTTTTAGATATTCTATGTAGGCTAGCATGCCAACTAGCCTTTAGTGCTTCATGAACATTTTTTGATTAAAAAAAACAACCTATATAAGGGTAACAAAGACCCTTAAATAAATCGATCAAAGGCTAGCACGCCGACATGCAAGCCCACAAAGTTAATAAAAAAAAACTAAACTAAATTTTTTTTGAAGGCAACTCGGCTAGCACATCTGTGTGCTAGCTTAATCGACTCCAAAAAAACAAAATCATAATTTATAAGTTTTTTTAAAAAGTCACATTTTTTTAATTTTTTGTAGGCTAGCACATTGGCATGCTAGCTTCTACAGGTTTATGAATATGTTTCCATGATTAAAATAAACCTATATATAAAGAGTAACAAAGTATCTTGTTTTATATTGGTATTAGAGCTTTGACCAAGAGCATGTGTTCAATGGAGCCAAGCATTGGAGAGAATCTTGCCATTGTTGGGGCCTTGAATTCTTTTGTAAGAGCTTGGAAGCTTGTTAATTTTCAAATTCATGAATTTTTATCAAGAAGGTCTCTTGATTGCAAGGTAGGTGTATTACCTGAAATCTAGTCTCATATTCTTTGTCGGTTGAGCTAATCAACTTATCTTAGTGGAGAACTAGAACCCACGAGAGGTTGATCCAAGAAAAGGAACTTCTTGTTAATGATATATATTTTTGAAATAATTTTTGATAGAGATTTTGGTTTTGAAACTAACACTCCTTGAGAAACAACACTCTCTTATAGTTAACCGAGTTACAGGATATAGTTAAGATATATAGTTGCATGTGATCTATGGAGATATGTTATGTGGTGAATCACTATGGAATCATGATTTTGTGTGCAATCTCTTAATTATGTGGATTTACTGTGTGTTAATTTTAAAGCTTGATTTTACTATGATAGTACAAATTTGTCAAGTATAGTGCTTTCTATTTGTGACAATATACACACGTCTCTGTGATGAGCCTCATATAGTCATTGTGTACTGGCACATGTGTTGTGGGACCTGGTCCTGTTAGTGGCACCTTTGCCATTCATGATTGTCCTAAGAAACCGTTATTGTGTGTATAGTGGTTACTCTAGAGAGAGAATACATACTTCTGGTTGCCTTGTGAATTTTGGGTGGTCTTTTTCTTATCAACACTATGTAAGCTCTTGTGCTTGATAGCTTATGTGTTTTGTTGTATTGATGATCATTTCTATTAGAGTCCTGGTGAGGTGCAAGTTGTCTGCTAGCATAGTTGAATTCTAACCAAGAAGATTGCAAGAAAAGTATTGAAGCAACATCAAGAAAGTTTTGATGTGAAGTCCTTTGAATATGAAGAGGAGTTGCAAAGAGCATTAACTAAAGGACATAACAATTTACAAGGTTAGATTTGGTAGAAATCTGAGAAAATTTAGGAATTTTTAGGTTTTGTGGGGTATCAATTTTTTTTTTCAGAAAAGTGCAATATTTGTACTGCAACAAATTGATAGTTGTTAGTTTTGACAGTTAGGCAACCTCAGTGGAGTGAGACTTTGTCAGTAAAAGCTCAATGATGGTTGGAAATGGCCATGAAAGTTGAAAAAGCAATCAACTAGGATTTTAGTTTGACAAAAGATGGTGGTTCTTGCATCATTTGAAACATTTTTTGGATCTATAAATAAGTTGTTGTGGGTGCTGGAGCAAGGCGAATCGGACTCCAAACAACTATGGACTATTCTTTGTGTGTGTGTGTGTGTGTGTGTGTGTGTGTGTGTGTGTGAGAGAGAGAGAGAGAGAGAGAGAGAGAGAGAGAGAGAGAGAGAGAGAGAGAGAGAGCTGCCATAACCCAAAGCCCAAGGAAGAGGAGAGAGAAGGAGAGGCACATGGTGTGAAAGGAAGTGGTACATAGTACTTTTAAATGTCAAGTGTATGCACATAATTGGAACTCGAGATTTTGGCATATTATATGAGGGATCATCACCTAACTTGGAGTTTCAGATTCATACTATGCTGGAGATATAATGGATAGGAAATTCGTTAGTGCTCATTGTATTTTCATAGGTGATGGAGCTATATCATGGATGTCGAAGAAACAAGCCACTATCTCATTGTCATCTAGTGAGGCCAAGTACAAAGCTCTTACACATTGCACAAAGGAGATGGTATGGATCAAGAGGATGATCATGGATCTTCACTTGTTGGATTTTTCACAGAGCCCAATCATCTTTTGTGACAATCTATCAGCCCAAATGTTGGCAACCAATCCTATCTTTCATGCTAGTAGCAAGCATATTGAGGTGGCATATCACTTTGTGAGGGAGCAAGTCTTAGTAAACGAGGTGGAGCTTCAACATGTGTCCTCAAGGGAATGTGTAGCTGATATCTTACCAAAGCATTGGGAAAGGACTTGTTCATGAAGCATAGGACATCACTTGGAATGTTATCAAAGTCCATGCTAAAACTAGTTAAAGAGGGAGTGTGAGAGATTTCAAATAGTTTAGCCAATTTGGTCATATTTGTATATTGGCAATTGAGGCCAATTTTCATATTAGACTTAGAGTTTGACTTTTCAAAGTTATATTAGCTGAAAATCATTTGAATAAATACTTTTGGAAAGTGTGGGGAACTATAGAACACAAGTTTTGGAGGGATTCAATTTGAGTAGTAGATACATTGAATCTAGTCACAAAATAGTAGGGTTTTCATTATGGAGGCAAACCAAAGTTTGAATTTAGATTTGGACCTGTTATAAAAGGATGTAACTCCTGGGAAGAGAGGACATTCTCTCTCTCTCTCTCTTATCTCATTCATGCTTATACATGGTTCTCTTGGGTTCTACTGATGCACTATACTTGTGATATCTTGCAATTCTATGTGTAGAATGCTCATTAGATGATATTTTCATATCCACACATGTGAAATACATTAGCTTACTATTTTTGTATGGACAACAACATTAGTCTATGTTTTGATTGATGTATGATCAATATCTATTAGAGTTTGCATCTCATTCATAGTTAGATGTTGGCTTTTCTACATTGGCAAGATTGGTGATTTGCTTGTCTATCCAACCAAAGATCAAAGGGATTTTCTGGATCTTAATGATCTGAAATTACTCACAAATTGTGGATAGTCTTGGACTATAATTGTTTGTTTCTTTAACTTTTGAACATTGATTTCCAATGTAAGGTGACATTTCACCTAGTGATTCATGTAAATTGAGGTTACATGAAGGTGATGTTACTTGATTGGAGAGAATCATACCCAATAGGAAAATTTATCACTTAGTGTATTTCTAAGGACAGTTATAGTACTTCAGTGCAGAGATAGATAATTGGAGAATTGTTCCATTTCTGGGTACTTATTTGATTATTGAAGTCAGACTAAGGATAATGATTTTCAGGGTAAATGTGAAAGTTTAAAGACTGATTTGTTAGCTTTTTAACTTAATCTTCAGGATTGGTTGACTGCTCATCCAATAGTATATTCGGCGTATCCAAAGTTCGGTCTGTTGGATTTGTTTCCTCTACTCTCCTAAATCCCATTTTTTAATCTGCTTCCATTCATACTGCATATTTACTCGTGTTGTCACGCAGTCTGCATATTCACATGTAAATTCTCACAGGCAATGAAAAGACGAAAAGCAAAGGCTAACGTCACACCCTTTTCACGCTCACCCCATGCAGCTGTGCTAACAGACTGGACAACGACTGCAGCCACCCACGATCTCCTACAGACAGCACATTCACCCTGTACTTTCTTCATCTGCACACCTGTAACATTATGTATTCATATTGAATATCATCTGTGTATTCAAGAGGACGATGAGACGAGATTGATTGATCAGAGATCATTGATTGAAGATTGAGTGTATGTAAATTAGCATCAGAAGCTTATCAGAGAGATAGACGAAGTAGATGCCTTGTGCATCGATTCTTTATTGTCAGTAATAAGGTTTTTTTTTAACTATAGATTGAATTAGCTTCGTAGGGCACGCGGTTTCATCCACTATTGTCTTGTGCTCTATCCATTATTGACTTGTATACTTGATATACTTAATCTGATAACAATTCTTTGTTCTGCGTTCAGATTTGTGTTAATATTGCTATGGTTATTATTATTATTCATTCTGTCTGACTTTTTCAGTTGCTCATTTTGGTAATAGATGACTAACATTTAGTCTTGTCTTTCGCGAACTTTTTGCGACTAATTTTCAGTCAAGCACAGTCTAGCTCTTCGCGAATCATTCACGACATATAATTTGTCTTGCTATTCATGAAAAATTATTCTTCTGGCACTTCTTTATTAATGTTTGGCTGCGTAATCAAGAATTACCGTGATTTCCATCACTAACGTTCTGTTCATTCTGATAGACGTAGTCATGCTTACAGAGAGAGTCGTATAGCTCGTTCCGCTGCGTACGAACACTTTCTATTCGAGTTCGTTTCTCGTTCGTGTTTCGTTTCTCGTTTGTGTTCGTCTTACCCCTTTTTGAGCTAATTTTTCTTTCTTACATACGACACCTTTCTCCTTTCGTCTCTTCTCCCTCTCTCCAACATGGTATCAGATCTATTTTCATAGCTTGATAAGCTTCCACAGCACAAGACTCTACCAGCCGATAGAGTAATTGTTTTTTCTTGTTCTATATTTTTTATATCAGATTTTCATACTTAAGTCACTGATAGTTTCTCCTATTACTCAGACTAATTCTTCCACATGGATTCCCAAGGGAAAGCCAGTCCTATCATGGACAAGCTTGATGGAGCCAATTACCATATGTGGAAATTTAAGATGAAAATTGTACTAATGGAAAAAGAATCGTATGACGTTGTTACAGGTGCAGAAGGAAAACCCGAAGCAGATGACGCAACAATCGCCAGATGGAAGCTGAAGGATGGAAAGGCTTTCGCGTTGATCATCCTCAACATCATGGATACCCAGATCGGCCATGTATCCGAGGCTCAGACATCGAAAGAAGTCTGGGACATCTTGAACACACTATACGAAGTGCGAGATATAGCTTCCAAGCTACATCTCAGGAAGAAATTCTACTCCCTCAAGATGACGAATGATGATTTTCTACAGAATCACATTAATCAATTCAAGAACCTGCTAATACAAATGGCCGCTGTCGGATCTGTCATAGATGATCAAGACGCAATGATGCAGCTGCTAACAAGCTTGCCAAGCTCTTACGATAGCTGGGTGATGATCATCACGACTCATCCAGAATTGACTCTTTCGAGAGTCATTACTATGTTGTTGTAGGAAGGCACGCAGAGGAACGAAGCCTCAAGTTCCTCAGCTGATTCTCACACCTTGTACACCAACAAGAGCACGACAAAGCAGAAGAAGAAAAAAGGCTCGAAGCAATCAAAGCCAGACCAGAAATCAGCTCAACACAAGGAACGGTCAAATTCGCAGACAAAGAAGAAGCTGTTCTGCAAATACTGCAAGCGAAACAACCACGAAATACAAGACTGCCGAATACTTCAAGCGAAGAACAATAGCAAGGGGCAGTCCACTCAAGTAGCAAATGCAACTGTAGAAGCTCCACAGCCTATTCAAGAAGTGGATCATGATGCCTTCATGACCAGCCATCAAAGAGCATCTGGCGACAGTTCTTGGTTCCTGGATTCTGGAGCCACTCAGCATATGACTAGCCTCATTGGCTGTTTCCAGTCCTATACACCTTATAGTACCCAGAAATATGTCCACCTTGGTGACAATAGCACACAAGCTAATAAAGATGAAGGCACTATAAGATTAAGCTTTGCTAATGATCAGTCTAAGCTACTCTCTAAAGTCCTTTATGTACCAAATTTGTCTACGAATCTGCTCTCTATAAGCAGAATCACAGATCTAGGATGCAGAGTAGATTTCGAATGTAATCAGTGTAAAGTAGTTGATAGGATAGACAAGATCCTAGCACCCGAAAAGAGACATGGATATTTGTACAAATCAAGTCATTGTTTTTCTGCCTCTAGTCAGGCTCTCAGTACTTCTATTCATTCAAATAAAGGTTTACTTTGGTATTATAGACTTGGTTATTTAAGTCATGTCGTTGTACAACGAATGTCTAGACAATCTATTGTTCTTGATCTCAACTATCCTGACGAAAAAAGTCGAGTTACCTGTTTGTCAAGATTGTCTAGTTGGTAAACAGACTAGGAAACCATTTAGATCAAGCCATCAACATATTGCTAGAGGATTGCTAGATGTTGTACATTTAGATATTTGTGGCCCGATGAAAAATCCTTCGTTGAAGGATGCCAAGTATTTTACAACCTTTATTAATGAATTTTCTAGAAGGACCATGGTGTATTTTATAAAGAAGAAATCAGAAGCCTTCAACTGCTTCAGAATCTTCAAGGAGCGTGCAGAGAAGGAGACTAGAAGGACGATCAAGGCCCTAAGGTCAGATAACGGTGGAGAATATATCTCTATCGAGTTTAAGGAGTACTGCCAAAGCCAAGGCATTGAGCAGCAATTCATCACTCCTTACAGTCCTCATCTAATGGCTTAGCCGAGAGGAAAAACCGTACTCTAGTTGAATCTGCCAAATGTATGCTATCGCATGCATCGTTGCCCAAGAGATTCTGGGCTGAAGTTGTCTCCACTGCAGCTTACGTCCAGAATAGATGTTCGACCAAGGCCCTCTCAGGCAAGACACCTCATGAGGTGTGGACATGCTCTATGCCTTCTGTGAAGAATCTAAGAGTGTTTGGGTGCATTGCCTATGCGCAGATCCCAAAAGACACGAGAAAGAAATTGGACTTCCAAGGTCTCAAGACCATCCTGATTGGATATACTTCATCTGATAATACTTATAGGCGCTGTATGATCCTGATACCCTCCAAATCTTGTATAGCTGAGATGCAGTCTTCATCAAGGATCAGTTCGTCAACCTCAAAGACAAGGATGTTGCTCAAGAAGAACCTTCATCACCTGTCGTTGACATGACAGTCCGAGCTTCTGGCTCAAGCATGTCTATTGTCGACCCACTTCGAGATAGCGAATCAGACGAATATATTGCTGCTACCCAACAACAAGTCCCAGGAATGGTTCATCAGTCGAATCCTCCCAGAAGATCAAGCCGAGTGCGCACATAGCCCACAAGGTATACTCCAGAGTCTGTCTATTTCTTGATATAGGAACTAACGATAGTCGAAGAGGCACTTAGCCAACCAAACTCTGATCTCTGGAGAGAAGCTATGGACAGAGAGTATTCCTCTCTGATCAAGAACCAGATATGGTCACTAGTCGAAACTCCTATTGGCTGCAATATCATTGATTGCAAATGGATCTTTAAGATCAAATACAATGCCAACGAAGCAATTGATCGAAAGAAAGCAAGACTGGTACCACGAGGATTCACCCAGATCCTGAATGTCGACTATAGTGAGACTTTTAGTCTAGTAGTCAAACATTCGTCAATCCGAATGCTCTTTCTTATGTTGCAGCTGCTGACCTTGAAGTGCATCAACTTGATATACAAACAGCCTATCTGAATGGAGTTATACAAAAAGATATCTACATGATACAGCCCGAAGGATACGTTTTGGAAGGGACGAAGAATCATGTCTGTAAACTCCACAAATCACTGTACAGCTTGAAATAGTCTGCCAGAGCTTGGTTTCAGAGGATCAACACATTCCTCATTGAACAAGGATTCAAATCAAGCACTACTGATTGCAACATCTATTCCAAGTCAGTGCAGCAATCCTTTATTATCATCACCTTATACGTGGATGATACGTTGCTCTTTAGCAACAATACCAATATGGTCAAGGATTCGAAACGGATGTTGTTTTCAGAGTTCGACATGACTGATCTGGGCGAAGCTCACTTCTGTCTGGGAATTCAAATCCACAGAGACAGAGCAAAGCGACTGATTTACATCACTCAAAAAAGGTATCTTCACAATGTTCTTAGCAGATACAATTTGATGAATTGTAAATTAGCTCACTCACCAATGGATCCAAGCCTACATCTGTCAAAGGACCAATGTCCCCAGACCAAGCAGGAAGTGAACCAAATGAGAGAGTATCCTTATCGATCGATACTTGGATCTCTCAGTTACACAATGGTCTGTACAAAACCAGATATCTCTTTTGTTGTAAGCTCACTTAGCCAATACATGACTAATCCTGGCATTACCCATTGGAAGGCTCTCATACGAGTCATGAGATATATTTGAGCTACATCATGGACCAATGCATATGTTATGGAGATGTCAGCAACGACAATCTCCATCAGCTCAGTGGTTATTCTGATGCAAGCTGGGAAGGAGATGTAGACAATCGTAAATCCACATCTAGATTTACATTCTTCTTCAAAGGCGGTCCTATCTCATGGAACGGTCATAAGCAAACTTTTGTCGCACTTTCTTGTACAGAAGCAGAATACATTGTTGATTCTCAAATTATCAAGGAAGCGTTTTGGTTGAGGAATTTACTGTCAGATGTTAATCTGAATCAATACAGCCCTACAATCTTATTTTGTGATAATCAAAGTGCTATTGCATTATATGCCAACCCTAGATTTCACTCTAGGAGTAAGCACATTGAAATCAGATATCACTACATTAGGGGCAAGGTTCTCGACAAGGAAGTAAGCTTAATGTACTGCAGAACATAGGACATGGTTGCAAACATATTCACGAAAGCACTCAGTGTTAATGCACACAATGTATTTTGTGCATTGCTTAATCTGAAGATCAAGGCGTTCATGGATCCAGATTAAGGCCAGGGGGGGGGGGGGGGGGGGGGTGGGTTGGATTTGTTTCATCTACTCTCCTAAATCCCATTTTTAATCTAATTCCATTCATACTGCATATTTACTCACGTTGTCGCGCAATCTGCATATTAACATGTAAATTCTCACAAGCGATGAAAAGCTGAAAAGCAAAGGCTGCCGTCACACCCTTTTCAGCTCACTCCATGTAGCTGCGCTAACAGACTGGACAATGACTACAACCATCCACGATCTCCTACAGACAACACATCCACCCTGTACTTTCTTCATCTGCACACCTGTAATATTATGTATATATATTGAATATCATCTGTGTATTCAAGAGGATGATGAGACAAGATTGATTGATCACAGATCATTGATTGAAGATCGAGTGTATGTAGATTAGCATCAGAAGCTTATCAGAGAGATAGACGAAGTAGATGCCTTGTGCATCGAGTCTTTATTGTCAGTAATAAAGTTTCATTCTTTTACAGATTGAATTAGCTTTGTAGGGCACATGGTTTCGTCCGCTATTGTCTTGTGCTCTACCTCATTATTGACTTGTATACTTGATATACTTAATTTGATAACAGTTCTTTGTTCTAAGTTCAGATCTGTGTTAACATTGCTATGTTTATTATTATTATTCATTATGTCTGACTTTTCCAGTTGCTCATTTTGGTAATAGACGACTAACATTTAGTCTTGTCTTTCACGAACCTTTCGCGACCAATTTTTAGTCGAGCACAGTCTAGCTCTTCGCGAATCATTCGCAACACATAATTTGTCTTGCTATTTGTGACAAATTATTCTTCTAACGCTTCTTTATTAATGTTTGTCTACGTAATAAATGTAAAAATTACAGCAAATAAGGATCCTAAAACACTTGAAATGATGAGGGAAACAATAGATTATGATTTCATAAGATTAGCACAAGTTGAACCATCAAAATCCATCGAAAATCTATGCTTGAACCTCACTAAATGGCCCAAATCCTTGAAGAAGGATTCACACGTGTGAAAGTACGGCCTCCCACAGTCTGAGTATTGTACACCAGACCTACATTCAATCCTATAATCATTAGTAATCACAAGTACTCAAACAATTATGAACATAGAGAGCAATTGCACCATTATGAGAGAAAAATCATGAAATTGCTTGATTGATTTTGGTGAGATATCATCACCTGTATATACATGATCCATCACGGTTTTGGGCAGGTATGAGTAGCCCTAAACCTATCCCTAATGCTAATTTTGGTGGATCTTTCATCCCTACCAAGTTAGTGGTTGGAATCTTGGAGATCCCTCAACAATGCAAAAATTACCAAAAATAGCTCCTATTTTTTCTCTCTTGTATCTAAGCATAATTTGGACTCATTCCAAAGGTTCTAACACTTAGGTCTACTTGAGAACATCCTTATGAATGGAATCCTATGCTATTTGGCACGTGTGACAAGCCACATCATGACCATCTAACTATTTACAGGTCATATGACCAAAACTAGTCAAGCTAGAATTGTGAATTTTTAACACTCCTCCTCACTATCTAGCTTGGTTCAATCATTGCTTTACTAATCACTCCAAGTGATGATCTGAACTTCATAAAAGGTGTCTTTTGAAGTGGTTTAGTAAGTAGATCAGCTACACGTTCATTGCTTGGAACATGCTCCAAAGCAATCTCCTTGGCTTGCACCATTTCTCTCACAAACTGATGGTATATCTCAATGTGCTTAGATCTTGCATGGAAGATTGGGTTAGATGCAAGGTGTTGGGCTGATATATTGTCATTGTAGATGATTGGTGCCTCCTCTGAATCCATGATCTTTAGCTCCACCAATAATCTCTTGATCCAAAGTACCTCCTTTGTAGTGATTGTCAAAGCTTTGTACTCGGCCTCGATTGAAGATAGAGATATAGTTTCTTGCTTTTTTGAAAGCCATGAAACCACACCTTCTCCTATGAAAGTTGAATAGACACTTGTTGATTTCCTATCCCTCTTGTCCTCTGCAAAATCTGAATCACTAAATGCATGAAGGTTAATCACATCTCCTCTATATAGAATCCCAAAATCCAATGTACCTGAGATGTATCTTAGAATCCTCTTAGCCTTTTTCTAATGGATATTCAATGGCTTTTGCATGGATTGGCTCAACCTACATACACTAAAGCTAAGATCTGGTCTAGTTATAGTGATCCACATTAAGGAACCTATAAGTTGCCTAAACAAAGTGATGTCCATGAAGGATCTTTCATCATCTTCATTTGGCACTTTTACATCTTGCTCCATTGGTGTGTCAACACTTTTGCATACTTCCATCTTAAACTTCTTCAAAAGACTTTGAGCATAGTTTACTTGACTTATAAAGATAAAATTAGACCCTCTAAGTACTTCTATGCCTAAGATGAAGTGAAGACACCCTAGATCTACCATCTTGAACTCTAAGGATAGATCTATCTTGATTCTTTCAATACCATCAACACTATTTCCACTAATGATGATGTCATCTACATAAATGAGTAAAAGTACAATACCAACATCATCAAACTTAATGTAAAGAGTGGGATCATATTCACTTTGAACAAAAGAAAGTGAAATAAGATAGCAATGTAGTCTTGAATTCCAAGATCTCGAGGCTTGCTTCAAGCCATAGATGCTTCTTTGGAGATGGCATACTTTGTTCTCCATTCCATGCTTGATGAACCCTTGTGGATGCTCCATATAGATATCCTCTTCCAAAAAACCATTCAAGAAAGCATTAGAGACATCCATTTGACATAGAATCCATCCAAAATGTGATGCAAGTGCAATGATTAGCCTTATTGTGACCATCTTGGCCACGGGTGCAAAAGTTTCCTCATAGTCTATCCCTCTCTCTTGAGCATAACCTTTTGCAACTAATCTTGCTTTATGTTTGTTAACACTCCCATTTGCATTTAACTTAAGCTTGAAGACCCACTTGCATCCTATTACATTCCTTTGAGGTCTCTCAACAAGCAACCAAGTTTCATTCTCAATCAAGGCATCATACTCATCCAACATAGTTTTATACCATTCTTTGGAGTTCAATGCATCTTCAACATTAGATGGTTCTTCAAAACTAGATAAAGCATAAGAAGTGGATGAGATACCCTCAACTTGCTGTCCTTTGCCTTGATATGTGAGCCTTGATGGCTCCACTTTTGCCCTTGAAGATATCCTTGGTGTGATAGGTGGGTTTGGTGCTTGCTCCTCCATGAGCTCCTCCTCAAAACCAAGATCTTGCTCCTCGGCCATCTTCTTCTTGATTTTTGGAGCACTTGAGCCTTCTTCAAGCATATGCATATGATGTTCATCAAAGATGACATCCCTTGAAACAACAAATTTGTTCAAGGATGGGAGATAGACTTTGTAGCCCTTGCTTGAGCTTGCATATCCAATCATGATCCCTCTTGTGGAAGATGGATCCTCCTTGGTTCTTGTTTCCAATGGCACATGCACATAACATATACACCCAAAAACTTTCAAGTGATTAAGATTGGGTTTCTTTCCATACAACATCTCATAAGGAGTTTTGCCTTCAATTGCTTTGCAAGACACCCTATTCATCAAGTAGTTTGCACATACAAGAGACTCACCCCAAAAGGATTTGGGCAAACAAGCATCTAATCTTAAAGCCTTAGAACATTCACATAATGTTCTATTCCTTCTTTCAGCAACTCCATTTTGTTGAGGAGTGTAAGGACAAGAAGTCTCTTCCTTGATCCCTTCCTCCTCACAAAAGGCCTTGAACTCATTGGAGATGAATTCTCCACCATTGTCACTTCTAAGAATCTTGATGCTATGATTATGATGCTTTTCCACAAACAACTTGAACTTTACAAAAGTATCAAATACTTGAGACTTGAAGGAAAGTAAGAACACCCAACAATATCTTGAGTAGTCATCAATAAAGGTTAAAAACATGGATGAACCTCCATTAGATTTGGTGCTAGCAATGTGCACATCCGAGTGTATGAGTTCAAGAGGATGAGATGACTTTGTGATGGAGTTAGGAAACACCTTCTTATGTGCCTTGGATAAGGCACAAGCTTCACAAACCTTGTCTTCCTTCCCAATAGACCTTGGTAGGCCTAAAGCATACTCCTCCTTGATCATAGCCTCCATGGAACCCGAGTTGACATGTCCAAGTCTTTTGTGCCATAAAGTAAAGGTAGATATCTTGCTCTTCTCGGCCAACATGACAACAATAGTATCCACAAATGTATCCAACTTATAAAGTTTGCCAAGTCTAGTGCCCTTAGCCACTATCTTACCCTTCTTCTTGATGAAACATTCATTTGAAGCAAAGTCAACATTGAAACCATTGTCTACCATTTGGCCAACACTTAGTAGATTCTTTGTTATTGTAGAAATGTACAAAACGCCTTCTATGTTGATCTTTTTGGAAAATCCTAAGCAAAGGGAAATGCTACCAACTCCTTTAATCTTACAAGCTTCATCATTTGCTGTATAGATAGATTTTATAGGTCCATCATAAGATAAGAGAAAAGAGAAAAACTCCCCTTTACTAGTCATGTGTGAACTAGCACCCGAGTCAATTCACCAAGGATCTTCTCCTTTGAAGCTTGTTGAAGAAAATATGGACATCATGAGAGAGTCCTCATGTGAACTCTCCTCCTCCTCCTCTTTGCTCATGTTGGCTTGGCTTTGATCTTGCTTCCTCTTGAAGCATTCTGAGGCATAATGCCCCATATTGCTACAATAGTAGCACTTCACCTTTGATTTGTCCTTCTTGACTTTGGTGGTTGATGGAGATGCCTTTGAGGGTCCTTCTTGATCCTCAAGCTTTGTAGGCTTCTTGAATGTTGATCCTTTGCCTTTGGACTTGCCTTTGCCTTTGGTGAAGAGAGCTTGGTCATCTCCACCTTGGATGGAAAGCCTATCCATCCTCTCTTGCATTTGGCTCCTTCTTGATTCCTCGGCCATGAGTGTGCCTTGGAGTTCTTCAAGTATGGGTAGCTTACCCATAATTGCATATCCCTGAACCAAATTGTCAAATTCAAAGCCTAGTCCATTCAATATGAGTTGAACAAGCTCTTCATCCTTGATAGGATCACCTATGAAGGTTAGCTCTTTGTTCAATTCCTTTACTCTTAGGACAAAAGTATGTGCACTCTCTCCTTTCTTTTGATAGCTTCTATAGATTTGATTCTTCAAAGCTAACATTCTAGTTTGGTTCTTGGATTCATAGACCTTTTTCAAAGTCTCCCAAGCATCTTGAGCCGAAGTGCAATCTCCTACCTCTCTTAAGAGTTCATTTGCAACATTCATTTTTATGCAATGTAGTGCAACATTGCACTTCTTGATGTATTTGGCTTTTTCTTGAGAATGAATAGGTTCACCCTCCTTACCATTTACAATTTCCATCAGACCTTGCATGATCATGATGGATTCCATTCTAGCTTTCCATACGGAATAGTTAGTTTTGTTGAGCCTTTCATTAGTATCCAAAAGATATGCATTTATAGATGCCATCTAGTCTCCTAATCAAGGACTTGACACAAATGAAGGTTACTTCTATTGATTTGATTGAAGGTCTACCTTATCCCACTTCTTAGGGACCTGAAAAGATCAGTAATAGACTTCCTATAAAGATCTAAGAATGATCTCTAACAAAATCAAATCATAGAATACTAGAAACAATGCACTTGCTTGATTGAAGTAGACAATACTAGTAGAATTGCCCCTCTTTCTATAAAGAACATTAAAGCTTCCAAATGATCTGATCAAGAGTGAATTTCAGCAACCTAATATACTTCCAAAATCACTTGTAAAAGATCTAAATGGAACTTAATGAGGATGCAACACAATCTACTATCCAATCACAAGCAAAAAATGATCAAAATTGATGAAAAATTGATCTAATTTGGTGCATAAGTCAAGCAATGGTTGGACTGAACCTAAATCACTTTAGGAGGTGTCCACTACACCTTAGAACAGCCTTGAAGAGTCCCCAAAACTCTGATCTTCCCTCTCCTTGAATGCTAGAAAGCCTCCTCTATGAAATCACCTCCAAAACTCGCTTAGAAATCAATGCTTGGAGCAAGCAAAACTTGCTATCTTGGTAATGTTAATTGAATTCAACTTTGCCTCTGGTTTTAGACACCTAAACACCTGCAAATGAAGTCACACAACACCAATCTCCAATGTATTTGACTTACTTTGAGTCCTACAATCAATACTAGATGCTAAGATCCAATCTACACAAGATTTAGATAAAAAATTGTGACCAAATTGAATGAAAAACATTCATTTCAGCCTTTAGGCTCTGATACCATGTAAAAATTACAGCAAATAAGGATCCTAAAACACTTGAAATGATGAGGGAAACAATAGATTATGATTTCATAAGATTAGCACAAGTTGAACCATCAAAATCCATCAAAAGCCTATGCTTGAACCTCACTAAATGGCCCAAATCCTTGAAGAAGGCTTCACACATGTGAAAGTACGGCCTCCCACAGTCTGAGTACTGTACACCAGACCTACAATCAATCCTATAATCATTAGTAATCACAAGTACTCAAACAATTATGAACATAGAGAGCAATTGCACCATTATGAGAGAAAAATCATGAAATTGCTTGATTGATTTTGGTGAGATATCATCACCTATATATACATGATCCATCACGGTTTTGGGCAGGTATGAGTAGCCCTAAACCTATCCCTAATGCTAATTTTGGTGGATCTTTCATCCCTACCAAGTTAGCGGTTGGAATCTTGGAGATCCCTCAACAATGCAAAAATTACCAAAAATAGCTCCTTTTTTTTTCTCTTGTATCTAAGCATAATTTGGACTCATTCCAAAGGTTCTAACACTTAGGTCTACTTGAGAACATCCTTATGAATGGAATCCTATGCTATTTGGCACGTGTGACAAGCCACATCATGACCATCTAACTATTTACAAGTCATATGACCAAAACTAGTCAAGCTAGAATTGTGAATTTTTAACAATAAAAAATGACCATGATTTCCATCACTAACGTTCTGTTCGTTTTGATAGGAATAGTCATGCTTACGGAGAGAGTCGTATAGCTCGTTTTGTTGCACACGAACACTTTCTATTCGAGTTCGTTTCTTGTTCGTGTTTTGTTTCTCGTTTGTGTTTGTCTTACCCCTTTTTGAGCTAATTTTTATTTCTTACATACGACACCTTTCTCCTTCGTCTCTTCTCCCTCTCTCCAAGATGGTCGAATAAGAAAATTTCGCTCAATTTGGATTGATTATCTCGTTAACACATATAGCTTGTTGTACAATCCACTGTTGCAAGGGCTTGATTATAGTCGACAGTGTCGGTTTGAGAGTCATAATGGATTCCCAGAGTCTTCACTTGTTGATCACATGTATGATTCGTTGTTGATGAATCGTCATCCCCTATTTGGACTACTAGCTTGATAGTGATTGGATCTACTTTGACCGCATGCTCACGATTCTCAAAACTAATTTTGTCGATGCCCCAATTATGAATTACTTGCGCAACAAGTAACCATGGACGTCCCAATAAAACTCAATATACATTTGGTGCATCAAGTAAGTCCATTACTACAAAAGCAATGACAAACTGCACTCCATCTATTTTGACAGGTACGTCTTCAACCATTCCTCTAGGACGGACTCAGAGCAGTGAAATTAGCCTGCCTACATGGTCTGATCTTGAAAATCCAATCACAGGAACAAGTTGTGCGAGAGATCACTTTCTGCGAGAGTTGAAACCTCACAGACAGTCTGAACCCTTGTAGAACCTTCGCATAGCAGTCAAATCACCTTCTGAACTCTCGCAGACTTCCCTGAGGTCTTAGAATTTTGTGAAGAAGGTGTCTGTCAAAATTTGGGTGGAACTGAACAAGGGAAAGTGAATTTCACCTAATGTGCACTCTAAATTCTGCTATATGAGTGTTGAATTCGAGTCATTTGTCACCTTTGTTAGCGAAGCTCTGTCGAAATTTACTCTGAAATTACCAAGTTCTCCGTTTGCAACCAAACTTCCTACAAGCTGTCATCTGATATTACTGAACACCAATCTGCGCTCTGAACTACACTCCTTGTCTTCCAACACTCGTTATTCTCAGTTTTCTATCATTTCCACATCTTTTTCCATTCTCCACCGTTTTTCTTACTTTTTCGACCTCTAATCATCACTACTATCATGGCCTCTTCAACCTCTGAAGACTCTACGCCAAATAGGTGATCCCTGAGGCCACACAGATTTGGCCTCTACCCTCTGACACTCTGATCCAATCATGGCTACAAACAGCCAGCCCACTTCTAGCGACAATGGATTTTTACCCGGCGCTCTTCCATTCTGAGATTAACATGGGCCTCGCCCTTCATGCTTACGCCACCTGGGATGAGGACAAGGCTCGTTTCCACTTCCTGTACCAAGGTACCACGTACAAGGTCAGGATTAACGCTGACTCGATGGTCACCGTTGGCATTATGTCCAGTGATCGTCAACCCATCTCCCATCGCCACGCCAACGCTCTGATTAAACCATTCGTCACCCAAATCACACTAGAAATTCTCATCCAGACTAACAATGGTTACCTGATAGAAGCTATCACGGAATCCGTCATTCAGGCGGCTGCGCATTTGTTGAATAACTTTCTGGTTATTTCAACATTTTGCAAGGACAGAATTCAGTCTACGCTGTTGAGTCAGATAGTGGAATCCTTTCTGGAATTCCCTAACTCCTCCGTTGTGCCATACGACTGGCATAGCTTCCTTATTCGAGAACTAACAAACTCCATCAGACCTAACAACCGTGAGTGAATCGCAGCAGGCCCACTGTTGTGTAACTTTGCCTGTGCACTTCTCGAGGTGAAAGTGCGTGATTTCCAATGCTCATCCCTCCTGTCTACCCTTGTGCCACATACTAACCTTTATCCACCATCTCAAGCATCTACCTCCTCCCAACCTGCAGTTATTAATACAACGACTAGCAAACGACTGCGTGGCACTGCCTTTACATCCACATCTCCACCTGTTACCCGAAGACGTGTCTCCACTGCCGCACTAATCACTCCATCAACCACCGCCACTTCTTCTTCCGTGCAACCCCCCACTTCGATTTCTGTTGTTGCTACCTCTCTTCTTGTTCCATCCACATCTGTTTCTATCTCCATCCCTGTTTCTTCTGCTGATACCACTCCTACTTCTCTTCCAGTGTCCACTACTCCATCCATCACCATCGCATCCTCCATCACTCCTGCCACCACCGTTGCTCCTCTCACATTCAATTCTTCTGATTCACAATTGTCTCCCGACACTCTGGCATGGATGCAAGTTATCAATTTTTCACCCCACGCCAGACACTTTCTGCTCCATCCTCACCTTGTTCCATACTCCACACCACCCTCCAGTTTCCCTCTGTTCCTCCCATCCTCTCGTTTGGACAAACCGTCCTCACCCCTGTTTCCATAGGTATTTCTCAAAACCCACCCGCTTCGCCAACAAAGGTTGTCGAGGGCAACCAACCGTTGCCTGATGACTCATTTGTTCAAATAACTTTTGTACCATTGCCAGATCGGACTGATCCCATCGCCCCAGATGGCATCAGGTCCAATGAGAACCTGATAGAAGATAATAATGACGGTATTCCACCAGTCATCGGGGCCGATACAACACAAGCCCCTGCTAGTGCCAATGTACCGGCTGCTCCCACGGACCTAATGATGGCGTACCAAACTCTGGGAAAATACATCCTGGATGCGGTAGCAGCCAAAGCTATTCTGGAAAGCAGGGTACTACACTTGGCGACAAATAATACACAGTTGCAAGCAGACCTCACCAAACTGCAGCAAGAGCTGATTTTGGCTCAACAACACGAACAAGCAGGGCACCAAGAGATTTCCAAGCTACAGCAGAAGGAGGAGAGCCTCAACAAATATATCCAAAGCCTCTCCAACGCGCTGACTGAGGCCTCCACGAAGGTGTGGGAGCTTCAAGCTAAAGCATCCCAACGACTTGCCTCTATCCAAAAGCAACTTACCCTTTTGGAAGCAGAGAATACGCGCCTGGGGACAGAGATCAAAGCCCTACAAGACGACAAGCTCGTCTAGTTAGCTCAACCTGCACCGGACTCAAGGCCGCTTTCTCAATCAGAGATGAATCTTCTACGACGTCAGGTGCAGGTTTATAGCCAAACCTTAAACAACTACCAGGCAAAGTTCAACAAGTATCGGGCAAGCGCAACACATGAGCTCGCCCAAGCCAAGCAAGCCCTCAAGGCATGCCAAAAATTCATGGACGCGAAGACCCAACCCACCCCCGTGGTAATTCCACTGTGAAGGCTAGTACCAGCCAAGATCAAAGCCAGCAGGCAGCAGGGGAATTTCAAACAGATCAAGGGTCCGAAGGCCAAGACCAAGGGCAGACAGATACGGTTGCTGAGACGCGAGACCAGAGCCAAGACACATCATCTAGAGGTTTGCGCACGATATCTACCAGCTGGGCCTTCCGAAGACCGAAGTCCGTGGAGGAGAAAATCAATGAATTTTTATCAAAGTATCCCCACGAGTCATCTCGAGGTGGTTGGCAGATGTTGTTTTCTACTCAGACAATCAAGGACAAAGAACTGCAAGCATTACCCGCCCTCCAACCACAACCAGAGTGGCGTCAGCAGTTATTCGAAAGAGACCTTGCGGCCATCAGGGCCTACGTGACAAGTCCACAACAATTACGGGTGAACGCGCATTTCCTGCCATGTACTCGAAGATCCAAATGGGCGGAATGCGGCACCCCTCTGGACAAGATCACACTTCATAATTTTAATTGGCTGAACATACCATTGCAATATGGGTGGACGACGGATGTAGACGCCAGAAGGGCTCTCACCACGTTCGAAAATCAGTATATCAATTGTCCTGATCCCACAGTTCGCGTGGCAGCCACTTATGCCCGGGACTTAGAACACATGATGGGGATCGAAACTAAATGGGATGATTTTCTTCCCACCATATTCTTTGATCCTAATAAGGCGCTAGCTTTCGACAAAGTCGAAGATCAGCTGCCAGTCGCTTGTGTATATTACCGAGCTGCATTCCTTGGAAAACCCTGGATGCGCCGATTCCAAGCATGGATCGATCAAGAATGGCTAACAGGAGTCCACAAGTCCTTCCACACACCCAATGACTCAAAGAAACTGGACCGTCTCAACTTCATGGAAGACGTTACGGGTTACCTGATCCACCAGAGGCGGGCAAAGAGGACGCTATACTTACTCGACAGAGTGCCGAGGAACCGGCACTACTTCAGGCCGTGGGTCCTGTTGGGTGTATTCCCAACAAAGTGTAAATAAATAAAATCATCCAATAAAATGTGTTGCGAGGGCATGGCATCCTGCGTGTATAAGCCCATGGCCCAATGAGCACGCAAATAAAGTTGTAAATAAAATAAACATGACTTGGGCCTTGGAATTAAAATAAAACTAGAGGTCCAATGTCATTTTTAAACTTAGAGATCACTTTTTAGAGTTGGGTCCAAATTGGGACTCACATGAATCTTGTGATTTCTAATGTACTTTTTGTGGACCCTTGGATCAAGTTGGGTCCAAGATGAATGGATAGGATCATTGTGAATATTAGCCAATAGGCTTGAGGGGCAAGGGCCTTCCCCATTTTATAAAAAGACACCATTTGTACACTATTTTCATGCCTAATGAGAAAAAGGAAGCTCTACCATTTTTGGAAGAGAAGCATCCTCATTTGCTATTCACTGCTTGCTAATGCTCTTGATTGTGTTTTGCATTGCTTTCTATTTTCATGTTTATTGTTTGCCATAGTGAATGCTTTTCCATTAGCAAGCATAAGGAGCATTTGAGCTAACGTCCACCCTCACTCTCTATCTCTCTTCTCTTCTCAACCTCGTCTTTTCTATCCCTTCCCTTCACCCAAATCATGATGAATGTTAGTGTAGAGGAGTAGAGTTAAAGGAGAGTAGTGTTAGCGGTGAGTAGAGTTAAGGGAGAAAGTAGGAAATCAACTAAAAGTAGCATCTATGCATAGTTAGGTACCTATCCAATGATCTAACCCTTGTTGACAGGCGGGAGGGCTATACAACGCGAGATCTTCGACCCTACATCTCTCTCTCTCTCTCTCTCTCTCTCTCTCTCTCTCTCTCTCTCTCTCTCTCTCTCTCTCTCTCTCTCTCTCTCTCTCTCTCTCTCTCTCTCTCTATACTGCTTCTTCTTCTTTCTTCTACGACTCTATGTCTTCTATATCGAAGGCACATTATACATTCTATTTTACATTTTCTTCTAAGTTTTTCTTGTAAAACTAATGGCTATGTTAAGCGTCGATTAGTTGCGGCTGTCTGCTTCTATTTGAATAGACTGTACTTGCGGCCGCCTTTATCTGTGAGACCAGATTGTCCCATGTGGAAGACTGTTGGGGATGAAAGTGAAGTTTATTTTCCAACAGTCCTAGGCTTGGCTATTTATTTGGGAACCTGCTAGAACCTGAAGAAATACACACAAGTTCTTGACAAGCTCGTGAACTACCGGACACAACCCACCATCCTTGATAGTCGAATTATTGGAGTCACTACGAACTATTGAATGTATTCTTACTCCGATCTATCGGCGACAGTTCACGGCCCATGGACCACCGTTACTACTATCAGGACTTCACGCCCGCTTTTTAGTATGATCAACGCTTGCAACACACTTCAATTTGGCATATTCAATGAGACATTATGAAGATCCTATGTATTTAGAATTTATGAACATCATACGAACTAGAAAACCAACAATGAATGAGATAGATAATGTATTTTATGATAGAATAATAATCAAGAGACAAGATAGATGAAAATATTTCAATCATCTGTACACATCGTAAAGATGCTATAAACTTCAATGAATATGCACTAGAAAAATTATATGATGCCTCTCAAATAATCACAACTACAATAAAAATTAAAGCATCACACGTGCCCGAAATGCAAAGTTGTTTGATGGAAGAAAAGTTCCACCAAATACCAAAATTACTGATTGGTGCAAAGCCGGTGGTGCTACTTTCCATTATGGATATCACTAAAGGAGTTGTAAATGGAGCTATAAGAACAATTATTGAGTTAATTTTCAAAGAGCAAACAGTGGAAATCAAGTCAATAAAAGTGAAAATTGAAAATATAGATAAACACATTCTTGTGACTAGGTCAAATTTTGCAAAAGTAAGACACAAATCTTTTATTGAATTTTTATTATAAACATGTCTGACCTGGCAAATCATACCTTGTCTAATTTTATAAAAAATAGCTCTTTAAAAAACTAAAAGAAGAAGCAACAACTGACAACAACAATGACGTATCGATCAACAAAACAAATGTTCCTCATGAATACATGTGGAATAGAATTCCAAGAATACATGAATGGTTATCGAACAAGATATATGCTATCCCTACTTATCGATGAGAAAAAAAATGCGCGGGATAAATTTCAAAGTGATATTAATGGTCAACCAATTGTAGGTAACTATTTATAAAATAAAAATATTTAGTCTATTGATAGCCATTTCATAATAATCAATACTTAGAACTTATCAAAACAATTGCTTACAATTACTTTATTGCAGGATTTCTTATCCATTTATTCAAAAAATTTCAAATCACCATATTCGAAACAATACATACGAATTCAATAACAATTCGTTAATTTGAATCACATGTCAACAAATCCTACTACACAGTAGGAAATTTGTATTATGGATACAACATTCCAATCAACAGTTGTAATGAAATGACTCGTGCACAATCTGATGCAATTGCTACTGATCTTGATAAACACTTTGGTCATGTGGATCAAATGTGGAAACAAAGTGACAAATGGACCAATCACATTTTTTTCTGTAATACAAATGATCACAACTCTACCATAGCACATCTATTTGTCTCCCCCTCAAATACAGCATAAGGTACAACGAACATTGTTTTTATATTTCTATGATGGAATTTAAAAATAATTTTCAACTTAACTTTATTGCACAATTTTTAGGTTATCACAAAAAAAGATGTAGCATCAACAAGTGTTACAAAGGTAAACTAAACTCTGTTTATATATTTCATTTTTGAAAGTTTACTCCTATGCAATTTTACAAAACATACATTAGATGAATTATTTGAATGCAGGAAAACACACTTTTTCCAAAAAGAGCACGAAGAACATTCACATTTACAAGTTAGAATGTACCAAAAGCAAAAAAAATTACATTGGACAAATAACATCATTGACGAAAAGATATCACCGACATTGTGAAAACCCTCAAAAAGTATTGCCAGATGCATCTCTATATGTTCATTTTAAAAATAATTTTTTTATATCTACGATTTGTACTACTTATGACAAAAGATTGCAAATACTTTAGAATCATTCTATATATGTTTATTTGCTTTATGTGGCTCAAATGGCTATAACATTCAAAAAAAATAACCCAAGCGATTCCAAAAAATATTCGTACTTGAAAAGACGTCAATACATCTATTAAAATCAAAATTTAGTGTTCTCAAACAACGGACAATGCTCATGCTGTGACGGGCAACGTGAGCATTGCCCGGGACCCTTTTTTAATTTCTTCATGTTTTTTTTTTTTTTTCGGGCAGCTGTCGCGCTGCTACCCCACGGGCAGCTTGACTTTGCCCAAAAAAAAAAACTCCCCATTTTTCAAATTTTGTACCCCCGCCCACCCGCACACTTGCGGGCTCACATCGCTAGTATTAATATAATAAAGTTGATTGTCAACTATAAACCGTAAAAATATGTTTTTATATATCATTACATAATCTTCATATAAAAGTATTGAATTCACAAACACATGAAACACATATTTCTTGCCATTTATCATTCCAAAATTGTATTGGATGAAGTTTCAAGACTAAAATACATGTTTCAATGCATTCTAGAACATTATAAAGTTAAAGTCTTCAATTAACATTATGAGAAGTACACACAAAATATCCATCGCAGTGTGCATGGGTAAAGTTGATGACTGCGACCGGCAAAGCACAGGCTCGAATCCTAGCTGTTGCATAGTCACATCCTAGGAGCTTGCTGCTAACCTGGGGTTGCCCATATGGCATTGCCAGGGTGTATATGTTGTGTATAGCCTACTAGTTGCATAACTCCATATACAAAAAGAAAAGTACACACAAAATGACAAGAATAATCTAAAAAACATAACATCAATCTCGGTATTTTTTTAAATCTATGATATTTATATATAAACATGAATCTAATATGTATAAATTTCTAAGATAGATTTGAATTTTGGTCTTCTACCTGAAAGTATTGGAGCCACCAACATATGAAGCATTGGAATGGTCACATATACCTTGTTATATCATACGTTTCTTTGTGGTCTAGTAAACCATTGTATTAAAATATTTTTTGAAGTGGCTTTTTCAATTTGTATTGAATGAAGTTTCAAGATTTGAATAATAGATTCTAGAATATTGAACCTTAAGTTAGATGTACATGTCTATGAGGCTTGGCCTTCACTTCTAGTGAGAGTTTATGGATCATGCATTGTTTGCATGCCTTTGTAGGAATTTTTATGGGGCGTGCAAATAATGCATGCCTTGGTAGGAATTTTTTAATGGCAATAGACGCATGTGAGTTTGGCCATCAACCAAGCTTCAGGCCTTAAAGTTTAGGTCGTCAGCAGAGAGTATCCTTTCACATTAAATTTATTCCAAACTTCATTGACCCCAACACATAGCATTGACTTTCCAAGGCAAGGCCAAAAATGGGTGGCAAGTAAAGGGCCAGGCAAACGGTAGTGCCCCCCGGAATGTACTTGATTCATGTTTTCCTTGGCCCTTTTAAGGCATAGTGCCCCCCTATGTACTTCATTCACGTTTTCCTTGGCCCTTTTAAGGCACCTCACAAGGAGGAAGGCATTGGCCTCTCTTTTGAATCATACTCTTTCTCTCTCTTCAAACGGTCATCCCTCTACCTCAATAGCACGCTAAGTCTCTAAGTCCGCCAACGTTGGATAGTTTCAGAGGCACTTGGATTTTGCCACGTGTCATATAATAACCATTCATTAGAGCTCCAAGTGGCAGTAGAGACGCGTGGCTAGCATCTAAGTGAGCGGGGCGTCAAATGTGTTTCGTGTCCCATCTCCTTTTCTCTCTCTCTCTCTCTGTCTCTCTGTCTCTCTCTCTCTCTCTCTCTCTCTCTCTCTCTCTCTCTCGGATTTTGGTTGGATTCTGATCGGAAGTGTCGATCTCCCTGCGATGGGTTTTTGATTTGCTTTCCAGGTTTTATTTTCTGACATGAAATGAGAATCTGGCAGCTGCTTTTATTAGTCTTGAATTGGTATAGAAATCGTAGAAGAATATGAGCGAGGTAGTATAATGTCACATGATCCATAGATCTCTTGAGGGAGGTGTAGGAGTTTCCAAGCAGAAGCAGGATAGACTCACAATGTTCTGAGAAAGACAGCAGAGAGGCAGGGTAGCTGCATTATATTCTGAGAGAGACTGTGAAAAAGCAGAGGCAGGATAGTAGCACAATGTTCCGAAAGACTTCAGAAGAAGCAGAGGCAGGGTCTTAGCACCATAGTCTGAGAAAGGTGGCAGAAAAGGCAGAGGCAGGATAGTGGCACAATAGGCTGAGACAGGCAGTAGACAATGCAGAGGCAGTATAGGAGCACAATATTCTGAGAAAGGCAGCTGAAAAGTGGTTGAAGGCAGGAAGATATATATCAGCAATGCGACTTGGGCGATCGCAGTCTACTAGGGTGCTCTCTTCTCCAGCAGAATCTCCTCAGAGACAGCCCTTTTCTCTGGTCCCCTCCCGTCAGAAGAGCTTCAATGGGACGCCCACTCCCAATGGAGGGCGCAGGCAGAGGCATAACTCAGAAAATTTACCGCCCAACAGCAGCCCAATACCAAAAGCGGCAATACCCTTTTTCGAGCTCTCGTCATCTCCTCTGCTCTCCAGATCAAGCTCAAAGATTGCAAAGAGCAATGGCTCCATCACGCACATTGCTGGGAGTCCGGGTCTCCCCCCAAGACCTCCTCCTCCTGCCAAGCCTTCCCCTGCGCGTTCAAAAGGCATTGTAAATTACCGAAAAATGCAACATGTGCAAGAACCTGCAGGCAATTCAAAGAGAAAATTATGCTGGGAAGCGAATGGAAATGCCTTGGTGGAAAATCTATCAAGCAACTCCATTGCAGACAGCATTGGAGCCGATAGTGGTGTGAAGGTAAGCTTTTAGCTCATGAAAATAAATAAGGTGATCAATGGGAGCATCTTATCAATAAGGTGACCTTTAACTCAACAGAAGAAATAAAATTACCATTGGGCACATCTTGTCACCTTGTAGCAGAAAGAATCTGCATGTACCAACAACATTACCAATTTAGAGCACTAATCTTCTCACAAACATCTGATTTCTAGGCAGGTCCTGTCTTTAAGGTGACCTTTCAGCTTAATAGTAGAGATAAGCTGAACAATGGGCACATTCTAGCTGAAAGAATTTGCTTGTACGTTTAGGGTTGCCAATTCAGGAGCAATAACTGACAGAGTCACCAAGGTGAGCTTTAAACTCAATAGAAGAAATGAGCTAATCATTGGGCACACCTTGTCACCCTTTAGATGAAAGAATATGCATGTACCAATGGCATTACCAATTTAGGAGCTCTAACCCACATATCTTGTCAGTACGAAATTGGGTTTAGTCTAAGGAAGCTGCAAAACGCTTCTCTAGGGCTTTGAAGCTATGCTCCTTTGAGTCTTCACTAGCTATTATCTGAATACTATAGTTACTAAGCAGATGAGCTTTACTAAGTACGGATTTAATGCAAAACATTAGGTGACTAGTTTGGAACAATATGTCAGCTATTGGAACAATCTGAGATTTTATGTTGCATGATTTACCGTGAAGAATTTCTCTCTTGATCACCGAACTCTTGATGATGTTGGCATCTCGTATCTGTGACAGGTAGTCTTAAGAGTTCGGCCAATTAGTAAGAGGGAAGAGTTGGAAGAGGAGTTGAGCATTGTGCAGCAAATGTCTAATTGCTCAGTGTCCTTAGCTGATCAACATTTCACTTTCGATGCAGTTGCAGGAACAGATTCTACTCAGGTGCCTTTATCTTCCTTGCAGAAGAGCATAAATTTTGAGAAAGAACAACAATTTCCATAATTCTCTTGAATTCATTTTCTCGTGTTGGACCTGGACTGCTTTCAATTAAGAACTTCAAGAACTGGAAAGCAAACTGTAAACCCTGCTTTAAGCCTGGTATGAGAGGACACTTAAATAACAACAGGTAAAATATTTCTCCAATTATCATAAGGATCCAAAGAAAGCCTTTGAATCGATTGATTTTATTTCTTCTCCTTTAGTTAAGCTACCCCCTAATACTTTGAACTTCATTTTCAGCGATCTATCTTTGAGATAGTTGGGCTACCTATGGTGGAAAACTGCTTAGCAGGCTTCAATAGCTCCATCTTTGCCTTTGGACAGGTAAAGTGTCATTTGATGAAAATACCATGCTTCTATTTTACTCTCTAGAGTGCCAAGTCATTCAACTGCCTCTTTACATATCATAAGAATGAATGCTGAGGTTTTCAAATATGAATGAGTATTTGAGACAGACAGGAAGTGGGAAAACATACACAATGTGGGGCATGATTGAAGATTCGGTTACATGCATGCTTCAAAGTGAAGAAAGAGGACTCACCCCGAGGATCTTTGAAAAGTTATTTGTGCGCATCAAAGAGGTATAGAGCATGTATAGAGCATCCTGAACCAAAACTATAGATTCACTTGTTATTTCATCAGCGTTTTTGTTTAGTAGTTTTAAAGGCTTCTAGAATTTTGTCAAATGAAAATAGAGGTAATCTAAGGATTTGCTTTGCTTTGACCTTGCTAGAAGGTAATCTACAGATTTGCTAGCATGCTAAATGGAATATGATTTTTCTATGCAGGAAGAGGCAAAATATTCCGAGAAGCAGCTTAGATACCAATGCAAGTGCTCTTTTTGGGAGGTACATTATTTTAACTTATTTTAGTCTGTTAGGTATTCGAAAGATATACACTACTTTATATTGTAATGTTTGCTTGAGTTAGGAACAAATGAAAGAGTCAAGGTACTACAAATATTTATATCAAACGATGTCAAATAATGTCCACCATGATCATAAAAGAATTAGGGGCCAAAAACTCTCAAGGTCTAGTTTTCTTTCTTTCACCTTCATGAATGGTTGCTCCCAGTCTATATGACTTAAGGCCTTCTACACCTAGAATAGGACTAGGTGTAATTGTCTTACACTTCTTGAGGCACTTGGGCTTGTCTAATATCTAATTTGTCACATACGTTGGCGAGTACACAATAGTGACCATTATGTGTCATACAAAGCAAATTACACAACATGTAGTGTATACTTGATGGGCCAAGGCACTCTCAAGGTCCATGCTTAGTCTTTCTCTTGCACCTTCATGAATGGTTGCTCCTCATATTTTGCTCACATGACTTAAGTCCTTTACTCCTAGAATAGGACCAGATGTAATTGACTTACCTCCTAGGCACCTGGGCCTGCCTAATATTTAATATCATTTTGCAAGAAAGAGATGCTAGACAATTAATCTGGCAAACTGAAATAAGTTGTTCATTGTAGGATGGAAAAGGGATGAAATGAATACATCTTAGAAAGCTTTTATGAGAACACAAAAGTAAGGTGATGAATATTTTGAATGTTGAAGACCTTGTAAGTGCCCAAAAGTAGAATGACATCATAGCCCATGTAAAGCACAGACAACATAAGACTCTGAAGGTGCATGGTCTAGATGCAAATGAATTTGATTCTAAGAAAGACAAACAGTCGAAACTTCTTAGATATCTGACAGAAGCAAGGTGCTGGAGATAGTAATCAAACCATCTAAGATGAGTTAAGTTCCTTGTGGTTGGTAGGCAATATAGGCAAGTAGAAAGGTCAATGACAACATCTATTTTATAAGCAATTTTTTTGGCAGAGACTAATAGTGTAGGGCTATAATTACTAGGTAGAAATAAACACAAATTATCAAATGTGCTTGTCTTTTTTTTATCTAATACAATGGAGCCTGTACTTGCTTTGTCTCCTCTTCTCTCTTGCTTTCTCTAGCAAGAGAGAAGAGATTCAAGAAGCATAGACTGCATCCTATTAATAAAAAAAATACACAAATACATCATCAAATGTACTTGTGTTTTTTTTTACAATGGAGTCTTTTGCTTTCTTGGTCTCCTCCTCTCTCTCACTCTTTCATGTAGCAAGAGCAAAGGAGAGAAGAGACTAAGCAAGCATAGGCTACATCGTATTAAATTAGAAAATAAACATACATTTGATGGTAACTCTTCTCTCTTGCTCTTTCATGTAGCAAGAGAGAAGAAGAGAAGAGATTACTCAAGCATCGACTACATTGTTTTAATTTTTTTTGTTTATTTTTAAAAGCACACACATACATTTGATGATCCGTCATTACTTTTTCCCAAGTATCTGCTTGCTTAGCCTCCTCTTTTGTCTTGTTCTCTTCTGAGAGAAAGCAAGAGAAGAAGCAACCAAGCAAGGGTGGACTTGATTTTATCAAATAAAGAATGCCGAAATACATTAAAGGACCCATCGTTAATTATGCCCAAGTACTTCTAGCCTTAGACCATTGTTGTGTGCTACAAAAACTACTTGTAAGATAGATGATGCCATTGATCCTTTGCTACTTATTTACACTCATAAAGTGGTGGATTGGGTACGCCAACCTGAGGTATAGTAAACTTCACTCTTGCAAGATGGTCTTAAGAATCTCATTGCTCTTCCTTGTAGGGAATCAGATCAGCTATTGGCTATATTTATGTTCTTTCAAAATTCATAGTTGGAGAATGCTACTTGTTGTTTTAAGCAGTCTTGAAAGATGTTATTCATCAATGTGCAAAATGTGGCTGGTGCACCGAACGGCATCACCATGAACTCATGACTCCCATACCTTGTTCAAAACGTTGTTTTATGCTCATCGCCTTAAGCTATCCGAATTTGGTGATATCCAGACCGAAGATTTATTCGACTAAAATACTTGGCATGTTTGAGTTGATTGAACAGGTCATCAATTCTAGGCATGGGGTACTTTTTCTTGATAGTACTCTTGTTGATAATCCACACACATTCGAAGAGTCTGTCTGCATTTTCCATGAATAAAACTAGAGCTCCAAAAGGTGAAGCGCTAGGTCTAATAAATCCTTTGTCTATCAATTCACCAAGTTGTCATTTCAGTTCCACCAACTCTTCTTGTGACATCCTGTAAGGCACTCATGAAGTTGGTTGTATTCTTGGTACCAACTCAATTGTGTGGTCAACTCGTATTCTAGGAGGTAGCTGAGCTGGAAGTTCCTCCAGAAATACATCACTATTTCCTCTAGCATCTGCTACCTCTTTTGGCAGATTTTCTTGCCGCTCACTTTTCCCTTCTGAAACCTCTCGGCAAACACAAAGGAAACACTTTGACTTCTTCCCCCTTGTCATCCTTTTCATCACCTATGTAGCAACTAGATTTTGTTCGATGTCGACACTCTATGAAATGAGGCGTAGTCTCTACATCAGTGAGATGACAGACAGAACATTGCAAAAGAAATGATGTAACTGTTGAAGGAACAAACGACATTCTTTTGTGACCTAGAATTACTTAAGGTGCCCTAAACTTAAACAAACCTAAACCTATATTTCTAGCAGTTAGGCTACTGGATTCATAGATCAGATTCAGGCAAGTTTTGGAGCTAATTCAGCATCATACTTGATCTAATATCAGTAAGCCATTCTTTTATTTGCGTTTGATCCTACAGTATGTTTTTTTGATGCGATCAGTGTTCTTGCATAGATTGTTTATTAGCAAATATTTTTCTCAAATAAGCCACGTTGTTTGTTAACAGATATACAATGAACAAATAACAGATCTACTTGATCCAAGTCAAAAAAATGTTCAGGTGACGATTCTATTTTCAGACTTTCAAGTTTCTAGTGCTGATCCTGATGGCTTAGTCAAGATACTTCTAGTTCTGCCATATTTGCACTCAGAGCTAGAATTGACTGCAGATAAGAGAAGATGTAAAGGTTGGTGTTTATGTGGACAACCTTACAGAAGAGTTTGTCACAAGAACACAGGATGTGATTAACCTTCTACTCAAGGTGTGTTGAGTTACCTTCTGCATTCCAACTAATGCTGCATGAACTTTTTGAGGACAACATGTAAAATGAAGTATGAGATTTGCACAGCAAATTTAGTTTTTAAAATATTTCAAATTGCTATTCTGTCAGTATTTTTAAGACTTCCTATTGCACTTAGAACTCAACAAAGACTAGGATTTCATCTATAATCAATTAGTGCTGACAAGCGGCAACCGCGACACTTGCACGTCCTCAGGGCTTGGCAAATAGAAGGGTTGAGGCAACCTCAATGAACAATGAAAGTTCTCGTTCACACAGCGTTTTTACCTGTGTAATTGACTGCCAGTTCAGGGTAAATATCCAAAAGCTATTTTGTCTCATCATTGTTTAGTTAAATTGACAGTATGAAAGACGTTATAAAAATGTGATAGTAGCCTTTTGTAGCAATTCTCTAACCCCTGTGACATCTCTTCTTCTGGTAACTGGAAATCAGTCCTCGTCAGATGGAATGAGCAGTGTCAGGAGTAGCCGAATAAATCTTGTGGACCTTGCTGGTTCTGAACGGCAAAGACAAACAGGTGCTGTAGGGGAGCGGATCAAAGAGGCAGGCAGCATAAATCGGTCCCTTTCTCAACTTGGGTGAGTATTTCCAACATTTTTGTGATGGCATAGTGGTATCATGGGTATGCCATGCAAGCTGGAAAGTAGGAGTTGTCTCCTTGAATACCTTCGTTAGATGCAACACCTTTTAAATATCATGAATTTTCACCTTTCAAGCCTTACTTTATCTTCAATGGTTGATGCAGTAATCTCATAAACATACTGGCAGAGGTTGCACAAACTGGGAAGCAAAGGCACATTCCTTATCGTGACTCCAAACTCACATTTTTGCTGCAAGATTCTCTTGGGGGAAACGCCAAGCTGGCCATGATATGTGCTATCTCTCCTGCTAGCAGGTAACACCAATTTCTATGACCTGTTACAAACAAATCCGAGGCTGAAATGCTAGTTTTCTACCAAGACCTGGTGTTTAGTTGAAGGGTAAAACAGGCAATTTTAGGTCTTGAAAAGGGCCAACTCATAGGAGTTGAGGTGGTCCTTTTCAAGTTATGATTCAAGGTGATGCGTTTTGAGTTTTTGATCTTGGAATGAACCTGTGAGAAGTTTGAATGCACCCACTCATAAATTTTGCAGGCCCTAATGAAGGCCAAAGTTTATCAGATAGAGAGATTCTCATTCCATATGCAGATTGTTAATTCAGATATTTTCGATACGGAAGAACTTGGAACTGATTACGTCCAAGGATCAGCTTAGGAAGTACACAAAATAAGGACCTCTTTCTTACATGTAGTTAATGTTATGTGATGACAGTTGCAAAAGTGAAACTCTGAGCACCTTGAGATTTGCTCAGAGGGCAAAAGCTATCCAGAATAAAGCTGTTGTCAATGAAGAAACCACAACTGATGCAAATCTTCTTCGGGAACAAATTCGTCAGCTAAAGGTTCATATGCTGTTTGGCTTGATGCTCCACTATTGTCCAATTAGCATCAGTACCATCTTGTAAAGTTTCGAAAAAAAGTTCTCTGAGTTTCAGAGGAAACACTTGAAGAATAGCGAGTTTTGATGAGCTGGATCTCTACATTTTGCAAATGCAGATATCTGATCTATTACTGTTGATACTTGGATAGGATGAGCTCATACGAATGAAGTCGATGGATAACCAGCAGGCAGGAAGTGGTGCCTATTCTAATAGTTGGAATGCTCGTAGGAGCTACAACCTTCTAAGGTTGAGTTTGAATTGCCCAATGATACTTCCAACCGTGGATTCTGACACAGATGAAGAGATGGAGATCGATGAAGATGCAATTGAAAATGATCATTCACAAACTGCAAGATCACCTCGTAGTACTGATATGTCTAGAAACGTTTTACCTGCTTATGCTGCAGGATTGGGAAATACACAACAGCAATCATCTCTTGGGATTGATGACACTGGGATGACAATCACCTCAACTATTGTACTTGAAGACAATTCTTTAAGAACACTTGAAGCATCACGAGACTCCTTCAGCTGTAAGGATGACCTTCCCCATTCATGTCTGAATGCTTTTGGTAGGATGCCTGAGTGCTCTGAAATAGGAAAGGATCTGGAGCAAGTCCCAAATTTAGAATCATCCACACTATGCATCTCTCCTCGCTTGAAGGATGATAGTAACAGGAATTTGACATCACGCTCTTTGTCTGCTGAAGATGTCAGCCTTCAGACATGGGCATCTGAGGTGCCCTTGCCCTTTCAGTCTACAGAGTTGACTGTTGCACAGGAAGCAGATGCAGCAACTAACATAGCTAAAGGTGACGATTTGGATCTGGTTCCCAAGCTTGAATCACCAACTCCCAGTATCTCTCCTGAGCTACTAGACAACAAGAAAAGGAGTTCTGTGAGCCTTCTTCCTCTTATCAATGAGGACATAGGCTTTCAACAAGCATGGTCATCTCCTAGGGTGGTAGACAATTCAACGATAAACTCAACACCATCTCAAGAGTCAATTGACATGTCTGTGGTCCCTATGGATATGCAAGCAGCACGTCTAAGTACGAGGAGAATTTGCACCATTTGTAGTAGCAAAGTTTTGGCATCCCCCACAGATAGGCTTGCTACAAGCCTGCACCATGGTCTACAGATTATTGAAAACCATCAAAGAGCTTCCATGTCTACTGCTAGGCAGTCATTCATGGGGTTCTCCTTTCAGAATCAGGAGTTCAAGTTCAACAAACGAGTCGACCGATCTGTCCAAACCTCTCCACCAAAGGTTTTAGACACCACAACTTCACCAGTCCATGTATCAGACTGCTCTTTGGCTTCTGATGGGAAAATAGATGTAGAAAATGATCGACTAAGAACTGCCTCTCCATTAGTTGGTAAATCAAGATGGCAATTAGTAGCTGTATGTGACACACGCACACCAACTGAAACTCCATCTTGTTCTGCTTCTCAGGCTCATCTCAATCAGGTAATATTGGCAATACATGTTCTGGCAACTTTATTGTGGCAGGTTTTCAGGTTCCAGCGTTGATTGTTCCTGAAAAGATCATCATTGCTTTGCTTCTATGACAAGTAGCATCAGATTCGAAGAAAGTGTATTGGTAGATTTAATTTAGATATTAACATCAGATCTGAGATAGAACTATATGAAGTTTTTGACTTTCATTGTATTTTACTTTGTAAATAGGTCTCTGAGGCTGTTCTTGCCGGTGCAATTAGAAGAGAATGTGCTGCAGAAGAGGCACTCAGGAAGAAAGAAGCAGAACTAGAACAAGCCAATCGACTGGTACCAATTTCATTACTTAAACACAGGGGATACATTTTTATTCATTTCACTGGCATCCTATAACTCGTTAAAACTCATTTTGCCAAATTATGGTTTCGATTTCTCTTGTGCAGATTCTTCAATATAAACATGAGCGTGAGTGCAATGCCATCATCCAGGAGAGCCGGGAATATAAGATTGCTCGGCTAGAGGCACTGATGGATGGTGGCATTCCAACTGATTCATTTCTTAATGAGGAATGGTCATGCTTGTTGAATGAGCATAAGGTGTTGCATTTGTCTGTCACTTTCAACGTTTTTGCATTTAATTAGTGCTCTGCCAAAGAATCCTCCCTAGTGAAAGCAAAAGCAAGTGTTCTATATAACAAGTTCAATCTCGATTCATATTTTGATTCTAAAGTAGTAGGGTTATGACTATTATCCTTTTGAGAGCAATAGCTTTTTTGCCATGTGTGCTTTCCTTTGCTTCGGGAATCGATACCGAACACAATTTCATCTTATTGATCTTGCTATGCATTTTAGAAATTTAAAAGATAAACAGAGTTTCATACTGGGAAGTGTCTGACCTGCCATTCTGTAACCATAGTTTGTTCCCCATGGCAGGTGTTGCAAGAAAAGTATGATAATCATCCTGACGTTACACAGGCACAGATTGAACAGCAGAGGCTTCATGACGAGCTGCAAAGATATCGTGAATTCTGTGATTTGGGTGAGAGAAAGGCCCTTCGAGAGGAGATCATCCATCTCCGAAATCAGCTTCAGTGTTTCCTGGATTCAGATGCACGAAGATCTGCAAAGCAACGAAGAGAATCCTTAACTTCGAAGTCAAAGAGAAGCTTGGTTCGTCTTTCTGAGGATGGGAGCTCAGTTTCTCTCTGCAGAGTTTCAGAGGAAGCTCCTACGACCGAAGGGCTCGCTATGGTGATTTCTGATAGTTTTGAGGTTGCAAAGTGGGAGGAACAGAGAAAGCAGTGGATAGAAAGGGAGGCAGAATGGATGTCTGTGCTAGAAGAGTTGCGTGAGGAGTCTCAATGCAATAAACATCTGGCTGAAAAAGGTAAATTTGAGTTGGAAGGTGAGAAGAGGTGTTCAGAGGAACTTCGAGAAGCATTACAAATGGCAATGACAGGACATGCACGAATACTTGAGCAATATGCTGACCTACAGGAGAAGCATATAGCTCTTCTTGCCAAGCATCGAAAAATTCGAGATGGTGTAGGAGACGTTAAGTGCATGGCATCGAACGCTGGATTGAGTGCCATGCAATCAAAGTGGCTAGAAGCACAGACTGCACAAATTGTTGCGTTGAATCTTGAGCGCGAACAGGAAAGAAAGACGACCAAAGAGGAAGTGGAACTGTTGCAAGTACAACTCAGACAAACTGGAGAGGCCGTTCAGGCAGCTGGGGAGCTCCTTGTACGGCTGAAAGAGGCAGAAGAAGCTGTTACTGTAGTTCAGGTTATATTCTTTCTGTCAAAGTTCTTTAAATCGCACCAATGCACAACGTGGAAGGTGCACTGTGCTTAGTTAGTACTTTTTGGCACAGGCTCTTGTGATGCTTGGCTAAGCAAAACAATCTGATTGGTTTTTTATTTCTCAGGGAGTACAACTCCTTGAGGTTTGCCATTAAATATTGTACACGGTTCCCTTTGGCAGGATGCAGCTGCCATGGCAGAGCAGGAAGCTGATGGGTTGCGTCGAGAAATGGAGAAATTAAAGAGGCGCCATGCAACAGAACTAGCAACCTTACAGCAGCGCTTCTTGGAGGCTCGCTTGCAACGGTCTGCAGCGTGCCAAGTGTGTAGAATGGCAGCGAGAATCGAATTTCAGTTTGTGGAAGTTGATCCTGAGACAGCTGAAGCTGCTCTGGAGGCTGAGCAAGTAGCTATTGCATCACAACAAAGTGCACAAATAAAAGGCCCTTCCCCTTCTGTAGGCTGGGATGCCCTGCCCAGTGGAATGGTAGATCGACAGTCTCAAAACGATGAAGATGGAAACTTTCTGAGAAGTCCAGATGGATTGCATCATGAACTGGATGACGATAGCTGCAATATGTGAGAATGTAGGCCCGATCCTTGTTGATCTTGCAGCAGCAATTTTGATTTGATCTTTTTGAGTTTTTGTACACCCACCTCTTATGCAATCATTTCCCATTCAACTCTCGTTCACTTTACGCATGAATGGGGTTGGATACAGGAATTTTTTCAAGACGCATAATCCCGTTCTTAATCTTCCTGCTCTCTCGTGGGAAAACCCATCTTTCTTTCACAACAAATGATAAAGCTGTGATCGCTTGCAGCTTCATAAAGATGGGAAGCAGAATGAAATACATAATCTGCAACTGATTCTGATCAAAGATTTAGTAACTACATATTGCGGCCTATTTTCAGATCAGAATCGGGTCTGCTAATTTGAGAATGTGAAACGTTGCACTCTTTTCGAGGTATTTAAATTGCCAAATATTCAACAGAGGAAAGTTAAATAAACTTGTTCTGAACCATTTGGAACATTGTGTTCCAAGCTTTTGGTTAAAATTTTCTTTTTTCTCATATTCTCAATTTTGTCTCCTGCAAAGAGTCTCAGATTTTACACTTTTCAAACACATGCAATTTGTTTGAGAGATCTCTTGTTCAAAGCCATCTTAGGGAGTTTGAACTAGCAAAATCTAATCTGCTTATCATTGCCTGGCAAAGTTATTGAATATTTTTTGTATTATGGAAGGAGCCGGGCAGAGGCCATTCTGCCCGGTAAGGATTTCCAAAAAATTTTTAGGCGAGGCCCGGAGGGGCCGAGCCTAAAAATTTTTGGAAATCCGAATCGGGCAAAATGGCCTCTGTCCGGCCCCTTCCATTGCGTAATGGATTTTTGGACCCTTTTTAAACCAATCCTTAGCTGCCACGTGGCAGGTGCAAGCAGAATCAGCACTAAAAAAATTTGAGACCAATCCAATGCTGCCACATGGCAGATGCAGGCAAAATCTGCACTATTTTTTTTAAAAAAAAAACAGGTGACTATTTTGCTTTTTAATCTGTTCAGAAATGGGCAGAATAGTCACCAAAAATTAATTACGTAACGTTAAGGTTCTAGCCACTAGCAAAATTGTAACTGGCCAAAAATGCTCACCAAAGTAACCAGAAACAAGAAGCTTGTGATGGTTCTACCGTCTCTAAAAGGATTTCAGTGAAGTTGGGGGTGAAAAGCTATTAGTATCAAGCTTGTTGAGTTTTCTCAGAAAGCAAAACATGCAAATCTTTGCTCAAATTGTGTCATGAAAACATGACAAAATCTCATGAACAAGCTTTTTGGGATAGAATATGATGTCTTTTCTCAAAAAGCAAAACATGCAACTTTTTGCTCAAATTGTGTCATGAAAACATGACAAAATCTCATGAACAAGCTTTTTGGAAGAGAATATGATGTTATATATGCACAATGTCAAAATTCTTGTTGGCTTGAAAAGACAACATGCACGTTGTACATGAAAGATGATGCACATTGAAATGGGCTAGATTTTGCAAAGATTGTCATTTGTAAGGAAATTCATAGGCTATATAGTGCTTGCCAGCTATGTTTGGAAGAATCAATTCCATTGACCCTTTTTTTTTTTGGGGGGGGGGGGGGATCTTTATAGAAGTTACAACCACATTTGTAGATCGAGATTTGAGTCTAAGTGGTAATGGCCACAACAACACTTATCAAATTTGACTATGGCAAGGACAAATGCCAACTTGAGGTGGTTGTCAGAGGGGGTTGTAGGCCTCAACACCTAGCCCCTCCACCCCTTATATGCAAAGTTGAACATGCCTATGTTAGATCATGGAATGCATGGGTTTGAGGCTTCTAACATGCTTTGATAGTGAACTTGGGTTGGCATTGACCTTTTCTCAACTTTTTGACATATCTTATAAAGGCTAATGTTATGTGTTCATGTTAATCAAGGAATTTTGAACGTAAGTGTAAGGTTTTTTTGGCGTAATCTTAATAGGCCTAGGTAGCCTCCAGTACATAGGTGGGAAAGCAAGCTTAGGTGGGCAAGCTCAACCCAAGCACATTGCCGCACCACTTGTGAGTAGATGATTAAGTAAACCTTGAATCACACATGTGCCTAGAGAGTCAAAATTTAGTGTATATCACGCATGGTTCTATGTACAATTTTAGCAAACTTGTATGTAGGAGATGAAATGTGTGTGTCCTCATTAGCATAAGAACATGCTAGAAATTCTTAATTGATTTTAAGAGGCATAATTGCCCTACTTTTTATGTTGTCCCTTGAACGTTTTGGTGCAAAGGACATATTGAATCTGCTTTTTGGCATGGAGCATAATTGCATGAAGGGCTTTTTGGGCATTAGTTAGCCCGTGGAAATTTTTGCATAAAAGACAATGTGCACATAAGTCAAATGACATGTTTGTACAATGGCCAAAGCCTTGTTAGTACAATGGGCAGGGCCTTGGGTCCCTTGGACCTCATAGTTAATTGCATGTTTGTACAATGGCCAAAGACTTGGGCCCAAATGCTAAAATTTACAACTATTTATTGGCTATTGTGCTATGAAGAGTAGTTCCTAAAGGTAGCCCATATCATAACTTTCATTGAATAGGAGGCTAGCTCTATGTGCCTCATTATTGACAAGGTGATTGATTGGAGACTAGACTTACCTTTCATTCAAGAGTTCCAACTTTCATACCACTAGTATTTTAGATGTCATCAATTGGATTTTCATTTTATATTTTTACATTTCCTCATATGCATTTGCACTTCATCCTATTCCATCTGAATTTCTTTTGATATTGCATATATGCCCTCCAATTTTTGTGTTTTTTCAAACATAGCTTGATCTTGGAGCACTTTTTTGGGAAAGGAAAAAGTTGGGGCCAATGTCTACTAAATTGATGTCTACTCCAGTAAAGAGTCAATATTGTTTGGTTTTGACTTATTGTGCTTTCTTGCTTGATGTAATACATGCACCTACATGGCTCTTGTAGGTTGAATGTGACCTAATTAAAGATTTGTCGTGCTATGTGGAAACCATTATGAAATAACAATTCATTTTAAAAGAGAAACTATTGGCCAAGCCTAACATGATGAATTTTACTATCTCAAATTTTTTAGAATCAAATTTGACTTTATAAAAGTGATGCAATACCCGTGATGAAATAGATTGCCAATTCGTCTATTTCATATATTATTTATAATGTGTGCCTTTTACTTTAGTCATACGTATTAAATTACGATCAAAAGCAATGAAAGTCTAAGTCAAGATCCTAGATTGAATAATAGACCTAGAGGGGCTAGTGTAGATATACTAGGGTGGTTGTGCAGTTTCCATGATGGTTTCAGTCCTAGAGAGGTGGATACCCCTAGGCCTGTCATAAAATCGCGGGTGTGAGCGGTAGTAGAAGCTCGAGGATTTGAGCGTAGCCATGTAGGAACGAAAACGCAACAGTTAGCAGCAGAAATATTCAAGTAGAATGATTCATACAGATTGCGAAAATGAACAACGTAGTAGTGAGACAAAAATTGCACTCTGATTAATATCAAAGGAGTACAATGGCTTGAAGTAATAACTTCAGCTTGTTGAGCGTGATTGCGCTGGCTAGAGATAACTCTGACTGAAAAAGAAATTCAATTAACTCAATTAACACTTACATAGCTTGATTTAGCTAATATATATATTTACAAGTGTCGAGAGACAAATATCTTTATGCCTTAACTGCCATTTACTCCAGTTTTGCATCTGTACAAAGTTGGTAACCATCCTTAGGATATTTGTTTCTCCATCTGTTTTAGGATTGATGATAAGTTGGCGACGTCGGTCTGCCAATGTAGCAAAAACACGAAGGTGCCCTTCCGACTGAAGGTATGCAAATCTTGAAGGTGCCCTTAGACTTAAGGTATGTAAATCCTGTAGGCGCCCTTAGATTTAAGACATCAAAAAAGACGAAAAA
The DNA here is from genome assembly GCA_029204225.1 of Diphasiastrum complanatum. Taxonomy (NCBI): domain Eukaryota; kingdom Viridiplantae; phylum Streptophyta; class Lycopodiopsida; order Lycopodiales; family Lycopodiaceae; genus Diphasiastrum; species Diphasiastrum complanatum. The sequence continues at coordinate 4,736,761 of CM055092.1, read as the reverse complement.
GGCAAAAAAGTCGAAAAGTGCCTTGGACTAAAGGCAGCGAAGAAGGCGAAGGTGCCTTAGACTAAAGGCAACGAAAAAGCGGAAAATACCTTAGACTAAAGGCAGCGAAAATGCCAAAGGTGCCTTAGACTAAAGGCAGCAAAAAAATCGAAAAAGCTGAAGGTGCCTTAAAATGGTTTCTAAGGCATTCTGGCCACTTTGTCGCATTTTTCGTGAAGGGGTGAAAAAAGGTGAAGGTGCCTTAAGAATGGTTTCTAAGGCATTCTGGCCACTTTGTTGCATTTTTTGCGAAGGGGCAAAACAGACAAAGATGCTTTTAGAATGGTTTTTAAGGCATTCTGGCCACTTGGCCACTGTGTCGCTTTTTTCGCTAAGATGTGAAAAAGGCTAAGGTGCCTAAAATGGTCAAGGCAAAAAAATATTAAATGAAAAAGTGTGAAGGTCCGAAAACATGTAGTCGGCCTTCGGTTTTCAAGATGCTCATTACTTGAACAATTTGTTTAAGGTTGAGCATAAGAAATCTAACACTCCCCTTTAATGTGGATCTTGAAAAACTTTGATCTTCAGATTTAACATATCGTTAAATCTGAGATTTTGCTTCTTTGATAGAGCCTTTGTGAAGCAATTTGCTGCCATGTAGTTTGTTCTGCAGAAAACTAGTTCTACTTCCTTGTTGTGCACTTTCTCTCTAAGGTAATGATACTTGATTTCTATATGTTTGATTTGCCAAGTGAAATCTCGAATTGAGAGATAGTGCTATTGTGCTTTGATTGTCACAATAGATTGTTGTAGGAAGTGGTTGTGCAAAGCTCAAGTCTGCAAGCAGTTACCTTAGCCAGATCGCCTCTTTGGTTGCATTGGTGGCAACTATGTATTCGGATTCTGTTGATGATAATGCAACTGAGGTCTGCTTCCGGCTATTCCATGAGATTGGGCCTTGGTTGTATAAAAATACAAATCTAGAAGTTGATTTTTTGGTGTCGACATCTCCTGTCTAATCCGCATCTTTGTAGGCTTCAAGGATGTTGGCAGTGTGGCAGCTTCCGTAGCAGATGCTGAGAGTTTTCGTTGCTTGGATGTTCTTCATGAGCTTTGTTAGTGCTTCCAATGAGTTAAGCATGGATTTGACAGGAACTGGCTGAGTGCACTGATCGAATTTGTAAGGTCTAGTCGCATGTAGATCATTGCGTACATCAGTGAGCTGATGATGGATTGAAACGGGTAGCGCTTCATCTCCTCCTTTTTTGCCTTGGTTTGAGGAGACTGTTCCTTTGATAGCTTTAGTACAGGGTCGAGTGGAAAGTGACTTGGTTTGCAGTTGGCCATTTCATACTTTTTCAGCATGTTGTTGAGATATCGTTTCTGATTGATAAAGATCAGTCTGCTAGGTCGATCTCATTGGGTTTGGATTCCGAGACAATAGTGGGCTGGACCCATGTCAGTAGTCATCTTGTATTCCTGGGCCAACATGCATTTTGTATCTTTCATCAGATTCAGATTATTACTGAATAAGAGCGTATCATCTACGTAGAGAGTGATGATGATGAAGTAATCTGATACATACTTGAGTCTGCCGAGTTTGAAATGAAACCATTCTCTATCAGACATGCATTGCTCTTCTGAAACCAGGCTCTGGGTGACTATTTTAGCCCGTGCTGGATCATGTAGATGTCTTCTTGTATAACTTCATTCAGATAAGCTGTTTGTACATCAACGGCCTAGAAGCTCTTGGGCAACGATGCATGCACTAGCATACATTTGGCTGATTCAACCAAGGTACGGTTCTTCGTCTTGGCTGAGCCATCAGACTAAGGACTATAAGGAGTGATGAATTGCTGCTCAATGCCTTGGCTTTGGTAGTACTCCCTAAACTCGGTAGAGATGTATTCTCCACGATTGTCTGACCTTAGGGCCTTGATCGTCCTTCCAGTCTCCTTTTCTGCACGCTCCTTGAAGATTCTGAAGCAATTTAAAGCTTCTGATTTCTTCTTGATAAAGTACACCATAGTCCTTTTGGAGAATTCATCAATAAAAGCTATAAAATACTTTGCATCCTTCAGTGAAGGATTTTTCATCGAGCCACAAATGTCTGAATGTACAATGTCTAACAATCCTCTAGCAGTATGTTGATGGCTTGATTTAAATGGTTTCCTAGTTTGTTTACCAACTAGACAGTCATGACAGACATGTAACTCGACTTTATCGCGAGGATAGTCTAGATCAAGAACAATAGATTTTCTAGACATTTGTTGTACAGCAGCATGATTCAAGTGACCAAGTCTATAATGCCAAAGTAAACTTTATTTGCTTGAATAGAAGTATTGAGCGCCTGACTAGAGGCAGAAAAGCAATGACTTAATCTATACATGTATCCATGCCTCTTTCTGAGTGCTAGGATCTTGCTTGTCCTATCAACTACTTTGCACTAATCACATTCGAATTCTGCTCTATGTCCTAGATCTGTGATTCTGCTTACAGAGAGCAAATTCGTAGATAAGTTTGGTACATATAGGACTTTAGAAAATAGCTTAGATTGATCATTTGCAAAGCTTAATCTTACAGTACCTTCACCTTTAATAGCTTGTGTGCTATTATCGCCAAGGTGAATGTATTTGTTGGTACTGTAGGGTGTATAGGACTCGAAACAACCAATGAGACTGGTCATATGCTGAGTGGCACCGGAATTCAAGAACCAAGAACTGTCGTTGGATGCTCCTTGATGGCTGGTCAGGAAGGCATTATGATCCGCTTCTTGAATAGGCTGTGGAGCTTCTGCAGCTGCATTTGCCACTCGATTCGACTGTCCCTTGTTGTTGTTCTTAGCTTGTAATATCCAGCAGTCTTGAATTTCGTGGTTGTTTCGCTTGCAATATTTGCAGAAAAACTTCTTCGTCGGCGGATTTGACTGTTCCTTGTGTTGTGCTGATTTCTGGTCTTGCTTTGATTGTTTCGGGCCTTTCTTCTTCTTCTGCTTAGTTGTGCTCTTATTGGTGTACAAGGCGTGAGATTCAGCTAAGGAACTTGAGGCTTCGTTCCTCCGCAAGTCTTCCTGCAACAACATTGTAATGACTCTCGAAAGAGTCAATTCTGGATGTGTCGTAATGATCATCACCCAGTTGTCATATGAGCTTGGCAAGCTTGTAAGCAGTTGAGTGACTTAAGTATGAAAATCTGGTGCTAGATTACTGAACAAGAAGATAATTACTCTATCGGCTAGTAGAGTATTGTTACTATGGAAGCTTATCAGGCTACAAATAATAGCTCTGATACCATGTTGGGAGAGAGTGGTGTGAGAAACGCAAATAGCTCGAAAAGAAACGAAGACGAACGAAAAGTGTTCGTGCACAGCGGAATGAGCTATCTCACTCTTTTCCTAAGCATGTCTACACCTATCAGACTTGAACAGAACATTAGTGATAGAAATCACGGGTCGGATCGACGCATGTTTGATGATTGGGCTGAAGGTTTCTGAATAATCCAAGTTTAGAATCTGAGAGAAGCCTTTGGCGACTAGCCTGGCCTTGTAATGATTTAGCCTTCTTCCAACGTCGTACTTTGCCTTGAATATCCATTTGCATGGAATTGATTTTCGGTCCTTTGGCAGCTCAGTGAGAGTCCATGTTTGATTCTCCATCAGAGAATCAAATTCGGTGTCCATCGCTGCTTCTCCACTGGTCTGCATCAGGAGTAGACATTGCCTAAGAAATGGTGGTTGGTTCCTGCACAAAGTAGTAGGCTGGATCATCCATAAATCTGGATAGAAGCTGTCCGGACCTGTTTGACCTTCTGGGTTGAACTTCAGTCCTCTGATGTGGGTTGACTCGTTGAGGTTCTAACTCATTGTCTGAGTCGATGTCGATGTTCTACAATTGAATCTCTGGATCGGAATTGTTTGGTTGCTCGATCCTTGAATCAGAATTATCAACAGCTTCCCCTTTGTGGTCGATGAACTAGTCTTCCACGAAAATGACATTTCTATTGGTGAATTTCTTAAACAAATGATGAACAAATAATAATCGTTCAAGTAATGAGCATAATGAAAAACCCGAAGGCCAACAACATATTTTTAGGCCTTCACATTTTTCCCCGTTGAGATTTTCTATGTCATAGAAATCATCTTAAGACACCTTCGTCTTTTTCGTCTTTTTCGCTCCTCAGCAAAAAATGCGACATGCTAGCCAAGTGGCCAGAAGACCTTAGAAATCATTTTTAGGCACCTACACCTTTTCAACCTTTTCATTTTTCTGCATTTTTGGCTGACCGACTTTGCCAACTTATGAGTAGCCCTAAAAACAACTGGACAAACAAATATTCCAAAGGCGGTTGGTGGTTACCAACTTTTATACATATGCAAAGACTGGCATAAATAGCCTTAAAGGCTTGTAAGATATTTTCTCTCTTGTAAATATCTATATTAGCTTAATCAAGCTATGTAAGTAAGATTTGAATTTCTCTTTCAATCAGAGTTATCTGTAGCCAACGTTATCACGAATTTCTCTTTCAATCAGAGTTATCTGTAGCCAGCGTTATCACGCTCATCAAGTTGAATTTATTACTTCAAGCCATTGTACTCACTGTTGATATTTATCAGAGTGCAATTTTTGTCGCACTATTGCATCGTTCATTTGCGCAAACTGTATGAATTTTTCTACTTGAATATTTCTGTTGCTAATTGTTGCGTTTCTGTTCCTACACGCCTACGCTCTGAGCAACCGAGCCTCCGCTATGCTCACAACCATCGTTTTATGACATTGTGGTCTGGGGAATAGCCGATGAAAATCATTTTCCTGCCCTTGTCATCTAGCTTTCTTCTAATTAGATCTTCAGAGCTCTAAGTGAAAGCGATCAATCCAAATACTCGAATATATTTGAGTAATGGTTTTGATCCAGTCCACACCTCATAAGGTGTCTTGCCATTCAGGGCTTTGGTAATGGATCAATTCTGCAAATAGGCAGTTGTAGTAACAGCTTTCACTTATAATTTCTTTGGAAGAGAGACATGGGCCATCATGCTCTTGGCACTCTCGATGCGTGTCCGATACTTCCGCTCAGCTACACCATTGGACTAAGGTGAGTAGCTGGTTGTATATTGTTGAAGTATCTCGTTGGCCTTGCAGAACTCCTTAGATTTTGTGGAGATGTACTCTCTCCCTCCATCTGTGCGTAGGGCCTTGATCTTCCTCTGAGTCTTGTTTTCTGCAGACGCCTTGAACTGCTTGAAGAACTTGAATACTTCGGATTTGTTCTTCATATATTAGGTTGCAGTCCTTCGAGAGAAGTTGTCGATGAAGGTTAGAAAATAGAGATCTCCCCCTGTGGAAGTAGTTAGCATCGGGCCACAAATGTCGCTGTGTACAAGGTCAAACAAGCCCTTGGATGTATGAACTGAGTCTGAACTGAAGGGACTTCTAGCATGCTTGCTAATAATACAGCTTTCACATGGAGAAGTTGGCTTGCTGACTGTAGGCAGATCTTGTACTAGACTTTGAGCTGACATTTGCTGAATACTGTTGAGGTTAAGATGGCCTAGTCTGAAATGCCACAACATATCAGTTGATTCAGAAGTGGCTGTGTGAAGAGCTTGACTGTTAGAAGAATAGCAATGGTTGAGTTTGTAAAGATAGTCACTTCTTCTTTCGTAGGTTAGCACCTTCCAGGATTTGTCAAGAATTGTGCAACCGTCTGTATCGAATTCGACCCTCTAACCTGAATCGGTGATTCTGCTAACTGAGAGCAAATTCTTGGTCAGATTTCAAACATGGAAAATGTTGGTCAGCAACTTGACTCAACCTCTTTTGAATTCAACTCTGATTGTTCTTTTACCTTCGATTGAATGTAATGAGTTGTTTCCAAGTTGCACAACTCGAGAGTGGGTGAATGACTTATAGTCTTTGAACCAGTCGCGATGGTGAGTCATGTGTTGAATTGCTCTGGAATCTCGACTTTGGTCATGAAAGTTGCTTCATCTTCTTCTTCTTGTTGCTGATTTGAGTGACTGGCTGTAGCACTATATGCTTGTTGTCGGAACTGCTTCTCTATTTTGTTGTTGTACTTCAAAGTTTGGCAGTCCTTGATTTCGTGGCCAGTCCTCTTACAATATATGTAGAAACATTTTTGTGCTGGTTGGAATGATGAAGAACTTGAATTTGATCCTGAAACGTAATTTGGTCCAGACTACATGTTGCTCTTCTTGTTAGTAGAGCCTAACTTTGTAGATATCTTGGATCTATACTTCTAATTTTTTGAATACAGAGCTTGAGGATCTGATCCTGAGCTTGAGGAGGATGCTGATCTTCTGATCTCCTCTTGTAGGAGCAGTGAAATTACTCTTGATAGAGTGAGGTACTCCTGAGTGAAAATTTTCAATACCTAATTTTTGTAGGCTTCAAGTAGACTCAATAATAGAGTCATTAGTGCATTAGAATCTTCTATGACTGAGCTAGTTGCAGTCATCTGCTCCATAAGATTTTTGAAAGTGTTGAGGTGACTCAAAACACTATCTGCATCAGACATTCTGAGGGTTAAGAATTTCTTCCTCAGATGAAGCTTGGAAGTAACGTCTCTAATGTCGTAGAGAGTTGCTAGAATGTCTCATGCATCCTTAGCAGTCTGAGCAGCACATATGAGACTGATCTAAGTTCCTTGATGTTGAGGGTGATCATGACAAATGCTTTGCCATCTCTTAGTCTCCACTTGGTGATGATGACTGTATCACCTTATGGTTTGAGCTATGTGCCATCAACGATGTCCCACAATTCTTTGGCTAGAAGTATAACCTTCATCTTGAATTTCCAGAGATGGTAGTTATCTCCATCGAGTTTGTCAATGAGAGATGGACTAGATGATGGATCCATTCTGGTTGAACGAGATCGTTGGTAGAAACAACGATTGTCGGAATACTATTGGCTGCACGTTTGCTAGAAAGACATCTTGATAGAAACAAGACTGATAATTCGTAGTAGGAATGCAGATTACTGAAATGCTTACTCTGATACCATGTCATAAAATCGCGGGTGTGAACGGTAGCGGAAGCTCGAAGATTTGAGCATAGGCGTGTAGGAACAGAAACACAACAGTTAGCAGCAGAAATATTCAAGTAGAATGATTCATACAGATTGCGCAAACGAACGACGCAGTAGTGAGCCAAAAATTGCACTATGATTAATATCAACAGTGAGTACAATGGCTTGAAGTAATACCTTCAGCTTGTTGAGCGTGATTACACTGGCTACAGATAACTCTGATTGAAAAAAATATTCAATTAACTCAATTAACACTTACATAGCTTGATTCAGCTAATATATATATTTACAAGTGTCAAGAGACAAATATCTTTATGCCTTAACTGCCATTTACTCCAGTTTTGCATCTATACAAAGTTGGTAACCGCCCTTAGGATATTTGTTTCTCTAGCTATTTTAGGGTTGATGATAAGTTGGCGACGTTGGTCTGCCAATGTAGCAAAAACGCGAAAAACCAAAAAAACCAGGAGGTGTCCTTCAGACTGAAGGTATGCAAATCTTGAAGGTGCCGTTAGACTTAAGGTATGTAAATCCTGAAGGTGCCCTTAGATTTAAGACAACGAAAAATATGAAGAAGCCGAAAAGTGCCTTGGACTAAAGGCAACGAAGAAGGCGAAGATGCCTTAGACTGAAGGTAGCAAAAAAGCAGAAAATGCCTTAGACTAAAGGCAGCGAAAGTGCCGAAGGTGCCTTAGACTAAAGGCAACGAAAAAATCAAAAAAGCTGAAGGTGCCTTAAAATGGTTTCTAAGGCATTCTGGTCACTTTGTCGCATTTTTCACGAAGGGGCGAAAAAGGCGAAGTGCTTTAAGAATGGTTTCTAAGGCATTCTAGCCACTTTGTCGCATTTTTTGCGAAGGGGTGAAAAAGGCGAATGTGCCTTTAAGAATGGTTTCTAAGGCATTCTAGCCACTTGGCCACTGTCTCGCTTTCTCGCTAAGGTGCGAAAAAGGCTAAGGTGCCTAAAAAATGGTTAAGGCAAAAAAATCTTAAACGAAAAAATGTGAAAGTCCAAAAACATGTAGTCGGCCTTCGATTTTTAGGATGCTCATTACTTGAACGATTTGTTTAAGGATGAGCATAAGAATTCTAACAAGGCCTAGATGACAAGTTTCGTTGTGTAATTAATATCATAACCATGTGATAAAACTTGTGCAAGTTGAGGGTCGATACCTGCTTATGGGAAGGTAAATCAATTTTGTACTATAAGTGCAAGTTTATATGAAGAGTTGAAAGGATGGAGATATCTAAAAAAAACACCAATGAAAAAGTGCATCAAAAAATTCAAAGGTTGGCAGATGAGATTAATTAATCAACACAAGAGAATGACAAGCTCAAGAGTGAGAAAAATGAAGGGCTAAAACAACATATTGAATTGTTGAAGAAGATTTCTAAGAAACAAGCTAAAAACCTAGAAGCCCTCACTTTGTGATGAGCTCTCTTGTGTAAGAGAGTAGCTTTTTGATTTCTAATGTGAATGTTTCATGGACAAAATGGAATTTTGAAATATCTTTCATCATGTGTTTTTTTGATCCACTTACACTTTTTGGGATATTGTAGGAATTGGCTTTAATTAAGTTTCTTTGTTTTATGGAATTCTATGAATTTGATAACCAGAAGAGATGTCTTGTATTGTGAATAAAAGGTAGGCTAATTTGGTGATCTTGTGACAAGTTCTTATGCAAATTGGTCATGAAGCGATGAATGCTTCTTGTGCCCTCTTCTGGCTTTTATATCGCACACCATGCTTTCATAATGTACAACATAATTTGCTTCCCAATCACGTTCTTCTACTTCAGATGCATAATATCCTTCATTAAATTCTCAATTTTTTTTTGCGCCTGAACATATTCTATATGTGTAGTCGAACCCGGACAAGATATGGCTGTCGATTCAGGCATATTCTCTGTAAGGTCGAGCAGCTCATCCAAAATTCCGTCCTTCTCTTCATACAATGGGTCTAGCATTTCATTGCGGAATGCTTCCTGCAACTCCTCCTGTATAGTGTTTCACTTATTTACATTCACTCTTATGTTATCAATTGAATCGCAAAAACTATGTACAAGTTCAGAAGCAATTCGCTTTTGTTTCTTCACATCGAGCTCTGATCTCATATGTACATGGTCCGAATTGAGTTGTCCACCAATGCGGTGAGCTTTTTATTCTCTGCTTCTAACACCTTGTGGTTGTCGGCTGCCTTGTCAAGCTTGACTTTTATCCTCAAAAAATCCATTTTGGCCTTGGTTTCGGCCTTCTTGTGAATAGTCAGGAGGGTATCATATTTAGATTGGAGCTGGTTGTTTTCTTGTGTAAGTTTCTTATGTTCTTCCTCCAGCTGCTCCACTCTATGTATTTGATTTTGCAGAAAAACATCCCTATCCTGCATAAATCCAACAAAGTATTTTCCTGCATTGGTCATCTGCTCGAACATAGCAAGATCAAAGACATACCCATTTTCTTGATCCGACTATGTTCCAGAGTCCTTTGTGTCTGGTTCAGGGTTAGCTTCGTCCTATACATCCTTCTGCTGGTGCTGGTGCTGGCTATCATCACCTTCCTACATTGAGTCTAGATCTTCCTTTTTATTGTTTGCTCTGTCGGTGTTGTCGACAAAAGCATCGACTTCCGTAGATGTAGGTTGATCTGGAGTAAACTTGGGCTCTGTCTTTTTCTCTGAAGTGTCGCCCTTTGGTGGTGTGTCATCTTCGACATTGATAACCATGTCTTCCTGCACTACTGCAGGTAGTATTTTCCTTTCTTGCATCATGGGTAGCTCTGCCACATTTAATAGTTGGTAATGGTGGCAGAAATGGCCTATCTGAGCTCCCAATGCTGCATACTTCCCATGATATACAAACCTGTGAAAGGGGCCTTGTATGCAATAGAAGAGAAATTAATTGGTTCACCTTTGAGAGCATGAACCAGATAGCCAACATTTGTAACGAACATTGCTTGATTGTCAAAGCAGCACAAATTGCGAAATACAGAGTCGACAATCATGGAGATTTTGTATCCCTTTGTCATTTGGAAGATTTTTCCCTTGAAGAGAGTGTCTTCATCCAAATCTTCTCGAGATACTGATGGGGTTGTCCCATCTTTTGGTAGTCCAAGGGCATCTACATAAGTGTCTTCTGTAATCAGTAGCTCCGCACCCCTTACCTTAACTTTAATGTCATCGTCTGTGACCTGTTGAATCGTGGCCACAAACTCATTGCACAGCTTCGCCAATACGAACGACGGATTTACCCCCGGAACCTGCATACTTTTGCCATTGCTATGATCGCCGCCGGAGAGAGGAGAGAGAACGTGCATTCCACCGGAGAGAGAAGAAAGAAAGTGAATTCCACCGAAGAGAGGAGAGAGAATGACAAATTCCTAGGAGAAAGAAAATTGAATGGACATTATGCTCCTGGAGGTGGTCCCAAAATACAAAGGACACCTGAGCACAAGGCATTACGAATGAAGTAGGCACTTAAAATTCAAATTACAAATGATCACTAGTGAAATGGGACGTACATAACAATGGTTAGCCAACACAATCGATCGCAATCAAGTCCTCAATAGGGATCACAACAACAATTAGATCAAGCAAGAAAGCACGAGCATGAATTCACTATGAGATAAAAGAAAAATGCGATGAAAATTGTGTTAAAAGAAAAAATGAGAAAGATGATGCATGATTAATGCAATAGACGACGACACAAGTAGACAGTAGATAGGTGTCAACATACAGCCGCTCTACATGCACAAACATTTACTACACACGAAAACCAAAAATCATGCTTACGTAATGACGTGGCAAAAAGTTTGAAATAAAGTAAGAAAATATTTTCAAAATTATAAGAATATTCATTAAACAACTTGTAAAAATTGAATTATAAATACATAGATAAATAAATAAAATTTGACCTCACGAGTAGTACTTCTTAAGTCGGGACCCACTAACTCTGGTTGGTTGTAAATTTCCTTCCAAGTTGGCCAGTTGTATTGACCCGTTGTCAAACACTTCGATGACCTTGTAGGGCCCCATCCATCTGGTGTGCAATTTACCAAGGAATTTAATATGTCAAGTGTCGTACAACAATGCATAGTCGCCTTCCTTGAGTACGACTTTTTAAAGTGTCGTGTCGAACTGTTTCTTCCGGTTTGCTTGGACGACTTTAGTCTCATCCATCGCTGCCTTCCGATCTTCTTCTAACTTGTCGATAAGTCGAAGTCAATGTTGTAGATCGTCTTCCTCAAAGAGGCTCTCTTGTATTTCAATTCTATAACTCGGGACTTTGAATTCTATCGAAAGAATCGGGTACATACTCATAGACCAAATATAATGGTGTCTTCTTTGTCATGATCTTTTATGTGTTGCGATAAGCCCACAAAATAGAGGATAACTTCATATCCTAGTCCGACGAATGAGCTGCAATAATTTTGTTCAAAACTTTGCAAAATATACCGTTTGCTTGCTCTATTAGAATAGTCGCTTTTGGATTGTAAGGTGTCCTCTTCCAATGCATAACCATGAATGCTAAGATTTGAATAGTTTCAATCAAAAAGTGCGTTCCTCTGTCACTGAACAACTCTAATGGACAACCATAGCGAGTTATCACGTTCTGAAACAAAAATTCGGCAATTGTTTTAGCATCGTTTTTGCGAGTTGCTTCAACTTCAACCATTTTGGTTGCATAGTCGATCACCACCAATAGATATTTCTTCTTTGTGTGTCGAGTGACAGATTTGATTGGCCCAACAAAATCAATTCCTCATTTTTCAAACGGTGCAAGGGGAGGAATTGGAGTTAAAGGCCAATTCATACTTTTAGTAGGCTTCCCTACTCTCTAACAAGGATCACATTTCTTAAGATATACTGCAACGTCTTTATACATGGTAGGCCACCAGTTTTACGCATTCAGTATTTTGGTTATAGTGTTCTTCAAAGCATAATGTCCTCCAGCGTCTTTTGAATGTATCTCATCGAGTTCTAAACAACGTCGGAGCTCTTCATCATGGCCTAACTTGTATAAAACTCCTTTTATAATAGTGTAAGTTCCAATCTTATGTTGAAAGACTATCTTTTCTGCATTGAAGTTCTTAGGATAATTTTGGTTAATCAAATATTTGATAATATTAGAATATAACGAATTCTCTATGTTAAGAAAAAATAATTCTTCATCAGAAAATTGATCTTCAAATAGTTCATTTGGTTTTGTACCACCTTCAAGTCATGATATAAAATCAGCATTTGTATGATGCTTTCCATGTTGAGTCTACACTTTAAATGTAAATTCTTGCAATAATAACACCCACCTGGCTATTCACCCAGATAAATATGCTTTGTTAACTAAATACCTCAGCGCAAAATGGTCTACATGGAATGTGGATGGGTATCCCAACAAATAATGTCGAAACTTTTTCACTGAATAGATCAATTCTAATGCTTCTCGTTCTGTAGCTGAATAATTTATCTCCAAGCTGGATAACTGGCGCCTTGCATAGTACACCAGATAATCCTTCTTCAAGTCATCCCTCTGACTTAGGTTTACTCCGATTGCAAATGCAGAAACATCGACATATACATGGAAAGGTCTTACCCAATCTGGGGGTCCTTCGATTAATTTTTGCTTTAGTCGATCAAAAGCATCTTGTCTTTCAGATGTCCACACATATTCTGCATCCTTCTTTAACAACTGGGTTAAAGGTGAAGCAAGGAATGCGTATTCCTTTATGAATCTTTGATAATACCCAACGTGGCCAAGAAAACCTGGAAGTTTGCTCAGGTTGGCTGGTTCCTTCAGATTCTTTATTATCTCAACTTTATCGATGTCGACTTGGATCCATCTCTTAGATATTCGATGTCCCAAGAGAATTCCTTCCTAACCTGTTGAGTGTAGAACAACTTAAGGATAGTGGATTAGATGTACATTTCAAGCATGGAGCATGTTCTATCTTGAAAGATGAAAAATGTATTGCTAATGGTTTCAAGCAAGGGAGATTATTCAAGTTGGATGCTAATGTGATGGTTGGAAGTGTGAACATGCAAGGGAGGAGCTTACTCAAGTAGAATTGGGCACAAAAGGTTAGGCCATCCTAACTACAAAGCTATGGAGACAATGGTGACAAAGGAGCTAGCAAGTGGACTTCCCAAGACCATATCCAAGTGTGGCAAGCTTTGTGAAGCTTGTGGACTCTCCCATAAGCTACCTTTCAAGAGATCTTTGACAAGATCTAACTCTCCTCTTGACCTTATACACTCAGATATTCATTCATTTTCATATGAATCTAATGGTGGAGCTCTTATGTATGTCACTTTTATTGATGATAGATCAAGATACTCTTGGGTTTACCTCTTGTTTAACAAAAGTGCAGTTTTTGAGTCTTTTGTAAAGTTTAAAACTCTTATGGAAAAGCATCTTAATACTAGCTTGAAAGTATTAAGATGTGATAATGGAGAGGAGTACATCTCCAATAAGATGAAAGAGTTTTGTGGATGTGCTAAAGCCTTGAGATTAGATGCATCACTACCTATTTCATTTTGGGGAGAAGCTATTTTATGTGCAAACTTTCTATGCAATAGAATGACTAATAGTGCCATTAAGGACTTACACCTTTTGAAGTATTGTATGGCAAAAATCCAAATCTTAGTGATTTGAAAGTCTTTGGATGTACTTGTTATGTACATATCCCATTAGAAACAAGGAAAAAGAAAGATGCCAGCTAATTTAAAGGCGTCTTTGCTGGTTATAGTGAAAACAATAAAGGTTATAAGATATTTGATCCTATTACCAAGAAAGTTGTTGTAAGTAGAGATGTACTTTTTGATTAATCTCTCCATGCCAAAGGAAAGGTGCCTTCCAACAACACCCATCTTGTCAAAGATCATGCTATGGCCGGGGAGGAGCTTCAAGAAGATGGAGACTAAGAGGATCTTGCTCAAGATCCAAAGGAGCCAAGAAGATCAACAAGGACAAGGATTGAGCCATCAAGGCTCACTTATAGTGATGAAGGAGAGCAAACGGAAGATTCTCAACTACACACCTCTTTTTCTTTCTTGACTACCATGCTTGAAGAACCAAATAGTTTTGAGGAAGCAAATAAATTTCAATATTGGAGGAAAGCTATGCAAGTAAAGTTTGATGCTCATAAGTATAAAGCAAGACTTGTAGCAAAAGGTTTTTTGCAAGTCAAAGGCATAGATTATGATGAGACATTTGCACATGTTGCAGAGCTTGTAACTGTCACGAATCATTTATGTCGCGAATGTGCCATGAATCTGATTCTATTCGAGTTCGTTTGGTTTTCTATTGCGGAAGTTTCAAGATCCTAGGCAAACGACTACAGCTCACTAAACATAAAAGATTCGAGCAATCAAGATGACGAAAACAATGAGATGGAGAAGAGAGCAATTATATTATCTGTTTTTGAGTTTCGAGTGAGTTGGTTAGTGTCTCGCTCATTGGCGGCCTGACGCTCATTCAAATCGTTGTGTTTTGCTCGTTGGCATACTTTCATGCACAACTATTTTCTCTAATTTTTGTCTATCTATCTTCTATATTGTGCTGATAAAAAATTGTGTATATATCTCTACTATGTGGAGTTTACAAGACAGCTAAGCAGAGAATTACAAGACAAGTCAATGCTAATCAACTAGTTAGTTATTCTCTGTTATCACTAACTCTTTCAACCAAGCGTGAAGTACAATACGCCACGCTCGTCGATCTGCCAGTTGGCAGCGCAAATTCTTTTCCTTCGTCTTCGTTTCGTTTTGCTTTGTGTCTTTCATTTTGTGTCTTCCAGTCTTTGAGGTATGTTCGCCCTTCAACCTTCGCTTCATTTCACTTTGTTACCTTCGCGACAAAGTTGCAAGAGTTCACAATTTCTGACACTCCCTCTTGAACCTTGCAACTTTGTGTATTCAATCCAATTGTCTTTCTTTGGCTTGCTAAGAGTGGTTTGTCGAGCAACTTCGTAAGCAGATTTGCAATCATGTCCTTAGACTTTATGTACTGAACCTTGAGCTCTCCCTTTGAGATCAAGTCTCGAATATGATGGTACTTCAGAGGTATATGTTTTGTCTTTGAATGAAAAATAGGACCCTGGGACAGATATATGGCACTTTGAGAATCCATCATCATCATGCATGATGCTCCTTGTGGTATGTCAATTGCTTCCAACATCATCTGCAACCATACTACCTCGTTCGCCACCTTTGAAGCTACGACATATTCAGCTTCGCATGAGGATTGAGCCACCAAGGTTTGCTTCTTGCATATCCAGCTGATTGTTGTTCTGCACGCTATCGAACATCCTCCTGTCACGGACTTGTTGTCGTCTTTGCAGCTTGCCCAGCTTGCATCACTATAGTGGTGCAGCTCGAATCCTTTGTCTTCGTTGTCTGCTTTGTAGGTTAATCTCATATTTTGGTATCCTTCAGATATTGCAGGATTCGTTTCGCCATTTGCCAATGCGCCATGCCAGGATTTGAAGAGAATTGGCTTAAAGCATAGACAGAGAAAGTCAAATCAGGTCTAGTACAGATTGTGACATATATCAGACTACCGATCAGGTTTTGGTAGGGTATACCTTCCATCTTTTGTCTCTCCTCATCTGTATTCGGACAATCCTGCTTCGTTAATCTGGCTCCAGCTATCATTGGTGTGGCCTTTTCTTTGCAGTCCATCATTCGATACTACTTCAGCACTTTCCAAGCGTACTTTGACTGACTCAGATGCATTTCTCTTCTTATTCGATCTCTTCTGATCTCCAGCCCAAGGCATTTTATTGTTTCTCCTAGATTTGTGATTTCATAACTTTCAAAATCCGACTCTTCATTTTCTTGATTAGCATCAAGGAGCTTCCTGTCATGAGGGAGTCATCCACAAAAAAGAATCACAAAATTTCTTCCTACTTTTTTTACATAGACATTGTAGTCTAGTTGTGTAGGAGTAAAGTCTAGAGACTTTAGAAGATTGTCGAGCTTCTTGTACCAAGCTTGTGATGCCTGCTTCAGACCATAAATGCATCACTAAAATCAACAAACATATTGTCAATTGTCGTGGTCTTCGAATCTTTCAGGCTGCTTCATGAAGATTTCTTCCTCTAGATCTCTGTGGCGAAAGGCTGTCTTTACATCAATTTGGTGAATTTCCAGATTGTATTGTGTAGCGTATGCAAGGAGCAGTCGAATGCTTGTCATTTTCACCATTGGTGAATACGTGTCGAAATAATCGACGTCGTGCCTTTGTGTGTAGCCCTTTGCGACAAGCCTTGCTTTGTAACGTCCGACAATGCCATTTGATTTGATTTTCCTTTTGTATACCCACTTGTAGTTGAGGATCTTTTTATTTTTGGACAGTGGCTCTAGTGTCCATGCCTCGTTTTGCTTCATTGATTTGATTTTCTCTAACATTGTCTGCTTCCAGAATTCTCCCTCTGGACTCTAGATAGCTTCTAGATATGTTGTTGGCTCTTCAGTGAAGCTGCAATCCTCGAACTCTAATTTTTTGCTCTACTAAAGATTGTCAGTGTATCGATCTAGAGGTCTTCTTTGTCTTGTCGACCTTCTGGGTTCGATTCGTCGCTGCTCAAATGTTTCTTCTTCGTCGGGTTGATCTTCGGCTTCTTGGTGCTCTGGAGTCTGAGGTTCGATGTTCCGATTTGATGCTTGTCCTCGATTTCCCTCTTGAATTGGCAGCCGTGTGAAGATCTCATGGCCTTTTTCATCCTTCAATCCAGGGAATGTGGACTCGTCAAACTTCACATCTCTACTCAACACGACTTTCTTTGTGGTTGGGTTGTAAAATTTGTACACTTGTGATCCATTCGAGTATCCGACCATGATTGTATGTTCTGACTTTTCGTCGAGCTTGCTTCTTTATTCCTTTGGTATGTGCTTGTATGCTGCACATCCGAATACACGCATGGATGACATATCAAGCCTTTTACCTGTCCACATTTTGTATGTTGTCTTGTTTTCCAGGGCTGTCATTGTTGATCTGTTCTGCAGGTGTACCGCTGCAGCTATTGCCTCAGTCCAAAATTGGCTTGGCAATCGAGCCTGGTCCATCATGCATTTGGCTCCTTTGACTAGCATCATGTTTCTTCTTTCTACGACACCATTATATTTGGGTGTGTATGCAGGAGTGAATTGATGCTCTATTTCTTGTTCTTGACAGAATCTAGAAAATTTTGTGCTCTTTTACTCACTTCCATTACCAGATCTGATGATCTGAGTCTTCCTTGAGGTGTGTCTCTCTACAAATGCCATGAAGTTTTTAAAAGAGTCAAACATTTCAGACTTTTCTTTAGATAATAGATCGTTGTCATCCGGTTGTAGTCATTAATTAATGTCAGAAAATACCTCGATCCTGAGAGCGAATCAACTTTCATCGGTCCACAGACATCCGAGTGGATGAGCTCAAGAACTTCTTTAGCTCATTTTTCCTCATGTATGAATGGATATTAATGTTGTTTGCCTTTTTGACAAGCTTCACAGAACTCAGTATCGGGTCTGGATATTTTCAGACCTATGACTATGTCTTTCTTGATCATGTCATAGAAGCTCCTCATATTCAGATGACACATTCTTCTGTGCCAGAGTTGATCTTCGTTTTCTGAAGCATTTAGTATGCTATCAGGATTGCTGATTATCTTGGCTTGGTAGAGATTTCCTATATTCCCGAGTTCTCTGAAGTCGATCAAGATTATTTTGTTGCAGGTGATGTGTGAGGTCGCTCCTGAATCGATGACTACATCGTAGTCTTGTTCAATGTATCTTGTTGAAGCTTCATCAAATATCGTGAAAGCTTCATCACCTTTGTCTGCATCCATAGACGACTTTGCAACATTCGCTTTCTCAGCTTTGTTTTTTCTTTTCGGGTTGAATCTGCAATCATATGCAGAGGGCCCCTTCTTCTTGCAGTGCATGCAAGGTATTGTTGGGTTGAACCAACATTTATTGGCTGTGTCCTGGTTTGTAACAGTGATCATAGGAAGAAGATTGTTGGTTGTCATTGCCTCTGCTCAAAGACTTTGTGTTTGTCCTATCAAATCTGGGCTTGTACTTGTTTTTTTTCCTTCCCTTCGTAAAAAGGGCTTTCTCCTGATCACTGCTTCCTTCTCCTTCGTGCCTCATAAGTCTTTCATCAATGACTCTTGAATGTCATGTATGGTAGACTCTGTATGAGCATTTCCAACGGCTGATAGATCGCAGGTAGAGATTTCATGAAGTTTATCAGTTGTTGTGGTGTTGGGACCTAGTGTTCCTGCCCTGATGCAGCGAGTTGAGAAAAAATCGTTATGATATTCTCAACATGTTAATCCAACTGTTTGCCATCCCATCGTATAGATTGCAGCTGATTGTGAAGATGCATCACTGAAGCGACAGTCCTCACTTCGTACTTCTGCTTTAGTCTTTTCCGTGCTTCATGGCTGCTCTCACAATCTTCAATCTGCATGAGTATTTCTTCGTTGATGGACGAAACGATGATCGCCATTGCACGTTCATCTTTTCTGATCCACTCAGCTCTCCTCGGGTCTCCCTTTGGAGGCTGCACCTCTGTGAGCTCGGTCACCGACCACATGCTTTCACCCTTCATAAGTGTTTTGATTTTGAATTTCCATACTCTGTAGTTGTAGGCTGATATTCCAACGAATATTCTAGCCATCCTGTGGAACATCTTTAGAAATACAAGCAGGATAGGATTTAAACGTAGAACTTGCCCATCAAGTTTAGGCTTTTACGTTATCCGTATTGGCTTAAGTTATTTAGTTCTAAGTTTAAACTGTCATGGGCACTGCACATAGATATGTGATTTCAAGTTATGTAAAAGTTAGTCACAAAGGCGTATTGGGGGTTTGTCCCATAGCACCAATGTGATTCAAAGTTAATTTAATCCCATAATGCCTTTTTGTAAATGACCACCACTGCAAGTATATATAGGAGTGGAAGAGTCCATTTTCGACAAGAACCTCATTTGCAATACATGTCTATCTTTCTCTCTAAGTGTTCTCCCTTGTGTGGTTTCATCTACTGTGTTACTTCACATTGTATTGTATACTAATTCATCTGGCAACAGGTTGAGTTAATCTAGGTCCTCCATTCTCTAGTAGGTTAAGCCTTAGAGAAGGAGACTTAGATTAGGGTTTTATACTTTAGGTTAAGCCGTCATTTGTTAGTTGCTAAGGAGTGAAAAGCGGGAAGAGTGAATCTTACCTAATACTCACCCTATGCTCATAGTGCTCTTCCCATCCTCTTGCTCAAGCTAGTTGGAGAAGCCATAGCGTAGTCTAGTTGGGAGACTGCCATAGTCATGCTAGATGGGGCCATAGCCAACGAGGGATGAAAAACGTACAACATTGGCGCCGTTGTCTTTCCGCTCTTTTCTCATGCTTTTTCCTTGATTTTTGGCTTTTGTAGTGTAAAAGTACTGTTTTGTAGTGTTTTAAACTAATATTTATGTCTTGTTGTGTTCTTCTAACTTGTTGGTTGTTTGCTTTCTTGGTATTTCAGTATGTTCAAAGCCAAGTACCTCCTTAGTGTTTAATATTCTTTTTGTTTTTTTTTGCTGTCCTTTGATGCGAGGTTAGAGAAATGGCAAATCTAAAGCCAAGACTAGTATGCTGGGGATGACAATGTACACTCTCAAAGGATTGACTCTACAAACCTGACAAAGTATCTTATTCACGTCTAGGCTCTATAGCAAATTGCATCAGCTCAACAAATCTTTACTAGAGACAGCACTTTTTATATTGACCTAGTACACTCTGAATGCAACCGTGAATGCGAAAAACTGCTGCTTTCGTGTCTAAAGATTCGTCCAGACAACCAAGACAATTCTTCGTTAGAATATGGCCACGGAAACCATAGTTATAGTTTGTTGCGGCAGCTTCTACAATTTAGTTGAAGTAAGGCAGTGCATAAGCATAAGAAGACAAAATTTGCAGCTGATCAGTATTCCTTTCTGAGACTTTGAGGCTGCGCCTTTTGAGCTCAACCCTGAATATTGCTCTCACGTTCCCTACAGTCTTTGAACCAGCAGCTCAAGGAGATAGTATTTTGAGATTAGCTAGTATTATTTTCAGGATTAGTTATGGAGCGTTCTCTAAAGATTTCCATTTCGAAAGGATCTAGGCTGTAAAGGCTGTGCAGCCGGCTTGCTGTTAGTTTCAGGTGCAATAGATGTGATTAGACCACTCACCCAGCCCATAAAACACATCAACAAGTTTTAAGATCCATGTTTTGCAGGTGGGCGACTCCTCTGTCGCTGCCAGATGCTCCATCGTTGCTGGTTGGACCATCATCGCAAGGAGGACTGATAGTTGCAGAAAAGCCAATTTATGGGGTTAGCAACAAAATCTGCCAGTTGCGCTTCAAGAATAGCTTGCCAGTTGTCGTTTGAGCCCCAGATAGACATCAATCAGTGATCTTTTGCTCAAGAATAGCCTGCCAGTTGCATCTTTTGAGTGTTTTTCTTCAAAATTCCTACTCGCACAACTGATTTTTGGCATCTATAGAGGTTAAGCTCCATCCATATCCACTGTAGGACCTCTGACATGAGGATGAAGTTTGATGAACCAACTAGGAAAGT
This sequence comes from Diphasiastrum complanatum, assembly GCA_029204225.1. Lineage (NCBI taxonomy): Eukaryota > Viridiplantae > Streptophyta > Lycopodiopsida > Lycopodiales > Lycopodiaceae > Diphasiastrum > Diphasiastrum complanatum. Next base: position 4,716,160 of record CM055092.1, on the reverse strand, counting down.
GCACATTATCTACTGAGATGAGCCACACTTCTTCATACTTGAGGCTGAGACGCGATGGAGTGGCATTCATCTGCTCGTTTTCTGCCCTCCTAACAATAAGATAGATCTGGAGTTGCACAAACTCCTGGGACCATGCTCGAATTTACTTGTATCGATTTCCACAACATAACGAAAAATCTAAAATTTTCATCATTCTATGAAATATCAACATTTGCCCACTTCATTGACGATTGGTCTTTGCGTTTGCATTGCACACTTTAGCTAAAAAATTAGCTGTCCATGCGAGTCATCTTTCATCGTGTGCCCATTTTTGTGTTGTACGAGTCATTTTTGAGGTGTGCGAGTCATTTTTGTCAATTTTGAGTCACTACCTCTATCGTTGTCTACTGTGCGAGTCATTTTCAGGGTTGTACAAGTCATTTTTGTGTTGTGTGAGTCGTTTATGTGTTGTACAAGTCATTTTTGGAATTGTGCGAGTCATTTTTGGAGTTGTGCGAGTCATTTTTTGAATTGTACGAGTCATTTTTTGTGTTGTGCGAGTCATTTTTGTGTTGTTTGAGTAAGTTCTGAGGTGTGCGAGTCATTTTGACTTGCTTTTTGCATTTTTCACCATGTGCGAGTCATTTTTAGTTAGTTTGGGAATCTGTCAACCTTGTGCGAGTCATTTTTGCAATACACGCATGTGCGAATAGTAAGCTTCCCTGTGCGAGTCATTTTGACTTGTTTTACGCAAGAATCCGCCCTCAGATATTGTTTAGCACTGTAGGATATTGTGCAAATTCTGTGCGAATGGATTTTGGCATGGTTTGGTTTGATATTTTATGAGCAGCTTTCCATTTGCCCAACTAGGTTTTGATCAAGGGCCAAACTAGTTTCTACCCATCCTAAGATCCATGATTTAGGACTATGCGAATACTCTATTTTTCAACTCTTGAACACCTCTCTACCAAAGTTGAGGGTAGCACTTGTCACTGTGATTTTTTGTCTAACTACCATTTGTATGACTTAAAAATATCTACTCTTGGACCTGTTTTACACTTTTTTGCAGGAGTGCGAATCATTCTCTATCACCAGTGGTAAGATACAGAGCAAAAATGGCTATTTTTGCATATTTCATTATGGTAAGTATTCGCATAGAGGTAAAACATCTATAAATGACTCGCAGCGAAAACTTTAACACTTGCACGAATACTCTACTTACATCTCTTGACCAAGAATTTGAAAAAGGGCCTGTGCGAATAGGTTGGAGGTACTTTTGCCCTAAGGACCAGAGGCTCTAGAAATATCAAGAAAGTCCAAAAAAGGTGAGAGAAAAATAGCAACCTCCTCCAAATTATCTTACGGTTCTTGATCTTTCCTTGAATAGAACTCGCACGATACACGCACAATCTGTTTTTGGCAAGGTTGGCCTTTATGCATACCTACCTTGCGTGCGAATTCTTCAGAGCTAAAACTAGTAGAGTCATACCCCAGTACCACTCGAAAGATCAAAATTTGGAAACTTAGCATCATCAATCCAAGCATGAAAATGAGATCTATCACCACCAAAAGTGAACCAATGGATATCTTTATACTTAGGCCTGTACATATTCACAATTACCATCAACAGCTTGGTCACCTATTCCTACCTCGTCTAGTTGGGAAAAACCTTAGGTATATTCAGTAGGGATTGCCTTGGATATAACCTGGTAGGGCGCCATAGATAAGCAAGAATAGGATATCACACTCATCATCCACCATCCATCACCTAAGTATATTGATTTTCTGCTAGAGCCCCACGAGTGAGATGTCAGATCAGCCTCCTCCCAAAGTGAAAAGGAGAATTCCACGAATTGATGCACCAAAATATGATGGGGAATCGACCCCATACGATTTTTAGACATAAACTTTTTGAAGTTTTATTAGTTTAAAATACATTCAATAAACACTTTTTGAAAGTGTGGGAAAGTTGGTAGTCGATCTTGAGAGAGATTCAAATTTGAACTTTGGGTACATTGAATCTAGACCCAAAAATAGTAAGGTTTACATTCTGGAGGGAAAGCCAAGTGGCCAAATAGGGTTTGGACACTCTATAAAAGGATGTAACTCGTGGAGAGACACATCTTCTCTCGTCTCTCTCTCATTTCATCATTGTACATGGTTCTCTTTGGGTTCTACTACTCATTGGTGCACTCTCTTTGTGATATCTTGCAATTCCTTGTGTAGAATGATCATTTATTGCTATTTTTTGTTCCACACGTGTGAAATACAGTAGGGTACTGTCATTGTATGGACAACAAACATATTTTATGTTTTGGTTCATGTTTGATCAATATCTCTTAGAGTTTGCATCTCATTTTGTATGTAGATGCTGATTTTTCTACATTGGCGGGATTGTTGGTTTGCTCCTTATTGTAACCAAAGTTCAGAGACATGGATTAGATCTTGAATGATCTGAAATCCTTCACATTATGCTCTCCACTAGAGGTCACCATCAAAAGGTGGCTCATGCTACTTTCTTTAAGAGGGATCTACTTGCATTTATTACTTTGCCTCGAAATACTAGTTCCTACATGGTCATTCCATCTTTCGGGATTCACCATGAGGTTTACACAGTTTCTACTTGACAATATTAACCAGTATTCCTCAGCTCTCATACTCAGCTCTCAGTCTACGTTCGTCCCATCTTCTCAGAGACGCAACAGTCCCACAAGGACTATATATAAAGATGAACGGAAGGAGTCAACCACAACCGCACCGCTGGGCACCAACACGCTGCACTCTTGAGCATTCTAGTTCAGTTCATTTAGAGTTTTGCTATTAGCGCTTACTACTTATCAGCGGTAAGTGCAATTAGATAGAGTTTTCAGTTACTTAGAGATAACTTTAGAGTACGTATTGTCTTGTGCTCATCATCATCTATTTTTATGCTGAATCAATCTATCCTTTATTGCGTTCAGTACTATGTTAGAATGTATGCATCTCTGTGATTGTCTTGTAGCTGATAAATCTCATATTGCTTTTGTTTGAAAAATTAATACTTTATTGTTTGGATACGTAATGGCACTGTAGTTCTAGCGATTTCAAAGTTGGTCACTATAAGATTGAACATGACTTTTGTCATTATGTTTTGTTCAATATTGATAGACATAGTCATGCATTAGGAAAGCAGGCTCATTTCGTTGTGCTCAATAAGTCGTTCACAAGCTTCGACTTGTCGTTATTGCATTATCACCTCTTTCGAACATGGTATTAGAGCGTATTATTTAATATGCTAGTACCTTCATGATATCAGAGCGATCTGTTATACCAGAGCTCTAATACTTGACATCTTTCGTGATATCAAATTGATATCACTAGATACTTTCCACAGTATCATGTTCTTCAATTTTGTGCTATCAAATTTCAGTACCAAATTGTTGATTTCCAAATGTAGCTCAGCACGGTATCTCTCTCTTACGTCATCAATATATCGATAAACTAATGTTCTAGATGGATTCTCAAAGAAAAGCCGGTCTTATCACAGACAACAAGTTGAATGGATCCAATTACTACTTGTGGAAATTTAAGATGATTTAGAAGACCTTGCTAATCGCCAATGAGTTGTGGGATGTTGTCACAAGTACAAAAGTGAAGCTTGAAGACGACACAACCGACTCAAAATGGAAATCGAAGGATGGTAAAGCTTTCACGCTTATTATTCTCAATATATCAGACACTTAGATTGGACACATAGTTGAACCTCAAACTTTCAAAGAAGTACGGGACATCCTAAGCTCACTATATGATGTGAGGGACGTAACTTCTAAGTTACATCTACAAAGAAAATTCTTCACTCTGAAGATGTCGAATGGTGATTCACTTCAGAATCACATTAACCAGTTTAAGAATCTCTTGCAACATATGGCCGCTGTCGGATCAGTCATAGACAATCAAGACACAATTATGACATTGCTTTCAAGCTTGCCCTCTACATATGAGAACTGGGTGATGATCATATCGACACACTCAGGTTTAACTCTTACCGGAGTTATCACTATGTTGTTGCAGAAAAATAATCGAAGAAATCAAGACGTTTCATTGACTTCATCATCTCATGCTCTATATGTCAACAAAGGCACAAAACGACAGAAGCAGAAAATCTCTAAGCAGTCTGCATCAAATCACAAACTGATGCATAGTCAAGAACAATTATAAAAGTCGAAAAAGAAGATGTTTTGTAAGTACTACAAGTGTACTAATCATGAGATCCAAGATTGCAAAATACTCAAAGCAAAGAATGCTAGTAAGCAACCTGATCAACAGACGAATGCAGTCACAACACCTCCCAAAAGGAGCATTATGGTCAAAGACTGAAAAGCACTATTGGATAATTTTTGGTTTTTGGATTCTGAAGCTACTCAACATATGACCAGTCATCATGAGCATCTTCACTCCTATACGCCTTATAATACAAAGAAGTACGTTCATCTTGGTGACAATAGCACTCACACTATCGAAGGTGAAGGCACTATAAGATTGAAATTTTAGCATGATCAATTCAAACTACTATCAAATGTTTTGTATGTGCCTAAGCTCTCTACAAATTTATTATTAGTAAGTAGGATCACTGATTTAGGTCATAGGGTGCAGTTTGAGTCTGATCAATTAGGACTGAGTAGGGTCCTTGCACTCGGCAAAAGACATGGAAACTTATATGGATGGGCACATTGTTATTTTGATACTAGTCAAGCCTTGAAAACCTCTATTCTTGTCCAAAAAAAAGATTACTATGGCATCATTGATTAGGACACTTGAATCATACATCTATTTCATACATCACTTATGCGCAAATACTGCTCGACTTCCAGAATATCAAATCGATACACTACTTCAGATAAAGATTAGAAGTTGTACGACCCTATTGAGTCGAAGATATTCATTAGTTGGGATGTCATCTTCATTGAAGGTCAGCTTATCGAGCTCAAAGGTATAGGCAAAGCTCATATAGCTGAACTATCAAACTCTCCCGAATTATCGAACACTTTCGTTCAAAAGTCGACTATTTCTATTAAAGGTCCAAGCTCGTCTACTCCCGATCACAAACAGCTTATCAATAGCGAATTCGAAGATGATGTTACAGTCTAGCAACTACAACATGATGAAGATTATCGACTTCGAACATTATCAGAAGATCGACAAGAGTCAGCAGACCACCTATCAGGTATATCGACGAGTCTATAGTTTACCTTGTTCAAGAGCCGACAACTGTCGAAGAGGCACTCAATCAGCCCAATTCTGATTTCTGGAAAGAAGCTATGGATAAAGAGTATTCATCTCTTATCAAGAACCAGACGTGGACTATTGTTGAATTACCTACCAGTAGAAATGTAGTTGATTGCAAATGGTTGTTCAAAATTAAATACAAGGTAGATGGAAGTATCGACTGAAGAAAGGATGTGACTTGTTGCTAGAGGATTCTCTCAAGTACAGAACAACGACTACACTGGGACTTTCAATCCAGTAGCTAAACATTCTTCTATTCGACTTCTATTGTCATTTGTTGTTGTAGCAGATTTGGAAATACATCAAATGGATGTACAGACAACATATGTATCTAAAATTAGAAATCAAATTCATAAACAAAAAAAATTAGAGAAAAACTACGTTATTTTTGGATATAGACCAGTGCGATCGACCTCCCATTGATCCATCCACTGGAGATCAACCAATGGAGGTTCGAGAGCCTAATGACACCCATGTACATAATTTAAAAATTAAATTTAAAGATCATACACAAGCAATTGTGACACCTTTTGTTGTTTTGGTAGATCCGGCTAAATGTAGATCAATTTCGAAATTTTATTTTTATTAATTAGATTCTTATCATTTTTTTGTTTTGGACGGCATTCATAGTTTACAAGCCAGAAAGCAATTGTCCCAAGAGTACCCTCATATAGCTTCTTTCTGATCTGTTAGTGCCATTGCTTTTGTCAGGTTGACAGTGGGAGAAACTAAACTTCTTGCTTGGGACCATAACATTGACCAAGACTATAGGATGAAAATGACGGTCATCCAAAGGATAAGATCTTTTTCCAAAGAATTTATCAGAGTTTCCAAAGCTGGAGATTTTAACCAGTTGGAGCTGAAAGCACTTTGTGCTCAAGAAACTGGCCTGCCATTTGATACTAAGAATCCGATGCAGAGCCTTATTAAATATGTTATCAACTTGCATTTCATAGTGGCTAGATAATTACTTTACTATGCCTAGCATAGAATGTTTTGTTCAAAAGTTTTTAATTTATGTAATTGTTTTACTATGCTTAGCAAGGAATGCTTGGTTCAAAAGTTTAAAATTAATAAATGAAATTTTCAAATTTTTTAATATTTTGTCTTCTTAATGTTATTTTTTCAGATGTGGGCTCTTGTAAAATTTTGACAAATGAAATTTTTTTGAAATAAAGGGCCAACTAGCTCAAGGAGGTTCAAAAAAAAATATAGTTGTTGCCACCACTCACACATAAAACCCATACCAACAGAGATGGGTATTTCTGAGTGGAAAAATTTGCAAGGAAGAAATTCCTACGAGCCGGTAATCAGTGTCCTCTCAAGGGTTGTTGATGGTCAGCTGAAATGGGCAAAGAATTTCAGAGGTCAGATTCTCTTTTTGTTTCTAAATAACATTTTTTAATACTAATTGCAATTTTTTTTATTTTTTTGTGATATCAATCACTAATTTGTTTTCTATTACAGGCATAAGTTATTAACGTATCTACATTCAACAAAAAAAAAAAAAAAATGCCATGTTAGCAAACAGGTTTAGACAAAACCATTTGAAATTGAATGCAGATATCAAAAGCTTTTACCTCCACACTACACGCTTGGCACTTCCTTTGATATCTGGTTGATCTTTTATAGTCTTTGCAAGCTCCATATCTGGCTCAATCGATGCAAACATATTATTTCTATATTGCAACTTAAAATCTGTGAAAAAATCGTCTAGAGACTCGACATTCTCCATGTGCATCGACCCTAGATATGGAACACACCAACATCCACAAAATCAACATGCAAATATTATGGAAACAAATGGGAACAAGCTCACGAAAGTATACTTCCGAACAAACAAAGAACAATGAAGTTAGGACTTACGCCAAGCAGTGCATTCTACCAAAACTTTCTTTGTCGTTTCCAACAAATACTCAAGCCACATTTCTTTTGCAACCCACACTCTAAAATCTTTGTCACTTCTCGAAATCCAAACTGACCACTCATTGGCCCCGTACACTATTCAATCCATTTACATTTTTTGTCACTTGAAACAATTGAGCAACACAGGTGATGTAACTTCTCCAGTCCTATGTATATTCCCATGCTAGTCTTTTCGGTGCTTGTCACCAACTCAAACTACTCCAAACCTAATGTTGGATTTACCACGCCCAACATTTTTCCCATCTTGTGTGACAACAGACTCAACGTATTTCAATGTTTTGTGTGCCTTGTCTAGACCCGCTTCAAAGTGAACTCTTGCATCATCAAGCTTCCTATTTATGTCACTCTACAAATAACACATGAATTTGAGAAACTGAAATAATCTGCCATGCACATGAAAGTGTCATAGACATGACAATGTCATACACATCGGGAAGGCATATAAAACACATTCAACATTCAACCAATGAGTATGAACTATGAGGAGTGGACATAAATACTTGGTGAGAGATAGCAACTTTTTCAAGAAGCTCAATAGATAAGTTGTGTGTGTCATCCGAGACAAAGCTATCATTTCTCCATTGGAATTTTGATATTCATCTCCATTGTTGATAAAGGTTCCATTAACAAATCTTATGTGAACCAAATGCTTACTTGATGCAATGGAAGGACTCAACAAGCACAATAACTCTCTCTTTCTTAGGTGGATCCATAAAATACTCCATGATGGATATGACATTGATGACTAAAAGTACTTTACATAGACTGTGAGATGTATTTCTTAAAAATATTTCTAACTAGTAGAACTCTTAGCTAATAATATCTACATACTTCACTAATGAATACATTGTGCATTGTTATTTAAGGATTTATGGGTTGTAGTTGGAATAAATGGTTTAAACTTTAATGTATTGGCCAATTTTGCCCATTAGTTTCTAGAAAAACAGTCACTCAAGTTCTTATCTGACCTTATGGTTGAAAATGGAGCTAATCTTTATACCAGGCCCAATTGTTAATTTGGTTTACTTGAGCCTCGACGAGTGGAGTGGAAAGCTATTTTTTTCTTCCTTATGCCACGCAGACAAGGAATTGCCACTCGTGTGCCTCTTATGCTCAGATTGTAGTGGTTGCATCTATACAATCCATCACCATAGAGCATGCTAATGTTAAGGAAGAAATAAAAAACGAAGAGCTGATCAAAGCGGCCATTGATGAGGCCATGAATGTCATTGTTTGGACGAGAAAGGATGTGCTTGGAAAGAAAAAGAGCTTTCCACTCTACTCGCCGACGAGTAGAGTGGAAAGCCATTTTTTTTCTTCCTTATCCTACGTAGATAGGGAATTGTTACTCATGTGCCTCTTATTCTTGCAGTCCTACAAGATTTCATCTAAACAATCCATAGCCATATAGTATGCTAATATAAGAAAGAAATCGAAAGCGATGAGCTGATCTAAGAGGCCTTTCATGAGGCCAAGAATGCGAGGACGAGGAAGAATGTCCGCGGAGAAAAAAAAAAGGTTTTCCACTTTACTCGTCGGAGGCACATGAGTGACAATTCCCAGTTCCACCCTACTCGCCGGTGAGTAGAGCGGAAAGCCCTTTTTATTTTGAGTAGTCCATCGTTTCCACAATGCATTTTGAAAAATTCATCGTAGCTTTTGATATTATATTTTGAGTAGACCGTCACTGCCTTTCTATTTGTGTGAGAAAAGGAAAAAAAAAAATTGCTTTCCACTCTAATCTCTGGCGAGTAGAGTGGAAAGCCTTTTTTTCTCCTCCACTCAACTTGCTGGATCACGCATACGTCTCTCTCTCTCTCTCTCTCTCTCTCTCTCTCTCTCTCTCTCTCTCTCTCTCTCTCTCTCTCTCTCTCTCTCTCATGTATATGTGGCGTTACATAATGAGTGAAAAGCCTTTTTTATAATTAATGGTGAGGCCAGCATAATAGTATGGTCGACATGGATGGAAGGATTGGTAGAAAAATTATTTTTTAAACCTGTGGGGGCATTCAACAAGAGAATCTTTCATAACCTGATAGTAGTATGGCACAACAACATTGTGGCACATTATTAGTGGGTGAGAGTATGGCAATGGGCAATTTTCACTTTGAAAATAGGGTGATTGAAGAATTGCAAGTAGATTCAGTCATGCAAATGGAAATTTTATATGAAAAAATCTTTCATTGTAGAAGGATAAAAAAAAAAGGAATGTTGCCAGATCGTTGGGCAAGAAAAAAGCAAATTTTTTTGCCCCGTCAGCAAAATCTGGCAGGGCAAATCAAACAGCCCGCCAACTCTACTCGCCGGCAAGTAGAGCTGGAGGGCAAAATTTTTTGCCTGCGAGTAGAGCTGGCGGGCTGTTTTTTTGGCCCTGCCAGATCGCTGGCAGGGCAAAAAAAATTTGCATATTGCTTGCCCTGCCACCGATCAGGCAAGGCAAAAACACTACAAATTGCAAAAGAAACGGATGGAATGACATTACTGACTTTGCTCCTCTTCCTTCGATCTGATCTTCCACTTCAGAGCTTTGCTTCCTTCGCTCGTCTGCCTTCCATTTTTCACTTCAGAAGCTCCTCTTCAAAAATGTCATTTCTGCTATGGCATAAAGATCACCAATCTATTTTGTTTTGTTGGTTACTGTTTGAACCAGATAAAAACTATTTTTGTATTACGAGTGACAATCTCATTAAGTCATCTTCATTGTTGAGCAATGCAATTTTTTAGCTCTTTTTTTTATGCTTTGGAATATATTATGGACTGTATTCTTAGTTTGATAATGCAATTTCAAAGTTTGTGGTTCAATGTGGCATCAGATTTGGATTTGTCATCGCAAACCTTAAGCCAATGAAGTTCCAATTTTTTGTTTGTAGCTTGATGAAAATGTACAATAATACCTTTGAATCTTCTAAGAGCCCTTCAAGCTCCTCTTGAAGACTTTTATTATAAACTTCACAATCATCTCTAGTCCCCCTTCTAACTGGCCCATTGTAGATAGTAAGCACCCAAAGAAGTTGGACCTACACTTTTCAAGTCTGTTGTGGGCCCCCATTGCAGTCGAGTTGGGCATGAGTCTTACCTATGCCATATGGCAACAGAGACCCATACAAGCTTGAATCTGGATCCACACACAAAATGGGGACATAGCGAGGAAAAAAAAAAAGCTTTGCTATGAGAATGCAACTAGAGGCATACAGACATACGGAAAACATCAAACCCCTTTTTGTTTGGATTATGAGGCCCATGGGCTATGAGTCATTGTTCGGGAAAGCCGGCATAGTCCAAGAATAAAATCGGCATCTTTTGCCAAAAACCGACATGACAAAAATTGTACAAGATTTTTAATGTCATAAATCTTGGGTTTTATAGGGGAAAACTGGCAAGTAAGAGCTTGTCACTCAATAAAGGCCGAAGTACTTTTTCACATATCAGTTTTTGGAGGGGAATAAAGGCCGAAGAACTTTTTCACATATCAGTTTTTGGAGGGGAAACTCCCCCGAACACTGCTACGAGTCGTCCAGGGGCCAGAGTCCCAACGTGATGAAAGGCCTTTGTTCGAGAGCCTTATTGCTCTAGATTTGGGGCCCATGGGCCATGACTCTTTGGGGGGCTGAGAGTCCTAACTTTTGATGCCAAATCCGCATACGTGCAATTTTCTTTTTGGGTGCTCCTCAAGGACGTCATCTGCAGACAGTGAGTAGAGTACTATCTACACACTATTTGCTTTTAATTATTTTCTGCAACAGAAAATTTATTTTAAATTTTTCCTGTTTTTTTTTGTTATGTGGGTCGCGGTTGACTGAAATTTCCGAATTTAAAATTGCGTTGAAAACATTATAGAAGCAACTTAAATTCTTTTTTAATTTACATTATATATGCAACTTAAACTCTTTTTTGGGGAATAGAAAATACGAATACCCTTTTCTTGAAAAGAAAAGAAAATAATAATAATTATTATTATTATACGGAATTTTACGCATGCATATTTGGATAAATTATTATTTAAGTACAGGGCGTAGCAAAAATTGGGAGCCCATTTGGTAAAAGATTATTTTCATGCCGCTTTTTCCACGTCACTTTCTGCCTCCTTTTTCATTTATTTTTTTTTTGCTTTTATTTTTGCGGCAGGCCCACGTGGACGGTAGGCGACTTCCCCCGTCAGATGCTCGCCACGTTTGGAATGGGCCTGGGCCTGTGGACACGTGCGGAGATCTGCATGCAGTCTGAGCAAGGAGAGTGGCATCACGGCGGCTCTGGACTCTACAGTCCCTCCCATGGACCATGGGTCCCCGGCCCCGACGCCCGTGGGACAATGACCCGGATAGGCGGCGGCCGGACTGCGGCCGGCCTTAACCTGACCATGGTTAAACCCTAAGCCCTGGTCTGGTTGGTTTGGTTACAATCCCAAAGGCGGCAGCCGACAAGGAACGCAGACTTTAGTAACCGGCTATAGCCAGTATGCCCCCCACGTGGGCCTCCGAGACCACCGGCTACAACCGGTGCCCCGCCTGCCCCCCTTCCCTTTTTCCCATCCCGCCTGCTGCTCCAGAGGCCAGTTGAAAAGGCGCTGGTGCTGCATTTGTTCGTTGCAAATTCTGATGCTCTTCATGTGGGGTGATCGCTAGAGTAGCTCTGCAGTCTCCAGCAATCGCTCTTCTTATCTGGAAATGGAAGAATCCCTTTTGTTGAGTTGGAATTAATGCGGTTTTGCGTTTTTTTTCCTTCTGTTATCCGCAAGCAAATCTCGTATCTCCTCCATCTGTGTCAGTTCTTCTAGCAGTCTCTTATCACGGTGCTGCATCCGTTTTCTAGACATCTCTAGCAATTGGGTTTGAGCGAAAAGTTTGTAGTTCAGCTGAAAGCTTTGCCTTGATCTACTCTGGCTTGATTCTTATTCCTCATCCTATGTGGGATAATCTGAGCATTATGGGCGGCCTTTGATTCTGACAATTGGGTTGTGGAAGCTCAGTCTGATCGTTTTTCGCAGTTGAAGTTTCATATCAGATCAGTCCGCCAAAGCCTTTTCCTTCTCTTCTGTATCTTCGGAGCATTTTGCTTTTTAGACAGAAGGTTGACTTGAAGAATTGAAAGAAAGATCCGTCTTGAGGATGGGTATGAAGCCCAGGGCTGAGAATCAGGGGTGTCAGAGCACAGAGACTGCAGTGAAGGAAGCACATTTCCGAGGTGTGAGAAAGAGACCCTGGGGGAGATATGCAGCAGAGATTCGGGACCCCTGGAAGAAGACTCGGGTGTGGCTGGGAACATTTGACACTGCCGAGGAGGCTGCACGAGCCTATGACAAAGCTGCCCGGACACTGAGAGGCTCTAAGGCCAAAACCAACTTCTCGCCTGCGTCTGATGATCTTAGCACCAGTGAAAGCAGTGTCGTTGAATCTTGGAACAGCCTCAACGATCTCCAACGGGGTCTTCCTTCTGATTCCCTTGGCAGTCTGTACGCAGCTGGTAAAGTTGTGGAAGCCAATAGTAAACTCGACCTCTCTCTTTCTGTGGGTAATTTAGCTGCTTTAGAAGAAACCAGGACTGCAGCTCCTCAGAACTATGATGCTTATGCAAAAGCCACTGATCCATCAGCTTGGTTCTGCTCAAGCAGCTTGCTGCCCATTCCATTTGAGGCTATTCTTCCTTCAGCTGAATCTAACCTCAAGAAAGCCAGAGTGGCTGATATCAGAGAATCTGGCAAACACAGCTCGGTGACTGAAAATCATGTCCAAGAGCAGCAGCAACACCGGGAAGATCAGAGTGATTGCGAGTCCTCTTCCTCTGTGGTGGTTGACACAGATTCAGTACCTGAGCAAGAGAAAAGATCAAGCAAGGGGCTAATAAATCTTTTAGATCTGAATCTCCTCCCACCAGCAGAAGAATTGACCAGCTATATCTAGGAAACAAAGACTATTTTATTACATCCCTCACATGTTGCAGGATGATTAGCAGAAATTTAGGCTTTGATCAGAACTACCAAAACAGGCTATAACCTTTGGATGATTGGGATATTTAGGAAACCTATCAGATCTGAACTTAGCTTGATTCATTGAGGGACTTGAAAATGGCCTTGTGGAATCAGTCAGCCATGAGTAGGCTAAAACTTGTGTATCTATGAAGCTCCTTTGGGTTCATCTATGCTATGAAACAACACTTACAAGCCCATTGAGCAAATGTATTTCTGGAATAAAGTTGTAGCTTTTTTAATGAAAAGGTAATTGTTTTTCAAAACCATGTGAAGGAATGGAGAGTATTGGTAATAGATCTACTCATGGAAGCTTGTTTCTTTTAATATACAAGGTACAGCATTGGGTTATGCTCTAATAGTGTTAAAAATAAAATAAATCCTTAATATAGTTTGGTCAAGGTCTTAGACAAATGGGGAGGGAGAGTTTGAGTTTCTCTCCCACAAACTCATGTAACTTCAGCCTTGAATTAAGGTCATTGTCATAATAATCTAAGATTTCATTCCATATGTAGGATGACTTATTTCATCAAACAAAAATGTTTCTGTCAAATTGTTGGGGCTAAATTGTAAGTTTATTCCTGGTATGAAGGATCATAAACTTTTTGTAAAGGTATGCAAAGAGAAAATTTACATGGAAATCTTTAGTGGTTGAACAAATCAACTTTGTAGAGAATGTGGCCTAGAAAAATCTTATGGGGAGACTCACCACTTCCTTGAATGTAATCAAACAATTATGCCAATCTAATAAGTAGTAACTTGCCCTCAATTTCTCACACACATTATCTTGGAAAGGGTCTTGTTTGTTCCACTTTTGTGAGCCCAATTTATACATTATCCTTTCCAATAAACATAGGTGTTTGATAAGTATTTGTTTGTGTGCGGTTTTTTCCAAGTGATTTTAGTATCCCCCCTTGGTGGATCTACCTCATTCTACAATGGAATTTTGTTATCTCTTACATATATAGCATTGTCATCATTGGGCAAAGTGTTTCTCATGCCCATTTTCAAAGCCTCTCCAAATGCAAGAGCATGTAATTTATAAAAGCTTAACTTGTCATTAATTGAAACTGGACATATTGAGTGACCTTACGTTGTGCATGATTAGCTTTGTTCCTATAGAAGAGCATTTTGCACCTACACCCTCAACGTTTGTGTACATCTCTTCTCCTCTCAAAAAAGTGGGGTCGGCTTTTTTATGCTGCAACTCTTGAGGTCTATGGTATGTATAGTTTGGATACAACAATAGTTGTTGACGGAAACTTGTTTTGGCAAGTTACTATATTAACATTGTAGTTTTTTCTCTAGTTAATGTGAATGTCTTTATATGATAATCAAATGATCTTATACCTTGTGCAAAAATTCAGATCTTTGTGAAGAAAAACGAGCCAACTTCACCGTCTTTAGAAGTCTCCATGTTGGGACCAAAGAAAGTTTGGATGCCAAGTTAAGCAACGAGCGAAATTGACATTCTTTAGAAAAAAAAAGAATTAGTTGGATATGAAATAAATAGATCACATAAGTTGGTTATGTTTAGACTATGACGAGAAGAAGTTTTTATTAAAGATTAAGTTGTTAATGTACTTTCTCTCTCCCTTTTGCATCCGTGTTTTACAAAGGTTGGCTTGTTCTTGGGTCATACCTAATCCTTGTGTTTATGTTGTTGGAATTTAATCTTCTCCTACTCATCCCTTCGCCCTCCTACTCTCAAGAATTCCATCTCTCTGAATCAGTCTACAAAAATACACACAAAGTCGAATCAGGCAGAACCGCAAATCCATCACCAGATTACGGTCTGGCCGAAGGGCACCGTTAAATCAACATTTACGGAGAAGCACGACTCAAACCACAAATCACAAGAAACCACAAACCGCAATACACCGCAAACCACAAGGAGTCGTTAAAACCCGTAGGTTACTATCTATGAGCACTTGCGGAATCCCGTCAACCACCGCAAGTGACCTTCTTATGATCTCCTACGATGGAAGCCATGATAAGAGTCAACTCTCCTCAACTATTTGAAAAAAAAAAATGTAAGAAACCTGCTTACCGTTATCAACGAAGTCGACCAGCGACAACGATTTATGAGTTCCTACGTAACAACTGTTGACCCATCTCATCGTTTAGCTCCGTAAGTTATCACTTACGATTATCAACGAAGGAAGCAAACGATCACTTACGAAGCAAACAATCAACAACTGAACAGATGACCAGCGATTGTTCAAACGATTGTGGACAGACTACGGCCATCACGACCTACATCCTTGCACTACGATGCATACTGAAGTTACGCTACTCTGTACTTCTCCTCCTTCACGACGCTCCAATAACGGAACTACGGATCCTGTTTAAACGGCTGTTAATCATCTTGTAAACTGTAATTACAATAAATCAAAAGACTTTGATAGCTATAAATATGTTTCTGAGTGAAGAGAAGGAGTGATAGGTGTAGTGAGTTGAACAATCTATAGACGCATAGAGTGATCAAACGACCAAAAGGTCTTAAGTAGCTAGCTCCTTAGAGTTAGTGATTTATACAGAGAGAGAGAGAGAGAGAGAGAGAGAGAGAGAGAGAGAGAGAGAGAGAGAGAGAGAGAGAGAGAGAGAGAGAGAGAGAGAGAGAGAGAGAGAGAGAGAGAGAGAGAGAGAGAGAACTGTAGCCATTGTTTCAGAATCTATAAGTAGGAATACGCGCTTATCAGCGCTACTGTATTGTGTTCCAATTCTCTCTATTATACAGATTTGCTACTATTCAATTATTACGCTCTTGATTGAATGCAATTGTCTCTCTCACTCTCTTGCACACAAACACGGTTATCAGAGACAGAGATTCGCATGGCTGTCCAAGACGCCTAATGCTTCGCAATCCTTTTGTTACGGCAGTCTCAGGCTCCTACTCTGATAACCCAAAAGGATAACAAGCTTTTGATTCCGTTCCCTAGTCAATATACGTTATTGAAATCGCAGTTATTACTGTGTTCATAGTCTTCATTGTCTTTTCTTATTGTTGGTAGAGACGTCATTTACATCGTAATCGCCTCTCGTGTTCTGCTTCCGTCATGGCTCCGCTGCAGTCGCAATCAATCGTAGACCAAGCAGACCACCATCATACACCAACATATGTTTGTCAGCTACTTTAGCATGCTTGATCCTGGGTCGTACCTAGTCCTCGCTCTTGGGGTGTAGTTAGTTCTTTGAGCTATTTTTCTATGTTTACATTAATTATAACATTATAATATCATGTACCTAGTCCTTGCTCTTGGGTAGTATGAGTTGCTTTTTAGTATGTACATCTTTTATAACTTTTTAGTATTTAGTACTCTTTTTTGACACAATAGAAAGTAGGTAAAGCCTATTCTGTCAACTTTACATAAGAGAATGATGTTTCCTAATAATAAAGGTCATTGCAAATACCATTCATTCACATAATCATCTCCACACTTAATGTGTTTGCAATAATAGGCTTCATAGGTGCTGTCATTACACATTTGTATAAGTGATAAGACACTTGTAATGTTTGTAATGTTTTTTGTTGCCCTTTTAATAGGCATATAGATCTAGAATAGATCCACACTATGGCTTGGTGTGATGTGCTACAAGGTAAATCACATAAGGAACTCTGTGATGGTATGCCAAGTAAGGATAAAAAGAATTTCTTTAGTGTAGACGTGATTTAGAGACATCTACCTTCTAGGCCGAGATCAATCATGTTATTCCATGTCCGGTTCAAGGATTCAGACTAATCCTTGAAGTGGATATTCTGCACTCCAATTTACAAGTTTAACAGTTATGCCTCGTCATTTTGAACTAGGCCAAAAATGTACTTAATAACCTTGTGAGGACCCAAGCACTCTCCAATCAGGACACGTGGAGAAGTACATGGTAGTTGACAGCTTTTATGCATGATGATGAGATAAAAAACAATTGAATAAGAATTTGATAAAGGATCATAATCTTGGAATGAATACTCTTGGTCTCAAGGGTACAAGAACTTTCCCTCCTAGATACCCATGTTTCATTATTCAGTTACAAAAAACTTTTGATTTAATGTGTGTAGGATCATATCTAAGTTCTACCATCAGCGCATCGAATTTCAACTTTCTCAACCATATGGAATTTTCTTGTGTATTTCTACAGTTTGTCTTTTGTCAAAAAATTCTCATTCATTTCTATAGATCATCCTTTGAGTTTTGTTTGAATAAGACTCAAATTTTAAAATGTGAGTCTTTTCATGTTTCAGAGTACCAGCTTTGGTTCTCTATTCTTCAATTTTGGTATGATAGACAGTCTTTAGTTTTAAACTGATTGGCCCTACTTTAACAATAATTAGTTTTAGAATTCTTAACCAATCAGTAGAAACTATTGATCTTTATTTACACATCGATCATGTGAGTTCTTGGGTACTATGGTAGAACATATTGAAAGTACATATTGGGACTTTTGGTTCTTCCCTTATTTTGAGAGCTCAGATTTGACATATTTGGAACTATTTTGCTTCGAATTTGGTAGTATTGTATGTCTGCATAAATCCCATTTTGATACTTTTGGCACTGTTTTTTTCAACACTATTGACTTGAACATGTGTGTTTATTAGCTCACAATTTGTGTGTCTTTTACTCCCATGTTTGGGATATATGGAAAATCAATGGAAAGAATTAATTCAGCAATGTTAGTTTGTGTGCAAGTTGTTTGAGAAAGAGAAAGAGAGAGAGTTTTTGGTGGAGTTAAAAATAGTCAACATTCCCAAGTCTAGGAAGGAGTGTAGCCCTTGTTTTTTCCTTGTTGAAGACATGGTATCATAACCGGTTCTTTGTTGGACTTGAAACATCCACAAGGAAAGCCATATTGATGGGAGGCAGCATTGTGGTGACATTCTGGAATAGGATACAACCATATGGTTCAGGAATTTTGACTAACACTCTTCATGCTTTCTTTCTATCTCTTTCATTCTTGGTGGATTCTTGGTACTTTTGGTTCTCCTAGAGTACCAAAGTTTTGTGGGTTGTTGGTACTTTTTTGTTCGTGGTACTCCAGGATTTTTTGTTCTTGGTTCTAGAATTTTTTTGTGTTCAAGGTACTTATTTGTTCTATTGAAGTACCAAAATTGGTACTATTGGTTGTTGTCTTAATCTAAGAAGACTTACCAAAATTGAGCTGAGATATGAAATCTGACACTAATGAGCTGAAATATGAAATCTGTTAATTTGACCTCGCATAATCAGGTATAGATAGCCCTATGCCGACTAAGAGCCTCCTTGTGGGCAATTTCTTGCATGAAGACCAGCAACTGAACAAGGACCCAGACATGGATTCAACGATAAATGAAGTATTGGAAGAACTTTCAAAGCTCAAGGATGATATGGACTACTCTGTAGTAGAGCAGCCCCACCATCAGACACCAGAGGGCAAAATAGGCAAGGCAAAAAATACTATTGACATAGACGAGCTGGATGAAGATATGAAGAAAGAGCGGGACCAGTAGGAGCATCAAGAGCAGGACCAACATCAAGACCAAGAAGACCAGCAACAAGACCAAGAGCAGCAAGACCAACAAAAGCAGTAGCAAGACCAAGAGCAGAAAGGCCAGGCACAACAGGACCACCAGACAGCATAGGACCAACATGAGGAAGAGCAGGAGGATGTGTATGTGGATGTGAAAAATAAAGGGGCAGGTGATGAACCTGAAGGGCCCCAAAAAGAGGAAACAGTAGAGCAGGAGGCCATGGCAAAGAAGGGTGAAACTCCGCACACTTCTGAACCTGAGATAGGTGAAGATCTGTGCAACGATACTCTATTATCAGAGTTATATCCCCTTAAAAAAATAAAGTGCTCTAGACCATATAACATTAAAACTCGTACAAGCAAGATGTAACATGTGCACACTCTATTGCACTAAAAATAGAATAATGCTACCTATCATGTTATGAAGTGTGACCAAATTCACCGAGTGATCAGTGTCACCGCTATCTGATATGTTAAGAAGACACTTGTTATTATTAAAAGGGAAACAAGGCATTTCTTTTTCTTGTTGCGCAATGTGAATCTCATTATGGTGATGTCATTTTCTTGTTATTATGTGTGTATAGCACCCACCCGTTGGTGGATAAAAGATGAGAATCCAACAACGATCAGGGCCCCCGACGTTGATGACATTCCAGCTAGGGCCGGTAGGCTGGTTGTCCTCAATATCAACGGGGTGTTGTTAAACACTTACCGAACATTTCCGGATGGCCCTTTTGTAAATTGCTTCAAAAGAAACGTAATTCGAGTGCACGAACACTGCTACTGTTTTTTGAGGCCCAATGCTAAGATGTTTTTGAAAAAACTAGCCGAAGTGGGAGTGCAAATCATTATATGGAGCAACATGTGCTATTATTACCAATTGCCTAAATTTTGTTACATTTTGGTACTATTTTAGCACCAAGCTAAAACTATTTCGAATCATTTTGGATATCAATTCTTAATGTTTGGTACCTATTGCCTCTCTTTTGGTACTAAGTACCAATATTTGGTGCTGTTTATATGCTCCATCAAAATCGTGAGGGTGTGTAATGTTTGATATTTACCTTTTGTTTCTGCACATATTATTTCCCAAAATAAGTGTGAGGTCTGGTGTAAAGACTTCAAGGAAATTCCTTACGTCGGCGAGGATAAACTGGGGGTGCCAATATTTCTGAAGAACCTACGGGAGGTATGGAAATTTTGGCCAGAGTTCGACGCATCAAACACCATACTTGTAGATGAAAAACGCTACAAGTCATAAAAAACAACTACGAGAACTGCTTGGCCATAAAATCTTCTGACCCTTTTGTAGAGTGCAATGCTAAAATGGCCCCCTGGTATATGAAGGAAACTCTGTACCTGTGGCTCATGGTGCAGTGCACTTTCTCCATCCTGTAAACTATGAGAATCGGGGGAGTGGAAATGTGATGGAACTCTCTCCCGAGGACTGCCAAAGACGGTGGGACTTGAAGGTAGAGAATCAATTTTATACTCACTGTCAGCGAACCTCACGGAAAGTCCTCGACTTGACGCCCCAGTATCAGAAGTGCTACTGGTGCGAATCCCTATCACCTTTACTAGAAGAAACTCTTTGTTCGACTGTTGTGAAAAATGCAAAAATAAGCTTGGTAGAGGCCAAAAATCTTGTATGTAGGATAAACACACATGTGTGGAGCCTATTCCCACGTGTGAAACTAGTGTACATGTAATGTACCATAATCATCATATATGTTGTACATATGATTTAATTCAAGTTCTAGTGGCTAAAATGGCCAAAAACTAGTTTTCTAGAGATATGACACACGACACCAATCTATTGATTGCATGAGCCAAATATTTTGAATAGGTGTCACATCCCATGCGTAGAGGACAGCTCACACGTGTGGAATTAGCTGAAGTAGGCGAGTTTTCACTTCTAGAAGATTTCTATGAAGATCTCTATATAGTAGGAAACTAGACCCAAAATGCCCAAAATGGAAAGTTTTGATCCAAGTGTCAAATTTCAGGATTGTCTGGAAAATTATCTGATAACAAATTAAATCATGTTTTGTGCAATGAACAAGCATATCAAGTTTTATTTCACGGGACATAACTCCACTATATATATCTCATTGATGCACAAGGAGCTAATATTAATACATAGTTCCTTACTGAAACCAAGTCTGCTCATGCATGAGCCAAATCTGAAATCACATAGAACTTTACCAGCAACAAACAAAATGCATACACTCAATCTGATTTTCTGAGTATTCTGATTCAAATTGTGAAGGACAGAGGCACGTTAAGCATACGACTACAATCAACCAACACAAACTCAAGGGTAAAATAAATTCGAGTGGCCCCTGCCTGTGGGAGTTTTATTGATTTAAACATATGATTAAGTACATAAATCTTTTCAAAAGTTGAGCTCGAAGCAAACTTATTGACTAACTTGACATGCATGCCTTAATCTTAGTGCATATATATGTAAATGGTGATCCTGCAGTTTTACACTAACAATCTGGCAACCTATCAATCAATCAAAATCACGAGCTGAAAAAAATTAGCACACCACACCCCAAGCAACACTCTGAGAACTATATTCATAATTGAAGGAAATATAGTACAGAAGAGTTAAGCACTAGTTTTTTGAGGGGCACCGCTGCATGGCAAACCAATCCCTGACTCACTCGAGTGCTGTCGACCTGGCGCTCGTCATTGTAGCATCATGCACTAAAAGTTAAAAAACTGCTATTTACAACAAAACAGGGTATCAATTGCAAATAAGACAGGGCTTATTGTCCTAACACTGTCCCTTAAGCCCTAGTTTATTTTACGTACGTTTAACTTTTCTCTTTAAATAGAAGCTTTTCTCTAATGAAGTCATATTTGATATCATCTGTGTGACTTCCCAAGAATGCATCCCTAGCAGATGAATTCTTCTTTATCATCCAAACTAGCAATGTTACCATCTTTAGTTTTCGAAATAATCTCAAGCTTCTGAATTTCAAATGCCCTAGGCATCTATTCCACAAATCACTTTGGGATAATGGCATTGCTGCTAACGCATTGCATTTTGTAACCACAACATTCAGCTTGTACAAACCACACAAAAGCCATCAACTACCAATAGATAAGAGACTTTTCTCTAGGCCAGGAACATATAAGACGTTTTCAATTACCTCCACTTGCCCATCAAGAAATTGAATAGGTACATAGATTTGGCACTCATCGTCCTCCATTCGCCTACGCAACTCTATCTCCATCATTGGTTGGCTCCAGCTTCTTGAACCAAGATTTGTTGCCCGTCATACGTCTAGTCGCTCCTAAATTCAAAAATAATGCGTGTTATCAATGGAATGTTGTGATGCCAATGTCGTACTTTGATCTTCGATATCGCTATCAAGATCTTCTTCGGCAAGAATAGTCAATTGTTTCAATTTGCCCTTCTTAATATCGGCCTTCTTTTTGCGACAATCTCTAGCCCAATGTCCAGGCTTCTAGCACTAAAAACACTTGCCCTTCTCGTTCTTGCTTGATGCGGATCCTTGATCATCAACATCCACATTGGATTTCTTTGGGAATTTTTTGAACTTGTGCTTCCCTTTGGCTAGCATTGCTTGATCTTCTGATGAGAGTACGGGAGAAGTTGTACCTCTGCAGAGCACAATCCTTTTTTGCCATTAATCTGGAGGAAATTTGCTTTCGAATGGGCCCAAAATGATATAGGCTCAAAATTTAAGGGCACATGAATTTTCTAAATTATTTCTTCACACTAAAGAAAAGCTCTCCTTCAAGACATAATTCACTTCTTGGGTGCCTGCAGTTTTGGCTATGGAAAACAAGGTTTTCAACCCACAAGCTTGAAAGCAACCTTGCTTCCGGCCTGGCCTGCGACTGTCCACAGCCACCCGGCAATTTGGTCGTGCTGGTAGGGCGCTCAGCTCCACCAATTTGAATTTTGAAAAATCACGTCCTATACCGCAAGCTCTATGCTTTTCTACACAAACACTGGCAGCTCAAAAAAAGGATTTCTTGCGCATTTTCAACTCTACCATCATGATTCTTCTTGCAAGTTTTCACCTCTCTGAGGTCATCTTGCTAGTGCCTAGTTACGGCAATTGACTGTTCGTCGAACGGTTGAGAATTGAATGTAAACAGTTCAATAATCCGTTGAAACCTGCTATTCCCAAGAGTTTTCTAATTTTCTTCGCTTGATGCTCAAAATTCCACCAAATTTGACATGGTATGAAGTAATAGAAATCTTTGTCCTGCCAATTGACTTTGTACGATCCTATCATATCTAACTCACTATTTAAAATCAATGTCATGTTCTTCATACGGATGACCTCTTTGATCAATCAAGGGAAGCCATTATTCACCCAAGATAAAATCGTTGCTCTAGCTACGACCACATATGTATGCACCTTGGTGATGTACTCAAGATAGACTTTTGTACCACATTTGGTGTGCATAAACTGCTAGTCATGCCTTTTCGAGTCATTAATTGACCACGACTTTCCAAAATGTTACAAATAATATTTTTCGACTTCTTACCAAAAACAGCCTCCAAATCAACAACCTTGGGCATTGTTACAACAAGAAATTCTAATAACAAGTTGTAAGGTATGGATATGGAGCCATACTGAAAACGGTCTTGAGGGCATCAAAGGCCATTTGGCATTCTTGGGACCATGTGAAGACAATGCCTTTACATAGGGAGTAGACCAAGTCTATACATATTGAATTTTGGTATAAGAGTATACCGTTAGAGATTTTGAAAAAGCCTAGGGATTTGATGCTAGTAACAACAAATGAACATTTGGACAATTTGGCATAGGGCTTCTAATCAAAGAGGAGTTCAATCACCAACTCGTGTGCACGAGTAGCAAGGGATGTGCTATTACAAGCATATCATCAAAGTAGACCAGGACACCATATAAATTGTCTACACGTTATTGTGGATTGTGCCAAATAACCAAAAGAATAGGATCTTTAGCCTATCGTCTAGACTCCCCAAGGATGGAATCATGGTTCAAGTGTTTCATGCGAGTCGATTGAAGTTGAGCGAAGGTGATAAACTTAGTCCTGAAACACCCTAAACCTTGTCGAAAACATATCCAAAAGAGTTTAGTTGGAACATGAAAAACTGCTAGTTACCCATGGAGTACGTTGAGAAATCATATTGTCACTAAGAGCTTGGTTCATTGGAAAGGTCGCTTTGAAGATGATGACTCATGGGAGTAGGAGATTAGTTCAAAAAATAACTTTCTTAACTTTACATTATGAGGACATGAATGTTCTATGGCAGGAATAATGTCACATCCCTGGCTAACTCAAGCTAGCCATACTAAACCACAGGTTCATATAGCTCATATGTGTTTATGTCTCAAATAGAAACGATGTTAGTAAATAGGGTTGGTACCCACTAGCCAAATATTTGTTATTAATGTTCTATGGGGGCATTCAACCCGGAGTGAGTAAGTAGGTCTATGAACTAGCAGTTAATTGAGCTGGACCAGCAATCTCACATCATCTAGCTCACGCGCTTATCTTGGCCTTGCTTGTGGAAATCTTGCTTGGTGTAGACCTCCTACACTTGTTGATTGCCAGTGTCGTAATTTGGGGGAGGATCCACAAGATCCTATTTGGATGGGTTGGTTTCTCCCACTCACTCACTTATTAAGTGTGTCTAGGCCCCAAAGGAAAGAAAACGTAAGGTGTACGTTCTAGTCCCTTTGAGTACATCTTCTCAACGGTGTCGTGTGTTTCTAAGAGGATTTTGGCTCTCTCTCTCTCTCTCTCTCTCTCTCTCTCTCTCTCTCTCTCTCTCTCTCTCCATTTCAGCTGATCCAGCCAGTGATGGCTGCCAAAGCCATCGCTCTAGCCTCTAGTGCCTAGCTGCTGGTGGTCCGTGCTGGTTCGGCCGATAACCTCAGCCTCATCGTTCAACACCATCACTCTATAGCTGCCATGTTGAAACTGCATTGCGCCACTCCTCCAACATTCCAAGCATCCAACAAGATTCCATGTCTACTTCGATCTTTCAAAATTGCAACCGTAAGTTTTGCATGTCATTTTGAACCCTGCATATGTTATCAAACTTTGTAACAGAGAAGGATTAGTGATTTAAGAAGACAGTAAAATCTAGAAGCTTCATTTAGACTCCAAAAATTAGCATAGCTGGTGTAGCTCAACTAGCTCAAAGTAGACTTAATCACGCAATGAATTATGATAACACTCTCAAAAAACAAATTCTTCAATTCCACTCAAATCTCTCCCTCTCTCTCTCTCTCTCTCTCTCTCTCTCTCTCTCTCTCTCTCTCTCTCTCTCTCTCTCTCTCAATATATATATATATATATATTGCCATCTCCCCTCGACCTTTTGAGTTCTCGTTATTCACTTCTAACATGGTTCTTGCAGCCATTAAGGAGCACGTCGTGCACACGACATCAAAAACTTGGAATCTGAGGTCCTTGGCTCTGCTACTGATACACTTGCGCCTACCTTGGCTAAGCTTCTTAACAAAGTGGTCGCTATCAGTTTCCCTTCTTCCTCATACACTAACATTATCCATTCCATGCATAAGAGTGGTGATGCCATGAGACCTGATAATTACCATTTCCACGGGTTGACTCAAAAAAGGACAATGAAGACACAGCTACTCCTATGCGTGACCGCCATACTAATCAAAGGTTGAGTTCAACACATCACTGTCCTGCTACTAGAGCCTCTAGACCTACCTGTGTGCACAGGGTGGTTATCCCGTACAAGCCAGAGTCACAGATTTCTTTAGTTGTCTCAGCTGAGTTGCAGCACATGGTCATTGGACCACACTACATTTATTCCGAGCTGTACTTTTTCATATTAGCAGTTAATATTATGTATTTATGTCCTTGTTGCTTGGACATGTTCATACGCTCCTATTGGCACTATGCTTGGAGACATTCACACTTGAGATGTAGTACTTTGTCTCTCAATTACCATAAACTACTTGGTTGATGTCAATTAGGCTGAAAATCTCAAGCATAGTCTTGGTGCTCTATAAACATCAACATCCCTTCTAATGCCCACTGAAGCAGCCTAACTTGATAGACACAAAACCAGAGGAGGTTCATTATCCATTCACACACGTTAATGACAACTTGAGCATAGTTTAACTTTCCCATATTTTCATAGCAGAATTTGATGGATTGCAACTTAAGAATTTGAATGGTTTAATAGTCTCAAAAACCAACATTTTTCACATGTTATGTTCAAAAGTATAAGAACACAAAGCAAATGCACAATCATATCTCAACACATGAATTATCCCTCCAAAGATCTTAATTGGATAACTTCTTGTTCTTAAAAGTTCAACAGGTTGCATAGCCTCAGATCATATGTGCTGAAAGTAGTGTTTATAGAAGGAAAAGCATAGTAACGCATGCAACCAGTTCTGGCAGATCATCACCTTGAGAGCTTTTATTGAATGTTTCCACAATTTCTGCATCCATCATGTCCAAGGTAATTGCCAGTGGAGCATAAAAAGAAACTAAAAGTGCTGCGTTTGCAAAATCCTTGATCAAAACCGCGATCAAACCCGCCCGGTCCCATAGGAGCCTGCAAATGGTGTAATAGCTCTTTCACATTGGGGAATATGTGATAGTGTGCCCTTGCGGATTTACATACAAGCATTACAAAGCATAGTTGCACTTCAAAAGCAGGTTTTATTGAAGATAAACTGTCATAATCTGACAGGCAAGCAATGAATGATAGCTGCTACAGACATGTTGCAGGGAGATACATGAGACCAAAGAACCCTCCCTTCCAGCCTATTTGGGCCTTTTTCTACCTCCACTGCAGCTACTGCCAACTCTGATTCACGGCCCCGAAGAGGCCGCTCTCCCAGCACATAAAGCTTGTCAGAAACTGCACACAATGTAACAATTGAGGTGAGTTTGGGTAGCCCTAACTGCACTCCTTCCAGTTCTTGCCAGTCGTCCTTGGCTAAATCATATCCCATTATTTTCCCCAAATAATCCGGTGAGAAAAGAATGCCCTTCACCACTGCTGCTCTTCCCCTCCAGCCTCTGTCAAGCGCGGCCGAAATGGCATTCCAAGAGGCAGATGCAGGATCAAACACAACGCCGCCCGTGTCAGCAACGGCAAATAATTTCTTGTCCAAGGTAGCATATCCATGCATCCATCGCTCTCGCCGCTCCACAGGGCTCGCCACGACGGTCCACTTATCCGCAAGAGGATCATAAACCTCTGCCCATGCCAGCGATCCTGCCACCGGCGAGCAACCCCCCACAACATACAGCAATCCATCCACTGATCCCGCAGCAGCAAACTCTCGAGGAACTCGCAATTGTGCAGCCATTTCCCATCTGTTTGTGCGAGAATCATATCTGCACACTGATCTGGATGCACTGCCCCCATGAGATCCTCCGATCAGATAAATTTTGGAGCCTAGGGATGCACAGGCGGCCCCAATGGAATGCAAGGGCATGGGAGGAAGCGGTCGCCAGCACCTGACACCACCTCCTCCTTCCTCAAACGAAAGCCATCTGTATTCACCCCAGTGCGTCCTCAGCATCACATACAGCCACTCTTCCGCCATCAAACTCTGGGTTTGTCTCATGTGGTAAAAAGATGGTGAAGCCAAAAGTTTGCGCCATGCTCTGCAGACACAGCGCAGCGCTGCATGGCAGCGGCGAGCGACGCGGATGATGCATTGCAGAGCTACCTCGTTGGGGAGGCCCGGCAGCAGCACTAAACCCTCGTACTCCTCCTCTGTCACTGCCATCGCCAGAGGAGGGTTTTCCTTCCTCCTCTCTTTTCTCCCAAGACTTGACGCTAGGGTTAATTGACAATTCCTTCCTTGCTTGCTTGATTACTCTCCTCCTTTCTTTTAGGGCCCATTTTGTGCTTTGCTTTGCCACTCTATGGGCATTGGGCAAGCTATTCTTAAAGGTGATGTGTGTGTCTTTTATGGTCAACATGATCAAAAGAATGCGCTTCTTTTATCCTATTCAATTATTTTTCGTTTTCATCTGACGACATGGATGTCAAAGTTGTGTGTCATCTTTAGATCACTTGTTGTTATCCCTTGGTAGCTGAGATGTCTCTTATTGGCATGAAGGGCAAGACGTTGTCTCGACTCTCCTGTCCATCTTGCTACATGGAATCTAGCTACAATCTACCCCTAAATGATGCGTCTAATGAATGTCCCTGATTTTCCCACCTCAAATTCATGTCTCTTCTACATGCTTTCAACAATTTTCTCTTTTCTTGTGCAAGATTGTGCCTGGCCTCAAATAATTATTTCATTCCCTTGAGTGATGCCTCTATTAAGGAACCTTATTGTTGCACTGCCTTGAAAAAGACAATACAAGTTGGTCAATGGAATTTGTGCAAAAGTCAACATCAAAGCCAATGTCTTAAATTATAAGGCTATGTGCACATAAAAAGCTTTGTCACATTGCTAAGGACTTTATTGCAAGAACTCGATCATTTAGATGCACCTCTATATGCAAATTGTCAATAGCAAAAAATTTAGATCCCTCTCTGTTTCCTACATGCATGCTCACACGGTAGATGCACCTTTATATGCAAGTCATAAATAGCAAAAGATTTGCATCCCTCCTTTTGTCTTGCATGCATCCCTAAACTCTCAATCTACATGACACACCAACATCGTCACCAATAACAATAATCAAACACATTTATTTGTTTAAGGGGAGGCTTCAAAATGGGGTCTCCCTCGATTTGAGGGCCCTTACGAGGCGGGAGGCGAGAGACGGCACAAGAATTGGGAGAGACCTCCATTCTGAAGCCTCAACGTGCATAAATCCCTGGCCATTATTTTTCCTTTACGTTCTCCTCCCTGTTTTATGCTTGTTTCCCACGTTTACCTTGTTCTCATGTGTTTTAACTGAAAAGTAACAATCAAAGGGGGAGGGATCTCCCGGGCCAAATGATCCCCCATCTCAAAACCGGGATGAAAGAGGGAGGGATCTTTTGGGGCAGATGATCCCCCATCTCAAAACAAGGATCTCCTAGCTAGGGAGATAGAAAAATCTCCAAACAAAAATAATGGCCACAGATCAAAATGATTTCATATATGTTTTTTATTGTTGTCACATTTTTACTCATCCACACACATTGAATCATAGTTCAATTCTTGAAATCAAAAAAAGGAAATGCTAACCATTACGCCACAATTCCAAGACAAGTATGGTTTGGAAATAGCTAACTACCTTGCATCCAATCTTAGACTCACATTTTTTATTTAAAAAATTTGTGGCATTGCTGCCTTTGTGATATACTACAACATCTCTTCGACTGTCGTCGGTTCCTGCATTAAGAGACGGGCAAACTCAGGAGTATACCTTGTGGGCTGTGTGCGCACTCGCCTTGATCTTCTAGGAGGATTCGGCTAATGAACCGCTCCTGGGACTTGTTGCTGGGTAGCAGCAACATCTTCGTCTGATTCGATGTCTCGAAGTGGGTCGACAATACATACGCCTGAGCCAGAAGCTCGGACGGTCATGTCAACGACAGGTGATGAAGGTTCTTCTTGAGCAATATCCTTGCCTTTGAGGTCGACGAACTGATCCTCGATAAAGACTGTATCCCGGCTATACAAGATTTGCTAGGTATCGAGATCGTACAGCTTGTAAGTGTTATCAGACGAAGTATATCCGATCATGATGGTCTTGAGACCTTGGAAGTCCGATTTCTTCCTTGTGTCCTTTGGGATCTGTGCGTAGGCAATGCACCCAAACACTCTTAGGTTCTTTAAAGAAGGCTTAGAGCATGTCCTCACCTCGTGGGGTGACTTGTCTGAGAGGGCCTTGGTCGAACATCTGTTCTGGACATAAGTTGCAGTGGAGACAGCTTCAGCCCAGAATCTCATGTACTGAAAATTTTATACAAATATATTTGAATTTTTCATATTCATTAATCTTCAAATTCTATGGTTGTTTCTACATGTTTGCATTCCAGGTTATTATTTCAGAATACTCAACAATGATATTCAAGTTGAGCAGTTCATATATTATCAAACATGATGTATACAAAAAATTATATGACATAATACAAAATTACATTGTTCAAAATCTATGGATCTTCAATTTCGATGAATGTTCCTATGTCTTTGCATTTTATATGCTCTTCCTGCCTTGCTCTTACCTACACAAGAGATATTGCTGAAGTTCATCTATTTGTTAAAAGTGATTTACTAAGAAATAGAAAAAATAAAAAAAATAATATGGCATAACATACCTTTACACCATTCAATCGAAATTGATAGTACTGAGGTAGATCAAATTGCAACATGTCTAGTTCTGATCGAATGTGATTGAGACACCAATCTTCCTCAACCTCAACTATCACAAGAATGTTGTCATTTCTTTTCACTGTTATTTGAAGTTGTTCTTGAGGGTTTATTCCAAAATTTTCATCACGTGGCTTCCACTCATTTTGCAACACAATATTGAATTTGGCATAGGCCAAGGCTACATTGTCACAGAAAGATAAATCAACATGAGAGGTAACATTATGTAGCACACAAAAGACAAAAATGTCTTGTTCATTGTTATTCAGACCAAAAAAATATGGGTTGTCTTCTAGATGCCGAACTACTGACTCATCAGGTGGTAGCGAGAACTAGCTCCAAGATATGATATCAGGACTTGGGCATAAAGACAAAATGAAAATATGGATTTGAGATGGTACATTCTTGGTCTTATCTATGGATATTATTGAGATAGACCTTACATGTTTGCTAAATCAGATATGACTATGTTTGATCAAGAGCAACTCTGTCGGTGGATCGCTGGAGGTTTACCAATTTAGATGGAGTGCGAACGGATCAACTTGATGAGCAGGCACATTGGTATCTTCGACATTATACATCGTTGGGTCTATGTAGTCGGAATCAACTTGGGTGATAGGCGGTGTAGCAACATGTTGACTCTCTATAAAAGGCTGACGTGGTGCAAATGGGTCGGAATTAAAAAGTCATGTAGGATTGCGCATAGAACCAGAGGATTGTGTTTGATAAGAAACTAGGCCTATTGGCCTAGGTTGATATTGTCCTGACCTCGCCGCCGGTGAATTGGCAATGTAGTTTGGTTCATGATTTGGAGGTCCAGGTGGTCTGTACGGATGGTACATTGGTCTTGTTGCCTACTAATAGTACATTCTTGCATGTGGGCACTTGTTGGCAGCATGGTGTTGAGCACACACATGGCACCATACACTTCACGGATAGGGAAAGTCTTTTCCACCACATCCTTTAGTATTTTTTTGGAACTTTGAGATCAACTTCTCCATGTGTGCTCAGTGTGCCCTTTGCCAACCTTCTAGATACTAAAGGATTTCGACGTGCTGGTTGAGGAGGATTCTTCAATGCGTGAAGTCTCGTGTTTAGCCAGCCCCTTACCCTTTTTATTACGATAATTGTAATCCTCGTCAGACCCTTCATCTTCTTCTCGGACGACGTCTCATCCATCGCGTCCTCTAGCGTCGTGTAAGAGTTTCTTTTCTTCTAATGGCCTTGGGTAACCCGACTAGGAATAATTGAATGGCCATTTTCTCAGTGACATTATCTTCAGCACACTCTACCTTGAGACGTTTAAAATGCTCAATGTAGGTGCGTACGGCTCTCTGCTCCCCATTTTGATCGATCTCAAACTTGGTTCTCTTGGATTACAAAGATTGACGTTGAGCAAAACCTATTTGTTGCATCAGTAATGAAAAGAATGACAAGGGGTAAGAATATAAAGTATTCCCTTTGTTGATAAGTTATAAAAGTTAAAAAAGAACAACCAAAAAATTTGCCACCAGAAGTGTTACTGATGGATTTTCGGAGGAACTCCCAACACAACTAACTCCCCAAAGACCAATTGATCACAAGATTGAGTTGGTACCAAGCACTGAACTATTCATGAGCACCTTACAAAATGTCAGAGAAGGAGTTGCTGGAACTAAAAAGACAACTTGGTGAATTGCTAGATTTCATAAGACCTAGTGCTAGAGTTTGCAAATCAATCAAAATGGCACAGAGATAAGTCAAGCTCAATTTCTCTTGATAGTGCTTGAAAAAATCAAGGAGGAAAAACTGAGGCACCATTGCTTAAAACCTCAAACATGTGGGGCTGAACGTTAACAATCTTATTGAAGCTCCATGTTTTCATGGATGACAATGACAAATATGGCGAAAAGGGACTCAATTTTTTTCATTCATGTTAATAATGTACTCAATTTTTTGTAAGCAAAACCAAATTTATGTTTTTCTCAGTGTCCTTTGTGATTGAGCCAAATTTTGTACTTAAATCTTGTTGATGATGGATGACCTTTCCAGCACCAAAGAGAGTCTAGAACATGATTTGGCTAAGTAGTAGGAGTTGCAAGGAGTATCAAAACCGCACTATGTTTCAAGAGTGAGGTGAGATGCGAAAATGGTAGAAAATTATAGTGGGAATCGAGTAGTAAAAGCGTGGCACCGCAACAAGCTCCAAGATTTCAACTCCCCTTGCCAACATTAGCTAGGTAAGCTTCATGCCGAACTCTTATTGCTGGCCTCTAAGACCACCGGTCTCAATTATAATGCATGTACCCTATTAACCATTGATTCATAAAGATAAGCGTTGGGACCGACAATCATGCGGTGGTATTGAACACCTTGGCTTATCGGAGATCCAAACTTGCTTGATGGTAGTCTACGGCTCCAGTGTACGGGCGAGAGGTGGCAGTACCTCTATGGTTTTGGGGGATAACGAAGTGTTCATCACCTGATTGTGTCTTTGCAATGACCGGTTTCGACGACGGGATTTCTAACAGGTGGTATCAGAGCGTATCAACCAAATGGTGGGGTTTCTAACAAAAGGCCCTATTTCAGTATATTTGTTTTGAGTTTAGGGCCAACGGAAATTAGGCTAGTCGGTATGCCTCCAAATATGACGATTCTTGTTGATGTGGCAACAATATGATTTTGCTTCATGATTAAGGTGATTGCCTCTTAAGCCCTTTTGTCAGCTTCTTCAAGCTCAGACCATTAAATACCTTGCACAGGAAGACTTAATGTTCACACAATATTGCTAATCTTGTTTTCCTACTCTTGCTTGAACATGTCTGTTGCATGCCAATAGATCAAAAGCCTTCTCACAAGAACCTTTGCCAACATTATTTTCAACGACTTGTATGTCTCAAACTGTGACTAATGGAGCTATGTGTTACTTGTAGGTGTAATTTTCTTCAGGGCTTATGCAGATTGAGGCTTTCCTGGTTGGGAAGCTTTGGGCCAATTCAATAGTTAAATGCAAAAATAACTACCGTCATTTCACAGATGCATAGGGCCTTTGTGAAAGATAACCTCTGGTCTTTGTTGAGCTCTATTTACTTGATAATCTAGCTAAAGTAAAAATAAGCTAGCTTTTTAAATAACTGTACAAAAGTGCACATGAAGCTTTTCATGGCACTCATTGTTTTCACCAAATTACTTCACTACAACAGCTGCCACAGAACAGCAAGAAAATATAGACATGATGCCCATTAAATTCAACAAGGTCAGATCTTGAACCTGGTACCCCTGTCAAATTATTTCTTCGCGAAGGAAAGGCTTAAGAACAAATTGGAGTAATCAGAAAAACACACGAACACCCGCTTAACCCAGATCTATCAACCAGGCATACCTTTCAACACAAACGGTAACCGGTCGTTTGAAGATTCATGCAGAACTATGAAACATAATCAGAATCTTCCAAAGTCCTTTTGAGTTCAAAAATGTTTGTGACATAGGATTGCACAGTTTTACAACAGTGACTCGAATGGTTATACAAGACATCATGGAGATTTAACAGATTGATAGCTAAGAAGACAATATTCAAAATGAACCACACAAACAGAGGAACATTACACTGCACATTATTTGGCATTCCCTTGGCACATCTGGAAGAAAGATCATACTGCTGCTGGCCAATTTGGCCAAAAGCTTTCATACAATGACTCCCAGGTGGGGGCTTCACAAATAAGTTCATATTATTGAACAAAGTATTTACAGTACCAAAATGTTGGGCTGAATAGCCTCAATGAAGTATGAATATTTAGAATTGCAGCTAGATTCCAAACTACTAGTACCAATCTCCTTCAACTGGCAGCCCATTTGGCTGTGTTGTGTTCCCTGCATAAAGATGCTTACAATGATACATATTGTACAGTGCCATAGAATAATACCATAGGCTGCTTCTATATCTCTGAAAAAATAACACCTACAAGTAACTATCAAGTAACTTGAACATACAAGTGCTATACATTATACAGGTACTATCGCAGATGATCAAAGACTACTGAGAACTTCCATCCAAGAACACAACAAATCAAGAGACGAAAGGCTGAAGCTGATGTACACGCCTCCAGCTCCGCTTTCATGACATGCTCCAGGAAGAGGTTGAAGCTGACAATCACTATGATATACTCGCGAGGATGAATACATCTGTAAGTATAAGCTTACAAAATCGTAAAAAGGCACAAAGCTTGTCTACTAGAAGAGGATCTCTCTCAAAAACCCCTATGGGCTGACACACTACATCGTGATTCTGGACCAGAAGTAATAAAACCCTCCACTCGCACCAATGGACTGAATCTGTGTGCAGGCTCACATAAAGAATAATGCTGCAGAAAAAAAGGTGATTCTGGAGATACTCGCCCATGATCAAACTGTACATCATGTATCAGCGGGTTGTCCGAGCGGCTTGGCGGTGAGCCACAGAAATAGGGTGGTGAACAGCAAAGACTTGCACTCTGTTAAAACGAAAATCAATGTCATTAGCAAATAACAAAGTGGAGCATTTTTGTAACAGACAACAAATGATAAAATGAGCTGAATTTGTAATTCATCCTGATTACTAAAACCCTACTTTATAACCAAACATGACAGTGCAAGCCATGTTAAGAGCGAAGTATAAAAACCTTCTGACACAGTAACACAGCACTTAGCATGGATGCTGCCCATAGTTATACATACCTTGCTGAAAAAAATGTCTAATATTTCAAAGCCTGCTTCAACATCAGTATGTGTAATTGTGTTGCTGCAAACAAAGGACAAATAGGTCAAGTAACTACATGGCAGACGAAGATGTAAAACAAAATGCTTTTAATGTGTAAAGAGCTACTAGCTTGACTGAAAAGGATAAAAATGATTATACATTGAAAATAAAAGGTAGCAGCGTGTAACATATATAAGCTTGGATACACATCATCACTGTGACCCTACAACTACTGACAGAGAACAAAGTCGAAGGTACAGATCCTTGAAAAGTTACAAGCTTTTGAAAGATACATTGCGACTAGTTCATATCTACAATAGGGATGAAAAAACTTGAGCAGATCTAGAAACTCACCAGAGCCTGAGTGAAGGTTTTATAAGCTCTGGAGAAGGAACAAATTGGGGAAGACGTTGTGGTTTGGGACAAATAACTTCGTTGTCCTTACTCTGAAATAATCCAGAGTGCACGCGTCTTCTTTCAGTCATTTCTGTGATATCCTCACCCAAGAACTCTGGTGCAAAGATCGAAGTTGGCTGCTGTCTAAGATCTGGTTGAAGGTTTTAGTGAATAGCAATGTTACCTTTTCCATGCAAGGTTGAAATACCTGATGAACGCCAGAAAGGAACATGAGTTACGCAGAATATGCAAATATACATAGACCATCATCTAGCAGAAATTTATAATCAAAAACATCAAAATGAATTTATGGATTAATTCAAGAGCACAATCTCAGAGAACTCCATTAACAAACAAGCTTTTTCTTATGAAGAATTATTTCCTTCATTAATAAACCTAGCAAGCAGGAGTAGACAAAGGTTGGAGGAAACCAGAAGCATACTGCTGGGCCCAATAACAAGCTGGAAGTAACAGCATCCTTTTTTGGAGAGGCAGTTAATACAAGCTTGGAAAAGTATGACAAATATGTTTGGAGGGAGCTGTTGCCGAGAGCAATGACAAGGCCGGCATTTTTAAGTGCAAACTGAACAGCCTAAGAGCAGGGGATTAGTCCTCATGAAAAAGACGGCCAAAAAGAAAAAAGCAATGAGACGTGAATGTAATCTTATTGTTTTTTTTCTTGTATGTTCTCATTTGTGCGATGACTTGGAGTCAAAGTCCTGACTTCGAGGAGAGGAATGGAAGTCCCTACCAACTGAGCACTTATTGGAGGATAATGTAATTTTTTGTTGAAGGGGTTTGTACTGTGATCAAAATCCATGAAGACAAATCACTTGCTATTGTGACAAAAACAAAGAGATAAAAACTAGTCCTCCCAGCACCACAAATCTTTGAGCACTAGTCATAGAAAACTTGCATCCTGCTCTCCAGCATAACAGCTGATTTTCAACAACACTGGGTACAAATGATAAGATAATACATACCACAGCAAAGCACTAGTCGAAATTTTTCTGCAATCGAGGTCACAAGCAACCTTCAGGTGGTTCATGAGAGACGAAAGTGACAAACCAGCATTTATGGTTTGAATTTCTAACGAAACATGTCTGTTAATATTTAGCCATTTTCTAAAGCTTTATGACAGAACAAAAAAGTGCATGAGGGTGAGCATCTCTACTCTACGGAAATCCAAAAAACATAATGAAGAAACTGCGTCTGGTTTAAATTTGCGCATCTCCCAAACAAGCTACCATATAAAATATCAAAACAATCGCAGGCAAAAGGTCAATAATTTGATAAGTGCTCAACAATCAAAGGAGGACATTGACAGGATCGAGAAAATCTTTGGCGCTCGAGATTTTGATAATCAAAGTGACTCTCTGAATGATAAATCACGAGATATTGATATGAGTAGAGGTTGTAGCCAATAATTCCAAGGAAACAAAATGAGTTAATGGTTAAGAGCATAATTCAAGTAAAAAAGCTAGGAGCTAAGTTACTAATATTTAACATTTCGGTGAAAAAGATATCAGAGGCTCAAAACCACAACCTGAAACAAAAATCCAAATCACAGAAGAAAAGTAGCAAAGAATATGAGGACAAGGGTTCTAAGTTTCGGAAAAAATACAATGGCCCGGACCGTCCACCACACAAAAATCTTCCCTGAATTTATAACTAACAAACCATTGCTCAATTTTTCTTTAGAGCTAAACTTTAGCAAGGTTCTGCAAGAGAATTTCCACCAGAATTCGTCTTGGAATTTACCCTAGAGCGTGACACCAGAAAGGCGTAAGTGCCTTAGGCTTGCAAAATACCCTAGGTTGAACAAGCAAGGTTTCTAGATTTCAAGTCTCCAAATACTCTGAAAACACACAGCAAGGCTTGTGAAGTTGAAGCCTAAAATCTGAAAATCTTATCAGAAGCTAAAATGTAAGGCTCAAAGCACGCAACAAGCATTCAAACACAAGGGCTTAAACATCTGAAAGCTGAGAGAGCAAATCATAAAAGTAGAAACTCCAAATTGCGAAACCGAGAAAGCATCCCAAGAAGAAAGCATCCATTATTCACCTTAAGATACAGAAGATTAATTGCTGAGAACACACCACCTTCGTCTTCGTGGCCGGCAAAAAATATGCAGCGATCGTATGGAGGAGCATGGCAGCAGATATATAGAGATCAGAAATCACAGGAAAAAGAAAAGGGCAAAAGAATCCTGGCATCCCAGCCAGAATCTAACAAGAAAAGAGAGAAAAAAGTAGAAAAAGTAGATGAGGGATATAATGGAACTGCTTTGCATTCACACCTACAGGAGGAAAGAGGTGTGTAGGCCGGCCTAATAGGCTTTTGTGTCTGGCTTTTCTCTCATGCTTTTTTGGCATTTTATCGACACTAGATCGAAGAGAGTTCTGAACTTGGGTGCGCAAGCCCAATTCAAGCAACGATACACTGACTCACATGGACACTAATCCGCCATGTGTTGGAAGACGGCTCTTCGGTTATGAAGACGGAAGGGTATGATTTTTTGTCATGTTTTCATGATCGATCATGGGAAAGAATCCAAGCATCAATTATGCCACGTGGCCAAAATGTACATGATTGAAAGTAGAATATGTTGTGACATTGAGCCCCATGTGAGTGGGGAGGAATCTAGATGAGCGCGTACTTAGCTCAAATTAAGAGTGCATGCAAGGTCCCACTTTTGTTTAGCAATGAAATAGGGCGTATGGCACTGAAGAGATATTGATGGCATATATGATGTGCTCTACCATTGAATGAGAGTAACGTGTATGAGGAATCCAAAGAATGATAAGGATATATGACATGCCAGTGCGACTGCATCCAAACCTATCGCCAACAAGCTTGGCATATGGAACGTGGAATGGTCGAAAAAGGCCATAGCAAGCGTCAATTGAAGGCAATAAAAAAAATTTGTCCTCCTTTCTTGCTTCTCCTTTTGCTTGAAAGGAGCATTTGAAAAGCCTTATCTTAAAATAAGCGACAAGATTCTTATAAATTTATATGACATAACAATGGAGGCACACGCATCCTGAAGGCAAGAGGTTTGGCCCATCACCTACAATATTCATGTGGCAAACCTTTTTCATGTTTTATAACCGAATTTAACATTTCTCCTTCCTTATATATTGTGTGAACATTCTCTTAATCTTCAAGATGCATGGAGGGGTTCTCACAACATTCAAATTGTTGTAATGCCAGTGCTTGGGTGTACCAACAAGAGATCTATAATGCATAGACTATACGACAAGTCAACGCAGATTTTCCTGGTAGCGTCTTGCTATGTGGTGAGATTTGATTGGACTAAGTTCAAAGCTCGTGCCATTGCAATTGCAGTACCTCTAAGCTACAGCACCCCACAAGAATTGGCGCTTCTGCCACACACTGTCAATTCTGAGGTTGTTTTACAAAATTTGACTCCTTTGTAGTGCAATTAAAGACATCTACTTAAAACACAAAGGAAAATCAAAGAATTGATATTAAGTTTAGGAAAGTGAAATCTTCCTACATTTGAAAGGTGAATTTGAAAAGAAGAATCTGAAGTAAATAGATGTAACCATGAAAATCGCATGTTAACTCAAAGTTAGAAGCACAAACACTTCTTTAATCGACAGAGAGACCAATGCCCTTCAAATTCCAAACCACCTTCCTAAACCTCTCCTTCATGTTGTCCTCCACAATCCCTTGCCAACTACAAGCACTCTCTTGTCTCTATTGCAAAAGAAGTGGAGATTGAGGAGCTATGAATGACCATCGACGAGACTAGTCGCCATCTATTTCCCACAAAACCTTAAGTTAGCTCCTCGTTTTTTTCGAAGACAACCTTCAAGCCAATTATATTACCCAATGGGTGCACAATGACAAATGCATCGTGCAAGAAAGAGCCATCAACTAATATTGTTGTCTATTTCAAGACAACTCTAGGCAACTAGGTAGCCCAACCTCTTGGCATTGGATTATCTTGCTCACACTTGTGGGTCACCATAAAAGACAACTATATATTGCTCCATATATGGTTTTAGTAAATGGAATGTTAGCCCACTTGCCCTCTTTGTGAGTTGTAGGAGCCTCGAAGTGGACGCTTATCGTTTACCCACACTACTAAGTGTGGCCCAACACTTAACACCAGGATTATAGTGGTCAACCTAGTAGTGACAAGCGTAGCTAAAAAAGTTGAGGATCCATAATTCTTTACGACTCAAGAAGATGTGTTTTTTAAGTTGATTTGAATTTCTCTTTAGTACAAAGTCCATAAATCAATTGTTGAAGATAATATTTCTGACTATACTTAAAAATAGGCTTGATAGATAGTCATATACAATAAATGTGTTATGGATTTATGGTTAGTATATCACATAACTACACATAAACCTTGATTGAAGGACCCTTCATTGGAATGTGTTTGTCACCATTTATGACCCAATTGCCACTACGTGAGTAGTGAAATTGGATGGGCCAACTGTTTGTGCTTTAGGAATTGGATAGTCCAATCATCGCCACCTGGATTGGTATATGCTTTGATGTTCAGGGCAATGTGACACTCCACTTAAGAATATCCTTTGTACTACACAAATTGGCCAAGCACAACGATGCTTGTTGCCTCTTTGGTTCTTCTTGTTGGATCCCCTATATATTCTAAGGTTTGCAATAAATGTGGACTCTATAACCGACAAAGTTTGAGCATACAATAGCTTATTAGTGACAAATTTGAAATTTGTGTTTTGCTTGTCAAAGCCTACTTTGAACATATTTGATAACAAAGTAATGTGAAGATCAACAAGGGAAGGCAAGAAAACCTTCAAAGAAGTTGTTTTGAATTACGATTTAAAAAGTCAAGCAGGACGAGTTGGGCAATAGGGAAATTTATACCACATTGACTCGGGCTCATAGTCCACAAGTTGTCTCTATTTTGAAAATTGTGAAAAAAAATGTCGAAGTGAGATATGGAGTTTCCAATGTAGTTGAACGACACATCCTACGAGTATGTGGGGCTCTCCACGTGTTGTGTCCTTGTACTTTATGCCAATTCTCAATGTATGTGTGCCTTC
Source organism: Diphasiastrum complanatum (assembly GCA_029204225.1). Taxonomy (NCBI): domain Eukaryota; kingdom Viridiplantae; phylum Streptophyta; class Lycopodiopsida; order Lycopodiales; family Lycopodiaceae; genus Diphasiastrum; species Diphasiastrum complanatum. Next base: position 4,676,053 of record CM055092.1, on the reverse strand, counting down.
ATGGAATCTCTCTATTCTTGTAATAGTTTCTCTCAATTATTTCAAACTAGTATGTGAATGTATTATGTGGAGGCCCGGTATCTTCAACTTGATTCACCAACCTGATAACTTATAAAAAAAATAATCATGAGTTGCATCCCTATGAAGAGTTTTTAATGTCAACTGGAATCAAATCTAGTTTAAAATAAAATTCTTTTACAATGCACCTTGTTCATTTTGGTTAAATGTAAAAAGGGCTCATTGTTGTTGAATTTCACATGTGTGGGAATGTTTGATTTCCTAAGACTTGGTGATTGAAAACCAAGATCTATCTCACAAATCGATGGCAAGAGCACATTTTAACATGCATATGTCAACCACAAAAGTACATTCACACGTGTGGAGATGATGTGACAAAAAAACTAAGTATGAAAATGCCTTGCTCTCTGGTAGAGACAGAATCCATGTACAAAGCCAAGTAGAGAGAGAAAGCTACAATAGCTCTAAAAGTAGTAGATCTCACTAACTCCAAAAAACTCACATAGAATACCCATATAAGTAGCAACTCAGGGTAAAGGGGAGTGAAACATGATTGGACCCCTTATTTATCTCCTCCTAATTTGATTGGCTGAGTGACTTATGAGCCCTCAAACTTGATTGGACCATTTTGGTGGATTTCTAGCTTTCGCTTTTATGCCAACACATAGGGAAGTGTCACACATCCAACCTCATCATGACAAATTTAACAAGCCTAACCTAGCCCGAGCTACATCACATTCTAATTTTGGCCTAATCATGACTTTACATGTGTACTTGTTCAATTGTCTCTAATGCCAAAAATGGCCTAATCAACTACTAACACATGGATTGATGTCTACTAAATTTCAAGTACCCCTAACTCAACATAGATCTAACAACACGTGGGAACATGCTTCACACGTGTGAGATCTCCATATGTACAAGAATATCTAAAATACTCAAGCTAGATTTTGCCAATTTTTCACAGTACTCCTTAAAAACTAGCTTGATGAAATACTAGATCAAATAGGAAACTTGTGAAACTTGTTGAGTGGATCCTTTGGTATGAATGTGACGTGAAGGCCAACCAAGGGATCCTTAGAGCAGCAGGTTCACCAAATCCATGATAGGATTTCTTTGGTGAAAATCCATTGCCAACTCCTTTGATGAGCATTCCACCAATTCGCCACCATTTCCTTTTGTTCTCTCCATGCTTGAAGTTGATCGTGGGCTTGAAGGCTCCACTTCCTTAAAAATAGCTGCACCATAAAGAGGGAAATCTGAGGCCTCAATGCCTCATAATGACCATAAAGATCAAGATCACAAGATAGGCATACAGATTGATTGCCAAGTTATTGCACTCTAGCTTGACTAGTCCACATACTATGAACTTTTTGCATGATAGGTCTAATCTTGAAATCAACAACTATCTTGATCTTATTGAGGCTACATACTTGCTCAAGGATGTAAGTGTCCTTTGTGGATGATTCACTTAATCTCAAGAGAAGCTTACAAATTGCCTCACAAAATGAAAAAACTAAATGAACTGGAATCATATCCATCAATGACAAGAAATATGTCCATACAAGAGGCATCATACAAGACTAGCATTTCCTCACTCCCATTTTGAGATGTAGAAATTTTATAAAAGCAAGACGGTACATCAAATAATGGAAGAGAAGCAAAAGTGAATATGTTGGAGTAGGTACCACCTGAAAATTGCCCCTCATTGCCATGAATTGTGAGCCACATAGACTTGGCCTTGCCTCTTGAAAATCTCCTTGGAACCATGAGTTGAGAAGACTCCTTCTCAAGCCTTGGCAAATCTCCATCATGCACTTGGATTTTTGGTAGATATGGGAATTCTACAATCATCCTTTTGATTGAGATGAGATCTTCCTTACTCCTTACATGCAAAGCAATATTGACAAATCATATGGATCTAAAGATCCCCAAAGTATCAACTATTGCAATCTTCCTATCAAGTACCATTGATAAGAGATACCTCCAATTGAAGTCTTCAAAGAAAAAGTCACATTAAAAAGCACCATCTTTGCTTCTACTTGATGAAACAAGATCATCCACATGAACAAGATAAGAAAATTGATGAGAAGTAGAACACCTTGGCAATAACTCTCCATGTGCTTTTGCCAAAGCACCATCTTCATGAGCCTTACCATCATGGAACATAGATTGAGGTATTCCAATTGCCTTCTCCTCCTTGAGATGATCCAAGCTCTTCTTGCCTACACTTCCATAAGGATTAGATTCCAACTTGAAAAGTTCCCACATCTAGTCCTTCTTGCTACCACTTCATCATCCCTCTTAATCAAGCAAGCATCTTTTTCAAAATCAACTTGGAAACCATCATCTAGTATCTTGCCAGCATTAATGAGATTCATAGTACATCTTTAAGAATCATAGTGGATTCAACACCAATTGGTACAATGCCAATTCCTTCTATCTTACATTTGCCATCAATAGGAAAGAAGATGAACTTTCTAGAACCCTTGTAAGGTGCAAGATGAGTAAAAGATTTTCTTGAGCTAGTCATGTGAGAACTAGATCCACTATCTATCCACCATGCACTTCAAAACTAGAAAAAGTACAATGACATCATGAGAGATCCTTCTTCATAATAATCTCACCTTCACTCTCTTTAGTAAGATTAGCTTGCTTGAGGAACTCTTTCTTTTTTAAACAATTAGAAAGAAAATGCCCCTTCTTACCACAAAAGAAGCACTTCTTGTTGGATTTCTTGCAACTTGTTGATGTTTGTGATGAATCCTCATAACTCTCCTCCTTTGACTTGTCGTTCTTGAAATGTTGATGATGCTCTTTGCCCCTTCCTCTTGCCTTGTCCTTTGTGAAGTATGCTTTCACCTCTCTTTCATCTTTCAAGGAAAGTCATTAGGGGATATTAGAACTTAAAATGGGCCCTTTGTCAAGATGTCATTTTTGACTTCGCACGCTTTCAACTCTTAGTGTCCCAATCAATGGTGTCCATCTGTGACGAACTGCAACAGTGGTTGATGGACGAAAATTGTTTTTGCCTGTCCCGGCCAATTTTTTGTGATTTTCAAAAATCCCGCTGGGCAGAATAAACGATTGTGATTGGACCACAGTTACTACCCAAATACTCCATTGTTGCCCGTATTTGTACACTCGAGGTTGATTTGACATCAATAGTGTAAACTGTAGTTAACTAATCCTTGTAGTTTAGGAACTTCTTGTTATTCTTAGATATACCTCTCATTCTCTCTGTTCTTAGCTTCCATAGACATATTTTGGATTTTCATTCTTAGGTATACCTCTCATTCTATTCATTCTCTCCTATTTCAGCTTGCATAAACATATTTTGGACTGATGGCTACACATAATCGGGGACCAAGAGGACCATTGATGCAATCAATATTTGTAATGAAAAAATTGCAGAAGATCAATGAATACCAAGAATATATCAAAAATATCAATGGATCTTGATCCATCCCTCTGCAAAAGGCTCATTCTGAAAAAGAAAAAGATCAGATAACATATATAAAAGCGTGCTTATCTTCACAAAGAGCTCAACATTCAGGATTTGAATCCAAATGATAGAAGAAATTGCAATTGTAAGTATCTGATTAGAATGTACATATTCAGATTAAATTTTTTTAGTATTAGCATTTTCTTTTAATTAAATTTTTTTTGTGATAACTTTGTTGGTTTTGTAGATTTGTATCCATCAAATTTTGTTGAATGGCAAACAGTTCAATCGATTGCAGGAATAATTGATGTCATACATTTGGATATTGGTATTTTACAATATAAAGGTCGTTTTTCAAAATCATTTTTAGAGTCAGGAGTTTTTTTTATGATCACACCTATGTTCTTGATAAAAATGGTTTAGTGGATAGATTAGAGCCATATCCTCTACCAGATTTTACGAGTGAGGAATGGATTTCTCCTGATGCAGCAATTTCAGAAAGTTTTCGATCTAGACTTTATATTGATATTCAAAGTATATTAAAATGTGGCACTGGTACAAAGAATAATACATTAAGTTGGTATCTACCTTTTATTATTTTTGTTGATTTTTTTCCCAAATGCAATGTTCAAAGAACGGAAACAATGTTTATTTGTAAGGACTTGAATGCTGAACTAATCGCCAAGAGATTGGTATGACATCGTCACGCAAATTTTTTTCCTCAATATCTGCTACCATTTTTTTTTTCTCTTCTTTCAAATTTTGTACTGTCCATTATGTCGTTTTGTTGATGTCTATTTGTTTGTTCAATGTTGTGTGATTTAGCATGTTTTCTTTGAAGCAGATCTATAGGAAAAGGTTTGGATGACACAGTTAGAATTAAAGTAGAATCATTGTGTTATTGTACGGTGGGTCCTATTAGTTGATAAGGATCAGTTGGCCTCGCCACGAGGAAAGTCGACAGGACACGCATCCCATCAACGGCAACCTGGGTCATGCATGGGTTGCCTGAGTGAACAACTATATGTATAGTGTAATTTCATTTTGAGAAATTCAGTTGCTATGTGAGCTTGCTGTGGAGAGTGTTTTCTGTTTGTGTTACTATGTAGCATAATCTGTGTTCCTGTTTGAAGCAAATTCTAAGTTGGTATCAGAGCCGTGCAGGGAGTGTACACAATACAACATTGTCGTTGAAGAGAGCTTCGGGAGAACTGTCTTATGAGAGTTCGGGGTTTACGGCGAGGTGTAGACGGAAAGTGAAGCACTGGTGCATAGATTCTAGCACATAGAGGCTTGGTAATCTTGAGACTGTGTGAGCATTCAGTGACAGGATTGGTCAGTAGAATCTACGAAGCAGAATTCTAAAAAATTTTGTAGAGGAGTTGCTCGGTGTTTGCAATCAGTGTGCATTCGAACGGACACCGTTTCACAAATGGATTGAAGCATCAGCTTTCCAGTAGTAGGGAAACCTCAGAGCAGTTGATTTGGCCAGCCAGAGAGCTGTAAAAAACAAGCCAAAATCAAAGTTGTGAGAAAAACCTTGGCCTAGCATTTGGAAGCATAAAAGCGGAAGTTTTCTCTCTATACAGATCCATTTTTGAAGCTATAAAAGCCTATAGAAGGGCGCCCTAGTGCAAAGTAGCAAATCCTCAGAGACCGTGGAGCACCGTGGATCAGCTAAGGAATTGGACCAGTTTATAGCTTGTAGCCATAGCTTGCAAGGAGATGGAAAGAAGAGGAGATCTCGCAGGTCTGTTTGCGCGCGAAAGTGGAGTCCCCTCTTAGTGTTCTAAGGTGGGCCAGCAGCTGCAAGGAGTGAAGACAGTGTGCGGATCGTCGGATCAGTTTCCATCATGATCAACGATAGAGATCGAACCTCTATCATTGAATTTGGACCATTGGATCCAAGAGAACCAATGGATTGTTTTTAAAAGGGCCTTGAAGGGGCCTGAAGGACATTGAAAGACAAATCAGGCTTTAACTTCAATAAAAATTTTCATATTGAAAGTTAAGTAGGGTCCAAATTCACTGAAGTTTGAAGTCTTTTCAAACTGAAGAAATAGTTCAAAAAACGAAAAACCCCTAAATCCACCTCTTTTATCCGTTTTGACCCAAACGAAAGGCTATAACCTCCAAACAAAGGGCACCAGGACTGTACCTGCAAGTATGGTACAACAAAACAGAGTGATTACAGCGTAGAAAGTGTTCAAGGTGTGCCAAAAGTGATTTAACCATTCCATTGGGCACGTAGTTGGGAGTTGACGACTGAGTGCATTTCGGAAGGCGACGCCGATTTGGCTTTCGAATTGGGGGAAAAGCGACGAGTGGCCTGGTAAGGGAAAAAGTGAGGTCATTATTTTCAACTTTTGACATCACAGTTAGCCTCGACATACTGCAATCAGCCTACGACAGAAGTTTCAAGCAGTTTTGCAATGGCAAACATGGGAGAGTCCATTTTGAGTGAAAGTATCAAATTGGACGGGATTTCCAACTATGCAGTGTGGAAATTCAAAATGAAGAACATACTTATGGAGAAAGACGTGTGGGAAGTCGTCACAAGTGATGAGAGAAGGCCGCCAAATGAAACGGATATCAAAGTGTTCGACAAAAAGATGAGGAAAGCTTTGACCTTCATTAACTTGTCAGTGAAGGATCACATCATTACCCACATTTGTGATGTTGTTACACCCAGACAGGCATGGGATGTGCTAAAGGAGCAATTCGAGACGTCAAATTCGTCAAGAATCATGTTTCTGAAGTCAAAGCTGAATAGTGCCCGAATGGAACAAGGAGAACACATTCAGATGTATATGACCAGAATCAAAACAATGAGGGATGAACTGCATTCTATTGGTGAGCGCATACATGATGTGGAGCTGGTGCACAATGCATTGTGCGGCATTGTAGAACCCTATCAAATGTTTGTGAGTGGAATAGCATCAAGAGAAAGATTGCCAACCTTTGACGAGCTGACAGGAATCTTGATGCATGAAGAGCAACGGCAAGAAATGGTGAAAGCTAGACGTCAGAATACTGACGATCAGACACTTGCGATACGCCAAAAACAAGGCAAGGGCAAGGGCAAGAAGAAGTTTAAACAACAATTTTCCAAGTCTCAGGTTGATGAGGGATCTTCCAGTAAGACCAAGAAGAAAGGCAAGTGCTTCCATTATGGTAAAAAGGGCCATTGGAAGAGTGAATGTTGCAAATTCCTGGCAGAACAAGGCAAGGAAAAACCAAAGCAAGCAGATAACCTTGTCAATGAGGGTGAGATTGAAGACTCTAGCATCTTCATATCTGCATTGTCATCTAATAAGATGATCAAGCGTGGTATATTGACTCGGGAGCCACAAGACACATGACAGGTAACAAGAATTGGTTCAGTAGCTTGAAAGTGTTGGATAAGGGAATGTCCGTTTCACAAGCAAATGATGATGTGTGCAAGATCAAGGGGATAGGCACCGTTTCAATCCAACTACCTGATGGCAAAATCAGGATGATCAGAGAGGCACTTTGCGTACCAGGTTTGAAGAAAAATCTACTTTCTGTTGGAGTCATTGTTGATCAAAAGTTGAAAGTAGAATTCACCCATGATTGTTGCTTTGTGAAGGATGTGAACCAAAAGCTCAAAGTTATTGCGGATGGAGTAAGGGAGCCCAATACAAAATTGTATAGGTTGAATGCTACAAGCAAGGGGAAACATGGACTCGTATCATCCATTTCATTGCAAACTGAGTTGTGGCATAAGAGGCTTGGTCACTTGAACTTGGAAAGCCTCAGTTTGATGAGAAAAATGGAGATGGTAACAGGATTGCCTACCATAGAAGACCACTTGAAATCGATGTGCGAATCGGGAAGCAGCATCGAGAGAAAATCAATAAAGGTGGTGTTGCAAGAGCAAAGAACATTCTGGATTTAATCCACACAGATGTACGCAGACCTATGAGGACCATGTCCTTAGGTAAAGCCTTCTATTTCATGACCTTTATTGATGATATGTCATGTAAGATGTGGATCTACTTCTTGAAGAAGAAATCAGATGCATTTGACAATTTCAAGTGCTTCAAAGCATTGGTCGAAAATCAGACAGGTAGGAAGATCAAAATCCTATGTTAGCAACTGTGCTAACATAGAGAAAATAAAAAAAGAAAGAAATAAAACTCTGTGGCATGTGTTTTGTAAGACCACGTATGAGTATCTATCAATAAACTTCAGCCATGGCATGTGTTTTGTAAGTCCATGAGTAGAAGCTTAAATAATAATAAAATAGCTTAAACTTAGATTTAGAACTTAGACTTAGGAAACTTAAGATTAGAAATATTTTATCTTAAAGTTTTTCGAAGTTAAGAAATTTGAAGTTCTAAATCCTAAGTTAGAAGTTCTAGAAAGGCAAGAAACAGATTAGTCCCATAAGTTAGTAGACACTTATGGAAGACCCTCCTTGCCATAAAAGGAGAGGTATTTGCATTGTAAACAACACTTTTGAGATTAAGCTATCTTGCTCTCTATTTTGGAGAATTATCATTCTATTTCATTTGTGTTCCCCTTGGAAAGGTGCATAGCTTGAGGGAAGGTGCTCGAGCCTCCTCTTGCCTCCTTTTCATTGGTTTTATTGTGACATGTTCATTACTGCTTATTTGCTTAGTATTAGCCACAATCTCATTTTATTACCCTTTGGGTGTTAATTTAGGTTAAGTAAGCCTTAGTAAGGTTTTGTATTTTGTCATCTTAGTTAATTTCATTTCTATTTCGAGCACTAGTTGGGTAAGCCTTAGTGCTTCATCATTGTTTTATTTTCGCACTCAGTCTAAAGCTTGAAAAAAAACTTAAAAAGCGGACGATCCTCTCTATACTACACCACATCGTGAGTAGATCTAGCCAAACATTGACAAACCAGATTTACTTCCAAGATTGGCGTCGTTGCCGCTTTTTAAGTATTTTTTTTACCTAGCTTCTTTTCCTTTTTTCTTGTGTATTTTTTGCTTCCGTGTTGTATGTTTGCTTGTGTGCTTGTCTCTATCTACCAAAAACAGCACGCGTCGTCTCTCTAGGTCCTACACGAGCTGCGGAGCAACTTCTTCAACCGGGGGGAAGCAACAAAAGAGTCAACTTGGGCATTAGCTTCAAAAGAAGTGACCCAAGTGACTTTTTTCACAACCAAAAAGGTATATCAAAATTCGCCAGCCTGTTTGTAACCCTAACATACCCCGATCTTTCATTTTATCACCTTTACGAATTTTGACCACAGTCAAATTTTGAGAAAACAGCCTGATATACTATCAAAATCCCTTATTTTTCACCCAAATCTTTGTCCTAGAATTTGCCGGCTTCACTGAGACTAAATATCATCAAGATCAGTCCTCCGCAGCTCCGCAAATTATATCTCAGAGATTTTGCTCGTTTACTGTCAGAAAATCACATTTTTTTTTCATATTCCCTATCTGCCAGTCAAACCTCTCTATTAGAATTCGCCATCCAGCCTAAGAATTTGTTTTCAAAGAGCATGATTTCTTTGTCCTACTCGCGAATTCTGCTTTCCCTACAGATTTCTTGACGGTAAGATTATTGTCATTTTTTAACTTTGTTCTATGCTTAGCATGGGTATTAAATTCTTGCACTAGAAAATATTAATGTTTTAATTTGTATTTATCTTCTTAAAACATGGGTGACCTATGCTTAGCATAGGTGCCTGAATCAGTCTTCTCCTCTAACCTATGCTGAGCATAGGTTGTGTTCGGGTCCTTAGTAACATCCTATGCTCAACATAGGATTCTGGCGTTATTTCTTCAATTCTAACCACGTTTTGACCTATGTTGAGCATAGGTTGCATCTCTGGTCCTGTTCCAACCTATGCTCAACATAGGTTAGCAAGCAGATTGCGAAGACATCCTATGTTGAGCATAGGTTGGAACAGGACCAAAGATTTATTTTAAGCTTTCGGGAAAACCTCAAGATATTTCCTTGAAAGATAAGCAAAAATTCATGTACTACTTCACCAAAGGGGTCAACAACACAAAGCTTTCGAAGTTTTTTATTCATTTAGCTGAGTTGCTTGGTAGGGGAGACTCACAATTCAAAGTTCAAGGAAGATTGCTTGCTGATCAACCAGATGAGGATCAGGAAAAAGATTTTGTGAATATACTTGTAAAGGAGATGGATAAGTCTCGTTCTATTTTCATTCTGAACGAGAACATGATAAATATCCGACTTTGCCAGGACGAGGCCATCAAAGCTTATTTTGATAAAGCTCTAGTTACTTTGGTGAGTAATTATAAAACATATTTTTAATCATGTTTGTCTACATTTGTTTCATGCTTAGCATAGTTGTTACTAAATATAAGATTATTTAAACTTTTAGATTTAAGCTTTTACTCATTATATTTTAAACTTGATTTTTGTTTCTGTCCAGAGCATGAAGCAATGCTTAAAAATGGTTTTAGCTGTTATTGCTGAGGGAAAAGATCCGGTCTATTCATTACGGAGTTCAAAAGGTGTATCTATTGGACCTCGCAAGCCCACTTCTACCACTGCTCAGGTCACAAAGCCGACCTATGAAAATATTTAGGATGAAACTGTAGCTGTCCCTCATCCCAAAAAGAAAAGATCTCATAATATTTCTGAGTCTTCGCCCACTAGACCTAAGTCACACCAAAGACCATGGCTACACATCGCCATAAGTCCATCCCTTCTGCTGAAAGCAAAAAAGCCGCCACTGAACCATATTTGTCGCTACCTGTGCATCCATCCGTCCATTACAAGACAGCTCTGAACATGCCAAATTAAGAGAGGATATCCACAAAACAAAAAAAATAAAAGAAACAACTTAAATTTTAGACATAAATCAATGTGATAGGCCACCTGTAGACCCAATAATAGGAGACAGGCCAATGGAAGTTAGAAAGCCTAATGAACACATGTACATTATTTTAAAATAAAATTTAAAGGTCATACACAGGCCATAGTTACTCCCTTTGTTGTTTTGGTTGATCCCAATGAATGCAACGATGTTGTAAATTTTGATTTTTTTTTATTAGATTCATATCACTTTTTTGTTCTTGGGGGGATACACAGTTTACAAGCTCAAAAATAATTATCTCAAGAGTATCCCCATATCCCAAGCTTTCAAACTGTGAGTGCCATTGCATTTGCTGGCTTGACAGTGGAAGAAGCGAAATTATTGGCTTGGGGCCACAATATTGATCAGGACTACCAGTTGAAGATGACCGTGATACAAAGAATTCGTTTTTTTCACAAAGAATACATGAGAGTCTCCAAAGCAGGAGATGTGAATCAACTTGAGCTGAAAGCACTTTGTGCTCAAGAGACATGCTTGCCTTTTGATTCAAAAAATCCTATGCAGAGCCTTACAAACAGGCTTCAACAATGAACACCATGGATTAAAATAATCTATTAGTTTTGAGCATTGAGCATGCAAGTTAAAAATTGCAACATTGCGAATTTTGAGTTTTTAAATGCACCTACATGAATTGAGTGTTATGAAATGCTTTGTTCTCCCAACTTATCCATGACCTCATAATCAAAAGCCCAAACTTGAGCCCTCTCTATTCGTGAGGTGCAAGACAATGTAATGGGCTGTAGCCTATTGACAATAGCATTATATTGACATTACGAATGATCTGCACTAGATAATGATGGCTACCTTCTAGAAGCCATTACTGATCCTGCCATTCACACCGCTGTTTCATCCCAAATTGACGATGGTCTCAAACTTTTGTGACTTGGGCTCTCGTTATGGCCCCTGGTTTGAAAGCCCGGTCATAATATATGTTATAATACTTTTAAATTGTTTTTATCAGACTAAAATTTTGAACTCAATTTTAATATTCGTTAACTTCTTTATCAATTAATTTTTTTTTTTATTTTAGGTGTGGGCCCTTGTTGATAAAATTTTTGATAAATGGGAAACTTTTCAAATAAAAGACCAACCTGCTCAGGGTGACTCAAAGTCCAAAAAAAAAAGTTGTGAGCACTCAAACTCTGAAGCCAATCCCTACTGAAATGGGAATATCAGAGTGGAAGAATATGCAAGGGATTAGCTCTTCAGAGCTAATAATAAGTGTTCTTTCGAGAGTTGCCGATGGTCAACATTCTTTGGCAAAAATGGAAAAAGAATTTCAAAGGTAATAGTCATAATTCAAATATTTATTTTTATGTTACCTTTTTTAATAAAGTGATTTTCATAATTTGGTTGGATTTTTAACAATATTATTTTTTAAATGCAGGAACAAATTATTTATGAAAGTTCAAGAAGCCCTTGTGATAGGGTTAAATTGTCAAGATTTCGATGAGTGCCAGAGGCTTTATCTTCTGAGCAGCCGAAATGAATCCCTGAGTCCATTTTTAATTTTGTTTAGAGACATGATATTTATAAGGAATCACTAAATGATGATACTCCTTTGAAATTCACTGAAATCCATACTTTTATGTAGGGCTTTCTTGAAGTCACAACTTCTCCAATTTGGAGAGATGTTATTTTTCATTCTTCTTGACAATCAACATCAGTACAGAAAGCTCTACTAACTTTCTATAATGCGGGAATAGAGAATGTTGTGTGGTAAGTTCTCAGGTTCTTGAATTATCAATTTGTATTTTAATTCATAATTTTATTTTAAATTTTAAATTTTAAAATTAAAATTTTAAATTTGTTTTACTTGTAATGTTCTATGTCAAGTACAAGCCCAATGTTAGAAACTAGGGAGAAGCTCGACTTTGAATACATAACCATCGGTTATTATTCTTTGGATGCCAAACGCTCGATGCTGCATTACAACACTTCTAGACTGACAAGTTTTGGAAACTTGTTCCAATATCCAACTGTGACGAAGAAATTAAAAAATCCAATGACGGGGTCTGTGGCTTGTCCCTACCAAAAGCCACAACAATTGATTAATCATTTAATTGATATTTTTTCTCACCCAGCTGATTGGGTTTTAGATTTATTTAGCGGTAGAGACACTACGAGTGCATGTGCTGTTCAGAAAGGCAGACATGTTGTTGCAGTAGATTTAGATACTAATTTAGTTGATTTTGTAAAAATGAGAATGAAATCTCTTTCAATTTTGCCAAATGAATTATCTGAGGTGAGAAAGAGTTTAGATAGCAAGGATACAATAATTCCCTTGTCCAAGGAACCTCAGCTTCCTACTAGCGAAAAAGTAGACGACACAGGAGAATTTGCTGATGTCTTGGTAAAAAACAAAAGAAAAAGATGTAAATGACATTGATGATTTTTGGGAATAAAAAATTCTCTTTTGTTTTGAAGAATAATTGTGTTTATATTTTTTGATGTGTTGTGTTTTGAATTCTTTTTGATTGATTTAATATTTTTAAATTTGTTTTTTAACGATTTAAAATTTAGAATATGAAATATTTTAAAAATTTTAACATTGATAATTATTACCAAAAATTAAAATTGTAACAATTTGTCAAGTTTACAATATTTTAAATTTAGATGTGTTTTTATGATATTTATTGTAAAAAAAATATTGTTAAAAATTATAAGAAATGAAAAAAAAAATTAGATTTTTCTCAAGGTAATTTAAACATTTTCACAAATAATTTAATCTCGATTATTGTAAAGTAATTTTATTTGCGTCTATTTAATATTTAAATATTTAATAAATTAACGTGGGTGTAAGAAAAGATTTTCAAAAATTTAAAATTTTAAAAAATATTGATTCAAATTTTTAACATAATTTAAAAAATATTTTTTTCGATACAAGAATTGTAATTTTGAAAACTTTTAAAATTCCTCCAAAACAAAACTATAACTTTTGTTTTTAGTAAGCAAAAAATATGTTTCAGGTATTTTAGTGGTTGTGTATCTAATGATTTTATTTTAAATAGTATTATTATTTAATATAAGTTAATTTTAAGTTATTTATAAAAATCTATTGACCAAATTTTTGTAGCTTAAATTATTTTCTTGCAAAATACAACATTTTCTTAACGTTACAATATATTTATTTGAAGCATTTTAAATTTGGATACTTTTTAAAAAAAATTAATAAATTAAAAAACAATGGGTCTTCAAGTGAATTTTTTTTTTGGTCATCATGTTATGAAGAATAAAAAAATTTGCAATGTATTTTATACCAGAAATAAAGCTCAAAAGAAGACCGATGAAGTGCAAAAAAAACTTCAACCCTTCACAAATTCAAAAAAAAATCAATATTTTTACAAGTATTGAATTTAATTATTTTTTCATCTAATGTACTAAGTTCAAGTGCAACCAATGTGACTAGGCTTTAATACAAACTAAACCCAAGGTGAACTGCCACATAGGACTATTAGCAAGTTAATCAATCTAGATTATTAAATATGTTTAGGTAAGGAAGAGGCCCTTTTTGAGTTCAGAAAGAGCTCTAATGCCTTCTACCTGCTCTTGCTCTTGTTGTTGTGGCTCCTGCAAGACATCAGCCATCTGTATATCCGCAGGATCTGCCATTGAGGAGGCCAGTGCAATATTTGTCGAGGATTGGGCTTCTTGGCTGCGGCTGGGACTTTTGCTTGGGCTCGGAGAATTTTGCTTGGGCTCGGGGACTTCTACTGGCCCCACCTTCTAATGCCGCTAGTGTTTCCCATTGTATTAAAGCTGCAATCCTAGGATCTCTAGCAGTTTGTTTAGTTCATGCCATGTCTTCAGACATTTAGGATGGTAAATGAGAAACCAGAATATATGCTGGTAGTGGGAGCGCTAAGCACGAATTCTGAAAAAAAATAGCTTTAGTTCTGAAACTGAAAGGGTGAAGTGTGAACAATTTAAGAACCTCTTGTAACACATGGCCACTGTCGCATCAATCATAGATGATCAAGACACAATTATGACATTGCTTTCAAGCTTGCCCTCTACATATGAGAACTGGATGATAATCATATCGACACACTCAGATTTAACTCTTACCAAAGTTATCACTATGTTGTTGAAAAAAGATAATCGAAGAAGTCAAGATGTTTTATCGACTTCATCATCTCATGCTCTATATGTCAACAAAGGCTCAAAACGACAGAAGTAGAAAAGCTCTAAGCAGTTTGCATCAAATCAGAAACTGACGCATAGTCAAGAACAATTATCAAATTCACACTAAAAAAAAAAAAATGTTTTGTAAGTATTGCAAGTGCACTAATCATGAGATCCAGGATTGCAAGGTACTCAAAGCAAAGAATGCCAATAAGAAACCTGATCAACAGGCGAATATAGTCACAACACCTCCCGACACGGACATGAATGAAGGAGCATGTATGGTCAAAGAACGAAAAGCACTATTGGATGATTCTTGGTTTCTAGATTCTGAAGCTACTCATTGTGAGCATTTTCACTCCTATATGCCTTATAGTACAAAGAAGTACGTTCATCTTGGCGACAATAGCACTCACACTATCGAAGGTGAAGGCACTGTAAGATTAAAATTTCAGCATGATCAATTCAAACCACTATCAAATGTTTTGTATGTACCTAAGCTCTCTATGAATTTGTTATTAGTAAGTAGGATTACTGATTTAGGTCATAGGGTGGAGTTTGAGTCTGATCAAGGCCAAATTATCGATAGGATTGGTAACGTCCTTGCACTCGGCACGAGGCATGGAAACTTATATAGATTGTCACATTGTTATTCTGATACTAGTTATGAAGAATAAAAAGCTATCCAACTTGTCTATGGGGGTCTATGAGAAAAATCATCTTGCTTGTGCATTTACAAGTTGTAAATATTATTCTCTAGCATGTACAAACTCAAGCTACATGACATGCACAATGTCTAGATGGTCATATTCACTTTGTTCCATTGTATATCAAAGGTATGTGAATTGAGCACATGACTGTGAAAGTACAGCAAAAAGGACCAAGAATGGATCCAAATCATATCCACAAGTGTGATTGGGTGTTAGATTAGATTGATCTACCAATCTACACAAGATTAGATAGCACTAGATCAAATCTACATCAACAAATCTAACAAGAACAATCAAATATGATCAAAACTTGTACTTGCTGGTTTCACACGTGTGAAGACCTGTCAGAGTACGGACTACCAGCAAATAATGAAGTACACTAAGCTTAGAAACCATTAGAAGCATAAAATCACAAGACAAATGGAGAGATTACTCAAGAAATGCACCAAAACCAAGATTCAGCTTTCTTGTCAATTATGGCCAAATGAGCCACCATATATACACAAGAGCTGATGCTTACTCAACTGATTTGGCACGTGTGAGAGTGCCTACTCATCAAAGGATCCACCAATAATCATCAATATGGCACATGGACCAAGTTTCCTAACTTATAGCCACCTCCCTTGATTTTAGGCAATTTTCCTAATTTATAGGGACTTGCACAAATATCTACTACAAGTTGGATCTCACCTACTACTGATGTTTTCACACATGTGAGCAGTCCTTTGGAAACTAATCTTTGCTTTGATCACTAAGACAAAAGCACTCTATCAAGTCACAAAAATCAGATCCAAACACCCCTATTGGACTCAACAAATACCAATGACTCTTCCTCTTGAGAGTTGGAATGGATTTGAAAAGATTTGATACCTAGATTTTCCTTTTCTCTTGACTAGTTCACTCAACTTTTGAGATTCTTGAACAAAGTATGGGTTTTGTTTCAAATACTTGAAAAACAAACTTAGTCACTTATTTTGGACTCACTCTTGACCCAAATAGTCTCACTCTTGAGATTTGGATTGAATTTGATTCGATTTGACAACAAATTAAACCACTAATTTTCACAAAAAAGGATCTACACTAGATCACAAAAACTTGACATGTATACTTGATTCAAATACACAAAAATCAGATCCAATCACCCCTTTTGGAATCACTCTTGACCCAAAGAATCTCACTCTTGAGATTTGGAATGGACATGAAATGGTTTGATAACAATCTATGTCAATAATTTTTCACCAAGCTTTAAAATTAGACATCTAGAGATTCACAAAGATCCCAATCATGTATGAACACTCAAATATGGACTCCTCCCTGTTCTAGACTCCCAATGGGATCACAACTTGACCCTCACACTCTCACAAAGAAAGTCGAATAGAACTTATTTGAGTTTCATACATATAATGTCAAAATTTTGCTCAAAAAATTGAATTCATTCACCCCTATTGGACTCCACCAAGTACCAATGACTCTACCTCTTTAGAGTTGGAATGAAATTCAAATTTTCAGAAATGTAATACTTCTCTCTCACTAAGATATTTGCTTACAAAGAGCTGATGCCACTTAGCAAGATTTGATCACAATGAAGAAGACAATTTTTCCACCAAAGTCAAGAATTGAGTTACTAGTTCTTGCCCTCTACAAAGGAAGGATCTCTTGAAAATTTTGGATCAACCACAACACATATGCCTCACTCACCTTTATGACTTTAATTCAAGCCAAAAACCACACTCACACACTTGAGTAGGGGTGAACAATGTGACTTGGATCTCAAATGTTTCTCCTAGTACTTGCCAACAATTCTTATCAACTTGTATAGGTAGATTTTGCCTTTATGAGTGTTTGTGCTTTAGAAATTCACTAAGATTTCACTTGGAGGACTGATCCAAGAGTGTCTTCTAGCATTTAGATGCTTCTAGACTCAGCCCTTTCACTCTTGAACAAATCTAGAATGAAGGTATAATGGATTTCAATCTCCCCCCTTGCAAATCACTCCTTAATCTTTGGTTTATGGCACTCTTTCTCTCTCAACTTCAATGTACACTCAAAAAATCAGAGAATCAACTTCAATGTACTGTAAACAAGCTTTAATCCATCTATATGATTGATCTAAGGCAAGAACAAATCAATGGAATAGAAACAACGCAAGTGAAAGCTTGAAAAATGCACTAAATTGACTCAAAATTGGGTGTATGAAGTTCAAAATGCACCAAACTGAATTTTACTGTAAAAAACAGGTCCTGTACGGCCCCACACGTGTGGAAAGTACTCCTGCAGCCCACAACAAGATTTGGTACAAATATGATGGTTCTAGCTATCCATTCAGCCTCACTACCTCAATATTAGCTTGTTTCCAAAAACCTGCCAATTTGGGTATAGTTTAGATCAATGCCTTAAATGCACTTGTACTTGGCTCTGATACCATGTGAAAGTATAGCAAAAAGGACCAAGAATGGATCCAAATCAGATCCACAAGTGTGATTGGGTGTTAGATTAGATTGATCTACCAATCTACACAAGATTAGATAGCACTAGATCAAATCTACATCAACAAATCTAACAAGAACAATCAAATATGATCAAAACTTGTACTTGCTGGTTTCACACGTGTGAAGACCTGTTAGATTACAGACTACCAGCAAATAATGAAGTACACTAAGCTTAGAAACCATTAGAAGCATAAAATCACAAGACAAATGGAGAGATTACTCAAGAAATGCACCAAAACCAAGATTCAGCTTTCTTGTCAATTATGGCCAAATGAGCCACCATATATACACAAGAGCTGATGCTTACTCAGTTGATTTGGCATGTGTGAGAGTGCCTACTCATCAAAGGCCCACCAATAATCATCAATATGGCACATGGACCAAGTTTCCTAACTTATAGCCACCTCCCTTGATTTTAGGCAATTTTCCTAATTTATAGGGACTTGCACAAATATCTACTACAAGTTGGATCTCACCTACTACTGATGTTTTCACACATGTGAGCAGTCCTTGGCACATGTGAGATCACTCCTATCCATGTGAAATAGCTTTTCCTACCAATAAAATGATGCCAAGTGGCATATAGCTAGAAAACTAGATTTTGGCCATTTTAGCCACTAGATCTTAAATGAAATGGTATGTACAACCTATATGACTCATCTAAATGATAAATGCATTTATTTCACACGTGGGAACAGGCTCCACACATGTCTAATGATGATATGTACTACCCATAATGGTATTTACAAGATTTGATCAAGTTAGCTTTTGCCAATTTTAACAATGACCTTATAGATTAGGGCAAGTTTGAGTTAGGTAGATCTAAATTTGATGACATGCATAAAACTAGATGACATGCAAAATCAGTTAGTGTGCATGCATGCAACATGCAAGTCAGTATACATGTTCTACACATGTCCAAGTCATCTAGGGAAGTCACATGCAAGACATGCAAACAGTATTTGACACATCCATGTAGTTTTGTATTTTCATAGTTTGAAAAAAGGAGTTTTTTCATGTTTTGAGGCATATTGTGAATTTCTTTTGAGAGTAAGTGAAACATCCAATGAGGACACTTACATCATTAAGAAAGTATTTAGCCTCAATTTGATCAAGTTAGAGTATGGTTTCAAGATTAGATCCATTTTGGATAGAGTTCATAGTGTTTGGACTAATGAAGCTAGTGTGCTTAATCTTGAATATTGCTCAAAGTATAATCTTGATCTATATGATCTTTGTGGTCATTATGAGGCTAGGAGGCCTCGGATTTTTTAGATTTTGGTGCAGCCAACTCAATTTTGTGGACTTTGCAAACCTAGGATCGACATCAGGCATGGAGGAGGCACATTGGCATAGTAGCAGTTTGGTGGAATATTTTTCAAAGGCATTTGGAAAAGTTTTCTGTCAAAGAGATCTTAGCATGGTTATGGTAAGGGTGCTGCTATGATGGATTCTTTGTTTATCTTCAATTCAAATTCAAAGCAAAGAATCCACACACAAAAAGTTTCTTCATCAACAATTTGACCAACCTTGGAGGATTTTCAAGTTCAAGTGATCAAGCCAAGTTGATAACTTTTTAGGAGGAGTGTAAAGAATAAAAAGCTATCCAACTTGTCTATAGGGGTTTATGAGAAAAATCATCTTGCTTGTGCATTTACAAGTTGTAAATATTATTCTCTAGCATGTACAAACTCGAGCTACATGACATGCACAATGTCTAGATGGTCATATTCACTTTGTTCCATTGTATATATCAAAGGTATGTGAATTGAGCACATGACCTTATAGATTAGGGTGAGTTTGAGTTAGGTAGATCTAAATTTGATGACATGCATAAAGCTAGATGACATGCAAAATCAGTTAGTGTGCATGCATGCAACATGCAAGTCAGTATACATGTTCTACACATGTCCAAGTCATCTAGGGAAGTCACATGCAAGACATCAAACTTTATTTGACACATGCATGTAGTTTTGTAGGTTCATAGTTGAGAAATTGACATTTGGACAAAGTAGGTAGAAGTTAGGTGCAACTTTAGCATGCAAGCTGTTAGGTTCAATATGGTAGTAGTTTACACTTGATTAGGTGTAGGGAATGCATTGAATGCAAGGAGTACCACGAATTTTGGCTCTCCTATATATGTACATATCATTCTCATTCATATCTAATGATGAATCAAACTTTGGTAATGTCATAATGTCAAAATTGGATCTCATGCTATTTTGCTTTGTTTGATATTCTCTTTCTAACTCGAGATTGGTGTCTTCTTCATACATTATTTTGGTTATGTATTCTCTCAATTTGTGAGGAATTAGTTTTGCTTTGATTTGTAGCATTCTAGATTGTGCTCTAGCCTCAGATTTTATGGTAGATTGTAGGATTGCTCTACAGATGTTTTGTGTGCCACCCTTATGGACTGAAGTTGTTTCAACAGCAACCTATATTCAGAACAGATGTCCTACTAAAGGTCTTTCAGACAAAATACCATTCGAAGTTTGGATAGGTACCAAACCTTATTTATCAAACTTACGAGTTTTTGGATGTACTGCTTATGTGTAGATTCCTCATGATCTCAAGAAGAAGCTCGCCTTTCAGAGCATCAAATGTATTTTCATCATCTACACTACTTCAGATGAAGCCTACAAGTTATTCGATCGTATCGAGTCGAAGATATTCGTTATCCGGGATGTCATCTTCATCGAAGATCAGTTTATCGACCTCAAGAGAAAAGGCAAAGCCCATATAGTTGACTTTTCACTTTCATCCGACACATTGAACTTCTCAGTTCCTTAGTCGACAATTTCTATCAAAGGTCCAAGCTCATCTACTTTCGATGAACAACATATCAATGATGAATCCAAAGATGATGATGTTGCAGTTCAGCAACTACAACATGATGAAAGTGATCAACTTCCTCTACTCCCTAGAAGATCATCAAGAACTAGCAGACCACCTATCAGGTATATTGACCAGTCAGCAGCCTATCTTGTTCAGGAGCCAAGTATTATCGAAGAGGCACTTAGTCAGTCCGATTTCGATCTCTAAAAAGAAGCTGTGGATAAAGAGTATTCAACTCTTATCGAGAACCAAACATGGACAATTGTCGAATTACCTGCTAGTAGAAACCTAGTTGATTATTTTTCAATTCGAATCAATTTGTTTCGGTATCAGAGAATTGATTCCACATCACTATATCTTTCACTTAATGATAATCGAGTCATCAACAGTCTAAAGTTCCAAATGGATTCTCAAAGTAATGCCGGTCTTATCACAGACAAGCTGAATGGATCCAATTATCATTTATGAAAATTTAAGATGAAGACCTTGCTAATTGCCAACAAGTTGTGGGATGTTGTTACAGGTATCAAAGTGAAGCATGAAGATGACACAGACGACCCGAAATGGAAGTCAAAGGATGGTAGAGCTTTCACGCTTATTATCCTCAATATATCAGATACTCAAATTGGCCACATAGCTGAAGCTAGAACTTCAAAAGATGTGAGAGATGTAACTACTAAGTTACATCTTCAAAGAAAATTCTTCACACTCAAGATGTCGAATAATGATTCTCTTCATAATCATATTAACCAGTTTAAGAATCTCTTGCAATAGGTGGCCATTGTCGGATCATTCATAGATGATCAAGATGCAATTATGACATTGCTTTCAAGTTTGTCCTCTACATATGAGAACTGGGTGATGATCATCACGACACACTCAAATTTAACTCTTACTAGAGTTATCACTATGTTGTTGCAAGAAGATAATCAAAGAAGTCAAGACGCTTTATCTACCTCCTCATCTCATGCTCTATATATCAACAAGGGCTAGCAACAACAGAAGTAGAAAAGCTCCAAGCAGTCTACATCGAATGAGAAGCAGACTCAAGGTCAAGAACAATCATCGAATCCACATTCGTCGAAGAAGAAGATGTTTTGCAGGTGTTGCAAACGCAATAACCATGAGATCCAAGATTGCCGAATTCTCAAAGTGAAGAATGCAGCCAAGCAACTAGATCAACAAGCAAATACAGTTACAACATCTTCTGAAGTTAAAATGGACGAAGGCGCTTTTATGGTCAAAGACAACTACGCGAATTCAAATGATTCGTGGTTTCTGGATTTTGAAGCTACTCAACATATGACCAATCATCGCGAGATTTTCCAATCATATATGCCTTACATCACAAAGAAGTATGTTCATCTTGGTGACGATAGCACTCACACTATCGAAGGTGAAGGTGATGTAAGATTAAGGTTCCAGCATGATCAATTCAAACTACTATCAAAAGTCTTGTATGTTCCTAAACTATCTACAAATCTGTTATCAATAAGTAGAATCACAGATTTAGGTCATAGGGTGGAGTTTGAATATGACCAATGCAGAATTATTGATAATAAGGCATTATTGTTGCATCATCGCTTAGGACACTTGACTATCCTTCTGGTAAAGTCGATCTTCCTGTCTGCCATAGGTGCATCTTTGGAAAGCAGACTAGGATTCCTTTTAGATCGAGTTATGGACATGCAGCAAAAGGTCTGTTAGATGTTGTTCATACAGATATATGTGGACCTATGCAAACTCTTTCATTACTAGATGCAAAGTATTTCAGTACCTTTACTGACGAACTTTCCAGAAGAGCATCTGTTTACTTCACTAAAGTTGT
Organism: Diphasiastrum complanatum; assembly: GCA_029204225.1. Lineage (NCBI taxonomy): Eukaryota > Viridiplantae > Streptophyta > Lycopodiopsida > Lycopodiales > Lycopodiaceae > Diphasiastrum > Diphasiastrum complanatum. Next base: position 4,653,744 of record CM055092.1, on the reverse strand, counting down.
TTCAACAACAGCCTATATTCAGAACAAATGTCCTACTAAAGGTCTCTCAGACAAAACACCATTTGAAGTTTGGACAGATACCAAACCTTCTTTATTAAACTTACGAGTTTTTGGATGTACTGCTTATGCACAGATTCCTCATGATCTCAAGAAGAAGCTCGACTTTCAGAGCATCAAATCTATTTTCATCAGCTACACTACTTCAGATCAAACCTACAAGTTGTTTGATCCTATCGAGTCAAAGATATTTGTTAGCCAGGATGTCATCTTCATCGAAGATCTATTTATCAACCTCAAGGGAAAAGGCAAAGCCCATATGGCTAATTATTTGGTGTCATTCGACACATTGAACTTCCCAGTTCCTTAGTCAACTATTCCTATCGAAGGTCCAAGCTCATCTACTTTCGATGAACAACATATCAATGATGAATCCGAGGATGATGATGTTGCAGTTCAGCAACTACAGCATGATGAAAGTGATCAACTTCCTCTATTCCCCAGAAGATCATCAAGAACTAGCAGACCACCTATCAAGTATATTGACGAGTCAGCAGTCTATCTTGTTCAGGAGCCAAGTATTATTGAAGAGGCACTTAGTCAGCCCAATTCCGATCTCTGAAAAGAAGCTACGGATAAAGAGTTTTCATCTATTATTAAGAACTAGACATGGACGATTGTTGAATTACATGCTAGCAGAAACGTAGTTGATTGCAAATGGATTTTCAAAGTTAAATACAAACCAGACGAAAGCATCGACAGAAGGAAAGCTCAACTTGTCGCCAGAGGATTTTCTCAAGTAAACAACGTTGATAACATTAAGACCTTCAGTCCAGTAGTCAAGAATTCTTCTATTCGACTTTTATTATCATTTGCTATTGTAGCAGAATTGGAAATACATCAAATGGATGTACAAATAGCATATCTCAATGGAGTTATTGAAGAAGACATTTACATGGTGCAACCCGAAAGTTATATTATCGAAGGTATATACAATCATGTGTGTAAACTACATAAGGCACTTTATGGCTTGAAGCAATCTGCTTGGGCATGGTTTCAAAAGATCAATACTTTTCTTATTGATCACGGCTACACACCAAACTCTTCATATTTGAATGTTTACTTTAAGACAATGTAGTAGTCTTTTATCATTATCACTTTGCACGTGGACGACACATTGCTCTTCGGCAACGGTATCGATTTGATAAAAGAAGCTAAGACAATGCTATCCTCTGAATTCGACATGACTGATCTGGTCGAAGCTCATTTCTACCTTGGTATTCAAATTTATAGAGACAAAAGTCGATAGTTGATCTACATTACTCAACAGAGGTACATCTAATATGTTAGCCAGATATAATCTGGTTAATTGCAAGTTAGCTCTCTCACCAATGGAACCAGGTCTCAAATTGTCGAAAGACCAGTGTCCCCAAACAATCGAACAAAAGAAGCAGATGCGTGAGTATCCTTATCATTCGATAATCATGATCTCTTATGTACACAATGATCTCTGGACCAATAGCTTTTGCAGTCAACTCCCTAAGTCAGTATATAACCAACCCTAGTGTAACACATTGGAAGGCTCTCATCAGATTCATGAGATATCTTTGAGCTACTATGGACTTTTGCATTTGTTATGGAGAAGTCAACAACGACAGACTCAATTTACTCAATGGTTACACAGATGCAAGTTGGGCAGGAGATATAGACACTCGTAAATCTACTTCTGGATTTACTTCCTCAACAATGGTCCAATTTCTTGGAACAATTGTAAGATATCTTTGATAGCTCTATCTTTTACAGAATCAGAGTATATCGTAGCCTCACAAGCTACTAAGAAAGCAATTTGGTTGAGAAACTTACTTTTAGATATCAGTCTGAGTCAATATACTCCGAAATTATTATTTTGTGATACTCAAAGTGCCATTGCCTTGTCATCCAACCCTAGATTTCATTTTAGGATTAAGCACATTGAACTTAAGTATCACTATGTTGGAAGCAAAGTTCTCAACAAAGAGGTCAGATTGCAGTACTGTCGATTATAAGATATGACAGCGGAAATTTTTTCTAAAGCATTAAGCTTGGATGCACACAAGAAGTTTTGTGCAGAATTAAGTTTAAAGGTCAAGGCATTCATGGATTCAGATTAAGGGGGAGTATTGGATTATTTTCTCACTAAACGACTAATCGACATTTTATCTTCGTCCAACTTTTATCTAGACCTACAACAATAGTTTACGTTCATTTCTGCAGACAGACTGTTTACGACCAAAGCCACCGACTTGCAATAATTCATCAGCAAGTAGTTTCTGAGAAGTCCTAACTAGATGAATGCCAACACATAACAGCCAACTGGTTGACGCTTTTGATGAGCTAAATGCTTAGTATAAATAGCTATTCGTATTTCAGCATTTTATGATCAGGAAGAGGATCAAGTATCGAATAGTTAGCTCTCTCTCTCTCTCTCTCTCTCTCTCTCTCTCTCTCTCTCTCTCTCTCTCTCTCTCTCTCTCTCTCTCTCTCTCTCTCTCTCTCTCTCTCTCTCTCTCTCTCTCTCTCTCTCTCTCTCTCTCAAGCCTACAAGCTTGTACACTCTTGAGCATTCTAGCTCATTTATTTAGAGTTGATTAGAGATTGCTTTTGCGCTTACTGCTTTTCAATTGTTGCGCTTAATTCAGACTTACATTTTAGTTGCTCAGAGATAGCTTAGAGTACGTGGCTCCGATCCGCAATTTGTTGTACTCATTTACATCTGTTTTGCTTCCATATTAAATCAATACTATTTTCTTATTGCGTTCAACCTTGTCTCAGAATGTATGTGTTTCTGTAGTTCTTCATGACTAATTATTTGTATGATGTTTCGCGACTAATTATTTGTCTAAATGTTTCACGACAAATGATGTTTCGATGCTTAATGTTTGGCTACGTAATCTATTGTAGTACTAATGATCTCAAAGTTAGTTACTATAAGATCGTACGTGATTTCTATCACTATTGTTTTGTTCAAAATTGATAGGCGTAGTCATGCATAAAGAAAGAGGAAGATAGTTTATTCCGCTGCACACAATAAGTTTTATTTCTTGTCGTTTGAATTCTTTTTATTCGAATTCTTTTCTCTTCAAGTTTGACCTATCTTTCACACAGCTCTTTTCAACATGGTATAAGAGCATGATTCTTCAAGGCTTAATACTATCAGAGTGTAAGCTCTTACGCTTGGTATCTCTCGTGATATCAAATTATTCTTCAGTTCGAATCAATCTGTATTGGTATCAAAGAATTGATTTCCACATCACTGTATCTCTCTCTTAACGACTATCGAATTATCGACATTCTAAAGTTCCAGATGGATTCTCAAAGTAAGGTCGGTCTTATCGTAGACAAGCTGAATGGATCCAATTATCATTTATGAAAATTTAAGAGGAAGACCATGCTAATCGCCAACGAGTTGTGGGATGTCATTACGGGTATCGAAGTGAAGCCTGAAGATGACACAGAGAACTCGAAATGGAAGTCAAAGGATGGTAAAGCTTTTGCGCTTATTATCCTCAATATATCAGATACTTAGATTGGCCACGTAGCTGAAGCCAGGACTTCGAAAGAAGTTTGGGACATCCTAAGCTCACTATATGATGTGAGAGATGTAACTACTAAGTTACATCTTCGAAGGAAATTCTTCACACTCCAGATGTCGAATAATGATTCTCTTCAGAATAATATTAACCAATTTGAGAATCTCTTGCAACAGACCCTAGTAGATATAGTACCAAATTGGGACTATAAGGGACACCCGAATATAGTACCAAATTGGTAGTAGCCGGACACCAAGTTCAAAACTACGGGTACTATTTGCAAGCACTGTTTATTGCAGCCAACATAAAAATAAAAAATCTAACAATTTGTTCGCTTTTTGGCCATGATAGGTCTGCATATGATGCATAATTTTTCTGTCTCAGGCCATGAAAAAGGCCAGCACGACGGAGCAGGCGTGGTCATCAAGAGAACTCTCACTCACGAGGAGTTGAAACTAGACGGCTGGCCCTTGAAATGTGTAGCAGATGTGATCGCATATCATTTAGGCCAAAAGGAGAAGGTCACAGCTGTAGTATAAGAAGGATTTTCTGGCTGGTCAGCAAGGATGAGGTGCAACGTGATGTGAAATGGGATTGTCAGCGCATCATAGGCTCACGCTCATTCCATTGTGTTGACGGATATTCCCAGGATAGTGCATGCTCACTACGATGTCGCACATTGTCATGTTTCTGCGATTCATGTATTACAGGGCAATGGAGAAGGTGTAGGAACAGACAACACATGGAAGAGTGGAAATATTTGTTTATCCAGCCATTGCTAGAGCCAGAGACAGCTAGCAACAACAAAGACGATGATGCTGGAGATAATGACGGTGCTTATGGATCCATGCCAATGCATAATGACACAAACCTGCCCATGTATGAGGGGAACCCTGATAGTTTGTGTGACTTGCTAACCACTGAAGACAATTTTGCGGTCAAAGCAGTAGAGAGGGGAGAGGATTTCTACCTTCTTAAATGCACCAACACGATGTACCAGGCAGTGACAACACAGAAGGATGCATGACACAACAAAATTGTTAGAGGAGGGAGAGTAGTTGAAGGCCTATACTATGGCCAAGTTGAAGGCATGATCAATACATACAACCTTCTAGACCAGACACAGCCGGTAATGATCTATTCACACCTGGTGACAACAATCCGGTTTTCCATGGAGCCTATCCCTGGATATCATAACATGTTCCAATTATCCACCGATGTGTATGAAAACATATACAACAACATGCCGTACAAAGATAACAATGATCAAGAGGACTTGCTTAACGCCTAAAATTAGGATGCAAGTAACCTTTGTGCTTTATATTGATTCATTTGATACTTTCATAGTACTCATTTTGAAACTGATGAGTACCAATTTGGTACTTTGGATCACTTATCTATCAGTATTCTGATTATTTTGTTTATAAGTTCAGGCTACGTTTTTTGGTACTATCGGAGTCTCAATCATAGTGCTTTTGGTATTGACTGAAATTGCCTTTTCCATTTGAAAAACATGTACTGCTTGTTTAAAACTCCAAAGTACCTCTTTATAAATTACAGATTTTCTATGAGGTACTTGAGTACCAAATTTGGTACTATCGAAGTACCAATTTTGGTACATTTGTAACTGTCTAAAATTGCACTTAAGTCTCAAAAATAGGTACTTCATGTGGATCTTTAACACTATCCATCTTTAACACCTTTAATACCCCTTCACTCTTAAGCAAAAACTAAAAACCATACAAGGAGCACAAAATATAACTTTAATAAACTCCACCCATACCATCATTCATAGATCATGCTGGAATATGCATGTGAACACATGCTAGTAATGTTGCAAGGAGCACAAACTCTAAAATCAACTTATCCTACCCTATATGTGATTCAAAAATCATGCTGGAATCTGGTTGTGAACATTTACAAAGCACCAACATAGGATTTACAAGTTGAAGAATGCCTCGACCTTTCAACCTTCATCTTAATAAATTAGGAAGCTGCAAATGAAACTCAAAGCCGCTCAAGAATGAAATAGCCATTCAAATCTATGCAGTATATCGTATATTGATTTTTTGAATATGTAACATGTACAAAAAATTAGTTGCAGCCCAAGCTAAATTGTTCAGATCTAATCTGTAGGGGGGTCGAAGTCGTACGAGTACCCTTCGACCTCAACAAAGTATTCGCAACAAGAGGAGACATATCGTCCTCGTACCACTTCGATCTCAACGAAGTAGTTCGCAACAAGAGGAGACATATCGTCCTCACAGTTGTGCAAAAAGTACAAAAAGGACCAAGAGTAGATCCTGATCTGATCCTTAAGAGAGATTGGTTGTCAGATTACTTGATCTATCAACCTACTTGAGATTAAGATCATGTAGATCAATTCTAGACACAAAATCCTAACAAGAACAATCATTAATTGAAGGTAGGTGTACTTTCTGGTTTCATACGTGTGAAACACTGTCTGAGTACGGACTCCAACCTGAAAATCAAGTACACATTGATAGAACCTCAAAATAATCAAAACAAATGTAGACAAACAGAGAGAATCCCTCAAAATTGCTTCCAAAACCAAGATTGGTGTCTCACATTGATTATGGCCAAATAAGCCTCTATATATACACTTCTTGGAGCTTGAGGTTATCATGCATCAGATCTCACACGTGTGAGGATGCCTTGTCACCATCATGCAATTTGACACTTGGATCAAAACTTTCCATTTTGGGCATTTTTGGTCTAATTTCCTACTATATGGAGATCTTCTAGAAGTGAAAACTCGCCTACTTCAGCTAATTCCACACGTGTGAGCTGTCCTCTACACATGGAATGTGACACCTATTCAAAATATTTGGCTCATGCAAGATTGGTGCCATGTGTCATATCTCTAGAAAACTAGTTTTTGGCTATTTTAGCCACTAGAACTTGAATTAAATCATATGTACAACATATATGGTTATGGTACAGTACAAGTACACTAGTTTCACATGTGGGAATAGGCTCCGCACATGTGTCTTTATCCTACATACAAGATTTTTGGCCTCTACCAAGCTTATTTTTGCATTTTTCACACTCCTAAAAAATCTAGCTTGGTAAATCTAGAATAGATCTATCTATAACTCTAAGAGCCAATCTTATTTTTACAAATGGATCTTTAGGCAATGCCTTGGTGAGTATATCAACAATGCAATCTGATGATGAAACATGAATAAGCTTGATCTCCTTTGCTTGCACTTTCTCCCTCATGAAATGATGTGCAATCTCAATGTGCTTTCTCCGAGCACGGAAGACTGGATTGTTTGCAAGTTGTTGACTGCTTGATTATCACAATATGTGCATGGAATGTCTTCATCCTTGATCACATGTAGCTCCTCCAAAAGCCTTTTAAGCCAAAGAACCTCCTTTGTTGTTGTTGTCATAGCTTTATACTCGGATTATGTTGATAAAAGAGAGACGGTATCTTGCTTTTTGGAAAGCCAAGATATAGCTCCTCCACATAAGAATGTAGCAAATGCACTTATGGATCTTCTATCCATCTTGTCACCTACAAAACTTGAGTCCGAATATGCTCTTAAACAAATATTAGTCCTTTCATAAACTATGCCAAAGTCTTTTGTAGCCGAGATGTATCTTAACCCCCTTTTTGATCCTTTCCAATGACATATTAATGGACTTTGCATGTATTGACTCAATTTGCCAACACAAAAACTAAGATCAAGTCTAGTGATGGTTAAGTATATCAAGGAACCAATAAGCATTCTATAGGTAGTGATATCCTCAAAGGATGCTTCATCACTTTCCTTAGAAACTTTTACACTTAGTTCCATGGGAGTTTCAACTCCTTTACAATCAATCATGCCAAATTTTGCTAAGATTGATCTAGCATACTTAGATTGACATATGAAAGTAAAATCATTACTTCTAGAGACTTCTATTCCAAGTATTACTTTAAGAAGTCCTAGATCTACCATTCTAATTTCACTAGACAAGGAAACTTTTACATTCTTGATGCCATCTAGATCATTTCCTGTGAGTATAATGTCATCAACATATAAAACTAAGATAATGATCTTCCCATCATTACATTTGTAGTACAATGATGGTTCATAAGAACTTACAACAGATCCAATGGAAATAAGATAGGAATGCAACCTAGAGTACCATGCTCTTGGTGCTTGTTTGAGTCCATAAAGACTCTTCTTCAAGAAACACACCTTGTCTTTTTCTCCATCTTTGATGAAGCCCTTGGGTTGGCACATGTAGATTTCCTCTTCCAAGAATCCATTCAAGAAAGCATTTGTCACATCAAGTGGTAAGAGCTCCCATTTGAAAGAAGTTGCAAGACATATGATTAATCTAATGGTCACAAGCTTTGCAACAGGTGCAAAGGTTTCATCACACTCTATGCCTTTGAATTGCAAAAAACCTTTTGCTACAAGTCTAGATTTATACTTGTGAATGGAACCATCTTGATTATATTTCAATCTATATATCCATTTACAAGTAAGAGGCTTCTTTCCATATAGTAAATCAACAAGCTTCCAAGTTTGATTTTCCATTAATGCATCAAACTCTACTTGCATAGCTTTCCTCCAATATTGAGACTTATTTGCTTCCTCAAAACTAGTTGGTTCTTCAAGCATAGTAGTCAAGAAAGTATAAGAGTTGAGTAGTTGAGAATCTTCCCTTTGCTCCCCTTTGTCACTATAAGTGAGCCTTGATGGCTCAATCCTTGTCCTTGTTGATCTTCTTTGCACCCTTGGACTTTGAGTAGGTTCCTCTTGGTCTTCATCTTCATGAAGCTCCTCCTCGTCCATAGCATGATCCTTGACAAGTTGAGTGTTGTTGGAAGTCACCTTTCCTTTGGCTTGGAGAGATTCATCAAAGAATACATCTCTACTAGCAACAACTTTTTTTGTAATAGGATCAAATATCCTATAAGCTTTTTTACTTTCACTATAACCAACAAAGATGCCTTTGAAAGAAGTGGCATCTTCCTTTTTCCTTGTTTCTAAAGGAATATGTACATAACAAGTACATCCAAAAACTTTTAAATCACTAAGATTTGGCTTTTTTCCAAACAATACTTCATAAGGTGTAAGTCCTTTAATGGTACTATTAATCATTCTATTACATAGAAAGTTTGCACATAAAATAGCTTCTCCCCAAAATGAAATAGGAAGTGATGCATCTAATCTCATAGCTTTAGCACACTCACATAGTGTCCTATTCTCTCTCTCAGCTACTCCATTTTGTTGTGGAGTATATGTGCAAGTAAACTCTCTCCTAATGCCATTAGTTTCACAAAACTCTTTCATCCTATTGGAGATGTACTCCCCTCCATTATCACTTCTTAATACTTTCGAGCTAGTATTAAGTTGCTTTTCCATAAGAGTTTTGAACTTTACAAAGGACTCAAAACCTTCACTTTTCTTAGACAAGAGATAAATCCAAGAGTATCTTGATTTATCATCAATAAAAGTGACATACATAAGAGCTCAACCATTTGATTCATGTGAAAATGAATGAACATCTGAGTGTATAAGGTCAAGAGGAGAGTTAGATCTTATCAAAGATCCCTTGAAAGGAAGCTTATGAGATCTGGAGAGTCCACAAGCTTCACAAAGCTTGCCACACTTGGATATGGTTTTGGGAAGTCCTTTTGCTAGCTCCTTTGTCACCATGGTCTCCATAGCTTTGTAGTTAGGATGGCCTAACCTTTTGTGCCATAATTCCACTTGAGTGAGCTTCTTCCTTGCCATGTTCACACTTCCAACCATCGCATTAGCATCCAATTTGAATAACCTCCCTTGCTTGAAACCACTAGCAATACATTTTTCATCTTTCAAAATAGAACATGCTCCATGCTTGAAATGTACATCTAATCCACTATTCATAAGTTGTCCTACACTCAACAAGTTCTTTGTAATTGAAGGTACATAAAGAACATTGTTTAGATCTACTTTTTTAGATGGTCCTAGATATAAAGGAATGGATCCAACACCTACAATCTCACATTCTTGATCACTTGCAATGAAGATAAATCTCTTAGAACTATTGTAATAAAGTAGATTAGAAAAGTAGTCTTTTTGGTGAGTCATGCGAGAGCTTGCCCCACTATCAATCCACCAAGTGTCTTGATTAGATGTTTGTGGTGAGGATACCATCAAAGATAGATTGCCTTCTTCCTCCTCCTCAAGCACAAGATTGCCTTGATTGTCCTTCTCTTGGATATTCTTCTTCTTGTAGCACTCGGATGCAAAATGTCTCTTTTTTCCACAAAAGAAACACTTTAGCTTCTTCTTGTCCTTCTTGCTCTTGCCTTTGGAACTTGATGCTCCATCTTTGTTCTCCATCTCCATGTCTTGAGTCTTCTTGGATGGAAACTTCTTCTTCTTGCCTTTCAAAGAAAAGTTAGCTTTTTCATCACCATCATTCAAAGATAAGGAACTCATCCTACTTTTGATATGAAGCATTCTACTCTCCTCACTAACAAGCAGACTTTGAAGTTTTTCAATACTAGGAAGTGAATCTTGAATAGCAAAGGTTTGAACAAGATTGGAATAATCATCTCCTAATCCATTCAAAATGATTTGAACTAATTCATCATCTTTGATTTTATCATCTATAGAAGACAACTCCTTGTTCAAAGATTTGATCCTAAAGACATAATTTTGGGCACTTTCACTACTTCCTTTCATGCTTTGAAGGATTTGATTCCTAACCATGAGTATCCTTGAAGTGTTCTTGGATCCATAAATGGCTTATAATGAATCCCATGCCTCTTTGGATGTGGTACAAGATGAGATTTCTTTCAAAAGTTCATTACTTACATTCATTTTTATGCAATGTAATGCAACTCTACATCTCTTTTTGTACTTAGCCAATTCAACTCCTCGTTGAGGTTCTACTTCCACCTCAAGTACTATGTCATAAAGATCATGAAGTACAAGCAAGGACTCCATTCGAACTATCCAAGTAGCATAATTAGTGGATGTAAGTCTTTCACTAGCTTCAAGCAAAAAACCACTCAAACTTGAAAAATCACTCCTTAATCTATGATTTTTAGCAATTTCTCTCTTCAACCTCAACATACACTCAAAAAATCAGATAAGATCAATTAATGCACCTAATTCAAGCGTTAATTTTAATTTTTTGGCTGATCTAATCCAAGAACTAATCAAGGGATTAGATTCACTATAGAAAATGCTTGATTTTGCACCAAAAATTATCAAATTGGGCATGTGAGTCAAATTGTACAAATTTTTGAAATTTCTCAGTCAAAATTGGAGCTGTATGGCCTCACACGTGTGAAAAGGGTTCCTACAGTCCACAACAAGTTCTGGACCAAAAATTTTGAGGATAGCTATCAAATCCAACTCACTACACAAAATTTGACTAGTTTCTTAAAAACTGCTAATTTTGGCTTTGATTTGGATCACCCCTATCAATTTCAACAAAACCTCTTGTACTTGGCTCTGATATCATGTGGAAAAAGTACAAAAAGGACCAAGAGTGGATCCTAATCTGATCCTCAAGAGGGATTGGTAATTGTCAGATTACTCGATCTATCAATCTACTTGAGATTAAGATCAATCTAGATCAATTCTAGACACAAAATCCTAACAAGAACAATCATTAATTGAAGGTAGGTGTACTTTCTGGTTTCACACGTAACAAGAACAATCATTAATTGAAGGTAGGTGTACTTTCTGGTTTCACACGTGTGAAACACTATCTGAGTATGGACTCCAACCTGAAAATCAAGTACACATTGATAGAACCTCAAAACAATCAAATCAAATGTAGACCCGGTAAGATTTTCTTGTCAGGCCTTGTTGGCAGTCTGATTTATCTTGCTTCAGACTATAAATACGATTACAGGGAAACCAACTTAACTGCATGCATACAAGAGTGCAAAAACAAGGGAAAAGCATGCCACAATGGCCTAGGAACTAGTTGTATTGAATTGGATAGAGCAGAATGCACAGGGTTCAAGATGAATCCCATCTGGATACGTTGATGTTGGTGGGTGAGTCCCTGCAGGTTAATTTTCATGACTAGTTTTTGGTCAACATTTGAGAAACAGCCACCTTTCAGTAGATGCTTGAAAAAGTATTCATTTCCCTGCCAGTTGGATTCTGTTGCAGAATCTGCAAGGCTGGATTGAAAATCATTGCTGATTCTAGGTACTGTATCTGCTGAAAACTGCCCGACTTAACCAAAGAAGCAACCTTGCACTTTTGAACTTGTTCCTGATCTTGCACGAGGTTTGTCTTTAGATCTTTATGCAAGCTTTTGTGCAAGGTTCTAAGTCTGATGATTTTGAGCTGAGCCGTTCTCATACTGGTGCTGATCAATGTTGGTCTGTACACAAAATCTTTCTTAGCAATCAATAAGCAGTTAAATAGTCCTACAGGTTTGAATGGTAGCAAATCAGGACAACGAATAATTTGAAGTAAATATTTTGAGTTTCCTTGAAAATATTTCAAAATTTTGGGCAATTTTCAAACTGGGAGTTGCCTACAAAACTTTTGTGAAGTACATTGCATCATTATGATAAGCTACTCCCAAGAGGATTGGCTCAGTTGGTTAGCTTGACATCCAAAGTTTCTTTGGTCCCAGGTTCAAGCCTCCCCTTGGAAACCAAGAAGCAAGCTATCGCATCAAAGGGTTGGCTCGGTTGGTTAGCTTGGCTGGTCCCAAGTTCAAGCCCCCTTGGAAACCAAGATGCATTATTATAAGCTATTGGGGACTGGTCTGCATTCAAGTGATAAGAAAGTGGTAGTAAAACCTAGTAAAACCGCTTGTGTAAAAGAAAAGCTAATGATGCTGTTTGACTTCTTATTGACTTCCTATACGATGTGCCTGAAGTATACAAGGAAGAAAGATTTCAAGGAACTATTGGCTGCTGCAGTGGAAAAAGTGAACGATGCTTGTTCAATGGTGCCTTCAATTCCAACTAGTTTGCCTGAAGAATATCAAAATCTTGTAAGAGACGTCATTGGAGGATAGAGAAGACAAATTTGCTTGATAGAGAGAACAGGCAGAATGTACTTTTGCAGCTAAATGTAGACAAAGAATGGTTATTTCTTAAATTGGAGTGATATTTCAAAGGTTTAGTAGATCTAGACTAAATATCCTTGAGACTATCAAGCCTAATGATTTGGTCATTAGTGAACCATGACATTTGATATCCTTCAACATTAAACTTCTTAAAGAATAAAACTGTTTTGTTCAATAAGAACGACACAATTTTTTCTTAAAATTTGAAAGCTAACTAGACAGTTTCTTTGTTTGTTTGTTAAGTTGTTGCACTTCAATGTTTTGGATTCTATCTTCCCTAAGAGTAATTGTTGCAATAAGTATTTTCCCATTTTTAGTACGTGCACCAAGGATGCCCAAATCTTTGGAAGCCTTTGTCAAATACAAATGATGAATTTGTGAATTTGCCAACCCAAGGCCAATAAATGCTTGCCTTTCATTTCCCATTTCAAGGCTTCACTTCAGTTTTGATGACAAATGACCACAAATGTTCCTTAGTTAATAGAACCAAAAGTTTAATTGAGATGTATGAAAGTTCATGTCATTAAAATTTTCAAGGTCCATAGTTTCTTTGGTCTTAGGTTCAAGTGCCCCTTGGAAACCAAGATGCATTAAAATTTTCAAGAAATTATAAAATGATAGCATGAAGCGATGTTCATACCACTCTTGCCAAATTTCAAGTTTCATGTGATTGAGAAGACTCTTTGTGAATGGTACATAATGGATGTAGAAAAATAATAATGGAAACTCTTTTTGGTAGTGCATCAAGGCTAAGGGCTCAATTCCATGAAACAACTAGGTGGCCACTTACGACAAGCCCTAATTAATTTGCTCGTCATCTCATAAGCAAACAAGTTTTTGATGAATTCCACAATGTATTGGAGAATGGTATTTCTTGTGACCTTTATGGGTGGTATTGTGAAAAATTGGGAAAATCTAGCTTGAGTACTTTACATATTCTTGTACATATGGAAATCTCACACGTGTGGAGCATGTTCCCACACGTGAAAGTAGGCATAAATATGTTAGATCTATCTTGAGTTAGGGGTACTTGAAATTTAGTAAAAATCCATGTCTTAGTAGTTGATTAGGCCACTTTTGGCATTAGAGGCAATTTGAGTAAGTACACATGTAAAGTCATGATTAGGTCAAAAGTAGAGTGTGATGTGGCTCAAGCTAGGTTAGGCTTGTCACATTTTTCATGATGAGGTTGGATGTGTGACACTTCCCTATGTGTTGGCATGAGAGCTAGTCATCAATCAAAAGCTAGAAATCCATCAGATTAGTCCAATCAAGTTTGTTTGAGGGCTCATAAGTCACTCAACCAATCAAGGGGTCCAATCATGTTTCACCCCCCCTTACCTCGAGTTGCTACTTATACGAGTCTTAGATCAATTCTATGTGAGTTTTTTGGAGTTAGTGAGATCTACTACTTTTAGAGCTATTGTAGGGCTTTGTACTTGGATTCTCTCTCTATTCGAGAGCAAGGCATTTTCATATTTAGTTTTTTTTTTTTTTTCACATCAAGCCACACGTGTGAATGTACTTTGTAGTTGATATATGCATGCTACAATGTGAGATAGATCTTGGTTTTCAATCTATGCTTGATCTATTGTGCAATCACCCACATCTTAGGAGATCAAACATACTTTTGGGCAGTCCCACATGTGTGAAATTCAACATGGTATCAGAGCCTACCTAAGATATCCATGCATACATCAATTGGTATTTCTCCAAGGTAGATCCAAATCGAGTGCTTGATAGCTTGATGGAAAGCTAGTGAATTGTAGTTTCTAGTGCAATTGATTTCATGTCAATTGGATGTGTCTTGAGAAAATTATAGGCTTTCAAAGTGCAGTGGATAGGGCACCCAACCTGGTTGGACACATCAATTTAGGCTCACATCTAGCTTGTTTGATCCAAAAATTCAAGAAAAAGCTTGCCAATCATATCTATTTGAGATCTTCATAGCCACATAGTTTCATGCAAATTATTTGTATTTGAGTCTTTTGTGAATTTTTTGAGTGTTTTTCATGTGTTTGAGTCAAGTTGACCCAAAGTTTGTCCTTGTTTCATATTTGGATGAGAGTTAGATCTAGTTTGAGAGAGATTGGTAGAGCTAGTGAGATTGATCCCACACCTAGTTGCAAGATCCTTATATTGGAGTTGGTAGCACACCTTTATTGAATCCATTTTTGAGAGAGAAGCAACACTTTTTGATCTATTGCAAGACAATTTCTCAAGGGAAGATGGCTTCCCTAGGTTTCTTATTGTTGGAGCATGGTGAGAGATTGAACACCTCCAATTATACCATTTGGAAGGTGAGGATGGAGTTCATTTTGATACTCCAAGATGTGATGGAGATTGTGATAGGACTTGAGGAGGAGTCTCAAGTGCTCCAAGAGGTCCAAAAGTACAAAAAGAGAGCAAAGATGGCCTTTCATATCATCAAGATGAATGTTTCCAATGAAGTGTTGAAGAAGATTGGCTTATGTACCTCATCCAAGGAGGCTTGGGACACATTGAAATCCATCTATGAGGCAAGGAACACATCAAGGTTTCTCATACTAAGGAATCAAAATTTTCAAAGCTTCTTGTTGGAGAGAGGGAGATGAACGAGTTGAGAAAAGGTGTCGTATGTTGGAAACAAAAAAAAAAAGCTCAAAGAGGTAAGACGAACACCAACGAGAAACGAACTCGAACAAGAAACGAATGAGAAACGAACTCGAACATAAAATGTTCGTGCGCAGCGGAACAAGCTATACGACTCTCTCCGTAAGCATGACTATGCCTATCAGAACGAACAAAACGGTAGTGATGGAAATCATAGTCGTTCTTGATTACGTAGCCAAATTTTAATAAATGAATGAAGCTCCAGAAGAATGATTTGTCGCAAATAGTAAGACAAACTATTCGTTGCGAATGATTCGCGAAGAGCTAGATGGTGCTCGACTGATAATTAGTCGCGAATGATTCACGAAAGACAAGACTAAATGTTAGTTGTCTATTACCAGAAAGAACAACTAGAAAGATCAGACAGAATGAATGAGCATAGCAACATTAACATAGATCTGGACGCAGAACAAAGAATTGTATCAGATTGAGTATAACATGTATACATGTCAATAATGAGGTAGAGCACAAGACAATAGCGGACGAAACCGCGTGGCCTACGAAGCTTATCCAATCTGTAAAGGAATAAAACCTTATTGCTGACAATCAAGAATCAATGCGCAAGGCATCTACTTCGTCTCATTTATCAACTCATTCACTCATTAACCTGAATACACAAATGGTATCCAATATATATACATTATATTACAGGTGTGCAGATGTGGAAAGTACAGAGTGGATGTGCTGTCTGTAAGAGATCATGGGTGGCTGCAGTTGTTGTCCAATCTGTTAGTGCAACTGCATGGGGTGAGCATGAAAAGGGTGCGACGTCAGTCAGTGCTGAAGTGATCGTTGGTGATGACAATGCGAAAAGTGCGTCACTCTTACGAGTAGCCTTAGGATTAGATTTATAGAGTGCCTTTGCTTTTAGGGCACCTTTGGTATTCTGTAAGATAATGTCCCTTTTTCGCCTGTCACCATAACATGTGTAAAAACACAGTGTCACGATTCTTTCGCCTTTTCTTCGTCTGTGCAAATTTTCATGTAAATATGCAGACTGCGCGACAACGTTAATAAATATGCAACATGAATGGAGGCAAATTAAAATGGGATTCAAGGAGAGTAGAGGGAATAAATCCAACACCCCCCCTTAATCTGGATCCATAAATGCCTTGATCTTCAGACTGAGCAATGCACAAAATTTGTTGTGTGCATTAACACTGAGTGCTTTCGTGAAGATGTCTACAACCATGTCCTGCGTTCTGCAGTATGTTAAGCTTACCTCTCTATCAAGAACCTTGCCCCTGATGTAGTGATATCTAATCTCAATGTGCTTACTCCTAGAATGAAATCTAGGGTTGGCCGATAGAGCAATAGCACTTTGGTTATCACAAAACAAAATTGTAGGTCTGTACTGATACAGATTGATGTCTGACAGCAAATTTCTCAACCAAAACGCTTCCTTAATAGATTGAGAAGCAGTAATGTATTCTGTTTCAGTAGAAGAAAGTGCGATAGAGGTTTGCTTACGACTGTTCCACGAAATAGGACCGTCGTTGAAGAAGAATGTAAATCCAGATGTGGACTTACGATTGTCTGCATCTCCTCTCCAGCTTGCATCAAAATAACCACTGAGTTGATGAAATTTGTCGTTGTTGACATCTCCATAGCAAATGCACTGGTTCGTGGTAGCTCGAATATACCTCATGACTCGAATAGGAGCCTTCCAATGGGTAATGCCGGGATTAGCCATGTATTGGCTGAGTGAGCTAACAGCAAAAGAGATATCTGGTCTTGTACAGACCATTGCGTACATGAGAGATCCTAGTATTGATCAATACAGATACTCTCTCATTTGTTCCTCTTCCTGCTTGGTTTGGGGACATTGGTCCTTTGACAAATGCAGGCTTGGATCCATTGGTGAGTGAGCTAATTTACAATTCATCAAATTGTATATGTTAAGAATATTATGAAGATACCTTTGTTGAGTGATGTAAATCAGTCGATTTGCTCTGTCTCTGTGGATTTGAATTCTCAAACAGAAGTGAGCTTTGTCCAGATCAGTCATGTCGAATTCTGAGAACAACATCTGTTTCGAATCCTTAACCATATTGGTATTATTGCTGAAGAGCAACGTATCATCCACGTATAAGGTGATGATAATGAAGGATTGTTGTACCGACTTGGAATAGACGTTGCAATCAGCAGTGCTTGGTTTAAATCCTTGTTCAATAAGGAATGTGTTGATCCTCTGAAACCAAGCCCTGGCAGACTGTTTCAAGCCGTACAGTGCTTTGTGGAGTTTACAGACATGATTCTTCATGCCTTCCAGAACGTATCCTTTGGGCTGGATCATGCAGATATCTTCTTGTATAACTCCATTCAGATAGACTGTTTGTACATCAAGTTGATGTACTTCGAGGTCGGCAACTGCAGCATAAGACAAGCATCCGGATTGATGAATGTTTGACGATTGGACTAAAAGTCTGTAGTCGACATTCAGGATCTGGGTGAATCCTTGTGCTACCAGTCTAGCCTTCCTCCGATCAATTGGTTCGTTGGCATTATATTTGTTCTTAAAGATCCATTTGCAATCAATGATATTGCAGTCAAGAGGAGCTTTGACTAATGACGATGTCTAATTCTTGATAAGAGAGGAATACTCTCTGTCCATGGCTTCTCTCCAGAGATCAGAGTCTGGTTATCGTTTTATTGATCCCATCTAAATTAAGGGCAAGATTGTTCTCATCCATGAAGTTTCCTACACGGGTTTGATTATTTAGCATGCCATGCCACAAAGCTATTTAATGCATTTCCTTGGTTGTCAAAAGCAGCTTTGACGTAGGCACCTATGTTCTAATTATTGACCTTTTTTGCAAAACCATTCCTAAAAAAACTTAAAAGACATATTGACATGTGATGTTTGGATATAATAATTCCACAAGCAATGTGCTTGATTTTTTTATTGAACAGATTGACAAGTCGTGCTCCATCAATATTATAAAATTTATTTTGCTAGCTCCCACATGGCTATCCATCTTTCGGAACGTACCATGGGGCTCACAACTGGATATTTTAGCCTAGCACTAACAATTCTCTTGCTCTTAGTCTCGGCTCTCAACTTCATCTCTGCTAGAAGCCCTTTTGAGTGGAGAGGTTCTACATCAACACCTTGGGGCATGGCATCAGCTAATATTATCCTCCCCCTATGGTATTGCAGATCCCACTGCATTGCTTCAGCTTCGACGTGTGGTTCTTGGAAAGGCATAGATCAACATTGCCTATGTAAAACCAAGAACTTATTGGATTCGTTGTTGCTTATCTTGATAAAATTTCAAGGGTGCAACAGCTTATCAAGATAGCCTTGCGTGACCGAGAGTCTCTTGCTTGCTCTTTTCAGCTTTTCTTCTATCAAGAGATTTCTCGTAGCCGACCTTCTTTTCGATGGCTTCAAATGTGATGAATTTTGTCTTTGTGCCCAATGGAATAGGTCCCATGTACGACCTTATCCTAAGTATGAACTTATTTTCATACCACTTCTCGATCATCTGCACGTACTGACCAGAAGTAAATGCGGCTCGGAAATAAAGCCTGGCCATCATTAGATGTGCATCTTCTGATTACAAAGGTTGATTTAGGTCCAGCTTTATGGGTGGTAGCTCCTTATCCCAACACTCCAATGTCATGAGAAAGACTATGGATAAACAATAATCTACACTTTCTTGGACTATAGTATATCCACTTCCTCTATAGGTGTATCCAAACTTTAGTAGCGCGTCTTGATACTTTACCACATGTGAGCTTGAGTCAATTCCTAGAATAAAACACCAATTGATCTATCGCTTGGCTGGTTTTGTTTTCTCCCAAGGGTCTCTTCTCTTAATTGGTGCATAGTAGGGGTTGACCCTTTTCTAGCTTGGTGCCTTAGGTACTCCTGAAGATTCTCATCACTATTAAGCATCATCACGATCCTCTAGGAAGGTTGTGGTTGTAAGCCGTTCATGAGGCTGATGAGCTTTGGATATTCTTCTGTAGTTACTTTCTTTGCCCTCCCTCATTCTTCTTTCTTATAGGTCTTTTGGAATTCTTCAGACTCTTTCTGATTGGCGTATCGTCTTTTGATCTTTTCTATGCATTTCTTAGGCAGCTTCCTTGAGGGCCTTGCCAAATAGTCATCCAAGGCTATGGCACTCTCCGTATCAGGAATCCTTGGTGTTGAACCCTCAAACCTTGATCCAGCAAAAATGACACTCCTTCCTTTTGGAGGAAATGAAGAAAGTCCCATAGTAGGCTGCACAGTCTCATCAAGTAAATCTTGATCAGAAAAATTAAAGTCCGGTGGTAATGGAGTCGAAAACAGTTTACGAATGGAGGGTAGTGGGTTAGTTATGAGGTTATACTTTGTTGTTGGTGAAATGAACTGTTTTGAACATGGTCATCAGTTTTAAAAGATGATGTGGGGAATATGGTGTTAGAAAGTGGATGTGAAGGTGGTTGAACAAGGAAATGGAAGAAATGAAGGTCGGTAAGATGAAAATGGTCTAGAAAATAAGAAGATGAGTGGGGCAACTGACCATAAGTGGAGGATTCCATGGCAGGTTTGTGGAGAGAGCCAGTTGTGGAACCTTGATATGGCATGCCAGAACCAGCACCTCGTTGGTTGATGGATCAGCTTTGTTCAGGAGCTCTGTTGCATCGCCCTTTGAAATGTGGATGGGGCATTGCATAGACCAAATCGCATAACATTATACCCGAAAGTACCAAACTCTATAACAAAAGCCATTTTGAAACGATCGTTAGGAGCAATTTGGACTAGGAAATAGCCACTAAAACCTTCAAGGAAGCTAAAAGCATCTACTTCTGCCATATCTTTGAGGATTTTGTAGTCAGAGATAAGGAAAAGTGATCCTTCTCTTTTTGATCATTAAGTTTCTTTAAATCCATGCAGATAAGAAGTTTACCATTCTTCTTTGGTACCACCACAATTGGTGATACCCAACTGGTATGCTCAATTTCATAATTGAAAGCAGCATCGAGAAGCTTTTGAATATCTTCTCATAACTTCTCACGATATGTAGGATTGGTGTGATAAGGTTTTGCTTGGACATGTATGGCACCATCCTGCAATGGGATTGTATGGACGACAACGTCAGAAGGAATCCCTTTCATTTCTTTATAATTACACGCAAACACATCTCTGTATTTGCGCAATAACTTTTCCAAATCCCGTAATTGGGTAGTGTTGAGGTGGGCTCCTCATGTACGATACGGTCGATGTCTTCATCATCATTCTTCAGATTAAGAAGTATGGTCTTTCCAGGTCCTTCAAAAGAAGTTGATGGTGGTTGAGGCTCCCGTTTTGGCTTAACCATATTGATGATGACATCATCAGTGGTGTAATCCTACAGCATGCAATGGCTCTTCAGATACCCTACATGCTGGAACAATCTTTTTGGTTTGGTTAGGGCAATCTTTATAGAAACGCCTTCTGATACAATCAGCACATTCAGCTACAAAGTCATATCGAAGTCGACATTCACTTTGAAAGTGAGTGGTTTCTCCATAGACAAAACATCTCTTTTGAAGTGTTGAAGGGAAAATGGCATAACCATTTTGATCAATTTCAGTAGGTTGTTCCTTTGGATAATATTGCTCGTTAGGATAGGAGGTAGATACCTCATCTACGTATGTGGTAGGATGACCGTCATCATAAGTAGAGTCATAGGCTGGGGTATCATCAGAGGTATTTTGCATGACATTGGCTTGAATTTGTGGTCGGTTCTATTGGTTTGGCCTGTTGGGTGGAGCAGATCCTCTTGGACCTGGAAGTGCCAAGTGTTGTTGTTGTGGAGGTAGTTGTTGTCTAGGCAATACCTGGACTTGGACTGGAGTCATATAATGTGAGTTATATGGCGCTTGTCATTGTCCTCGTGGGGCATATTGATGTGGTCGAGAGTATTGCATGTTGCGTGGGTTGTACCTACAGTTGGATGTGGTATGAGTAGTCGTATCACACAGTATACAATATTGTGGTTCTTAAGGGCGGTGCAATGGACACTCATTACCGGTATGTGCGCCACGACATTGTGGACAAAAGATGTCTTCTCACCTATGGATAGCGTTACCAGATGGCAATTGCCTTGACAACTGACTTTGGAAAGATTTTAAGGCTTGCTGAAACTCTTTGTTGAGTTTCTCTATCTGTTGTTGATGTTGTTGATTCATCAACTCAAACTGAGATTTCCATACTTAGTCGAAATCTCAAGGCTCACTTGGACGATTATTAGGGAATACACGATGAGCACTTTTCTCTTTCTGGTCCTCATCATTAGACCCTTCAGATTCTTTACGAATGGCATCGGACATAACAGATCTAAAAGTGAAATACTCTTCGCTAGGTTTAAGCTCTTTACGGATGTGTCTGGGAAGGCCAACTATAAACCATATGATCAACATTTTATCAGTTGGTTGTTTCTGGACTTGACTTCTAAGACGCTTAAAGTGCTCCATATAGTCACGTACACGTTCATCTTTTTTATTTTTATATTACTATGGTGTACAAAGAGACTCTCTGTGAGTCTGAAAGGTTGGAAGCATTTAGTAAAAGACTTTTTCAACTCTGACCAGTCTTGTCGATCGTCACGATCGAGGTTGAAAAACCACTCTCGTGCCTTTATCGATCATGGTCATTGAGAAAAATTGGACTTTTGCATTGGTAGTATATTCTCCATAAACTTCGCATGCATTCTCAAAGACTTGTAAAAATCTATGAGGGTCCACATTACCATCAAACTTTGGTAATTCCAAACGTGGTGTTCGTTTATAAGATCGGGCAGTATGGTGAGCATGGTGAATAGGTTGATCATCAGGATTTTCAAATTAATTAGGTCTCCACTTGGATGGTCCAGGATCTTAATTTACTTGAGATCTGAGACGATAGGGTTTGTTCTCATCATTTGGATGACTGGGTGGTATGAATTCATCCAGAAGTTCTTCGGGTAAATTGGCCATGAAAACTGATTCAACTCTTTTTTGTTGTTTTGTTTAATTTTTGATATTTAAAAAGCAAAAAAAACTGACAGTACCTCATCCTAGCTTATCGAAAAATTCAAAAAAAACTTGAAAAAAATGCTAGAAACTCGAAAATTTAGAGATAGTTGAAAAACTCAAAAAATTAACTCGAAAAATTCAAAAATCTAGAAAACTAGAAAATTTAATTCGAAAAATTCAAAATTCAAAAGATTAACTTGAAAAATTTGAAACTTAAAAAATTGAAAAATCCTAGAATGTTAAAAATTTGAAAAAAACTGTCGGATGGAATTGGCGGATGCAAAAATCGTCGGATGCAATATTCAAATTTTTTTTTTTGAAAAAACTCAAAAGAAATAGAAAACTTCAAAGAACTTAGAAATCTCTTTCAACACAAAATCTTGAGACTCGAAAAAATTTCCGAACAACTCAAAAATCCCAAAACAAAAACTCATCGGATGCAAACGTCATAGAGAGTTTTGTAGGTCATCGGAATTTTTTGATAATAGATGAATGCAAAAAGTGAAATTTTGGCAGGTGCAACTTTGGGACATATTTTTTCGAAAGATGCAAAAACTTAAAAAACAGAAATTTCATTTGCTAGCTCCCACATGGCTATCCATCTTTCGGAACGTACCATGGGGCTCACAACTGGATATTTTAGCCTAGTACTAACAATTCTCATGCCCTCAGACTCAGCTCTCAACTTCATCTCTACTAGAAGCCCTTTTGAGTGGAGACGTTCTGTAACAACACCTCGAGGCATAACATCAGCTAACAACAGATGGCTAGCTAATTAAAAAAATGGCTAATCTGTATATTGCAAATTAGATTAAGGCAGTACGTGTTGTTATTAGTCGCTTTCGGACAGTATCTGAGTTCGTTAGAGATCTTGCCCAGTCGTGACGATGTGATAGTTGAGCCGCCTTTTGTTTTGACTCTGACAGGTAAGCTCAAATCAGTCAAGGTTGCCGAATAGTTGATGTAAACAAACAAAAAATATTCGAGGTGGTAGGGCTGAGTGGTCAAAAGTCAAAGCCTTTAAAATGTTCGACATGGCGAATGCCGAATAGCTGAGGTGGTCGAATATTCTGGTGTCGTCAGGACTCTATCACAAATTTCTTTGTATTTCTGCAGACTATTAGTAAACATGTGTAGTTCTGTAGAACATGCGACTATACAAGTATTTACAACAGTTAGAGAAAGGATCTAAAAAGAAAGATAGGGATGGAGAGGATAGGAATCCAACACAAATTGTACCTAAAATTGTCTTCTCCAATATGATGGTCTTAGTATTATTGATGTAGTAAGTTTATGCTTCATAAACTCATATGCTTTTTGATATTCATCCCCCCCTATTGATTTAGATTTTATGTGCGGAAGCATTTTAGGAGCAGTGATTAGAACGATGGATTTGACTCATGCTACTAGTCACACAAATAGTTTAATTTACGAATAATTTATCTGCAAGCATGAAACTATCTGAACATGAATAAAATAAGCATTTACTCAGAACATACATGACTTGAATTATGAAACAAATATTGTATAGTCGAGAATGATAACACTCTGAATGTAGACAGAGTCATGTTCTTTCTAAGACAATATTCTATAGTAACAGAGAGAAAGAACAGAACAATTGTGCTTTGGATGTTCAATAAACGATCGTGTAGATCGACGATTTAGCTACAAATTTTAGGGAACTTTTCAATTGATAAGTTGATAGGTATTTATACATATGGCTAGCTAGTTAAAAGAATTGTTAATCTATACATTGCAAATTGGATTAAGGCACTATGTGCTATTGTCAGTCACTTTCGGACAGTATCTAAATCCGTTGGAGATCCTGCCCAGTCGTGACGATGTGACAGTTGAGCCGCCTTTCGACTCAACTTGAGAGTGACAGGTGAGCTCAAATCAGTCAAGGTTGCTGAATAGTCGACGTGGCTTAACTAAAAATATTCAAGGTGGCAAATAGTCATCATGGCAGAATGGTTGAGTGGCCAAAAGTCAAATTCATCGAAATGTTCGACGTGGAAAATCCCGAGTACCTGAGGTGGTCGAATATTTTCATGTCGTTAGGACTCTGTCACGAATTTCTTTGTATTTCTGTAGACTATTAGAAAACATGTGTAGTTTTGTAGAACATGCGACTTTACAAGTATTTATAGCAATTAGAGAATGGATCTAGATTAGAAGAAAGATAGAGATGGAGAGGATAGGAATCAACACAAATTATACCTAAAATTGTCTTGTCCAATATGCTAGCCTTAGTATTATTGATGTAGTAAGTTTATGCTTCATAAATTCAGATGCTTTTTGATATTCATTTCCTCTCCACCCCCCCACAAGTATTCGACATTTTTTTAACAACTTTTTGTCAAGGGTGAAGCTGCAACAACATAATTCGATATAGATTGTTTGTAATCTTACATGTCCAAAATACGTCTCATTTTTCTCTGAGTTTTTGATATTTTCAAGATAAATTCAATGAACTAGTTCCCACATTCCAAAAGTTTTTTTTCTCAAGGTGTAGAGATATGAATGTTTCTCTACATTTCTGAACATATCTAATTTCCATACAGCTTGAAACTTCCTGAAAAATTCCATGTGTAAAATAAGACAAAGAAAGTCAATGATATTGCCATTCCACATAATCCATGACAGCAAAAATATCACCTACAATTAAGATCGTGAATTTTAATCGCTCCTAGCTGGTCACCATCTCTTATGCATAGTCTTGACGCTTGGGTTTTGTTGTAGGCCAATTCATCGAGTCGTTATTATTCACAAAACTTGACTAGAGTTCAAATACAACTTCTTGAAGCAATTTTGAGAAATTAGATATTCACCAAGAATTTTGGCTAGAACTTAATTGGTAAGTTATTGGGAATATATCTTGCAGCAATGCAAACTGATTGGTTTATGGGTGGACTATCGTAAAAAAATTGATCAATATTGTAGGCAAGCTCAAACGAACTAGTTAGCGGATGTAATTACTGCTACAAAAAATCATGCAACCCTCCACATATTATAAAGGAGAAGACCTAAATCATTATTAAAAAAAGTCTTTTTTAGGAAGACAAAAGTGAATTTGATAGTGAGTCAACCATCGGAATTGACAATGCAGAGGAGGAATGAATCAAAAGACCAAATAGACATAATAAAGATAGAAGTATGTGGTTAAAAAAAAAGATGCGAGAGAAAAAAGCCTCTAGAAGAACAATGTGATGGAATTATCAAAGAAAATGGACAAAAAGTTCAACTGTCTACACCAAAAGCTAAAAGAAAGATACAATTCTGCTTTATAATTAGAAGTAACATAAGATTTACAAATTGTGCCAAGGAAGGACATGTCGCATCTAACACAAAAGCAAGACACATATAGCCTTTATCAATGAGTGTGAAGAGCAAGCAGAAGAAGAAAAAGAAGCTTATGTCATCCAGATGGGAAATGCAAGATTAATCGATTAGGCAAATACAAAGCCCAACTTTGCATGTATGAGATATATACATGTACCAATGGCAAACAATGAAAAAACATTATGTTATTATAGGAACTGCTACTAATCCTTGTAAAACTAGAGGCACTTGTTACAATTGTGGTGTATCAAGGCATTATTCACCATATTGTCTAGAACCAAAGAAACAAATCAGACACTTACTGTTATGTAAAGTTGTTCGAGAGAAGGACATCTAACTGGAAAATATCCGAAATTTTAAAAGGCAAAGTTGTTGGTCAAATATGCAAAAACTTCTCAAAGGGAATAAAAAAATGCCACTTAAAACATTGATGTGATCATTCAAATAATTGATTTCATTTGGAGAAGCAAGAAGTAACTAAAGGCCTTGAATGGTCAAATGATATTGAGGACTTTATCAGTAGAGTACTTATGCACAATGCTGCAAACGAGCAACATGAACAATCATTCTATCCAATAGATAAAAAAACATAAAAGAAGAAAATACGAAGTAAAAGAAGAAAAGAAAAATTTTGATATTATCATTCAACAAATCAATAACACCTAATACAACAAATAATTCAACCTATGACAAGAATGGCAATAAATATTCTTCTTAGAACATTGCAGATTTAAGTTGGAGAATCGCTTAGTAAAGAAATTGAAACATCAAAGAAAAAAGTGAAGAGATAATTATTAAAAGATACTATCTTCTATCAAATAAAATCTAAATCCTTATTGATGAATCAGAAAAATAGGAGATTAAAACTTCTAACAATTGATGTAAACAGAGTTGAAATTAAAAATAAAGGTGCACCTAAAATAAGAGTACAAATTAAATATTGTTAGTATGTGTGGATTTTGGTTCAGGAATTAACATAATGATTGGAAATACTAGAGTATATCAATAGAGTACTAAGAACAATACATAGATTTAAAAGAAGGTGTTATGCCTATACAACAAAAGCATATTAATATCAATGGCATCCACATATA
Source organism: Diphasiastrum complanatum (assembly GCA_029204225.1). Taxonomy (NCBI): domain Eukaryota; kingdom Viridiplantae; phylum Streptophyta; class Lycopodiopsida; order Lycopodiales; family Lycopodiaceae; genus Diphasiastrum; species Diphasiastrum complanatum. The sequence continues at coordinate 4,627,037 of CM055092.1, read as the reverse complement.
TTTTAATAGTAAAGCTAAATTGGACAAAAAATTTAGAAGTTGGAACTATATACCTAATCTTTTGCAGTGAGTGTAGTTGTAGTGGTGCCCAGAAAAGAAAATTGAAAAATTCAAAATATGTCAACTCAATGCAGCACCAAGAAAAGACCATCATCCTTTACCCTTCATTGATTGGATTCTAGACAAAGCTGTTAAATGTGAGCAATATAGTTTTCTTGATAATTTTTTAGGTTACAATCAAGTAAACATTTGATAAGAAGATTGATGCAAAACTACATTCACAACTTATTGGGTACTTATGCATATACGTGAATGTTATTCCGGTTATTGAATATGCCTACAACCTTTCAGATGATTAAACCATACTCCAAAAATTCTTGATGAAATTGTTAGAAATATTCATTAATGACTTTTGTGTATTTAATAGTGGTAGAGAACATGTGGGAAGGTTACAACACCCACAAGCAAAATTGTAATTATAGATAGTATAATTTTGACATTCTTATGTTTTAATAATGCATTATTATGATATTTATCTGAGCAATCATAAAGTTTTTAAATATGAAAACACTAGGAAAGATTTCTATTCATGACATAGATGTTTCATAGATATATCTTCCCACATGTGATGAGTTAGTGCATTGTGCTTGAGTTGGGCTTGCCCACCCAAATTTGATTGTCTATGATCCCATGGATTGATAATACCAAAAACACATATACCAAAGTTTGATATAATTAGTTTGATTCCAAACTTTGTCACCGTACAATACGAAAGCCATTGCCAAGATGTGACATGTACCTTAGTAGTTATGGAGTCAATAATCATATTCTTTAGACTATAATATGATTAGTTTCATTTATTATTATCTAGTTTCAAGAAAATGAAATGATGTTATTGTAACATGTGTTCATCATATTATATACCAGGTTGCAAATATACTAGGAAACTTCATGTTATTTTACAATTTCATGTTTTATCTCAAGGGCATTTAGCACTTTTGTTTTCTTTTTTTGATTTAGACCATTGTTAACACACATGCAATCCAATTTTATTTATTTTTATTTCGTTTAGGCTCAAAACAATGGTCATATTATATTGATGGGGCAAGACTCGTCAATCTGTTCAATAAAGAGAACAAGCGCGTTGCTTGTGGAATTATTATATCGAAACATCACACATCAATATGTCTTTTAAATTTTTTAGGAATAATTTTGCAAGAAAGGTCAATATTCCTACGTCTTTTAAATATTTAGTATAGAGGTGACTACGTCAAAGTTGCTTATGACAACCAAGGAAATGCATTGAATAGCTTTGCAGCATGGCCATGCTAAATAATCATACCCATGTAGGAAACTTCATGGATGGGAACAATCTTGCCCTTAAATTAGATGGGATGAATAAAAGCATGAAACAAGAATGTTGTGGTATACCACAAAGGCAATGCCACAAATTTTTTAAATAAAAAATGTGACTCTAAGACTGGATGCAAGGTAGTTAGCTATTTCCAAACCTCTACTTGTCTTGGAATTGTGGCATAATGGTTAACATTCTCTTTTCTTATCTCCAGAATTGAACTCTAATTCAAAGTGCGTGGATGAGTAAAAATATGAACAATAAAAAACATATATGAAGTGATTTTGTGGATGCGTAAATCTGTGGCCATTATTTTTGTTTGGAAATTTTTCTATCTCCCAAGCTAGGAGATCCTTGTTTTGAGATGGGGGATCATCTGCCCCATGAGATCCCTCCCCCTTTAATTCTGTTTTGAGATGGGAGATCATCTGGCCCGGGAGATCCCTCCCCCTTTAATTGAAACTTTTCAGTTAGAATGCATGAGAACAAGGTAAACGTGGGGAGCAAGCATTGGGATGTGTAAAACAAGAAGGAGAATGTAAAGTAAAAATAATGGCCAGGGATTTATGCATGTTCAGGCTTCAGAATGGGGGTCTCCCCCAATTCTCATGCCGTCCCTTGGCTCCCAGCTCGTGAGTGCTGTCAAATCGAGGGAGACCCCCATTCTGAAGTCTCCCCTTATGAAATAAACTTGTGTTTGATTATTGTTATTGGTGACGATGTTGGTGTGTTATGCAGAAGTTTAGGGATGCATGCAAGACAAAAGGGAGGGATAAAAATCTTTTGCTATTTATGACTCGCATATAAAGGTGCATCTGTAGTGTGAGGATGCATGTAGGAAAAAGAGAGGGACTTGGACTTTTTGCTATTGACGATTTGCATACAGAGGTGCATCTAAAGTATCGAGTTCTTGCAATAAAGTCCTTAACAATGTGACAAAGCTTTTTATGTGCACATACCCTTACAATTTAAGACATTGACTTTGATGTTGACTTTTGCACAAATTCCATTGACCAACATAAACACATAGTATTCAAAAGGCAATGCAACAATAAGGTGCCTTAATAAAGGCATCACTCATGGAAATGAAATCATTAATTTGGGGGCAGGCACAATCTGGCACAAGAAAAGAGAAAGTTGTTGAAAGCATCTAGACGAGACATGAATTCGAGGCAGGAAAATCAGGGACATTCATTAGACGCATCATTTAGGGGTAGATTGTAACTAGATTTCATGTAGCTTGCAAGATGGAGATGAGACGTCGTCTTGCCCTTGATGCATACAATATGAGACATCTCACTTGCCACGGGATAACAAGAGGGTGATCTAAAGATGGCAAACAACCATGCATGTCTTCTGATGAAAACGAAAAATAAATGAATAGGATAGAAAAAGTGCATTCCTTTAATAGTATTGACCATAAAAGACACACACATCGCCTTTAAGAATAGCTTGCCCAATGCCCATATAGAGTGGCATAGCAAAGCAGAAAATGGGCCCTAAAAAAAAGGAGGAGAGTAATCAAGCAAGGAAGCAGTTGTCACTTAACCCTAGCGTCAAGTCTTGGGAGAAAAGGGTGGAGGGAGGAACCCTCCTCTGGCGATGGCGATGACAGAGGAGTACGAGGGTTTAGTGCTGCTGCCGGGCCTCCCCAACGAGGTAGCTCTACAATGCATCATCCGCGTCGCTCGCCGCTTCCATGGAGCCCTGTGCTATGTCTGCAGAGCATGGCACAACCTTTTGGCTTCACCACATGAGACAAACCCAGGGTTTGGCGGAAGAGTGGCTGTATGTGATGCTGAGGACGCACTGGGATGAATACATATGGGTTTACTGGCTATTCTGCGGCGGGATCAGTGGTTGGATTGCTGTATCTTGTGGGGGGGGGGGGTGGCACGCAGGTGGCAGGATCGCTGGCATGGGCAGAGGTTTATGATCCTCTTGCAGATAAGTGGAGCGTCGTGCCAAGCCCTGTGGAGCGGCGAGAGCGATTGATGACTGGATGTGCTACCTTGGACAAGAAATTTTTTGCCGTTGCTGCCACGGGCGGTGTTGTATTTGATCCTGCATCTGCCTCTTGGAATGCCATTTCAGCCGCGCTTCACAAAAGCTGGAGGGGAAGAGCAGCAGTGGTGAAGGGCATTCTTTTCTCACCGGATTATTCGGGGAAAATAATTGGATATGATTTAGCCAAGGACGACTGGCAAGAACTGGAAGGAGTGCAGCTACGGCTACCCAAGCTCACCTCATTGTGTGCAGTTTCTGACAAGCTTTATGTGCTGGGAGAGCGGCCTCTCCGGGGCCGCGCATCAGAGTTGGCAGTAGTTGCAGTGGAGGTAGAATAAAGCCCAAGTAGGCTAAAAGGGAGGGTTCTTTGGTCTCACGTATCTGCCTGCAACATGTCTGTAGCGGCTATCATTCACTGCTTGCCTGTCAGATTATGACAGCTTATCTTCAATAGAACCTGCTTCTGAAGTGCAACTATGCTTTGTAATGCTAGTATGGAAATCCGCAAGGGCTCACGATCACATACTCCCTAATGCGAAAGAGGTTTTACACGATTTGCAGGCTGCTATGGGACTGGGCGGGTTTGATCAAGGATTTTTCAAACGTAGCAGTATCAGTTTTTTTTTATGCTCCACTGGTTGTGCCAATCCAATCAAGATCTTTGGAGGGATAATTCATGTGTCGAGATATGATTGTGCATTTGCTTTGTCTTCTAATACTTTTGAGCATAACTTGGGAGAAATGTTGGTTTTTGAGATTATTAAACCATTCAAATTCTTAATTGCAATCCATCAAATTCTGCTATGAAAATATGGGAAAGCTAAACCATGCTCAAGTTGTTGTTAACGTGTGTGAATGGATAATGAACGGCCTCTGGTTTTTTGTCTATCAAGTTAGGCTGCTTTAGCGGGCATTAGAAGGGATGTTGGTATAGGGGAAGGCCCCGGTCCGAGGGCCCAGACCCCCGACCTTAAATTGGGCAAGGCCCGAGAGCGAGGGCCTTCCCCAATGTAAAGCTAGATAAAACATTTTTCTTCTAGAAACATCTAGAAAGGATTTATGTCAGCCCGCGAAATTTACCGTGCCTTTCTTTTCATTCTCTTTTCATTTTTCATTTGGTCGCTTGCAGACGGAGGCCGCGATGGAGGAGGTGGATCTGTCGTGATGGAGGTCGTGGATCTTCGAGTAGTGGCGAAGGAGGTCAGGCGATGGCTGCAGCATGCCATGCCCTACAGTACCACACACACACTTCCTCGCTACCCACTCAGTGCTTTCCCTCTAAGCTCCAGCCTCTCGCTTGAGAGATCAGCTTATCCGTCCCACTTCCTTGTAGTTTTGCGCATGGTTTTCCACTCGAGTCTATTCCAGAATTCACGAGAAGGTGCATTCAAGCTGAGCTGAGGAGCATTCGACAGCAAAGCAGCGATTCAAGTGAAAGATTCTTCACCGTCTGCTGCAAATATTGCAGCCCGCCCAATTGCATCAGGCCACACAACTATGGAGGGCCTTTTAAATGTTACGTGTTTGGAAAGATTTCAGATCTCAGATGAATACAGATTTCAGATTTTACATGCTACAAATTTTTATATGCATAGGCATTTAATTTACAGATTTTTTACAGAATGTTTATAGTTGTTTTTAAAGAATTTTCACAGTTGTTTTTGCAAAATTTACTGATATTTTTACTGTTAGTAAAATTTCTTACATAAGGTAGTAATTTTTATTACATTAGGTAATAATTTTTTATTGTTGGTATAAACATCTGTGATTTTTACCTTTGGGTAAAATAATTTTTTACAAGGAACCTTACAGAGTGTAAGGTTCCTCCTACATATGGAGTTGCTACAGGTGTCATATTCTTGCAATTAAAGCTATTACAAAATACACACTAAATTCTTTTGGAGTGCTGTACGTGTTTATAAGAAGAAACTCCCTATTTTTATTAATAAAAGATGGGAAAACCCATCAGAGTACAAAGGAATGCATGTTGAAAGCATAAAAGCCATAAGGTGAATTGAGATATTGTACAACTAAAACAAAACAACAATCTCGCAAAGTATCTACATAAAGCTTACTGCTTGGTGTAAGTCGTTAGTGAAGACAATTGGAAGTTTAGGTAGTGCAGGAAGCTGTGAAGCAGCCGTTCCTGCAACTACGGCACGTCGAAGTATTGCAAGTGCTTGAGTGCGTTGTAAAGTCATATAAACTTATCGACAATAATAAGCCGTAATGATAGATAAAGGTGAGGCACCACGTCCTTGAAGTTTCGCTACAAAATTTGCACAAGATGATAGAAAATCATCGAATTTCTTATGCAGGCACCCATATGTTTCCAAAGCAGAAGGAATAAAGTCTTCTCCAGGAATGTGATGTGAATAATCTCGCTCTTTATCTAGAGCTGCATAAGAAGCAGCGGCACCCTGAGTAGTTGAAACACGACGAGGCCGTGAAGGATCAGCAACAACAACATCCCCAAGCGTGCGAATCCCCTCGCGCGAAAGAACAAGATCAACTCGACGTTGAGGCGACTAAGAATCTGACACAAGCAAGATGTGGGTCTGCTCCCGGACAACATGAAAGTCGCACTCATGTGCAATATATGCCAATACGTCACGAATGGAATCATGAGTCGCAGTGCGCTCTTTGCCAAAAGGGCAACACATGAGATGAGTGCCAATAGGATCAACAGGGTGACCACAAGAACATTTTGTCAAACTTGCCAGCACTGGATGAGGGAGACCCAACTTAACCCGAAGAGCGGTGAGAAACAACTCTGAAGAAAGGTGCAAGTGTGGAACAACAGGGCGCGCAACAAGCCAAGCACCAGCACCCGGGCCTGCACAAGACAAAAGGCGAGCCCGAGTCTCATCGGAAGGTGAATCATTGAGAAGCTGAGTGAAAGCATGTGAGTGGAAGCGCTCCAAAAGATACTTCTGAAAATGAGCACGCTGATGGCTAAGCAAAGTCTCAAAGGGAGGCAAAAAAGCTCGCACAGGTGGAGGGATGAGATCCTTGGCCGCATGAAGATGTTGTTGGAAAAGAAGAATGCCTGAATGGGCTTGCTGTCCTGCTAAAACCGAGAGATAAGTGCAGAGGCAACAAGGGCCCAACTTTCCATAAAAGCAGTTGGGGCAATAGAAGCTGTGCAAGAAAGACCAACACCTCTGGACGAAGCGGGAAGAGAGACTTGTTGCTTAACGAACTGACCATTGGGAATACAAAAGGATTCTGAACCCATCAAGCGACCCAAAATATCTGATAAAGTATTATCGAAATCATGTAGCAAAGCCAAAACATCAGGAGAGTGAGGAACACACAATAGAATATAACTTGGCCGTTGAGCGAAGCATTGAGTGAGAATCCCTCGAGCAACTTGAGCATTGCCAAGCTTTGGTAGCAAATCAGCGTGACGAAGATGCGCACCCAAAGTGTCTCGCAAAGAGGAAGCCACAATATCCGAGAAACCTATAGGAATACCAAGCGCTCGAATCCCATCAACCGGAGTATTGAAACCTATAAGTAAAGGGAGCTCAAGAAGGAGGCCTTGAGGACACCAAGCAACGCACTTAGAGGGATTGACAGTGAGGCCCAAAGCCGAAAGTTGTTGAGAGAAATGTAGGAAAGCCGGAAAGACGTCATTAGCAAGTCCAACAATATGCGTGTCATCAGCAATAGACAGAAACAAACAAGAAGAAAAAACAACAGAAGAAGCACGCAATGCCCGAAAGTGCGCCAAAGCAAAAAGAACACCACCCAAGGGCTCACCTTGTCTGATACCATCAGCAGACGAGATAGCCGAAACATCACGTGAGCGAGAAGCATGACTGAAATAAAGAGGCGCATCCATGTAATAAAAAGAGCGAACAAACGGGATGAGCTGAGCGAGCCGCACGAAGTTCTTGGAAAATGGCCCCTCGGGAAATAAAATTGAAAGTATTTTTAACATCCACTTGAAGGACAACCCAATCTGGATGAAGATCCAAGGTAGCACGCAAAGCATGTATGACTGTCTCGCAACTGCCAAGAGTAGCACAACCAAACTGATGAGGAAATAGGTTGTCATGAAAACTGTCACGAAGCTGAAAACCAAGAGCCCTAGAAACCAATATGTATAAAACCTCTCCAACAACAATGGGACGCACTCCACCGCCAGACTTATCCAAGGCTATCAAATGAGCAGCACCAAGAATATGAGCAATATAAAGAGGAATACGACCACATGCTACGGAAAAGCAAACTTGAAAGAGCAAACCAAACCCGCTAGCAGAGTCATCAGGAGAAAAACAGTTATGAAGATGCTCGAAAACCATACCAAAAGGACCCCCAGTTGACAGATGAGGGCTGCGTAGAAAAGCATTGAGAAAATGAGATTCTGAGAGCTGCAAATCGGAATCAGGTTCAAAGTCCTCAACAAAAGAGGAAAGGGAGTCATTTGCCGGTGGTTGAAGAAGTTCCAAAGCCTGAAAGATGATAGCAGAAGGAGTAGCTGGACTTGTAGGAGCTAGAGCACGAGCTGCACGGGAATACTCACCCACTTGCCCAAGTAAAACACAGCGACGCAACCGACGATGAACAAGGGGTATAGAAACACCATCCAAAGTCGAATCCCGTTGAGCAGCAAGCGCATGACAGCGAAGGAAATGCTCTTCTTGCAAATTTTCCCAATCTCCTGACATAAAGCGACGAATCCTGTTGCGAGTTTTCCTATGAACAACATCACCACCCCGAGGAGGCAGAGGCAAACACCAGAGAGGAAAAAGCAAAAAGGCATGCCAAGCTGCAACATCAAAAGGGTTGGAAGCCAGATGAGACAAAGGTAAGGACAAAGCTCTCTGGACGTCTAAGCGCAAGGCAAAGGAAAAGTGTGCATAAAGACGAGGATGAGGAAAACCCAAGTGAAAAGCGGTCAAAATATCAAGGGAGCGAATCCAGGTCCAAGCCGAGTCAGATGGCGAAGTGGGAGCAGGATGAAGTGCAAGGTCGACATTGGTTAATGCGAGTTGTTGACGAAAAGCAGAGCAAGCGTTATGATGGTGAGAAAGATCGGCACCTTGCACATAAAGGCGACCACAACCTGCACATGGAACATGGAGGCGAGAAGAGAAAAAAGAAGAAAGTTGAGAAACTGAAAGAGAGGAAGAAAGCTGGTGGCGAAGATGGGGCGGACAATATGGCACCACCTGGTCAGAGGAAACAAGCAAGGAATCCACAACATCACGGTGGGCTTCAAGACGCGTGCATGAAAGGGAAGCACTAGAAGGATGCTCTAAAGGGGAAGCAGGTCTCTTTTCTCCACGTCAAGCAAGAGGATTGAGATCCGGGAGTTGCAAAGGATGAGAAGATTCTTGAGGAACCATATTGATAGGTAAAGATCCAGCCACTGCCTCCGAAGATTCCAAAAATTTGTGTGAAGCCTCCTTGTTGGCCAACAAGACCCTGCTATGAATTTTGCAGGCTTTTCTTTTCAGTAGAATGAGTTTTCAAAGATTGATGCTAGTGACTGGCTGCCCTACAATCTGTCCTGACCTGTTTTTAGCTCTAACTGTTTGTTTGCTTATCCAAATCTGAAGAAATCTAGCTGAGATAGGTCGCCCTACTATCAGAAATCAGCTCTTCTAGTAAGTCGGCTTCTAACAGGCTCCAACAAGACATCCGAGTAATCCGTCTCTACTAAAATAACCGAGCAAATTCTCTTTAGGCTTGACTCCCTCTTAAGAAAACTTACAGCTGGCTCCACTGCTTCTCTAAATGCAGACTTGAGCAAGCGCCGAGAAACTCTAATTACATGTGATACTGACGATTCTCCTTGCTCACAGGTTTTTCCATTCTTTTCTGCTCACAGCTATGGAGATTGTAGCAATTTTTCTTCCTGTGATCTAATGGCTCCACTACCAGGCACGACCTATTGACAGCCCAAACGCGCTATCAAGTCGCCCTCCTTTATCCACTTACAGCAACAAATTTGAGCTTCGATCGGGAGATATGAAGGTATTTGTAGCTAAAACCCCTGGCACACCGCTTGAGATTTTCAGCCTAATTGACATCAACCAAGTAGTTTATGGTAATTGAGAAAAAGTACATCATCTCAAGTGTGAATGTCTCCAAGCATAGTGCCAATAGGGAGCATATGAACATGTCCATGCAACAAAGACAAAAATACGTAATATTAAATGCTGATATGAAAAAAGTCAAAGGCTTCTTTGAATCCACAAAGCAACAATATACTCTCTCCCATCTATGGATGGCCTGCTCAATGATGGACCTAAGTGTGATGACATGATTTGTGGCGGAATATTGTGCCAATAGATGCACTGCGTTCGGGAACGTAGCATTCCAAAAAATTACAAAGAGGAACCTATTTTTGGTTTTCATTGTAATTTGTTATGTCTTATGGGCAAAAAAGCCTACAAAGTTAAAAAAAAATAGTGATAGCTATTAGGTCTTAGAAATACTAACCAACTCGTCGTTGCGTTGCAACCAAGTTCACTTTGCTACATTAGTTTCTAGATCCTTTTATTGTCTTCTTAAATTTTTGATCCTTCTCTATTACAAAGTTTGTAGGGTTCAAGGTTACGAGGCTTTTTCAAATTTGCAACTTGCTTCCAATGATGTTCTAATTTCAATTATGGTGTTGAAAATGTTGTTTATAATAGACTTGTTTTTATAAACCCAAATAACATATGTAGGGTTCAAAATGACTTGCAAAACTTACGGAATCAACATACGGTTACAATTTGGAAAGATCGAAGTAGACACGGAATTTTGTGGATGCTTAGAATGTTGGAGGAGTAACCGGTTTTTAAAACCAAAAGCTTGGTCCAATATCATAGAAAAACCATTTAAAGCTTCTTTAGTTTCACGTGTACACTCAACCAACGTTTGGCCATGCCAATGCACCAGGAACTCAAGTTTGTCAAGACTGATTCTTGCGTGCCTTTGCTTAGATCACTGGAATGCATGAAAGCATTTTATCTTTAGTAGGACAAAAGAGTTTAATCATTAGAATTTGAAATAATAGCATTAAGTAGATTGACATAAAAGATTGGAAAACTTTGGAAACAAGAAGGAGCTTGAATTGGGAATTGATGGTGGTAGTGATGTCAAAATTTTAAATGGTCCATACAATTGAGAGACGAGCTTTATGATATAAGCATGCCAAGTAGTGGTCAAAATGACGTATAGAAACATGGTGTTCTTTGTTACAAACTGTTTAGAGAACCTCATCTCTCCAAGATCGTTCTTCAAAGCTTAAGCTCTTTGATTACTTGTCCAACCTTGTGTTGCACAATATACAAGGTGTGGCTAGGTCAAAGAGCCAAACTTTCTTTCTTTGACATGTTCATAGAAAGTTGTGATCACCTAGGAGAAGACAAATTACACATAATGAGCTTCTAGATTTTGCCCTCTACAAAGGAAGGAACTCTTAGAAAATTGGATCTCTCTCTACACATTTGCCATAGACACCTTAATGACTTTTTTCAAACCTCACAAACACTCAAACAAATTGAGTAGGATTGAATAATGTGACTTGGATCTCAATCTCTTTTCTAGAACTTTCAATTGAAGCCAATCTATGTCAAATTCTACAAAAGATTTGCATAGATGCTCTATATGCACTAGAACCTCTCAAAGGTTTCACTTGGAGGACAGATCCAAGGATGTTTTCTAGCAAATTGATGCTTCTAAACTTGACCCTATCACTCTTGAACAAATCTAGAGTGATGGTACAATGGATTTCAACCTCTCACCTTGCATATCACTCCTTAATCCTATGATTTTTAGCAAAATCTCTCTCAACTTCAACATGCACTCAAAAAATCAGATAATCAATTAATGCACCTAATTCAAGCTTCAAATTTAATTTCTTGAATGATCTAATCCAAGAACTAGTCAAGGGATTAAATTCTCTATAGAAAATGCTTGATGTTGCACCAAAAATCACTCAAATTGGGTATGTGAGTCAAATTTTACAAATTTTTGAAATTTATCAGTCAAAACCGGAGCTGTACGGCTTCACACGTGTGAAAAACATTCTTACAGCCCACAACAAGATCTGGACCAAAAATTTTGAGGATAGCTATCAAATCCAACTCGCTACACAAAATTTGACTAGTTTCCAAGAAACTGCTAATTTTGGCTTTGATTTGGATTAACCCTATCAATTTCAACAAAACCTCTTGTACTAGGCTCTAATACCATGTGAAAAAAGTACAAAAAGGACCAAGAGTGGATCCTAATCTGATCCTCGAGGGATTGGTTGTCAGATTACTTGATCTATCAATCTACTTGAGATTAAGATCAATCTAGGTCAATTCTAGACACAAAATCCTAACAAGAACAATCATTAATTGAAGGTAGGTGTACTTTTTGGTTTCACACGTGTGAAACACTTTCTGAGTACGGACTCCAACCTGAAAATCAAGTACACATTGATAGAACCTCAAAACAATCAAAACAAATGTAGACAAATGGAGAGAATCACTCAAAATTGCTTCCAAAACCAAGATTGGTGTCTCACACTGATTATGGCCAAATGTGGCTCTATATATACAATAAGTGGGAGCTCGTGGTACTGATCATTCCTTTGATCCCACATGTGTGAGGGTGCTTTGTCATATGATGATTCATCATGCAAAACTGACACTTTGACAAAACCTTCTATTTTGAGCACTTTTGGTCCATTTTCCTTCTATATGGAGATCTATTTGAAAATCTTCTAGAAGTCAAAATTCGTCTACTTCAGCTTATTCCACACATGTGAGCTGTCCTCTACACATGGGATGTGACACCTAACCAAAGGATGTGGCTCATGCAAGCAATAGATTGATGCCATGTGTCATATGTCTAGAAAACTAGTTTTTGGCCATTTTAGCCACTAGAACTTGAATTAAATCATATGTACAACCTATATGATTATGGTAGATGACAAGTACACTATTTTCACACTTGGGAACAGGCTCCACATGTGTGTTTATCTATATACAAGATTTTTGGCCTCTACCAGGCTTATTTTTGCATTTTTCACAAGACCAACTACCACCTATATTGGTCGTTCAGCCGAAAAAGACGTACAAAAGTAGGCAAAGCAGCTAGAAGAAATAAAGAGAAAGATACAAGAAGCTGAGGAGGAAAGAACAAAAACTTAAGCAACAAATGAGACAGATCAATCTTGATCAAAAGAGACTCTATGGAGCAATGATAGTTGGATCCCCTCCTATGAAGCCCAAAGAGATTCAAAAGTAACGGATCAACCATGAGGGCAGAAAAAAGAAAGATAAAGACAACCGTAAATCTGCAAAATAAAACAAGCTCTTGCTGCGATTTCCTGCCTCCCTGCTACTCGTTTCCTCCTCTGATTCCTTCCCTTGCTCCTCTGCTCACCTCCCTGCTGCTCTCACGCCCCCTTCACTCTCGTTCTCTCCTCACTCGTCTGCTGCTCACCCGTCCCCTTCACTCTTGTTCTCTCCTCACTCGCATGCTGCTCTCGCTCCTTCACTTTCCTTCCTCCTCCCTGCTCACTTGCTGCTCCTTTCTTCTGCTCCTGTCCGCTCCTCCCTCCACCTCGCTTCACCTCCCTGCTCGTCTGCTCCGTCCCTGCTCCTCGGCTGCCTGCTTCGCTCCCGCCCCCTTCCCCTCTGTTCGCTGCTCCGCTCCCTTCTCCTTTCCCTCACTGTCGCACTCTAGAGAACCGGCATCCCAAACTGCGTCCTCCATACTCCTGCATATATCATTCCTTCTCTTCTTCTGACCTCTTAATTTTTTTATAATTTTAGTTATTTTCCTTCTTCTCTTTTCACGTTATCTTTTAGGCCTTTTTTGGAGTTGTATTTTTCATTTCATTTTTTATCTGCCGTGCTTTTTAAATTTAACTTTTGACGATCTAGTTACCCTCGTCGTTTTTTTATTGTAGTCTCTTCATAAAAAAAAAAAAACAAACAAACAAACAACAAACTTTTGTAAAGGCCTTTGAAGTTCCATTTTAGTCTCACTAAGACAAGGACACAGAGAAATCTGCAAGGGTTTGTTGTCAAAAAAAAAAAAAAAAAAAACACAACAAACTTTTGTAAAGGACACAGAAAAATCTGCAAGGGTTTGTTGTCAAAAAAATAAAATAAAATAAAATAAACTTTTGTAGAGGCCTCTGAAGTTCCATTTCGTTGAGACCAGGACACAGAGGAATTTGCAAGGGTTTATTTTTTCTAAAAAAAAAATCAAAATAATAATAATAATATACGAATTGGGCCATTAGCCTCGTTGGGAAGCGACCCTATCTCTGGTAGCTCCTCCCATGACTGTCGAAGGCCCTTTTCTATAAATATAAATATATATATATATATATATATATATATATATATATATATATATATATATATATTTTAAAATTATAGCCCAAGCCTCTTTGGTGAGTGACTTTGTCTTTGATAGACTCCTCCCAAGACTGCCAAGGCTAAAACGAGTTATAGTTGGTATTGAAAAATCCTTCTATAAAACTTGCGGAGAGTGTCGAAAAGTAGTTTTTTGAAGCAAAACTAATCCTTTTTCAAAATACCTACATAAGTACTTTTCTAATTATCATCCCTCGTCATAAGACTTTTGCTGGAAGGGCATAATTGAATCTATTTATAAAATCTACCACCTTGCCCAAACTGTGAATGTTCTAGACAAAGGAATATTTCTACTTTTCTTTTCCTCCTCCATCTCCTCATCATCTCTGCAACAACTTCTGGTGGATGCATTACAAATGGGCCTCACGTCAACCACGCAACTTGAAGGCAAACTGACTACCAGTCAACGCAACGATCCATCTGTACCACCTTCAAGAGAGCAGTCCATTGAGAAAGAAAAGACTAAGGTGGGAGATTGTCCTCTGATTTCAACGCCAATCATAAGCAAGATCCAACCACAGTCGGAATGTTCCCCACCACAAGTACATCAGGACATCACATTGCTTAGACGGCCAAATCCAGGGAATCCAAGCCCAAAATGGCCAATTGTACAGCAAGAACCAGAACCTACAATGACAAAGCCTTGTCCTAAATCTATGATATTGACTTCTGAGGAAAGTCGTCAGATTATGGCATACCATGAATACCTAGACAGACAAGAGCATCAAGCAAGCACGTGATATCCACATTATGATTTGGAGGAGTCCATGATATGGGGACCAGTTGCGCCGACCTATGAGGACCCCTTATATCAGCAAGATTTATCTTGGGATCCTTCGATGGCATATCTCGACTACCCAATTGTCAATGAACAAGGTTATCCGGAATGGCCACCAGACCGTTATGGGTATTATTGCAAATCTGGCAAGTCCAAGTTCTTGCCGGTCGCCATCATCCAATAAAGCCTCAAGTTTTATGTAAGCGAATTTTATCCACGCTTTTCCTGAAGCACCCATGTCCCAGCAATAAAAAAAACCGACAACAGCGCCCCTTCACGACAGTTGCCGCCTAGTGCCGAGGGATTGGCACTACTTTGGGCCATGGACCATGTTGTGGGTATTTCCTATACATAAATAAACAAGTGGGTCCCACCACAAAAATTACTATTGGCCAAGCCTTACCTAGTGGGCCCTGCCACAGTATATTGTATATCTAGAATAATAAAGTGTGAGGGCACTGGCATCTTGCGTGTGTAAGCCCAATCCAATGAGCACGCAAAATGGTTAGGTAGAACTTTAATAAAAGACTTGGGGCCTTAGTTTGAATAAATTAATTAAAAAGCCCAAAGTCAAGTTCATAAGGTCCTAAGTTAAAAGGGAATCTCTCTAACTCACATGAATCATGTGAGTTTGGCCCTTTTCCTAATAAATCATTAGATTGAAGTTCATTTTGTTTGAAGGGCTAGGATGCCATTGTAAATAGGCCAATGAGAGCCAAAATGACCCTCCCTCCTCAACTATATAAGGAGGCCATTTTTCATTGTACACATCTTCATTTTTCTCAATAAAGCTCTCTCCTTCTCTCTCTCTCTCTCTCTCTCTCTCTCTCTCTCTCTCTCTCTCTCTCTCTCTCTCTCTCTCTCTCTCTCTCTCTCTCTCTCTCTCTCTCTCTCTCTCTCTCTCTCTCCAAGGGTGATTGGTGCATAGCTATGGGTAGGCGCTGGAACCCCCATAGCCCCAACCATCCTTGGTGAACTCTCTCTCTCTCTCTAAAACTCTCTCTAGCTCTCTCTCCTCTCTCTACACACTCTCTCTCATTACTCTACCTCTCTCTATCACCTCTCTCTATCTCCCTTCTCTCTCTGTTGCTATGCAGGTGTGCACGGGCGGCTCCCAGTGAACGGACCCCTATACTACAACCGACAACTATATCCACTCTGTCTTTTGTGTTGTTGGTGATTCACGTGTGGCGTGTCAACTTGTCTTGGGATCTTTTTCTCATTCCTTCCATCCGCATTTGCTTTGTAACCAGGTGGCACTAGAAGTTTGCGTTTGTAGTGCAGCTTCTCGGTTGGTGGATTTGCATGGCCATATGTAGGTTGCCAATTCAATCAGGTAGGAATCATTACGGCTTTTCTTGGATCTCTTAGTGGACAATCACGACATGGGTGATTGATGCCACATTGTTCACACCAAGGATAAAAGGAAGACAAATCATTTCGGTGTGGACATTCTGATCTACGATGTTTACCTCCACCGAAACACCGTACCGTGTGTAAGATTTCGTCACCTCTCAATTGATGCGCGTACACCGGTATCAGGTCTCCTTTGATCCCTTCTACAAAATATAATGGTGAGTCAGTTTGAACTTCCTCTGCCTAGGATGATCCGCTCACTGATATAACCAATACTTCTACCAAACCTTGCCTAGCCACTAGAGAAGATTCTGAGAGTCCTGAGACCGATCCCTTTCCTTTGGAGGAGCGATCTGATGGCAAGCTAGATGGCATAGATGAGGATTTTGTTGATTGATTTCCAATCTCTAGAATTTCCTTATTGGCTTGATTTCGTAATCTTGGATTCCGAACTGGGCATTGAGGTGTTAGATATTTTCCAAAACAATAATGGCACTGGTCCAATGGTCGGATATTCCGATTGGCATTTTGTGGTTCTAGGAGGTAATCAAACTGACTGCACATCTCATCTGTGTCACTGACAACTTGCGTATGATCGTCCGGACTGCTAGTACTTTGGCTAGTGTTGTTTGTGGCATCTTGTGATAAATTGCCATGGCCTGCTGTGTGCAAGATGAAGGTGATATGGGGTGGTGTGGTGATGTACGAGAGAGAGATTGGGAGATGTAGTTTTTGAAATGTATACGATGGAATTGATGATGAGGAGATGGAAGAGGAAAAGAAAAGCAGAAATATTCCTTTGTCTAGAACATTCACGGTTTGGGCAAGGGTAGATTTTATAAATAAATGCAATTATGCCCTTCCAGCGAAAAGTCTTATGACGAGGGATGACAATTGGAAAAGCACTTATGTAGGTTTATTTTTTGGCAAAGGACTACTTTGCTTCAAAAAACTACTTTTCAGCACTTCCCCGCAGGTTTATAGAAGGATTTTTCAATACCAACTATAACTCGTTTTAGCCTTGGCGGTCTTGGGAGGAGTCTATCAAAGACAAAGTCACTCACCAAAGAGGCTTGGGCTAAAATTATTATTATTAGTGTATATATATATATATATATAGAAAAATAAACTCTTGCAGATTTCTCTGTGTCCTGGTCTCAACGAGATGGAACTTCAGAGGCTTCTACAAAAGTTTGTTTGTTTTTTTTTTTTGACAGCAAACCCTTGTAGGTTTCTCTGTGTCCTTGTCTTAGTGAGACAAAGATGGAACTTCAGAGGCCTTTACAAAAGTTTGTTGTTTGTTTTTTTTTTTTTTTTAAAAGAAGAGACTACGGTAAAAAAAACAGCAAGGGTAACTATATCGTCAAAAGTTAAGGTTTAAAAAACATAGCAGATAAAAAATGAAATGAAAAACACAACTCCAAAAAAGGCCTCAAAGATAACGTAAAAAGAGAAGAAGGAAAATAACTAAAATTATAAAAAAAATTAAGAGGTGAGAAGAAGAGAAGGAATGTATACGCAGGAGTATGGAGAACGCAGTTTGGGATTCCGGTTCTCTGGAGTGCGAAAGTGAGAGAAAGGAGAAGGGAGCGGAGCAGTGAACAGAGGAAAAGGGGGCGGGAGCGAAGCAGGCAGCCGAGAAGCAGGGACGGAGCAGACGAACAGGGAGGTGAAGCGAGGTGGTGCGAGCAGGGAGGTGAAGGAGGTGGAGCGCAGGGAGGCAGGGAGGTGAAGAGATGAAGGAGGTGAAAGAGGAGGGAGCGAGCAGTGAGCAGGGAGGTGAAGGAGTAAAAGAAAATATTCACTTGCAGGAAGGATCACTACAGAAAGAAACTTCGTATCATAACCAAGCAAACCTTGGCATTTGAATTTGCAAGAAAAGTTACAACCTCATCCTCAAGAAATATTCGTGCACCATGAATGAAACCCATGTTCAAAATGATCAACAAAACTAGAGACAGTCCACTTCTAATATTGAGTGTGGTTGCAGCAAATTAGACGCTTCGTAACATCGTTAATTTGAGTCCAGGTACATGATGTATGAGATGAATAAACACGGATCATAGCATTATCTAGCTTGTCTACCAAGGAAAGCCTTTCTAGGATGACTGATATTAATGCTTCATTTGGTGAGACTTAAACATAAATAAACATAAACTAAATATTAGGATTTATGTCTAATGCAGATTAGATTAAGAAGTAACATGATAGTGAAATATTTGCAATCACTTAACCAATGCAAGAAATAGCTTTCCTCAAAAAAATCATCAGTAGATAAGATTTAGTGTTTAGTGTTGTTGTCCTCATTGTCGATATGTTTTGTAGCCATTATAAAGTTATCTTTGTCTTGTATAAGATTTGCGATCAAATAGCAGCATAATCTTTTTAGTGAATATGTTGTCAAAAAGCTTGAATTAAGCAGGAGTAGAAAGGAGGAGGAGCAAGCGAGCAGGGAGGAGGAAGGGAAGGCAATGAGAGAAGAGAGGGAGCAGAGCAGCAAAGAGTGGGGAAGGGAGAGGGAGCGGAGCAGTAGAGAACGGGGAAGGGAGAGGGAGTGGAGCAGCCAAGAAAGGAGGTAAGAGCAGGAAGCAGCAAGTGAGCAGGAGGTGAAGCGGGGAGTGAGCAGGGAGAAGCAAGGGAAGTGCAGCGAGCAAGGAGGTGAGCATCCAGCGAGAGCAGAGAGCAGCAGGGAGGTGAGTGAGGTGAGCAGCCAGCGAGAGTAGTAGGGAGGTGAGCGAAGGAGAAGGGGAAGCGGAAGGGAAGTGAAGGGGGCGGGTGAGGAGCAGGGACAGGGAGGTGAGCAGCAGGTAAGGGAAATGAGCAGCAAGCGAGGGAGGTGAGCAACAAGCGAGAGCAGCAGAGAAAAGTGAGGGGACGAGGGTGGTGAGCGAGGGAGGTGAAAGGGGGAGCGAGCAGGGAGAAGCAAGGGAGGTGAAGGGGGAAGCGAGGAGCATGGGGGAAAAGGCCAACAAGTGAGGAAGAGATTTGTTCTTTTTTTCTTTTTTTTTGGAAAAACAAGGTTAAGAGGAGTTTAGAAAGGGAATTTTTTTTTTTAAAAAACGAGCAAAACTGAGATTACGGTAATATGAAACAAAAAACACTTTTAAACAGGGGAAGTTTTTTTTTTTTTCAAAAAAACATGAACTAAAGTCGTAACAATGGGCAATTTGGAAAAACTTTAATCAAAATTAACTACACAATATATAACTTACGAAAAAACAAAAACTAATCCTTTGATAGTTTGGTTTTTTTCATGGAAATGGAAGATTCCAGAGAATGGGAAAAAGAGGAGGTGAGGGGGAGGAAGCAGAAAAGAGTGGAGAGAGGAGTGAAGAAATAGAGAGTTTGAAAGACAGTTATGCGATGAGCAACGTTGGCACTCCCTGGCAATGGCGCCACTTGTAGTCGTCGATTGTAGTATAGGATTCCGTTCATTGGGAGCCGCCCGTGCACACCTGCATAGCAAGAGAGAGAGAAGGGAGATAGAGAGAGGTAGAGAGATAGAAGGAGTGATGAGAGAGAGGAGAGAGGAGAGAGGAGAGAGAGTTTAGAGAGAGAAAGAGAGAGTAGAGAGAGAGAGAAAGAGCTCACCAAGGATGGTTGGGGCTATGGGGGTTTAGAGATACAATGGCAAGAGCCTTGCCATCCTTGGCTTCCCAAACTGGGAGCTATTCGGGTTTTGCTGGTCTGGCTATAGAACCGTTGACGTATCCCCATAACTCCTTTTCAATCAGGATCATCCTCATTTTGAACTTCCACATGTGGAAGTCATCTCTGTTGAATTTATTGATCAAGCGGATCTCTAAGGTGCCTTCCATAGTCATCGAAATTATACACAAACAATTTAGGATAGCTTTTGGGAAAAAGAAAATCCGGAACTCTAGTAATCCACTGAACCAATGCTCTGATACCACTCTTGTTGGTGTATGAACGATGGTTTGCTTGGTCTACGATTGATTACGATTGCAGTGGGTCTCTACCAATAGTAAGAAAAACAATGAACACAGTAGTAACTACGATTTCAGGAACATGGATCAGAATCAAAAGCTTGTTATCCCTTTGGGTTATCAGAGTAGGAGTCTAAGATTGCCGTAACAGTAGAATTGGGAAGCATTAGGCATCTTGAATAGCCATGTGATCCTTTGTCTCTGATAATCGTGTTTGTGTGCAAGAGAGTGAGAGAGAGAACTGCATTCAATCAAGAACGTGGTCATTGAACAGTAGCAAATCTGTATAATAGAGAGAATTGGAACACAATACAGTAGCACTGATAAGTGCGTATTCCTACTTACAGATTCTGAAACAATGGCTACAGTTCTAGCTCTCTCTCTATATATATATAAATCACTAACTCTAAGGAGCTAGCTACTTAAGACCTTTGGTCATTTGATCACTCTGTGTATCTACAAATTGTTCAACTCAGTAGCACCTATCACTCCTTCTCTTCGTTCAGATACATATTTATAGTTGTCAAAGTTTTTGATTTATTGTAATTATAGTTTACAAGATGATTAACAACCGTTTAAACAAGATCTGTAGATTCGTTATTGGAACATCGTGAAGGAGGAGATGTACAAAGTAATGTATCCTCCGTATGCGTCGTAGTGCAAGGATGTAGGTCATGATGGTCGTAGTATATTTGCAACCATTTGAACAACCGCTAGTTGTTCGATCAGCTGTTGATCGTTTGCTTTATAGGTGATTGTTTGCTCCCTTTCTTGATAATTGTAAGTGATAACTTATGGAGCTAAACGATGAGATGGGTCAACAGTCGTTAGTTGACATCATAGAAATCCGCAAATCGTCGTCGCTGGCCGACTTCGTTGATAACCGTAAGTAGGTTGCATACGTTTTCAAACGGTTGAGGAGAGTTGACTTTGGTCATAGCTTCTATCGTACGAGATCGTAAGAAGGTCACTTGTGGTGGCCAACGAGATTTTACTTTCATTGCCATTGAAGATTTCGCAAGTGCTCGTAGATAGTAACCTACGCTTTTTAACGACTCCTTGTGGTTTGGTCATGGCAAAAATGGCCTTTTGGGTTGCTGTGAGAATTTGATGCTCTATGGGAATGCACATTCAATGCAAAGAATACATTATTTGGAAGAGAAATCAAGGAAAATATCAAAGGAGTGCGAAGAAAAATCTACAAAGTTGAAAACTTGTTTGGATGAAAATGAGATGCTCAAAAAAGAGATCGCAAGGTTGAAATCTTCTTTGCATCATTATGCAACTAGTAATGATGAGATAAAAACTGCATTTCAATCCATGCGTATTTCATATTTGTCTCTTGTTAAAGATATGAATGTGCTCAACAGAAAGGTCCAAAGCAACAAGAGGAAAAGACTGGTAACCAAGGATATATGTGATCTATCATCTAGAGGAAGTCATAGAAAAAGACGAATCTGTGCATTCAAGTAAGCTATAGCTTATTTGGTATTAAATATTGCTTGAACTTTTTGATTCATCCATAATCACTAGTGTAATTATTTATTCATTTCAACTTTCTGTTGATTTGCTTATTATACTGTTGTGAATACTATGAGTGTCAAAATTTTTGATAAAAATTTAGTTTTAGGACATTAATGATTGTACTTAACAATCATAGAGAGTTATTGGTTGCTTAATCAATGGATCTATCAAGTTCTACACTTTAGATCTTGATCTCGATTCACTACACTTAGATTTAAGCAAGAGTAATGGATCAAATCTTCATAAACAAGTGAGAGTGGCCTCACATGTGTGCACTGTCCACTGTACGGCCTACACCTAAAACAACAAGTACATAGGTTCTTGATAGCAATCATTCAATAAAATCACAATTCTATTGACTAGAAATCTCACAAAAGTGTAGAATGCAAAAGTCTCATCAATCTCATTAGCAAAATGATGATCCTTTTATGGATCAAGTACATCCAACTATCCATTTGATCCATCCTTGATCCTTATCCAAAGTTGACCTTCTAGAATATGGCTAAAAGACAAAGAGCTAGTCTCCTAGAATATAGGAATATTCCCTATAAAATATGATCTAAGAAAAATGGTCAGCTCTTATCTTCTAGAACTCTATACACACGTGTGAACATCCACTTGCCATGTGAGAGCATTTACTCATGCACATGCAAGGATAAGCTAATTTCTAGGTGACTAGTCAACTTGACTAAAAACTAGTCATATCATGTTCACACTTGACTTGATTGATACAAAATCAAAGTAGATATCTACAAATATGAAAAGTACTTTCTTTCACACGTGGGAATAGGCTCCACACGTGTGAAATCAAATCATGAGCATTATACTCATCATTGATCTTTATTTACAATAAAAAATGACAAGTGAGAAGTGACAATTTTCAACACTCCTCCTCACTTCTAACTTGGCAAATCTAATTTACATCTATCTACAATTCCAAGAGCATATCTTAACTTGAAAAATGGATCTTTGGACAATGGCTTGGTTAAGATATCAACTATGCATTCGGATGATGGTACATGATGTAGTTGCACCTCCTTGGATTGTACCTTCTCCCTCACAAAGCGGTGAGCTATCTCAATATGCTTTGTTCTAGCATGGAAGATAGGATTGGAAGCAATTTGCTGAGAAGCTTGATTGTCACAATATATGTAAGGGATCTCCTTGGCCTTTAGCACATGTAGCTCCATCAAGAGTCTTCTTAGCCATAGGAGCTCTTTAGTTGTTGAAGTCAATGCCTTGTACTCGGCTTCACAAGAAGATAGTGAGATAGTATCTTGCTTTTTGGAAAGCCAAGATATTACTCCTCCACAAAGGAATGTTGCAAATGCACTAGTGGACTTTCTATCCATCTTGTCACCTGCAAAATCTGAATCCGAGTAGGCTCTCAAGTGCAAGTTAGATCCTTCATAAAGTATGCCAAAACATCTAGTACGAGAAATATATCTAAGCACTCTCTTGGCACTTTTCCAATGATGCACTGAAGGAGCTTGCATACTTTGACTCAACTTGCTTACACAAAAACTTAAGTAAGGTCTAGTGATGGTTCAATAGATTAGGGAGCCTATAAGCTTTCTAAAGAGGGTGATGTCCTCAAAGGATGCTTTATCGCCTTCATTAGTTGTTTTCACAACATGCTCCATAGGGGTGTCAATCCCCTTACAATCTTTATACCAAACTTTTCAAGAATGGAAGTAGCATACTTAGATTGACTTATGAAAGTACAATTGCTACTTCTAGACACTTCTATCCCAAGTATAAACTTTAGGAAGCCTAGATCTACTATCTTGAACTCACTAGATAAATCAACTTTTACTTTGCTTATGCCTTCATCATCATTTCCTGTCATAATGATGTCATCAACATAAAACACCAAAATGATGATCTTTCCTTCATTACATTTGAAATATAAAGAAGGTTCATAAGCACTTAGTACAAACCAAGGGAATAGAGAAAATCATGCAACCTAGAGTACCAAGCTCTAGGTGCTTGCTTCAAGCCATATAGGCTCTTCCTTAAGTAGCACACTTTTTGCTCTTCACCAACCTTGATGAAGCCCTCGGGTTGTAGATTTCCTCTTCTAAGAAGCCATTCAAGAAAGCATTTGTCACATCCATTTGGTAGAAATCCCACTTGAACAAAGTAGCAATGCAAATGATTAATCTAATAGTTACAAGCTTAGCTACAGGTGCAAATGTTTCTTCATAATCCAATCCTTTTACTTGAAGAAATCCTTTAGCAACAAGCCTAGACTTGTACTTACTAATAGATCCATATTTATTGTACTTTATTCTATAAATCCACTTACATGCAAGTGGCTTCTTCCCTCTTGGAATATTTACAAGATTCCAAGTATGATTTTCTTCCAATGCATCATACTCTACTTGCATTGCATCTCTCCAAACTTTAGATCTATATGCTTCTTCAAAAGATGATGGTTCTTCAAGCAATGTAACTAAGAAGGAGTAAGAGGTAGAAGACATAGAGTCTTCCTTTTGCTTCCCCTTGTCCACATAGGTGAGCCTTGAGGGCTCGACCTTGCTTCTTGTTGATATTCTCGCCCCCCTTTGACTAGGATCTTTGTCTCCATCCTCGGGTTTGTCAAAATCCTCCTCGAGTTTGTCAAGATCCTCCTCGGGTTTGTCAATATTTTCAATGCACAATGGGTTAGATCCATTAGACAAGCTTTTAGCAAATTGTGACTCATCAAAAAGTACACCCTTGCTTACCTTTACTTTCTTGGATATAGGACATATATCCTATAGCCCTTCCTATTTTTTCCATAGCCAACAAAAATCCCTTTGAAGGAGGTAGCATCTTCCTTCCTTCTTGTCTCCAAAGGGATGTGGACATAACAAATACATCCAAAGATTTTATAATCTTTTACATTGGGTTTCTTACCAGACAAGCTTGATATGGTGAGATCCCATCAATAGCACTACTAGGAAGTCTATTACACAAGTAATTAGCACAAGTTATAGCTTCTCCCCAAAATGAGATGGGAAGTGATGCATCAAGTCTTAAAGACTTTGCACATTCACATAGACTCCTATTTTTCCTTTCGGCCACCCCATTTTGTTGGGGGGTGTAGGAACAAGTGTATTGCAATTTAATGCCATTGATCTCACAAAAGTCTTTCATTTTATTGGAGGTGTACTCTCCTCCATTATCACATCTTAGTGCCTTGATGGAAGTACTAAGTTGTTTCTCAACTAGAGACTTGAACTTAATGAAAGCTTCATATACAAGATTTTTCTTTGATAGTAACTCAATCCATGTGAATCTAGTACAATCATCTATAGATGCTACATACATCAAGGCACCTCCATTACTTGCATGTGAAAAACTATGTACATCAGAATGTATGTGATCCAAGGGAGAGGAAGATTTTGATGAAGATCTCTTGTAAGAAGATTTGTGTGACTTTGCAAGGCCACATGCCTCACACATCTTTCCACACTTTTTGAAAGCTTTTGGTAGGCCGAGAGCTAGTTCCTTGCTTGCCATTGACCCATGGATTGAAGATTAGGATGGCCTAATCTCTTATGCCAAAGCTCCACTTGAGATAGCTCCTCCCTAGCCAAGTTCACACTTTCATTTGCAACATTAGCATCCAACTTGAAAAGTCTACCTTGATTAATGCCACTAGCTGTGCACTTATCATTTTTCAAGATGGAACAAACTCCATTCTTGAAATGTACATCTAGTCCATTGTCCATTAATTTTCCTACACTATGCAAGTTTCTTGAGATGGTAGGAACATACAAAACATTATCTAGATCTATCCTTTTAGATTCCTAAGCAAAGAGTAATAGATCATATACCATCTATCTTGCATTCTTGATCACTATCAGTGTATATTGACTTCTTAGAGTCATTACAAGAGAGAAGAGTAGAAAAATAATGCTTGTTAAAAGACATGTGGGAACTAGCCCCACTGTCTATCCACCATGTGTCTTGACTTGAAGTTGGTGTAGATGCAACCATTAAGGATGTGTTGAATCCATCCTCATCTTCTTCCTCTTGAGCAATGTTCCCTTGATCTCCATTTTCTTTTTGATTCTTCTTCAAGTAACATTCCGAGGCAAAGTGTCTTTTCTTCCCACAAAAGAAACACTTGAGCTTTGCCTTGTTCTTCACTTTGCCTTTGGAAGTTGATCCTCCATTCTTCATCTCAGCCTCCTTGCCTTGATTCTTCTTGAATGGATGTTGTTTCTTCTTGACTTTGGATGTAAAGTTTGCTTTCTCCTCTCCTCCATTAAGTGACATACCTTCCATTCTTGTCTTGAGGTGTAGGAGTCTACTCTCCTTGGCCACAAGAACATTGTGCAATTTTTCAATGGATGGAAGAGTGTCTTGAATAGCAAATGATTGGACCAAGTTGGTGAACTCACCAACTAGGCCATTCAATATGATTTGTACTAGCTCTTGATCTTGGATCTTTTCTCCTATAGCACTCAATTCCTTGTTAAGAGATTTGATCCTAAGGACATACTCTTGTCCACTCTCTCCACTCCCTTTCATGCTTTGAAAGACTTGATTCCTTAGCATGAGGATTCTTGAAGTGTTATTGGATTCATAGATATTCTTTAATAAATCCCAAGCCTCTTTTGATGAGGCACAAGAAGACACCTCCTTCAAGAGGTCATTGCATACATTCAACTTTATGCAATGTAGAGCTAATCTTGCTCTCTTCTTGTATTTGGTTTGTTCTTGGGCAGCTTGAGGCTCTTCCTGAACTCCTAGAACTATGTCAAAGAGGTCATGGATCACTAGGAGTGATTCCATCCTCACTTTCCAAATGGAATAATTTGTGGAAGTGAGTCTCTCACTTGATTCCAACAAATAACCACCCATGAATGACATTGTAGAATTATTGCTCTTCTAAAAATCACAAAGATTTATGAATTTTAAAGATCTATGAAAGGCCTAAGGCTCACAAGATTTTCCTATAGCCTTGTCTCTATCAAACTAGCACACAAGCTTGAATGATACACAATTAGATCTTGACAAAAATTCCTAGCTTTCACTCTCACAAAAAAATTTGCTCTACACTTTTCTTAGAGGTTTCACTTCAACTAAGGATCTGAACAAATTAGCCTCTTAGATCTGACCTTAAACTCCAAAAAGAAATGCTTCAATGATCAAAAACTCTTGTTGGTCATAGGCATTAGCTAGATTGAATCTAGATCAATACTATGCTTCAAAAAGCACTAGATTTGGACTAGAATTGAGATTATAGGACCAAAAAACACAAGGTAACTTGAAATGAAAGCTACTGTACGGTTTCACACGTGTGAAAAGTACATACACAGCCTCCAAGTTGATTTGATCCAAATAGAAACAAGCTATCACTCTAGATGAACTCGCCCTCACTAGTATTGGCCAAAAAATAGATTATGCCAATGATCTTTGCAAGTTTTATGAATCAAATGATCACTCTCTTACTCAGCTTTGATAGCATGATAAAGATTCAGTTTTAGGACATTAATGATTGTACTTAACAATCATAGAGAGTTATTGGTTGCTTAATCAATGGATCTATCAAGTTCTACACTTTAGATCTGGATCTAGATTCACTACACTTAGATTTAACCAAGAGCAATGGATCAAATCTTCATAAACAAGTGAGAGTGGCCTCACACGTGTGGAGTACTATCCACTGTACGGCCTGCACCTGAAACAACAAGTACATAGGTTCTTGATAGCAATCATTCAATAAAATCACAATTCTATTGACTAGAAATCTCACAAAAGTGTAGAATGCAAAAGTCTCATCAATCATTCATAAACTACAATTCAGCAGTATCTACTCTGCTTCCTATACTTTCTCTAATGAGAGTTGCAACTTAGAATCATGCAACAATGTTTTTCTTTTGTATGGATCCAACAACTCATAGTTTTCATGCTTACTCAGATCAACGTAAGCAGCATACAATGCAAAATGAGATGATCTGAGTATGGAATTCACTGGTCCATATCCTAAAATTTTAACCGCAATAGTTTTCTTTACAAAAATTATTTATGCACCTTATTAAAATTATGTCCTCCAAGAAAATGAGACAGTGCCTTGATTGCCATAATCATAGTCTCACCATGTTTTTCTTAGATTGCCAAGAGACAAGATTTCCTCCCAAAAAGATTGTGTAAGCACTTGTGGACTTCCTATCCACCTTATCACCTACAAAATCTGAATCTGAAAGGCAACAAGGCTCAGATCTAGTCTTTTGAAGCAAAGTCCATAATCTTGAGTAGATGCAATATATCTCAAGATCCTTTTTCCTTTTTCCCAATCATGGATCTTTGGAATTTGCATGCTTTGACTAAGTTTATGCACACTAAAACTAAGATCAGCCCAAGTTATAGTGAGCCATATCAAAGAGCCTATTAGACTTCTAAAGAGTATGATATCCTCAAAGAATGTTTCATCACATATCTTATTGGGCTCCATAGGAGTATCTATGCTTTTACAATCTTGCATTTTAAACTTTATAAGCATTTTGCGAACACCCTGACAAAGAGACACGAACGCGAAAAGTTTGTGAAAGAAATTCATTCATGCTATAATAGGAGAAAGTCAAACAATGCGAAAGTCAAACAGCTTGAAGCGACACAAAAATCTTTGTGACACTTTTTGACCTTCACGCTCCAAAGGATCAGAAAGATCATGCAAGTACCATGAAGTACAAAAATCTCTGATCTCATATGATGATGTCAGCGGAAGAGCATTAGGACGTGCCTAACTCACTTATCTTTTAAATCCATGATTAGTTATAGATTGTTTAGTCTATCTTATATAATCTGGTGTGCTACTCTGAATGTATAAGATACATACAGGAGCAGATAGACAATACATAGACAGAACATAGAATAGAAGTCCACCTACGTGCGAGACAAGTTTTGTGAGCAGGATCTACAAAGATCCAGTAGTCCGCTAGTAAGCGAGACATCACTCATGGGAGAACATTGCTTCTCGCACATATCACTCTTAATTTTGTCTGATCTTGAATGAATTATTGTCTGTTATCGCTTGTGTATCTCACTCACTCATTTTATCTATTCCGCATACTGATTCAGTTTTGTTGAATCCTGTGTTAATCTAAAACGTAGGTCAACAGTGTCTGTCTACATTTTGGAGGATTGTAATGATATAGCCGGCAATGACTAGCAATCATATCTGAAATCCATCCGAATTGTTCTTCGTTTGTGATTAATTTAATTTCGCTTCAACAATGTCAATATCAAAGCTCATTTGAGTTTCATCTCGTTTCGTTTCGTTTCATCCAGTTTCGTTTCATTTTGTTTTTGAGTCTGATTGATATTCATAGTTCACGTTTCACATCATTCATTTTCATTTTCCATCATGGAGGTTGATCCAAGTATATCTCTTCTTCAAGATAACCATTTAAGAATGCATTAGAAACATCAAGTTTTAGTATTTTCCAGTCATAAAATCAACAAATGAAAATAAGAAGTATAATGGTTACCATCTTTGCCATGGGGGCAAAGGTCTCTTCATAATCAGTACCTTTGATTTGTGCATACCCTTTAGCACAAGGCCTTGCTTTGTACTTATTGATTGATCCATCTTCATTGAGCTTGATCCTATAAACCCACTTGCATCCAATGACATGCTTGTCATTAGGTGATCTACAAGCTCCCATGTCTCATTTAGCATCAAAGACCTCATACTCGCGGCCTCCATAGCTTTGATCCATTCCTTTGAGAGAAGTGCTTCCTCTACACATGATGGTTCCTCGATGGTGAAATGCATGTAGAGAACTCCTATCCTCCACTTGCTTGCCTTTATCCATGTAGGTGAGCCTTCTAGGCTCGGATCTCTCTCGGGTGGATCTTCTTGGAATTATTGGTAGACTTGGTTCCTCTTGAGTTCTCGGGCCCAACAAGTCTTCATCTTGAATAATACATGGTAAGAAGATTCCTCCTTGATGGATGAGCTCTTGGGATTCCTGCACATTGTCCTTCATGTACATTCTATCTTCATGGAAGATTACATTTCTACTTATCAAGGTTTGATTAGTAGATGGCATAAAGATCCTATAGGCTTTACTTGAATAGCCTATCATAATACCTTTAAGAGCATTAGCATCATCCTGTTTTCTTCTTTCAAGAGGTACATGTACAAAACATACACATCCAAAAGTTCTAAGATGATTTACCTCGAGTTTCCTTCCACAAAACTTCTCATAAGGTGAAATATCCTCTATGGCATGATTTGGCAAAACATTACATAGGTAATTAGCACAACCTATTGCTTCTCCCAAAAAATATATAGATAAAGAAGCTTCAAGTCTAAGTGCTTTTGCACATTCACACAATGTCCTATTTTTTCTCTCGGTCACTCCATTAGATTGAGGAGAGTAGGCACAAGTGAAATCTCTTCTAATGCCAAATTCATCACAAAAATCTATGAACTTTGTGGAGATGTATTCACCTCCGTTATCACTTACTAGAGCTTTTGCTTATCTAAAGATATGCATCCTATGTCTTCTATCATACATTCCTCATCATTTGCTGTGTAGATGCAATTTCTAGATCCTTTGTGTGGTACTAGATTAGAAAATGAATTTCTCTCACTACTCATGTGGGATGAAGCCCCATGATGCTCTCAAGTTCATCAAAGATGTCAACATCAAAGAAGCACTATCATGGATATGGTGATTTCAGATCAACATCAAGATCATTGGCTGATCTTCACACCTTTTGAACCAGCAAAGACCAATTCAGCCCATGGATTCAAGTTCAAGATCATCGAGTTTTCCATCAAGCTATATTTTTGAGGAGTGTGAAAAATGCAAAAATAAGCTTGGTAGAGGCCAAAAATCCTGTATATAGATAAACACACATGTGTGGAGCCTGTTCCCACGTGTGAAAATAGTGTACTTGTCATATACCATAATCATATAGGTTGTACATATGATTTAATCCAAGTTCTAGTGGCTGAAATGGCCAAAAACTAGTTTTCTAGACATATGACACATGGCATCAATCTATTGCTTGCATGAGCCACATCCTTTGGTTAGGTGTCACATCCCATGTGTAGAGGACAGCTCACATGTGTGGAATAAGCTGAAGATTTTCAAATAGATCTCCATATAGAAGGAAAATGGACCAAAAGTGCTCAAAATGGAAGGTTTTGTCAAAGTGTCAGTTTTGCATGATGAATCATCATATGACAAAGCACCTTCAGACATTTGGGATCAAAGGGATGATCAGTACCACGAGCTCCCACTTATTGTATATATAGAGCCACATTTGGCCATAATCAGTGTGAGACACCAATCTTGGTTTTGGAAGCAATTTTGAGTGATTCTCTCCATTTGTCTACATTTGTTTTGATTGTTTTGAGGTTCTATCAATGTGTACTTGATTTTCAAGTTGGAGTCCGTACTCAGAAAGTGTTTCACACGTGTGAAACCAGAAAGTACACCTACCTTCAATTAATGATTGTTCTTGTTAGGATTTTGTGTCTAGAATTGATCTGACAAGTAATCTGACAACCAATCTCTCTTGAGGATCAGATTAGGATCCACTCTTGGTCCTTTTTGTACTTTTTGCACAGGCCTCCGCAAGACACTTGCAATGGTCTATTAGCTGTTTCAATAAGACTATCAAAACTGGGAATTTCTCAGAAGAACAGAAACTGATGATAAACAAACAAATGGAAGGAAGGGTGGTGGTGACAATGGTAGATGGTGTGGACGATAGACATGAGAATGGGTGCATAAGTATGTCAAGAGGTTGGTTGAAGAAGGAGACTGAATTTCCAATGCTTGTGTTTCCCTTTTTTAAAGGATATTCGTCATGACTGGAATACTTCTTCTGATTGAGTCTCTTCGGATTACCCCTCCGTCTTCTTTAGCCTTGTCTTTTTCATATTTGACTTGTGACCTTGGCTATCGATCTTGCTGATGTTGTTGTTGCGTAACGGCTCCAGAGGATCCAAGCAGATCCACTCTCCCCCTCCAAAAAAATTCATTGGTGGAGATGTTGTTGCTGGTAACTGTTCATGCTCAGGATTGGATCGGCGTGTGGAACACGTAGTTGAAACTCATTGAACATGCGACTGGACTAAAGATTGAACAAATTTTAACTAAATTTGTTTCGATCTTGCTGTAGTTGACTCAAAAAATAATATGGCAATGAGATGAAAGAATCATCTCTAATTTGACATGTACTTCTCATATTTTTCAAAAATTCTAAACTGCTATACAAGGTAGTCTAAAGATGGATAGATGAATGAAAATGTGTTCGTGAGATGCTCTATAAAAGACTCTCGTGCAATAGCTATTCCTCAAGCAAAAATCAATCACACAAAATAGTTGAAGAGAAACAAGGAAATAAACAAATGTTACAGAGAGTGAGAACTGTATAGCACTTGTCGAACAAAACTTGCATTCATCAACATTGATAATGTACTTTGATAGTTGCAATATTTCAGCTGTTTGTAGAGTAGTGTGATTTACTCTGACATGCCCTTGTCAAAAACAAGGCAGGGTGGGTGTTACTAAAATCTACCATCATGGATAGCAGATGTTGTAAGATATAGCTTGAGATGCAGGTATTATTGAGGTACTATGTCATGAGGACCTCTGTGAACAAGAGATTCAGAACCGAATCTCTTTCTGGATTTTTGAATATGAGAAATATTGTGTATTGGCACATTGGAAATCTTATCAGCATGTGGAAAGACATAGATTTGAGGTTGTAGAATTGCAGAAAAATTGTCAATTCCCTGTGGGGGTTGCTCTTGGTTGGACATTGTAGCAGATGACGGAATATTGGTTTCGCTTTTCTTTCAACAAGGACTCATTTCATATTAGTGTCTTTTGCATTATGGAGCTGGTGTATTGGACGGTGATGTAGAAGTTTACAAGAAACTTCTCGATTGAGCAACAGGTTTAACTGTTGGTCGTTATGGTGCTCGTGTTGTTGTCGTGAGGATCCTATTGTGAGTCAGAACAATGTGATGGGCAGGTAGGATCGTAGTTGGTTGTTTCGGACGGTATTTGAAACTGTGTTTTCCGATACAGTCAGGACACTCAGCATGGTACTTGGTCTTGACTAGACAATCAACTATGAAGTGGCTAGTTTCACCACAGATGAAACATCTGGTGTGCAATGGCCCTTGTATAACGGCATAGCCATCTTGTATGGCCAATGGTTCTGGACTTTCTGGTGGATATTTGGGATAAGTCAAGGAATGTCGAGAATGTGATGGTTATGCTTCATATTGTTGGACTATATGTGCTTGGATAGGTGAATATGAAGGACAAGCATCAACAGGATGCGTAGCCCGGCAGTGTGAGCACCATATTGTTTTTCGTCTATAAGGTACCTGTGCAGGGTTTGACTGACTAGACATACTGCTTTGGATAGACTTCAGGGTAGCTTGAAAGTCATTGGTGAGCTTCTCCATCTGTAGTTGATGTTGCTTATTAAGCAACTCCAACTGGGATTTCCAAAGCTGATCTCGGGTGTCCTCAATCGGCTTCGACTCATGGACAGAAGCACTTGGTGCTCGCCTTTCCCTGGATTCGTCAACATCTGATCCCTTGTCTTCTTCTTTGATGGCGTCAGAGATAGCTAACTTTAGGCTCGTATATTCGTCATTTGATTTAAGCTTGCGTCTAATCCATCTTGGAAGGCCGACTAAGAACCAGATGATGAGCACCTGTTCGAAGGGTTGTTCTTGCACTTGACTTTTGAGGTGTTTGAAACCCTCGATATAGTCTCGTACGCGTTCATCTTTTGTCATTTTGAAGTTACTCAATTTGACAAAAGGACTCTCTATCAAATGAAAGGGCTTAAAACGCTTGATAAAGGACTCTTTTAGAATTGACCAGTCTATTTTATCTTCACGATCAAGGTTGAAAAACCAATCACATGCTTTAGCAATCACGGTCATTGAAAATAGTTGGACCATAGCATCAGGAGATGTTTCGCCATACACATCACATGCATTCTCAAATATTTGCAAAAATCTTTGAGGGTCCGAACTACCATCAAACTTTGGTAGATCTAGCTTGGGTGTACGTCTTTCA
This sequence comes from Diphasiastrum complanatum, assembly GCA_029204225.1. Classification (NCBI taxonomy): domain Eukaryota; kingdom Viridiplantae; phylum Streptophyta; class Lycopodiopsida; order Lycopodiales; family Lycopodiaceae; genus Diphasiastrum; species Diphasiastrum complanatum. Next base: position 4,593,621 of record CM055092.1, on the reverse strand, counting down.
AGATGAGCTCCGTGGGTAGCAGAAAGTCCATTAGTGTTGGTTCTGACCCGTGAGGGCTCAGCACCAGAAAAATGGGCTCATGCTCGTGAAGACTCGGCTCGATCAGATTCTTGTCCGTCGAATGGGTTTGTGGATGGCTCTTGGAGTTTGGCCCGCATTCAGTAGAACCTATGGCATCTGATTTGTTCAGCTACAGGGGACCTGACCTCGTATGGATAATCGTTTGGAATTTTAGGGTCTTTTTGTTGGTCCATTGAGTACTGGTATGAGTTTTTTTTATTGTTTTGGATTTTTTGAGTTTTTTGGTGTTTTTTTTAAAAAAAAATTTGGGCGGTCCCTACAGTTTATGATGGGACTGTATCATTCAATTCGAATATGGAGGAATCAAAACTCAAAAAGAGGATTTCCCCATCGCTCCACTGACAACACATTCAAAAGTTAAAGAGAGTGCAAAAATTTTGTCATAAGGAGCTAGTAGGGAAATATATTTTCTCCTCACCAAGTTAGTATAAAGAAAGTTCATCAACCTTTGATCTTATAACAAATACCGAAAGTGCCCAACAAATATCTCGTGTTATCATGTTGTCGAACTATGCCAAAAAACGTTCACGAAAACCAAAAAGGAGTTCCAAAATCCAGATTCACCGGGAAAGCCAATATCAGAAGGTCAATGAGATTGCAGACCGGCCAACGAGCGAAAACAAAGCCCAACATCTCCCCAATAGATTTTACGGCAAGGAGAATAATAACATGGCCGAGTCAGCATAAGAATTAGATCTATCAGATATAATGTCATACATCCTCAAACGGTGTACTATACTCGTAAGCCAAAGGCGCGAGAAGTAGAGATAGATCTAAAATACCAATGGGCCAAAATGTGAAAGGACCCAAGTAGTTCTAAAATGCTTTTTGGTCTTCAAGCTTTTATAATAGTCAAGTTATCATGGCACATGGTTTTTGGGTGAACCAAAAGCCCTAACCCTAACTTTGTCTATAAGTAGGGATGTGACACCATTTTGTATTTTCTTTCCATTTGCAAGAATAGAGAGAGAGAGAGAGAGAGAGAGAGAGAGAGAGAGAGAGAGAGAGAGAGAGAGAGAGAGAGAGAGAGAGAGAGAGAGAGAGAGAGAGAGAGAGAGAGAGAGAGAGAAGCAAAGCCTTCTCCTCCTACCTTTTCTTTTATGTGAAGTCCTTCTCTTTTGCCATTGTATGTTTGGTTGTGGAATGATGAATGCTTGTCATGCTATCATAATAAAGAAGATCATTAGCACAAGCTTTCATCCTCCTAGTCCACAAAAACACACAATAGTAAAATAGGAGTTATAAACTTTCATGTGAGATCATTATGATCTATTAGTTAGTCTACTTCCATTGTTCCCCTCCCTTGAGAAGATAAGCCTCAAGAAGGAGAACGTTTAGATCTCAAAGAGCCTAAACAGCCCAAGAAAAGCCAAGATCCAAGAAGAGGATTTTCACATATCAAAACCCTAAAAAGAGTCAAGGAGAGTGTCAAGCACCCTATTTCCAAACTAAGCCATTCCACCATCAGATCATATGCCAAGATTGACACCCTTGGTAGGCTTAGTTCCCATTTAGATTTGTAGTTTAACCCCCTCCCCATTGGATCGAAGCCTGTACTACACGACAACTCACCCGGTTGGACTAACTTTGCCCACTTGATTGCTACGAAAAGGGAGGCACAGAAAGGGTCCAACAACCTGGTGAGAATACTTACAAAAAAACTTCATCTGCGCATTCCTCACCATGTTTATCTTGTACCCTTTGCTAGGTACAAAGCAATTTGATAAAAAATATGTCAACTCATCAATAACATCCTTTGAAGTGACATTGCATGCCCCGTTAGCTGGCAACCCAAGAGCTTCAGAGAATACGGCTTCATTTGCCTGGAAATCAGAGTCAACAACCGTGTGAATAGAGTGAACAAACTTAGTGCTGACCTCTGGCAACACGGTTGATGGATCCACTTTCAAATTACTCAATCTACAACGATCCAGTAAAGACTGAATTGAAGTAAGTCGAATAGATGCACAAATTTTCCAATTGATCGTCGCACTAGTGCTTGCAGCGGAATCCATTTCAATTGCGAGGGTGGCAACAGATTGATAGAAGAGCAATAGCGAGGCACTTAAGCAGTGAGCAATAAAAAACAAGAAATTATAAAGTGAAAATAGAAATTACAATGTTTAAAAGTGACCCAATGGAGAAGATGATTATGTGGCAACATGATTTGACAGTTGTCACTTCATAAATTAAAGCGGTGGCTAGAAGATGATCTTTAATTGAATAAAGACCGTTAAAATTTAAAAATAATCTTGCCTATGCAATCTTCCACGTGGTTATAAATATGAATATAATTATGAATGACCTTTTATAACACGTGTACATTTAATAAAGGAGATTCACTAAATCCAAGAAAAACAAATAATGAATAAAATAATAGATAGTAATTAATTAAATGACTACTAAATTAAAAAGAAAAAGAAAAATTCGGAAAGACGAAATATAGAAAAAGAAAAATTTGTGAGTAACAAAAGAAAAATTTGAGGTAGATCCTCGAAAAGATTCATCAAATATTTTCAAAAGGCCGTCCAATAAATGAAGTTGGTCAGAATCGTTTTCAAATACCTCAATGACCTTGTACGGCCCCATCGATCTCATATGTAACTTTCCTGAGAATTTCTGATGTCGACTATCATATATCAAAGCATACTCATCAGTCTTAAGATTAACAGTTTTGATACGAGTGTCATGCTTTTTCTTTCACTCCTCCTGTATTTTCTCTGTAATCTCCTTTGAATTGTATCGAGATTTGGATAGTTCTTCAATAGTCAACAACCTTTTGTTAATATAGTTGTCTTCAGTTCTTTCTGCTTGTATTCAAAAAGTGGGCACCTCAAATTCAATAGGAAGAATTGGATGCATTCCGTATGTAATAAAATAAAGAGTCTCTTTCGTTGTCATCTTCTCCGTGTTTCTATATGGGTAGAGCACTGAAGGTAGCTTTTGATCCCAATCTGTAGCATATGCATTAATAATTTTGTTAAAGATCTTGTCACAGAAAATAACAGTAGGATTTACTTGCTTCATGCCAATCTCACATAACAACTTACGCAACCAAATAGCTTCCTGGGTGGCAAAACTTAACGCTTTATATTCAGCTTCTGTAGAAGAAAGAGAAATAGTATCTTGCTTCTTGCTAGACCATGAAAAACAACCGCTACCAAAATTGAAGGCATAACCTATTGTTGACTTTCTATCATCTACATTTCCTGCACAATCAGCATCAACATAACCTTGCAACTTAGGTAAAACACTTTGTCTTTTGTAGATTAGGCCAAGGTCAGGTGTACCTTTCACAAACCTCAAAATCCTTTTTGTAGCTTTCCAATGGTCCATAATGGATGATGACATGAATTGGCTAATCAAACTTACATCATAGCAGATATCAGGATGTGTAGTCATAAGATATATCAAACTCCCAACTAGTTGACGAAATAGACTAGCGTCAACATGTGCACTATCATCAATACAAGATAATTTTTTACCAGCTTCACAAGGGGTGATGGAAGGTTTGCACTCTGTCATGCGAAATCTCTCCAATATCTTGCGCACATACTTATTTTGACATAACCTGATATCGCTGCCAGTTTGCCATACTTCGACACCCAGGAATAGTGCATAAGATCTAAATCTATCATCTCAAATTGCTTGCATAGGTTGGCTTTGATAGAATGAGTGAGGTTCTCATCATTGCCCGTGATAATGATATCATCAACATAAAGTACAATCAAGGCAATGCTATCTTCGTTTATAAGAACATAAAGATTTGGATCTAAATTTGTTCTTACAAACTCATGAGAAAGAAAGTAATTGTCAATGCGTCCATACCATGCACATGGCGCTTGCTTAAGGCCATAAAGTGCTTTTCGTAGCTTACAAACCTTCTGTTCTTGTCCTTTTGCCATGAAGCCCTGCGGTTGGACCGTGTAAACTTCTTCCTCTAAGTCACCATTCAAAAATGTGAACTTCACATCCATTTGATGGATCTTCCACCCAAAATGAGATGCTAGGGCAATGATAAGGTGTAGCGTAGTCCACTTAGCCACTGGAGCAAATGTCTCTTCATAGTTAATTCTTTTATTTTGCTCATAGCCCTTCACTACTAGGCATGCCTTATGCTTTGCTATCGTGCCATCCATATGAAACTTTGTTCTAAACACCCATTTGTTGTCAATGGGTTTCTTTTCAAGTGGTAGATCAACCAACTCCCATGTATCATGCCTATGGATGGATTCCATCTCCTCTTCCATTGCCCTTTGCCAGTCTTTGTGATCTTTTGCTTCATCAAAGGTTGATGGCTCTCGACACTTCAAAATGTCACTCATTAGGGCATAGTTCACATGATAACAATCGGGAGACTTCCTTTCCCGCGTTGATCTTCTCACTTCTTCTTGACAGTGCTAGATCTTGGTTGATTTAGCTTTGTGTCCTTCATGATCTTTTCATACCATTTTGGTATCTTAGATTCAGGTGATACACTACGTGGAGAGTATGTGTCCCAAGGAGTGTCCAAGTAATGTCTCTTACTTCCAACCGGTTTCTCCTTTATTTCTCCTATTGGCAAGTACCTTCCCCTAGGCTCTTGAAGGTGGTGTTTTTTCATATTCACTCTCTCGACTCTCATTTTCATGTGCATCATCTTGTGGAGCGTCTTTTTCATCTTCCTCTTCCAAAATTGTGAAAAGTCTTTTGATGCTTTCATGACTTGCATGGTCTTCATCTTCATACATATGCGTCTCATCAAAGATCACATCTTTGCTTATTTGAATCTTGTTCATTACAGGATCAAAACACCTGTACGCCTTCGTCCTCTCATCATAATTGACAAAGATACACTTGATTGCTTTGGCATCAAGTTTCTTTCACTCCTCCTTTGGCACATGTACATAGGCCCTACATGACACGAAACTTGTCGATTTTTGACTTTATTCCTGTAAATGCTTCTTCGGGAGTCACATTTGGAACCGCAACTGTAGGGCTCCTGTTTTGCAAGAATGTTGCCGCACTGCACGCTTCCGACCAAAGTGAATCGATTAAGTCCATTTGTTTCATCATGGAGCATGCACTCTCCATAATAGTCCTATTTTTCCTTCAACTACACCATTACTATGTGGCATGTGTAATTGTGTGAATTGTCTTTTGATGTCGTGTTCCTTGCAAAAGTCCTCAAAATCATCAGATTTGTATTCGCCCCCTCTATCAAATCTTAGCACTTTGATGCGTGCATCCACTTGGTTCTCTACTAAAGTTTTAAAATCCTTGAAGCGAGCAAAAGCATCAAATTTCTTCTTCAAGAAATAAATTTATGTCCTCCTAGAGTGATCATCTATGAAAGTCATAAAATAATATGCTTTTCCCAACGACATGGTCTTCATTGGGCCACACAAGTCGTTGTGAATAAGCTCCAGTGTTTTCTTAGCTCTTGCAGCTCCACCTTTCTTGAATGTCTCCCTGTGATCCTTTCCCATGATGCATCCTTTACATATTGCGTGATGATCATCCTGCAATGCTGGTAATCTTATTACCATCTTCAGCTTCGCCATCAATCTTAAGCTCCCATAATTCAAGTGACCAAGTCTTATGTGCCACAACTCAGATTGAGATGTCGTTGAGATAGCCAAACCATATTCTCTTGGTTTTGCAACATCCAATTTATAAAGGCCACAATTACTATCTCTATAACCTTTCGCCACCACTTTACGGTTGTGGTTCATATCCCTCATAAGGAATCCATCCTTGACAAATTCAACCTTAAGATGTTGATTTGCCATTACTCCAACAAAAAGCAAACTCTTTTTGAGTCCAGAAACATAAAGCACATTAGGGATATTCTTGATTTTACCATCAGGAAACTGCGCAGGTGTGAGAAAAGTGGATCTTGAATGGATCCAAACTCCCAAAATACTTGGCTAAGATCTTTGCACAACAAGCTACAAAAGCTAGAAATGGCAAAGCATCCTAATGCTACCTTTGATACACATGAACTTGACAAAGCATTCAAGAGACAAAAGAAACTAATAAAAGGTACTAATGGCAGCCAGAAACAACAACATACTAGCCCTACAACAACAGTCTACCACTTTTGGAAACCTCTTAAGACCATACACAAAAGCTTGAAGACAATACAGAAACCAATGCTCTCAATGGAGGAAGAAACTGTGACAATGATCTATTGATCTCTCTCAACAATACAATACGTTTCTCCAACCTGTTCTCCACGCATTTCAGCCTAATATAGGTTAGAGAGATGACTCTCTCTCCTCTCTCTAGAACTTAGGACCCAATTTTAGGGCACCAGTAGTCTAAAATAGCCAATTTTGGCCTATATGTCCAAATAACATGATTTTGGTGTCATTTCGAAGTCCTGAAGTTTGGGACTTCTTTAATATGAAATATATACTAAAATAAGAGTATCTAGGCCTCTTTCACATGTGTGAAAGGTTAGATCCAAAACTATGTACAAAAATTGCCAATTTAGGCCTCAAACTAGCTAGGAAATGTTGACAATTTTCACAAGGTACATTGCCAACACCCTGTATTTGGCATTCCTCCCCATTGGCTTGAGTGACCTTATCCCCATCATGGATTGGTGAGAATTTCTCAAACCAATCACATTTCCCAGTCATATGCCTTGTGGCGCCTGAATCTATAAACCATCTGGCACCATCATCAACCTGGGATGCCAATGCCAATGAGAAGACACTTGTTTCGTCATCTTCCCCATCATCTTCGGCAATGTTGCCTTGTTGTTTTACTATTCATGTCTTTATGTTGTGCAAAAAGTACAAAAAAGACCAAGAGTGGATCCTAATCTGATCCTCAAGAGAAATTGGTTGTCAGATTACTTGATCTATCAATCTACTTGAGATTAAGATCAATCTAGATCAATTCTAGACACAAAATCATAACAAGAACAATCATTAATTGAAGCTAGGTGTACTTTCTGGTTTCACACGTGTGAAACACTTTCTGAGTACGGACTCCAACCTCAAAATCAAGTACACATTGATAGAACCTCAAAACAATCAAAACAAATGTAGACAAATGGAGAGAATCACTCAAAATTGCTTCCAAAACCAAGATTGGTGTCTCACACTGATTATGGCCAAATGTGGCTCTATATATACAATAAGTGGGAGCTCGTGGTACTGATCATCCCTTTGATCCCACATGTGTGAAGGTGCTTTGTCATATGATGATTCATCATGCAAAACTAACACTTGGACAAAACCTTCCATTTTGAGCACTTTTGGTCCATTTTCCTTCTATATAGAGATCTACTTGAAAATCTTCTAGAAGTCAAAATTCGTCTACTTCAGCTTATTCCACACATGTGAGCTGTCCTCTACACATGGGATGTGACACCTAACCAAAGGATGTGGCTCATGCAAGCAATAGATTGATGCCATGTGTCATATGTCTAGAAAACTAGTTTTTGGCCTTTTTAGCCAGTAGAACTTGAATTAAATCATATGTACAACCTATATGATTATGGTACATGACAAGTACACTATTTTCACATGTGGGAACAGGCTCCACACATGTGTGTTTATCTATATACAAGATTTTTGGCCTCTACCAAGCTTATTTTTGCATTTGTCACATATGTCTGCTTTCTTCTTGTAACACTCGCGTGCCCAATGACCCGATTTGTGGCAATAGTAACAATTGTCTTTCTTCTTCTTTTTTGCCTTCGATGACGACTCTCCCTCGTCATCATCATCCTTGAATTTCTTGGAAATCCTTTTCCATCCTTTCTACTTGCCTTTAGCAAGCAAGACTTGATCCTCCTGTGGGGTTTGCCTTGACTTCACCACTTCGCGGCGCTGCTCTTCCTGCAACATGATTCCGTGGAAGTATTCAAAAGTAGGCAATCTCTCCCTCGAAGCGATGCCACTCACAAACATCCGTAGCCCTTTCGAGACACCGCTCATAGTGGTACGTACCAATTCAGCGTCCCTAATTGGTTCTCTAATTGCCACAAGTTGATCTCTCAACTCCTTTATCCTGGTGAAGAAAGATCCCACCAATTCACTTTCTTCCATCCTGACTGCATTCAATCTCGACTTCAAGAACATGGCTAGAGCTGGATTGCAAGTTTGAAATTGCATTCTAAGAGCTTCCCAAGCTCCGCTAGCTATCGTGGCATCACTTATATGGGTGATCACATGGTCTTTCACTGAAAGATTGCTCTCTGCGCCTTTTTATCAAAGGCCCTCATGTCACTTGGAGTGGTATTTGGCCGGACTTCAATACCTGCCATGATATCCCATAACTCTTTCTCCATTAAAATGCTCTTCATTTTGAATTTCTAGATGTTGTAGTTAGAAGCCCCATCAAGTCTGCTTGCATCGTCCAAAATTACCTCATTGATGTTTGCCATTTTCAAACTGCTTGAAACTTCACCTGTAGGCTAAAAAGTGTATGCCGAATCCAACTGTGATGTTAGAAATAAAAAACAATGACCTTCAATTTTTGGCTTACCAGGCCACCCGCCGCTCTTTCGCCAATTTGAAAGCGAAACTGGCGTTGCTTTCCGAAATACTTCTCGTCACCAACTCCCAACTACGTGCCCAGTGCAATGGTGAAATCACTTTTGGCGCACTCCAAACACTTTCTCCGTGGCAATCACTCTATTTTGGCGTACCATACTTTAGGTACAGTCATGATGCCCTTCGTTTGGAGGCTATAGCCTTTCGTTTGGCCAAAATAGGCTGAAGGAGGTGAAAATAAGGGCACTTTGAGTTTTTGAACTGTTTTTCCAGTGTGAAGAAACTTCACCCTTTAAAAACTTGGGACCCAACAATTACTTCAGTTTGAAATTTTTTAATGAAGTTGCAATGCACTTTGCACTTAGACCTCTTCTTTTATGAAGTTCAAGTTGAAATCCAACTGATCCAATGGTTATCTAAGATCTGACTGCCTAGATCACTTCTTGGCCAGTCAACTTCAATCGTTGATCACAATAGTTTTGGATCCAATGATCATAATCATCCAGGCACATCAAGTTCTCTTCTTAGGATCGCTACTCCCTTCCTCACGCTACACGATTAGTGCAATTGACCGTGCGTTCAAGCCCGCGACCTCCCTCACGCCATCTCCAAGCTTTTCAAGCTTTCTTACACAAAATTATGGCTATGGCAACCTGACGAATTTCAAACTACCTCTCTTCACAGTCCGCGGCCGCCCACGGCCTCTCCACAAGTTCACAACAGTAGCAAGGCGCCCACCTCTATCTCTTTACAGCTTCAAAAAAGGTTTTGTATTGAGAGAGAAATGCGTTTTCTTGACTTAAAACCCTAGCTTTCAGGGAAGAAGATATTTTGTGCTTTATCTTATCCTTTTTGAGAATTTTTTTGAGCAGCTACCTATCCCTTAGAAATTGCCCACTAGGAAGCAATCTTCTGCACCAAACTACTCTTCAAACGGTGTTCGATTGGATTCAAACCAATCATAAACGCCAAGCAACCCTCTAGAAAATTTTTTCAGCTTCAATCTTTGCTTGCCTTTTGATTCAGCCGACAATTCCCTGTCTCCGAATCCTTTTTACAGTTTTGAGCCATTCCACAAATCTCCATAGACTCGGTTTTGTGCTTCCTAGCCAACAAACCGTCATGATTTTGCAGTTCTCTGTTCTTGTCCGGTGATTGTAGCCACCAAGGGCTCTGATACCAAGTTAAGAAAACAGTTTAAAATCTCGACCAAATCAATCACCAAAGCACAACATCAAGTGCAATAAGACAAGACAACAGAATTGCTCTCCACAAACTGTATCTTCAATGAATGAGCAAGTTCAAAGATAAAGTTACTTAAAAGCACTCAAAGAGCTCATACAAGAAAGACGGGCCGATAATTCTAGAACTGAGCACACGTGGTGCCGTCAAAATAAGAAAACACTGTATAAGTCGATCATTGTTATTTTAATTGATGGCTCATGCGAAAGCACCAAAACAATTGTGGGCAGAAGCAATGGCTACATCAAATTATCTTCAAAATCATATTCTGAAATCTTGAATACCGGATAAAACTCCTCCTGAGATATGGTGGAAGTGAAAGCCAAATCTTGCACATGTTCGGACATTTGGATGCGTAATGTATATGCACATACTAGGTAAGCTGAGAAAGAAACTTGATGAAAAGATAGAACAAGGTTTTATGGTAGGATTCGAGTTACATTCGTCATATTATCGTGTCTATGTACCAGAAATTGGCAAGATAAAAGTCGTTCGAGATGTCAAATTTGATGAGTCGAAATTCATAGTAGACAGTGATCTAATCGGCTATGAAATTTTCAAAAACTATCATGAGCTATCGACGACGACATAAGTAAAACAAGTGAAAGATTAAGGAGAATTACCAGATTTAGAGGGAGATCAAGATCGAGTACCTGACAGACTCGAATCACTAGGTCGAATTTCAGCAGAAAAGGTCGAATTAAAATCGAACTCAAAACCTGCAGAATCGAACTCGAAAGCAACTGTGAGAAGATTTGACAGACAATGTAAACCACCAGAAAGGTGTGGATAGGATGTTTTTAATATAGCCATCGAATTTCGTGATTTCTCTGATGAACCTCAAATATTTGAGAAAACTGTTGATGGACCAGATAAAGATCGTTGGATTCAAGCACTGGAAGATGAAATGTCATCCATGTATAAGAACAATCTATGGACACTTGCACCTATTCCTGATTTCGCATTCTAGCTCAGTCTTTTAGAGATTTATTATAGAGTTTCTATTGCACTACTGCTTATCAGCAGAGTTGCTTATTTCAGACTTATTCTCTATTACTTAGAGACAGCTTTAGAGTGCACAGTTTCTATCCGCTATTGTCTTGCACTCATTAGCATCTGATCTTGTCTTTCTGAATCAATACTATTTTCTTATTGCGTTCAGTTTGTGTCCGAATGCATGCATCTCTGTATTGCTTTTGTAACTGATAGAAATTGTCTGGGAACTCAATACTTTATGTTTGGCTACGTAATCACTTAGTATCTAGCGAAAGTTAGTTGCTAAAAATTGAATGTGATTTCCATCACTACTACTTTGTTCAATTTTTGACAGGCATAGTCATGCATTGGAAGTAGGAAGTTTCTGCATTCTATTACTCACCTACTTTTGACACTTGGGTGCAAATAAAATAAGTTAAAGGCCAAATTCTAAGTTACAAGATTGAGTCAAAGTCAAATGGCGGTAGGTGGAGTGTGTTTCTTTGTACACCATTAGATCTTTTGTGGATTGCAATCCTTGCCATTTCAAGTAGCCAATAGAATGAATGGGGAAAGGGCCTCCTCAAGAATAAAAGAGCACCATTTGTACTCATTTGACATTCTCAATCTATTCTCAATCTAAGAAGAAAGCTCTCTTATTTTCTCCACTCATATATTCTCTCTCTCTCTCTCTCTCTCTCTCTCTCTCTCTCTCTCTCTCTCTCTCTCTCTCTCTCTCTCTCTCTCTCTCTCTCTCTCTCTACGTTGGTATCGAATAGTTTTGGGTAGGTGCTCGAGCCCCCAAAGCCTTTCTCAACCTAGGCATTCTCTCCCTCCCTCTCCTCTCCTCTCTATCTCTCTCTCCTGTCCTCTCTCCCTTTTGCTATGCAGGTGAAGGCGGGGTTGACACTCCCAATGTTTGGACCCTATGCTTCATTGATGACACACCAAAAACACCTTTGATTGTTTGGTTTTCTTTGCTATATGCAGATTCCTTCTGACTATTGAGCAGAAGCAGTCAATATAGGAGTTCGTTCCAATGACTCCACACCATCGACAAGCCTCTACAACTGTTTCAACAACAATCAAAGGTAGCCAACGACTCAGTAGACAACAATTTTTTGAAGGTCTACTCGATATCGACATGAGTTTGATCGTTATATCCCTCAGACATTCATCAGTTATGATGAATGTCTCAGTAGCAGAAGTATTGTCGAGTTTGAATGTAGACAACTGGCACACGACCATGAATGTTGAGTACAATTCCTTGATGAAAAACAAGACCTGGTGTTTTGTCGAGCCTCCTCCAGATGCGAAGATTATTGACACTAACTAGATCTTCAAGTTGAGGCTCAATCCAGATGGTTTGACAGCCAAATGAAAAGCTAAACTAGTTGTCAAAGGATATGAACAAGTTCACGTGATTGATTACACTGAGACCTTTAGTCCAGTGGTAAAGCATCAATCAATTTGTGTCGAAAAGAGGCGTTGTGAAGATAGGTCTAGCTTGAAAAGAAACAAATGAAAAAAATTCGAGTGTCTTAGAAAGAAATTTTTTTGTGCATGGCAGAATAAACTATCTTTCTCTTTCACAATGCATGACTACGCCTATCAATTTCGAACAAAGCAATAGTGATAGAAATCACGTTCGATCTTATAGTAACTAACTTTGAAATCATCAGTACTACAAAGATTACGTAGCCAAACAATAAAGCATTGAATTATCAGATAAATAATTAGACGCGAAGGACTATAGAAATGCATACATTCTGAGACGAAGCTGAACGCAATAAAGGATAGTATTGATTCAAAATAAAAAAGAAGTAAATGAGTACAATAAGTTGCGGATCGAAGCCGCATACTCTATGCTATCTCTGAGCGGCTAAAATGAAAGTCTAAATTAAGTGCAATGTTGATAAGCAGTAGTGCAATAGACATCTCTAAAGCAACTCTAAGAAGTGAGCTAGAATGCTCAGGAGTGTTGAAGCTCGCAGGCTTGAGAGAGAGAGAGCTAACTATTCAAAAACTTCTTTTGGTAACTTCAACTTCAACTTAATAATTGTATGAATATGAACAACTATTTATACTAAGAAATTAGGTCATCAATTGTGATTGCCAGTTGGCTGGTATCCGCTGGCATCCATCCGGTTCCTTGTCATTGATTGCTGATAAGCAGTGAAATGTTGAATTCACACGTGTGGGATGCCCTACACATGTACTTTTGATCTCCTAAGCCCAATAATACCATAAAGATCAAACTAGCATTGATTGACAATAGGAAAGCTGATCATACAAGAAATATTATTGTGGTACAAGCAAGATCTATCAACAAAACATGAAACTAAGTACAATAAATGCCTCAACTCGACTAGAGAGAGAATATGAAAGTACAAACTCGAGTATAGAGAGAGGGCACAAACAGCTTAGTCTCCAAATTTGCATTACACACAAAAATCATCATCTTCTCAATGAGAGTACATCACATATATATAGATCCATGGACTCTCCTCCTACTTTGAGTTGAATTGGAGTTATGAATCCACCTCTTGAGCTATCTAGACTTATTCAAGCCACCTCAATATGTCTAATTGTGCCACCTAGTATTTTCATGCATTAAATGTGGCATGCAAAGTACAAACGACAATTCCTATGGTAGCTCGAGTTTCTACTTCTACCTACCTTGAATATTTTATTCTAAGATGGGTCTTTACTAAGCCAAAAGAGCTCAATTCATCTTTGGCATTTTTAGGACCCCTAGTTACAACATTAGATAGATTTTTCCAATATTTCAACACTCCTCCTAAAAAAGTATCTAATGTGGATCAAGCATTGATCTTGAGATAAGACCAAGATAAGATCTATGCTTTGAGAAGGCACTTTTACAAAGTGGCTTTGTGAGAAGATCAACAATACATGAAGATGTGTTGACATGTTCTAAGTTTATTTCACCTCCAATGAGCTTTTCCCTTACAAAATGTGTGCCACTTCTATATGCTTTTTTTTTGCATGAAAGATAGGATTGTTTGCAAGAGCTTGGGCCGATATGTTGTCACACTTGATCAAGGGAAGATCATCCTCTTTGATGCACTTTAGCTCCATGATTAACCTCTTGATCCAAAGCACCTCTTTAGTTGTTGTAGTGAGTGCTTTGTACTCGGCCTCACAAGAAGATAAAGATATGGTATCTTGCTTCTTTGAAAGCCAAGACACAAGATTGCCTCCAAGAAAGATAGTATATGCATTAATGGACTTTCGATCCATCTTATCACTTGCAAAATCGGAATTCGAATAGCCAACAATGGTTAGATCTTCATTCTTGTACAATAAACCATAATCTTGAGTAGAAGATACATATCTTAGAACTCTCTTGGCCATCTTCCAATGTTGGATCTTAGTATCTTGCATAAATTGACTCAATTTGTGCACACAATAGCTCAAATCGGGTCTAGTGATAGTAAGCCAAATTAAGGAGCCTATAAGACTTCTATAAAGTGTGATGTCCTCGAAGGATCTTTCATCACCTTTAATAGGGTCTTTTACATGTTGCTCCATGGGAGTATTTATGCCTTTACAATTTTGCATATTGAATTTTCTCAACATAGAAAAGACATATCTAGATTGACAAATAAAAGCATACTCTTCATGAAAATCAATCTCAAGGCCTAAAATGTAATGGATCTCTCCTAGATCTTGCATTTTAAATTCTCCTCCTAATGCATCCTTAGTTTCTTGAACTACCATCAAACAACTTCCACTAAGAATAATGTCATCTACATAGATTAGAAGAATGACAATATTACTACCATCAAACTTTAAGTACATAGAAGGATCATAGTCACTAAGCACAAATCCTAATGAAAGTAGAAAGTTGTTGAGTCTTGAATACCATGATCTAGGTGCTTGCTTCAAGCCATAAAGACTTCTAAATAGCAAACACACCATAGATTTATCCTTGATGAATCCTTGAGGTTGTTCCATGTATATCTCCTCCTCAAGATAGCCATTCAAAAAAGCGTTGGAGACATCAAGTTGACACAATTTCCACTTAAAAAATAAGGCAAGAGAGATTATGATTCTTATTGTCACCATCTTTGTTATAGGAGCAAAGGTTTCTTCATAGTCAAGGCCATATATAATCTTGCCTTGTACTTGTTGATGGAGCCATCATGATTGTACTTGATCTTGAACACCCACTTGCATCCAATGATGTGCATGTTAGGTGGTGGATCCACTAGCTCCCATGTGTGATTGATGATCAAGGCATCATATTCAATGTTCATGGCCTCATACTACTCCTTGTTATTGAGGGCTTCTTGGACATCTTTGGGCTCCTCATGAGAAACAAAATAAGCATAAGTGGAGTCAAGATCCACTTGTTTTCCTTTGTCATCATAAGTGAGCCTCTTAGGCTCGGATCTCTCCCTCATGGATCTTCTAGGAGTGAAAGTCTGAGGACTTCCATCTTCAAATCTCGACCCCTCCATATGTTGATTGTCTTCAATAACAAAAGGTGATAGATTTTGAGGTTGCTTGATCTCGGCCCCTCCAAGATTGGACTTCTCTTCTTCATGAAAAACTACATCTCTACTTTCAATTACTTTAGAAGTAGAGAGCATATAGATTTGATAGGCTTTCTTGTTGGATGAATATCCAACCATTACTCCTTTGCTTGCACAAGGATCATCCTTCTTTCTTGTTTCCAAGGGAATATGGACAAAGCATATGCATCCAAATACTTTAAGGTGATCACCCTTAGGTTTCTTCAAATAAAGTGCTTCATATGGTGACTTTCCTTCAAGTGCAACATGAGGGAGTCGATTGCAAAGATAGTTTGAACAATTGATGGCCTCACCCCAAAAGTCTTTTGGCAAGGATGCCTCAATTCTAATGGTTTGGCACATTCACACAAGGTTCTATTCTTTCTTTCAGCCACCCCATTTTGAGATGGTGTATATGCACAAGAAAACTTCCTTTTAATGCCTTCAAGATCACAATAATCATGAAATTTATTGGAAGTGTACTCACCACCGCCATCACTTCTAAGAATCTTGATTTTGTATGAAAATTGCTTGTCAACTAGAGCTTTGAACTTTAGGAAATGAGTCAAACACCATAGACTTTGAAGCTAGAAGATATAACCAAGTAAATCTTGTGAAATCATCAATGAAAGTTACAAAGCAAGTAGCACCACCCTTGCTCTTTGAAGATGAAAAGTGCACATCCGAGTGTATGAGCTCCAATGGATGTGTAGTCTTAATAGATGACTTAGAAAAAGGCTTCTTATGAGATTTAGATTTGGCACAAGCCTCACATGGCTCGAAATTCTTGGAGATAAGATTAGGCAAGCCAATAGCTTTGGCTTTCTTGACCATGGACACCATAGAACTATAGTTAGGATGCCCCAACCTTCTATGCCATAGTTCCTCCAAAGAAATATGAGAAGCAAAAGCACCATCACAAGAGTTAGCATACTCTTTGGGATCAAGCTTGTAGATTCCACCATATCTAGACCCAAATGCAAGGATCTCATCATGGTTCTTGATTGTACATGTATCAACATTGAAATTCACATCTAGTCCACTATCAAGCAATTGCCCAACACTAATAAGATTTTTTGTTAACTTAGGAACAAAAAGTACTTTAGACGGAGAAAGAACTTTTGATGATGAAAGCTTTAAGGGAATGGTCCCTATGCCTTCAATAGCACACTCATGATCATTTGCTGTGTAGATGGACTTCTTGGCTCCTTCATAGGGTGTCATGGATGAAAAAGAATGCTTGGAGCTACACATATGTGAGGAAGCTCCACTGTCGATGTACCATGAACCATCCTTCTTGAAAGGTGATGAAGAAAAACTCGAGACCATAAGAGATCCCTCTCCATCACTTGCATGAGCATCTTCCTTCTCTTCATTGAAGGCCATCCATTCAGAGACGCTCATAGAAGAGGTTTTGGAGGAAGAGTTGAGAGAGAGATGCCTCCAAAGAGGATGTCCGTGAAAGATTGGCGAATACTATGGGAGGAATCTCAAGCAAAGCCAATCGATGGTATGAAAAGATTATCTATATTTCATCGTTTGGAATATTGGAATAACCTTTTGATTAATCACCTACTTGATCCCATGCACATATCTAAAAATGTGGGTGAATCTATTTGGAAACACTTGATTGGTGAAAAAGATACCATTGCTGCAAGGCACGATCTAAAAGAATCAAACACCAAAAAAGAATATTGGATAAAGGATGGTGAAGATCATGCTCCAAAAGTACCTTGGACATTCACTAAGGAGGAGCTTAACCATGTGTGCTCCATTACTCATGACATTAGAACACCAACTGGTTTTGCCCATTCTCTATGGTCATCATTCACAGTGGAAAGAAAGTTGCAAGGTCTCAAATCTCATGATTGGCTAAAGATGATTCAATTCATCTATCCATTGTCAATTCGTGGGTGCTTGTCAAAAGATATTTGTGAGACCATATACAAACTATCAATCATTGTCAGGTATTTACATGTACTTGGTGCATTTTTTTTATTTAGTATTTATTGATTGGAAATTCAAATAGACATAAAATGGATTGAATATGTTGCAGATGCATCTGTTCAAAAGAAATCCATGAGCTGGATCTTTGCAAGAGACATGAGGATATGGTGGAGATTGTGTGCATGTTTGAGAGATATTTTTCGACTTCCATCATGGACTCACAAGTGCATTTATTGGTGCACTTGGTTGAAGAAGTTTCTATTGCTGGTCCAATGCACACTAGGTATAAGTGCATAAATTATTCAAAAGTAGAAAGGTGTTTTGGGACACGTATTCATGCATGTGAGGCCAATGATTTCTCAGGTCGATGTTGTAGAAGATAGTCCATCCGCGGATTATGGAGTTGAATATCAAAATATGTGGGTGGAATTCATACAAACATTTCATTCTTTGTTAATGATGTTTGGGCATCATCCTCAAGTCCTTGGCTTGCACTTTGAAGATTTGTCAGCTCCACCATTTTTTGCTCAACGGGTAGTAGAGCATGCATTGTTTGTTTCTTCCAAGAATTATTCTAGACTGAATATGGATGCACAAAGCAATTTGAACTTGATTATCTTGAGTGTGGCTGGATATGGGGCTTCAAGGACTGTTATAAAAAAATTTACATTTTTTTTATAACAACATTCCTGAGTTCCAGAATGCAGTGCTTCGGAATGCTACATTCCGAAACGTGCCATTCCGAAGCAACTTAGCTTGGGATGCATTCAAAATTTTAGATTCATGCATTTTTAGTAAGATCTTATTAAGGCTCTCCTCCATCATAGTTTCATCGTATAAGATGTCTAAGCCTAAATATGCAATTCACAACTACCACTTCATCCTTATGTCTTAAATGCAAAGATATAGACTGAATGTATTCCAACTTGATTGCCCAAGGCATGATATTTAGACAGAACTTCCCAAAGACAGGCTCAGCAAGCCAACAACCTGTCTCATCCATTCTAGTTGTAGGCCATATTTTCTAACACCCTATTGTCTGATAATGACATCATTTGGATGGTGTATAAATACACCAGTGTGTACACTTTAAACATATAACCGACAAGACTATACACTAAAAAAATACATATTATCAATGAATGGAGGTTAATACTTAATAAGAGTCTATGGAACATCTCTCTCTCTTTCCCTATGTCTCTCTCCAATACATCTCACATAGTGCTAGTTTTTGTCCCAAAACCTTAAAAGTCTATCTCTATGCTATTTAAGATTAGCAAACACAAAACCGAAGAGACAATTTGAGCAAAACATTTTCTCTTGCCAGTTTCAAAAAAAAATTACGTTATAGTAGCTCCATGATGTGCTCAAACTGTAAATACAAGACACACATCCATTGTAAATACAAGACACACATGTACATTCTCATAAATTGAGAAATATATTGATATTTTTGAGAGTTTACAAATCTTTCAGACATCTATACGTGATTATCTTGTATCATGATTGCTCTATTATCTGAACAATTCCTCGCAAATCTTTGCATTTGATTTTCTCTTTATATCTTTTACGTATCTGCACAAACATGAATTATTCAAAGTATAGTTAGTGAGTAGAATATTGACAGAAAAAGATAACCAATACAAATTCAGATACTGATAAATAGATATTACATACCAATTTTCCATTCGATATAAAGCTGAAATATTCAAGGATATCTTGCTGTAAAAGTATCAGCTTCGTTCTAATGTAGAATAAGTTCCAATTCTGCTCAACCTCAATAGTAGTAAGTAAATCTCCATTTTCCATAATATCAATGCATATACGATTTGTCTGTCCAATGCTATCTAGATCTTGATCTAATGGGGCCCAAGTACCATTGTGTTTTTTCCATCTCTAATAATGAAACACCATACTAAGCATTTGGTATTCTATATTGTATCTAAAGCATATGGATGAATGTTTGATTCTGCATTCTATATCTGTAGTGTATTTTTTATCCCAACCTTTGTCCATGAATTTAAATGAAAAATCATTTGATAGATTTCTACAAACAAACAATGTGGGGGTTTGACGCACCTCAACGTTTGAAAAAGAGCTGACAAACATTGATATTGGAACAAACTTGCTTAAGTACACATTTTTTAATCTTGTACTAATTTTGAGTGACTTTTGTACATCAATATATAGTTTGGAATGAAAGGACTTTATTATATTGTCGTTGAGTGCAATCCACCACTCGTTATCTTGAAAATTAGGTAAAGGTAGACACTCTAGTTTTCCAATTCCTTCATTTAAGTTTGGAATATACATATCATCATAAGAAAATGCTCCAAAATCTACAAGTTCTTTTGCCGTTTGGTCCTTTGTATTGCATTTTGCCAATTTCTGAATGGATGACATCTATAATTCCTGAAAGAGAGGTTATAGGTTCACATTCATGTATATTTGAGGGATATAGATCTGCAATACAAAATCATAATAAGTTCCCATTCATAAATACAATTACATGTCAAAAAATGACAAGCAATCCAAAAGATTAAGATACTTACAATTACAGTTTCGAAAATCATGTGGATTTACAGCATCCACATTAAGTTCTGAATGCATATAAACATGTTGAACAAGCACCTTTGAAATGGTTTGTCCTCTTGGAGATACTTTGAAATCAATAATCTGACCTTTCCAATAAGATCTATATGTACACTTGGCCTTTTTCTTTTGGCGAAAAGCCCCTCTCGCCAATGGATGCATCAGTACCCAAGAAGCCTTATGATATTCACGAAGAGTCTCACATTTGAATCTATCAATATGAGAGTCAAGGGCATAGTAGGCACTAACGCATTACGGTTTCATGCTTCGTTGTAGTAATTGCTATTTGTAAGTCCCAAGATAACTTGAACTTGAGGTTAACCCAAGCAGTTTAGTCAACCAGTGGCTGCACATGCTAGCCTATTGTATGCTTCCAATCTACCGGACCGGAAATTCAAATCTTTCCAAATATGAATTGTGTTTTCCAGGTCAGGCGAGTTATGTTACATAGAAGCCACTATGTCAAGAACTGATTGGGCAACATGGACATAAAAAGCGGAAAAAAAACAAAACTCTTGACAAACGACCCTTTTAACTAAGGGAACTTCTCTAATGATGATAAAATTGATAGTATATTAGCTATATGCATACATCAGTATGCAAGACAAACCTTTTGATCATCCAACAACATGATTTAGAATCAACTAGAATAAATAGATTAGATTCCAATATTTTTGCAAAGGTTGCACTCAATGTTTTGTTCACTTCATTTCCATGGCCACCAATTGACACCAGCTTCCCATACACTATTGTCTCTTTGGTGCCCTCGAAATATTGTTCTAATTTTTCCTCATTTTCTCTTCCTCATGATGCTGTTGTAAATGTCACCATCGCCAAAGGATCTCTCTCTCTCTCTCTCTCTCTCTCTCTCTCTCTCCTACATCTTCACTATAGGCACCTGGAAACTCAACTCTCATCTAATTTAAACAAGTTTATCATGATCTACACATCAAGTACAAGGCACGTGGCCAAAGGGTGAGAGACGATAATAGAATGAAGAAGAGGAGAGGAGAGAATAGAAGAGCGCAACAGAAGAAAAAAAAAAGAAGCTAAATAGGATAATATCTCATGAAGCGTAGAGGAGAAAAAGGGCCCGTGGACATTCATTGCCCACCTCTTGTCATCATGTAGCACAACAATTGCTACATGGTAGTCGCACTTGCCACGTTTTCATGTGGCAACATTCGTTGCTATAGGTACATGTTGGAACAAGGTGTGGAGAGAGAGAGAGAGAGAGAGAGAGAGAGAGAGAGAGAGAGAGAGAGAGAGCTGACGATGACGCTGCAAGTCACTCTCTTTCCATTCATCCATATGCATTTACATGTGGGTAAGTTGTACCCATAACCAAGGTCCAAGCTTAAAACGTGGCCACCACCATGTTTATCCTTTAACGTTGACATTTTGACAAAAGCCATTGACCAACATGTACTATTGCCTTTATAAGGCAAGGCCAAAAAGGAATAAAAATAGGCGTCCTAATATTATTTGAAATAATATAGGACCCGACAAGGGCTAAAAATAGGTGAATGTCAACTAAGTATGGTCCGAAAAAATATTATAGACTAGCACACTAGTGTGAGCCTCAAGGCTCATTCCACCCATATTACAGGCAATAAATGCTAGGTGCGCATCCACTGATGCACATCATCATAATGTGATGGGCACTCTCTCACTTGATGTGCCCTGTTGGATGCCTCATCAATGCATCATCTATATGCTTGTCTATTCCCTTGGTGCACATCATAATCTATTATTCTCTTTGAACGTGTGTTAACGACTTTGGGGGCCTACCTCCACCACGATCCACAGCACAAACACACCTACTCTGTACAGTGTAAGTGCTCTCCTCACCACTTCTACTAGTGCACGTAATCATGCAAAAAATGTCTTCATATTAGTATGTGGTGGCGACTTCCATTATTTTTTGATGCTGCATCGCCGACAGTTCGCCGTGTTTGTCATCTTTGACTCTGAGCTGGCTGCCAGCTAAATGTAGCTTGCGTCTGTTGAGTTTCTCTGAACTATCACACACAAGTCGCAAGCTGTTCCGATCCCCTGGAAATTGTGCTTTGGGCATGTACAATGTGGATTCTAGATCATCACAGACATGAGGGTTTTCAGAAGACACACAAATAGTACATTGTACGGTCCACAAGATTAACCCATGGCTGATTGCAAAGTTGCAGTGAACCTCCTGAGGGAGAGAGAACATTAGTGGATCGCCAAAAGGTATAGGTGTTGCTGCCTGCTGAGGTGATAAATTCTCGAAGACCAAAGTTAATTTTTATTTTCTATCCACACATAAATTATAAGATCTAACAACTACAAGTCAAAAACAGGTTAATTTTATCACGAAACTGACTAAGTTGTCTGTAGTTTCGGTTTCGAGAGTCTTTAATACAGCACAGCTTTCTAGTAAGCAACCGGGCACGACGTCCTTATCCTTTTGGAGTGTCAAATTCTAGTTAGATGGTATGTTAATTAGAAGATTCAGCACCCTAATCCACCACACCCGAATTACCAGCTTCAAGCTTGTCCCAGATTGCGTGAAATTGAATCATAAACTATATTTGGCTGAAAATCAAACGGTGCGATCAGTGGTAGGATGCATTCTATTTCTGGACAGTCCCGGCCACACCGTCTTCTTGATCAAGACAGTAGGACTAATGCATGTAGCTCAGACGGATTTGTGTATGAAATAATAGTGAATCTTTACGAAGATCTCATAAAAATATATCTCAATTCCTGCTGCCAATTTAATCAAACTTAAAGGTCTATAAGTCTATAAGGCAAATTTCTCGACAGAAGATAGAAGTTCTGTGCACATCTAATGCTTGATCCTTCAGATATTTCTTGGATTTACTCAGGAGACAGCACATACAATTTGATCCGAACTTTATCCAGTAACATGTAGTGATCTTATATATAGACCGAAACAAAGACCACATATATTGGAGCTCTACAAATAGCACTTCATTTAAGGAAATTAAATCAATCTCGAGATTTAAATACGCTGTAACATTTAACAATTGGCATGTAAGAATAGAAATTGTGATAAACAAACAAGTAACTTGTTGACAGAGTTCGGTTAACATAAAGCTGTCCGGAAATAGAAAAACTACTTCAACGGATATCAGAGAAATGTACGCAGGGATTCTGGATTACTTGAGGAAAAGCTAGTAAATTAATCAAAATTATTGACTCTCTCGTGCATCAAGTACAATCTAGCTTGTGGAACGCGAACATCGTGAGATCAATACATTGGCTTGTTTTATAAAGTAACAAGGACAATAAGAAAAATTTCCAGGCACAATGATCGTCATGAAATTTTAGCAGCATCCTTGAAGAAAATGATTTCTTGATTGTCATTATCTGTTGTCGAACGCCTTTATGTATTTTGGATCGAGAATATATGAGATTACGAATCACCATACTGACTATGGACATGGATCAATTCGTGCCCTTATTAATATCAAGGTGGAAACTGGAACGGAGACGGAAAAAGAGATTCGAGACTGATTATTGCAAAGAAGAAACAGACTGCCTGCGCCAACCACAATTTCACACATCTGATTACCTACAAAGACCTTTCACCATTCCAAGTTTAAAATTGAAATTTTAATCTGCTTTTAAAAGGTCGTTAGCCCGTATCCCTGGCACAACGAGTAATCCTGGAACAGCCCCTCCTGTAAGGATTAGGTCGACCACTGGCAGTATTGCAATTTGGAGTGTAATAGGATCTTCCTGACCGGGGAGGACATGGAGTACGATCGGCACTTAGAGATGAGTAACTGATGTAATACTGCCTTTGCGCCAAAATTCTTCTATTTATCTCAGAATCCATTAAAAACTCTTGGTCAACGTTGCATCCTCCCATGCTCTTGGCACACGTTTCTCCACTGGAAGATCTGATCTCAATCTGAAGCCCTCCAGATTCAGATGAAGAGAGAGAAGCCCAATCATATTGTCCATACAATTTACTGGCAAACATTAAGAATCCCACCGTATACGCCAACTTTAACCATCCAGCGGCCATCGGGAAATTTTGAATTCCCTTCCCTGATTAGAGAAACTTGTGAAAATCGCGCTAAAATGTGTTAGAAACAGCAACTTCCTTCCGGATTCAATTCACTGTAGATAGCATAGGCATCGACCTGAATTCAAGATCAGTGAAGCTGGCCCTAGCAAGATGATTCAACAAATTAAATAGAGTATGCTGACGTACACGATAACACATTAATTAGATCATTTGAAATGAATATCAACACCGAGCATCCTGATTCAAATGTCCTGTACAACAAACAAAAAATTTACATTGTAGCCATGGTGTCGGAACAATTACGCCGCAAGGAAGTTAACAGTCATCAGGTATCACGAAGGAATTATGCTGAAAAGCAGACTGGCTAAATAAACATCAATCAGACATGCACGGAACTGGGAAATTAGTCATAGCGGATGGTCTCCTAGGTTCTGTAACACTGTGCCGCAGTGACCACGTTGAATCAACGGAAAAATCCACAACCCATCTTGAATCAAACTACAGACTCTGCAATATCAATTAGTGCGCAGAATTTTAACCAGAATTAAGCAGAAAGAATCCCATTACAGGGGAAATATTAATCTGATTCTAGACAGATCTGTGACGACGTACCAGAGAGTCCAATTGCTATCGAAGAAGAATTGATCAGATTCCAACAATGAGTAGCTGAAGAAGAGGATCGGCCATCCAGTAAGCGCAGATTTGCTGGCAGGAAGGTTTATACTTCTTCGTGCTTCAAAGATTTTTTTTTTTTAAAATAATGATAGAGCGAGTGGCCTGCCCTTCATCAGCCCCATGGGCCAGGGTAAGCGACCCCACCCGCTTACTGGCCAAAGGCATGAGCCGTTTAAGGCATCCTAAATTTCTATGCATTCTATTATAGGTGTAATGTTTTGACTAGGCAAAGGCGTGAGTTCTTTAGGATGTACTAGCGAAGTGAACCCCTTCTGCTGCTTCCCTTGAGTGGTGAGCTAATTTCCTCAGGTATCTATGGTATGGGAAGAAGTTTGAAAGACAACTTCCTCTTGAGCAAGTCTTGTACCTGACTGCTCTTTTTGGGTGTGTTGGTCGTGATGACAGGTGGTACTCATGGTGTGGCAGCCTTTCCCAATAGATGTTCCCCAACTGGGATGCACTGATTCTTGCAAAGGTGAGCTGGATGTGGCTTGCACCACTGATTGGACTGAAAGTTGTTGGATTGCTTGTTGCCAGTCCTTATCCTCTTGCTTTGCCCTTTTGGGCTTCTCTTTGGAGGCGATTTCTTGTGATCGGGATAGTCAGAAAAGATGCTAAAAAATCAATGAGGCATGTTGCCTGGTTCATTGCAAGTTGAGTGAGCAAGGGCCACGTGGAAGTCTGCTTCTTTTGGGACAGTAAGGCTTTTGAGATTTCCTCCTGAATAAGGGTGGCCCAACTATAGTTGTACCCCATTGGTTCGTGAAGAAACAAAATGTTTCGAGCCACAAAGCTTTGCTAGCTTTCGAGCTCATGTCTACAGAAATCAAGGGAACTGCCCACAGGCAAAAAACCACCTCAGGTCTCAACCGCCACATAACCGTTTCAACCGACCAAGATATGAAGGCAAATACCTCGAAGGTCAAATGTTGGAAGACCAAAGGAGCTCAAGGGCGAAGTCAAAGGTCAAATGGGACACGAAGGCGAAGAAGACTCGAGACCAAAAGACAACGGATCTTCACGCTCCAAGTACAAAGGACATCAGGAAAGTACCAGGGGGACGTCCTCCTACACGGGTGATGCTGAAGGCAATTTGAATACCGTTGGAATGTGCTTAATCAGCCGTTCTTGTAATCTCTGATTAACTTTAACCCTTTTCTCTCGCCATCCATATAAGTAGATTGAAAAAGCTGATGTCCAGGAAGTTCGCTAGTAAGCAAGATGATCTGATATAGTTTGTGAGAGACACAGTATCTCTCACGCCGACACGCTATGTGGGTTTGCCACAACAACGCTCTTACAAAAGGATCATTGATAATATAGTAGCTGTAATGCACATGTTGAATGATCTCGAATGCTCTGATGTCTAATTGTTATCTGTTTGTAATCAGCTGTTTATTCATAATTCTGCACACTGGTTCATCTTGTCGAATGCTTTCATGTTGGAATCCCAACAGTGGTATCAAAAAAATACAGTTCACAACAATGGCATCTATAAGCTGCATACTGGCATATGATTCGCAATGAAAAACTTTTCTTTGAATGGCTTGATAGGACGACATCTAACGTCAATTTGTCATCGGTACGCAACTTTAGCCCCAAACCAAATATCTAATCTTTTTTTCATTCTTTACATTACCAACCTCTAACAATATTAGGTTTATAGTATGCATGTCCGTAGTACGCAAGTGAATCTATTTATGATTTCTGATAGGAGATGATCGAGGTTTTGTTACAAAATTCCAAGAAAATCGGTTAGATTCATGATTTTAGGTAAACCTTAAACCCCATACCACATATATGGTTGAGAGAGAGAGAGAGAGAGAGAGAGAGAGAGAGAGAGAGAGAGAGAGAGAGAGAGAGAGAGAGAGAGAGAGAGGGCTTACAATATTTGAGCAGTAGGAGAAAGAGTTTATGGTTTTTTTAGCATCAGGGTTTTGAATGGGTGGAAATTTGCTGGAATATTAAATTGATACGGGGTACAAAGGATGTGATTTTGGTGCAAGATGTACATATGCACATTTCGGTGCAATATGTAGATATGAACATGTGCAGCAATAACATGAGTTACTGTATTGATGTCACCTTGAATGGTAGTGATGTGAAATTTTTTTTTTGTTTATGGTTTCATGCGAAGTGTTTTTTTTGCCTTAATGTTCAATTTTTTTTAGGGAACAAGATTATCTCCGACTTGACCCATAAACAGTCAACAAAGGCGAGAAAGACAGTTTTAGAACTCAACTTTATAAGACACATAGCATTTAGTCTAAGTTTGTTATTGCTTTCACTTTTCATTCGCATTGATGCTATATTTTGAGCAAAGGTGAATATAACTAGATATTACATGTCCATTTGAACACATTGATGGTTGTAGTCCAAATACATTAAATTAATATATCCTAAACATTTTAGGTTAATTGCTTGTTTTCAGAATGGATATGCATAAGGAGGTTTTATGTAGGAGATGGTTTATTGTTTATCATTTCAGCATGATCTTACTAATATTTTCAGGCAGGTATAAAGGTTGCCTGGTGGGCATGCCACATTTTGGTTTTGCTTGGGGTACGATGTCCCATTAACCTTGCATGCTCCCTGGATACATATTAAATGCATTTCTTGTAAGTGAAGCCACATATTGATGCATGTTGCTTTTTGCCCCAAATCTGAGAATACCACGGACTTGAGAACATTGCACTATTCAGGCATGAATCAATGTGATCATGTGGGAAGAACTTGTGATTGCTGAGAAACCATTTAGTAGACCAAACAAATTTTTTTTAATACTCATTATCTACATTTTTGGCCTTGCCGTAGGCAGGGGCTTATTGTTTTCATGTTTGGTTTTAACCTGTTTGTGATCTTTTTTTCTCATTTTTTTTTTACTAAATATTTTTTATATATTTTAAGGGGACTTATGATTATTGAGACGTTGACACGTATTAATTTTTTTAGTTTTTAAAAGCACTTTATTTTGAAGTCCTCCAACATTCACGTTGTCGCAGATCACGTTACACGAGACAATTTGAAGTTTTGCTATTTCTTTCTCACGTTTCTTGTCTTTTTGAAGGTGCTCGGTGGCACTGAGCAAGGTGCAGGTGTGGATGTCTCGGTGTCACCGTCCCGATCTGATCTGCTATCTAATCTACTGGCACACAAACCATTTGAATCGTAGTCTGCTCCAGGAATCCTGTGATTTACAATCATAAATCTTGTAATTTATAGAGAAGCAATTTTGAAAAAAGAAAGTGAATATAAGACTGATAGAAACTGAAAGAGAGGTAATTTTGAAAGGAAAAACTGGTATCATAGAAACAAACGGAAAGCAATATAGCACACGGTTAGGAACTTTACCGAGTTCAAATTTCTGATAAGATGCTCATAATTTTGCATAGGCTTTGTGGCGATGTAAACAAACTTGTAATTGTTTTACCAAGATCTTGTATGATTTCTCCATTCGAGTCCCTTTTTTAAAGTACTAGATGTGTTGTAATCTTAAGTCTGCATAAGAATTTGCTTGGAAGTACAAGAAATACATTGAATTGACTCCATCGTCCGCAATCTACAGTCTAGAGTACGATGTTGTTCCATCTGGCATTTCGATTCTAGATCTATAAGATATTGAATATGAGCTTTGAAATAGCTGTTTACGAGGAGAAAGTTTACTAAAGAGGTAAAACGAAATTTACAGGACTTGAGCAGATTGTCCAAATCATATGTCCAAATCTCTCAGGAAGAAAACCAACTATATGTAAGTGTAACTTCAGCTCGTCAATTTCTACAACAAGATCACTTTGTGGTTCAGTCGCGACAAACCTGCACACGCAAAGGTAGATAAAGCTCCACGAATCAGACACATATAGGGACAAAATTCTAGGCACGATTTCATGCAGCGTGTGCTTCGGAGGTGGTGCACCTCTTGTGCACCATAATGCCAAAGCTGGCAATCTATTAAGTGCCAAAGAAACTGCTAAGGCTGATGCTGAAAAAAGTTGGTATTACCCCATCAGTTTGAAGTTATTTTGTCTGAAATGTTGAACCGCTTCCGACTAGTTTTCTGATACCGCGGTTTAGACACTTGACGTTGTTGCAAATTGTTCGTAGTTAAATAATCCTGGAGCATCGGAAGCCTTGTCTGTGAAGAAACCAAAACCAATCCTTGTGGCTCACCGACAACCTTCTTCAATTTAAGCCTCCGGATCTAGAGCTCGTAATATCTCCATTAGTCTCTCTTTGCCCTATGGAAGTTCTTCTGTCCGTACCCACCTGGAAACTAGATCTTTCCATATCGCGTAATCATCTTATAAAAAAATTAAAATTCTGCAAATCGCGCATTTAAGAGTAATATATGCAGGTCGAAAGTAGAAACTACGCACGAAGGCTAGAAATCAGTCGAAGGGACCTGCGCCACCTTCAGTTCGAGCAAGGCGTTAGAGCTTGTTCCAGTTCTTTGCTCCACCTTGAACGATAATTGCCTACACTGACCATGAACTATTCCCAGCTTCCTTATCTCAAGAGCTGAATAGCCCCTGGCCAACAGACTTCAGCTCGTACATGGATCCAATACAGACATGTGCACGTTGCATTGCCTCAGACAAGTAATCTGACACAACGGGATCCAAAGCTGATGTTGCAAGATATTTCTAGGCCAAGTTCTAGTAAGCTGTAGAACACCTAGGGGGTATGAACAGCTCGAAAGTCCTCAGATTCTATTATAATCATTGCGGGAAATCGAAGGTTTTGTAATCGCAGATGGGTACCCTGATACACAACTCCCATATATGTCATCAAATTTCAGCCTAGAAGCCAGAGACAGGAACTGAAATATGAAGAGAGAGAGAGAGAGAGAGAGAGAGAGAGAGAGAGAGAGAGAGAGAGAGTGAGTAGTCACATTTATTTCAGTGACAATCCAATTTGCTTATCCTATCCAACAGTTAGTATTGAAATGTAGACGATAAACAGGTTATGCATTAATATTTGCTGTACCGTTGCACAGAACGGGACAAGAATCTCATTTGCAGTGTAGTGGCAATGTGAGATGGACTGCTCATTTGATTGATTAGCAGAAGCAAAACTTACTATACTGCTTGTTGATCGTTGAAGCATCAATAGCTCAAACAAAAAAGTTGGGTGCAAAGCGAGCAGACTGCATTGTGTACACTGGCACTAGTGCTGAAAAACAGGCAGTTTAGGCCTGAGAAAAGAGCAAATTCAGCAATGAGAGATCGCAATGTGAGCTGGGCTATGGCTCAAGAGGCTCCAGGAGGTGTTGCTGCTCCCGATCCTTTAAGCCCGCATCGATGCATCGGCGATGAAATCGCAAATTTCCAGAGGCAGATTCCGAAGGAGGAGGAACAAAACAGACGAGAGAGAGAGCAAGGCGAGGAGATTGAGGAGACTGAGGGGGGCCCTAATAGCACGACACATCTCACTTCCCACCAATTGAATTATCACCATGTGGCATGACAGCACATTAGCTACGTGGCAGTCCATGATAAGATCCAACGCTTGTAATGCAACTAAGCAGTAGGGAATGTAGAGAGAGAAAGGAAAAGTATCTTACTTGCACTCTATGCTGTACCGTTGCATTTTCACAATACAGATGCGATTTTGCCACGTTTACACGATCAATTATTACAAAAGTGTGGGTGGCACGTGACAAATGTTTCATCACAGCGAGCCATGAAGCCCACTTGAGTGAGCTTGTGGATTCTCATAGGGTCACATGGCCATTGTGCAAGTTGGTAGTGCCAGCCATCTCTGCCCTGCACTAGGACCTCCCTCCACTTGCCCTGCAATGGGTGTAAAAAGTGAAAAGTGTAATTTTTCGGAGTCAGTGCATCTCAGATTCGATGCCAGTGTTTGGGAAAGCCTCCATAGTTTAAGAATGGAATCAGCATCTTTTCTTAAAAATCGGCATGGCAAAAATTGTATAGGATTTTTTATGTCATAAATCTTGGGTTTTATAAATGAAAACCGGCAAGTAAGAGCTTGTCACTCAATAGAGGCCAAAGAACTTTTTCGCATATCGATTTTTGGAGGGAAACCTTATAGAGGTTTCCAGAACAGTGTTCGATGAGTTCTCTCAATGAATTGGCACACTTGAGTTTCAAAGATTTTTTTCTATAGGGTGACAAAATATGATTAAGGTCGGTTGGGAAAACAACCTTCATGAATAGATAATCAAATTAAGATATACTACGCTTGTGAATGCTAATGCTTGACATAGATAGATGAAGAATTGAATCCTAAACTGTGTTCAGACCTAATGTGTGCATTGAGCTCCAGCATGGATTTCATGAACAATTCCCTAAGAAATTAAGAATAAGGAGAGTATAGTTCTCGAATGACAATCTTTGGTGTTGAAAGCAACCAGCTCCTAGTCTAATAAGGTTCATAAATGTAACTTTGCTTAAAAAACAACAAAAGTGACAAATGCAACGTATACAATTTTTATTGATAAAAAGAGACTTTATTTTATTAATAATCAATAAATTCTATAAAAAATATTTCCTCATTATATTCCATAACACAAACTTATTTAAAGTAAGTTTTCTGATATTGTGTATGTACTTTAAAGTAATTGGTCATTGAGTAACATCCATATTTAACTTTTGTTCTTTCACTAGTAAAGCTCATAGGTATATATTGAATTACCACTATGGAAATCGGAACAAGATTCGAAATACCAATTGTTATCATATCCATCTCTATATTGTGGTAAGATCATAGGTTGCCTAGAGGTTTTGAGCTCCAGGCCGTTGCAGTCATAATGAAAGCTAAAACTATACGACTCAAACTTCCAAGCTATTTAGTACAGTCAATTCTGGTAGACTAACTCTGGGTTCCTTTAAGATATCAATCTGATCAACATCAACTAAATCTATGCTAGTGTTAAGCCTTTCAATATCGAAGTTCGAGAACTTAATGTCGTTCTTCAAGACATAGTTGTTGCTAATGACCTTGAGGGAATGTACCTGACCTAGCAGGGGAATTTCCATTACTGTCATACTCAGTGAAATCTACAGATGAGAAGTCAAATATCTGCAAGAAACCAGTTTGATCCAATGCTCATTCTTTATCATATTCTACTGTCGATGCTGACATGGGCTACCGCTCTGACAAGCTAAATAACTGATCTTCACAGTTTTGTGGAGGTTGTAGTTAACAAGAATGATAGAGAATCGCAATTTGATATTGACTTTGGAAAACCAGTAGGATACAGCACCAACGAAGGTGATGAACAATTCGAAGTACAACTGTCACTCGTGATAGATATGACTTCTGAAACAAATCACTAATTTACAAGTTTGCTTTGATGCTCACAGCTATATACGTCGTTGATGCTGAGATTTAGATCCGTGATTCTATGTTATACTGCATGATCGTTGGTCGGAGACGTAGGATGACTGATCACCATCTCTGATAAATCTTATAAATATTTGGTAAATTAATTTCGACTGACCATTATACCTTGCTTGTCAGTCTTGAGTCTTGTAGTAATTCATTGCATGTTAAAGATACTCTCGTGGAATCGGTTTCATGCTCGGAAGTCTTTTTCAAGGATTCAGAAACTGAATTACCCTGACACTAAAAGACAGAAGGACTTGAGCGATTTTCAGTCCTTCGATCCGCTCTAGGTTGACAATGTGTTTAAAGTATGCTCTATATCTAGCTTTTGCAAGCTTTACTCCGATCCCTGTCATACGCACAAGATATACCGTAATTTATAGACTAGAATCAATCAATAATAATACAATGAAATAATGAGAGTCAAAGTATCATGTTAACTTGTCTCAATATGCTAGTATTTGATGACCATCCCAAGTTCCAACTATTTCTGATATTGTAATAGCTTACAAAAAGTATATTGTTTGTTAATAAATCTAACCTAGTCCATAGTTAAATACGAATGTCGCAAATTTGGAAATCAGTCCTATATACTTCAATCTTTTCAATGAAGAAGAAGATAGAAACATGAAAACTTTTAGGAAAAACAAAGTAACATTTCTTTGATATAAGCTCTTTCTATGATTTTTTTTGAACCAGGTTCTCATTGAGTGGAGTCTGAAGATCACGCAGGTTTCTGAAATTAGAGCCATTTTTTCTATATTTAAAAAAAAAAGTGTAATTTACCGGAGTGAGTGCATCTTTGATTCGATGAGTTATGTTAATAAATTGGCACACTTTGAATTTAAAAGATTTTTTCCTATAAGGTGAAAAAATATAATTCTGGTTATTTGAGAAGACAGCCTTGAATAGATAATCAAATCAAGATATATTGTGTTTGTGAATGCTAATGCTTGATATAGATTAACGGAAAATTGTACCTTAAACTGTGTTCAAACCTGATGCGTGCATTAAGCTCCACCAGGGATTTCGTAAACAATTTCCTAAGAAATTAAGAATTAGGACTATATATATTATATATATATATATATATATATATATATATATATATATTTGAGATAGAGAGAGAGAGAGAGAGAGAGAGAGAGAGAGAGAGAGAGAGAGAGAGAGAGAGAGAGAGAGAGAGAGAGAGAGAGAGAGAGAGAGAGAGAGTTTTATTGATATATTTTTCGTTGTATCTGATTACTCCTGAACTTGTTGATTGTACGTGTGTTTCTATAAGGTATGTCTGTTGTTGTTGGTTGAACTCTATGTACAAATCATTTTGTATTTTATGTTATTTTTTTGGATTTTATTGTAATCATTGGTTGTGGAATGTTAGTATATTACAAAGTACTTTGTGTATAATTAGGTATGTTATAAGATATCTTTATGTAATAATATGTACTTTTTGATAGAAAGATTCGTGTATTTAAATTTGTGGTCTTAGTATAATACCAAAGAAGTAAAGAGGTACTTGATAACTTATGTATCAACTGTAAAAAAAATTCGTGCAAATTTTGTTTTGTGAATAGTTATTAATTTTAATATTTATGACCGTTACCATTTTAAATATCTTGTCTTTACCCTTGTGCTATACTAACCAATATGGTTTAAAAAGTTCAATACATGTAACTACAATTTTGTCCATTTACCGTGTTCATGAACAAGTTATAGATTTCATTAAAAGTCTGATGTATCTTTTGGATATCAAAGATTTAAAAATATTAGTAATATAGTAAGTTTAACTGCATTTTTGTAAAAATTGTCAGGATTTATGTGCAAAAAAAAATCGTTCGTTCAATATTGTTGCGCAATGTCGGTATGTAGTCATGGGTATTTATATGCAATGATTTAATGTATGCTACTCATATCAATACAATATACAATTGAGTATAGGATTTTATTCGATTTTGTTTATTTGTTATGTGATTCTCGAATATCATGTTATGGATTCATGTCTAGAATCAAAATAATTTTCCTAGATGTATGCATATTCATGAACGATGTACGTAGGTTTTAGTTAATAGTAGAAAAACAAATCTTCTGTATGAGGTGGAAAATTCTTATGCATATAATATTACATATGTATGTTGGTGGAAAATCCAACAAAAGTACCTAATTTATAAGAAATGTACTGAAGAACGTACTTGATAAGACAGTAAATGGTCAATCATATTTTGTTCCATGGTTTTGTATATTTGAACCTGTTTTTTTTTATCTGATGATAGATAGACAACAATTATATTTCAATCTAAATAATCAAGCAAGAAAATGAAATTTTGTATATAGGAACAAGTTCGTTTGTACATGTAATAATACGTGCAATAGTTAGTTACTGATGTAAAATTAGTAATATATGGTTTGTATAAAGGTGTGACTTTGTTATCTCAATATCATAGTAATTAAATAGACGTTTTTGTGTATACATAGAAATGAAAAAAATTAGATTAGTTAATGATAAATATTTTTTCTGTTTGATGTTTCGTTTGATTATCGTAAATTTTGTCTTGGTGTTTGTAATTAATTAAAAAATTCTACCTATCATGTTTAATAGTTTTTTCTGAACTGGTTTTTCTGTGTCGTGTTATTAAGTTCATGTATGACCATACCTCTTCGCGCATGCACAGATATATGTAATTGTTAGTAGTTTATTAATCATGAACATTTTTGTATGAGTTGAAAACTTTTTGCATGTGTAATATTTTGTATCTTGGCCAGTGGATTGTGTAACGACGCAATGTCAGCATGTAGTCATGGGCATTTATATGTAACGAATTAATTTATGCTACTCGTATCAATACAACTAATTTGTTCATAAATATTATTATGTAGTTGCGTGTATGATTTTCTTCAATTTGCTTTGTTTGTTATGTGACTATTTGATATCATGTTATAGATTTATTTCTAGAATCCAAAATATTTTTATAGATGTATGCATGTTCATAAACGACGTACGTAGTTTTTAGATAATAGTAGGAAAACCAAGTTTTTGTATAAGGTGAAAAACCCTTATGCATATAATATTACTTATGTATGTTGGTGGAAAATCCAACATAAGTACATAATTTACAGGAAATGTATAGAAGGACATACTTGACAACACAGTACATGGGTATTTATATTTTGTTCCATGGTTTTGAATATTTCAATCTGTTTTTTTGATCTGGTGATAGATAGACAACAAATATATTTCGATCTAAATAATCAAGTACCAAACAAGAAAATGAAATTTTGTATATACAAACAAGATCTATTGTACATGTAATAATACATGCAATAATTAGTTACTGATGTAAAAGTAATATGTGATTTGTTTAAATGTGTGACTTTGTTGTTTCAATATCATAATAGTTAAATAGATGTTTTATGTATACATAGAAATGAAAAAATTTAGATTAGTTAATAATACGTATTCTTTCTATTTGATGTTTTGTTTGATTATCTTAAATTTTGTCTTCGTCTTTGTGATTTATTAAAAAATACTAACTATCATGTTTAATAGTTTTTCCCGAACTGGTCTTTGGGTGTCGTGTTATTAAGTTCATGTATGATCATACCTCTTTGCACATGCACAAATACATGTAATTGTTACTAGTTCATTCATCATGAGCATTTTTGTATGAGTTGAAGAATTTTTGCATGTGTAACATTTTATATACTGGCTAGCAAATTGTGTAATAATGATCTGTATTTAAAAAAAAAACGACTGTTACACAATTTTGTCATGTACGACATTTCTTTTTCATTTTGTGATTATATATTGCGATTACGAATTCATATATTGCCTTCAAATCTACTTTAAATTTACTGTTCCAAAACGTGACCACGACAAATTTCTTGTAAAAAAGAAATTCGCTTTACATGACTACGTTACAGATTTTGTAAAATTATTGACAAATAGTTTTGTGAAAGTACTTTACTTTAGGACCATAAATGGATCTACAAAAGATCCACAAGAGTGATTGGATGCTTGCTTAACAATCTATCAAAAAACTAGACACAAAAAAGTTGATCTAGATTGGCAATTTGACAAACAACAAGCATTAACAATCAAAAGCATTGATAAACATTGAAATCCGAGCCCACACGTGTGTACTACAGGCTGTAGTACGGCCTTCAACCTGAGAAACAAGTAGAAATTGATTTGGTTTCATTTGGATCACAAAAACTCAATGTACATAGTGAACTAGCTTGAGATTGCCAATGAGCTCCAAAAATTTTCCATCTTCTCACTGTGGAGAGAGGGAATACATAGCAAATTCGACTTCCTTCTTGAAGTTAGGTGGATTTCCAGCATGTAATAAGGAAGTTAACTCACTCTCCTTGACCTAAAATGAAACCCTAGTCTATTTCCTAGAGTTATGCTTGGTAGGTAGCTAGTTGGTCAAATTTTCACCTTAAACTTAGGTGTAGGTCCTATAAAGTAGGGATGACCACCAAATAGACATGACCAACTCTCTTGACTTGACCTAACCTATATTAGGATGGGTTTCCCACGTGGCATCATGGCCTCACATGTGTGGGACCCACTTGTGTACACAATTTACACTATTCTACATGGTTTTTGATCAAGCTAGATTTGCCAATTTTTGGCAATTCTTCACACTCCTCAAATTTAGCTTGATCTATTTACAACTCTCTTGATAGATGAATGAAAGCTTTTAGAAGTGTCTAAAAAATCCAGCTACAAACAAGGAACTTTTGAGACTCCAATAGAGAATGATGTCCATGAAGGATCTTTCACCACCTCTTAGAGGATCCCTTACAAGATGTTCCATAAATGTGTCTATATACATGTAGCACACTTCAAAAATAAACATCATGCCAAGCCATGGATTCCAAGGAATTTTGTGCACTTGAAGATACATCAATTAAACTATTATGTGCATACATAATGTTGCCAAAGACAACTTGCCTTGCTTGATCCATATGATTGAGCCTTGATGGCTCCATCTTGATACTCAAGATTCTTCTTGGAGTCCTCGGGTCTTGAGCTTGATCCTCCACTTGAATTGACTCCAAAACATCAATGAATTGAATAAGGTGTTGATCCAAAGGTGCTTCTTCAAGTTTACAAATCTTCCACTCTTGAAAGATCACATTTCCACCATTGACAAATTCTTTGGTTGAAAACAAGTAGATTCTACAATCTCTACTTGAAGAGCTAAACTCTACCATTATTCCTATCATTGAAATAGGATAATCTTTGGTCCTTACATTGGAATGGTCATGCACAAAGCATGTGGACACAAAGATTTCCAAAGCAAATGATGTTTCATATTTCATGACTCTATTCAAACTATTACAAAAATAGTTATCCAATGAAATTGCTTTATCAACAACAAATGTAGATTTGAAAGCATCCCATTTCATTGTCTTGTCATACAAAGTAATAAACACCATGAATCTTAAAGGTAAGAAACAAGTCACCTCATGTCTACTACTACTTTCCAAAAAGTATTCAAAGATAGTAGACTCTCCAATGCTCACCACCCTTGCAAGATGCACACTTGAATGGACAATTTGCATGCAATTTGATGACTCGGCCATTGTCATTGAGGACTCCCTTGGAACTCTCATGCTTTGAGGCTGATCCTCAAGATCTTCCTCCTTTTGATGCTCCTCCTCAATGCAAGCAAGATCACACTTTGCCAAGATCTCCTCTTGAGTGATCTCTTCCTTTTCCAAGCTCATTCTTTCAAAAGCAACACTAGCTTCCAACTTAAACAATCTTCCATGTTTAAATCCCTTTGCAATGCAAACATCATTCTTCAAGATGAAGCAAACACCATGCTTAAAGTGGACATCCAAACCACTTTCTAAGAGTAGACCAACACGAAGCATATTCTTGGTGATTGATGGTACATAAAGAACATTTTCTAGCTCCATGCATTTTGAGGATTCTAGACACAAAGGGATGGTACCAACACCATCTAAGACATTTGGGAGCTAGCCCCACTGTCGATCCACCAATTTCTTCTTGAATTGCTATTGCTTGTTGGTGAGGATGTAGATGCCATCAAGAATACATCTACTTTATCCTCCTCCTCCTCCTTTGCAAGGTTTCCTTGTTTGTCCTCCTCCACTTGTGCTCTCAGCCTCTTGTAGCATTCAGATGCATAATGCCCCTTCTTTCCACAAAAGAAGCATTTCTGCTTTGACTTGTCTTTTGAGCTTGATGCATCATCCTCTTCTTTGGCCTCCTTTGGATGCTTCTTCTTTCCATTGGTCTTCTTTTTGCCCTTGAATGAGAAATTGGCTTTCTCATCACCATCCTGCAAAGAC
Organism: Diphasiastrum complanatum; assembly: GCA_029204225.1. Lineage (NCBI taxonomy): Eukaryota > Viridiplantae > Streptophyta > Lycopodiopsida > Lycopodiales > Lycopodiaceae > Diphasiastrum > Diphasiastrum complanatum. The sequence continues at coordinate 4,555,366 of CM055092.1, read as the reverse complement.
AAGGAACTCATCCTAGATTTTGCATGGAGCATCCTACACTCTTCAGCCACTGATACACTGTGAAGTTTTTCTATAGTTGGCAAAGTGTCTTGGATGGCAAAACTTTGGACCAAATTTGCAAAGTCATCTCCTAGACCATTAAGAACAATTTGTACAAGCTCTCCATCATGAATCTTCTCTCCAATGGAAGCAAACTCCCTATTTGGATACTTGATTCTGAGTACATAATCTTGTGCACTCTCCTCACTTCTCTTCATGCTTTGCAAAATCTGATTTCTAAGCATGAGTACTCTTGAAGTGTTACTAGATTCATAGATTGATTTTAAAGACTCCCAAGCCTCTTTAGCACTAGTACATGCTGATACTTCTCTCAACAAATCATTGCTCACATTCATCTTCACACAATGAAGTGCAAGCCTAGATCTCTTCTTGTATCTAGCTAACTCCTGTGCACCTAGAGGTTCATCTTCATCTTCAATCAAGAACTCATGAAGGTCTTGGAGCACCAAGAGTGACTCCATCCTAACCTTCCAAATAGCATAATTTGTAGAATTCAATCTCTCACTAGCTTCTAGAAGGTATGCTCCAGCAGATCCCATCTTACTAGTGACTTCTACAAACAAGAAATAGATTTGATTGACTTGAAACTCACAAAGGTCTCACACTTGCAGTGTTTCACTCAAATTTGATTTCTAATCCAACAAATGGACTTATAATCACAGTTCTATCACTCCCTCACAAAGCTGGAATGAAGATAAGATGAAGTGAAAACTACTTTCAAACAAATCTTGCCAAAAAATGAATTTGATTGTCTCTAGAAACTCACTAAGGTCTCTCTCTTGTAGTTTTTCACTCAAATTAGATTTCTAATCCAACAAATGGACTTATGATCTCAGTTCTAGCACTCCCTCAAGAAGTTGGAATGAAGATAAGATGATGTGAAATCTACTTACAATCAAATCTTGCCAATTTTGGCTTTGGACAAAAAAATGACTTAATCTCTTTTACACTTTTTAATGTACTTTCAAGACCTTTTTTTAACCTTAATAGGACTTGAACTCAGCCTAGATTAATTAGATTGCATGAAAAAAATTCAAATCTAATCAATGGCAAATGATCTTGGTAGATTATCCTAGGATCTCCACCAAAAATTACACCAACAGCTCACAAATTGAATTTTTTTGGATCAAATGAATAGCATGCATTAAATGCAGGTTCAGAGGTGCCCACGCATGTGGACCCCTACCAAGTTTGGGATCAAATCTCCTCACCGAAATCAAGATTCTAGCTTGCCCTCTCAATACTAGCTTTTAGCACCAAAACTTGCTAAAAATGGATTTGCATTAGATCAATGGCTTATGCTCTTGTACTTAGATCTGATACCATGTGAAAGTACTGTACTTTAGGACCATAAATGGATCTGCAAAAGATCCACAAGAGTGATTGGATGCTTTCTTAACAATCTATCAAGAAACTAGACACAAAGAAGTTGATCTAGATTGGCAATTTGACAAACAACAAGCATTAACAATCAAAAGACTTGATCAACATTGAAATCTGATCCCACACGTGTGTAATATAGGATGTAGTACGGCCTTCAACCTGAGAAATAAGTAGAAATCGATTTGGTTTCATTTGGATCACAAAAACTCAATGTACATAGTGAACTAGCTTGAGATTGCCAATGAGCTCCAAAATTTTCCTTTTTTCTCACTATGGAGAGAGGGAATACATAGCAAATTCGACTTCCTTCTTGAAGTTAGGTGGATTTCCAACATGTAATAAGGAAGTTAACTCACTCTCCTTGACCTAAAATGAAACCCTAGTCTATTTCCTAGAGTTATGCTTGGTAGGTAGCTAGTTGGTCAAATTTTCACCTTAAACTTAGGTGTAGGTCCTATAAAGTAGGGATGACCACCAAATAGACATGACCAAATCTCTTGAATTGACCTAACCTACATTAGGATGGGTTTCCCATGTGGCATCATGGCCTCACATGTGTGGGACCCACTTGTGTACACAATTTACACTATTCTACATGGTTTTTGATCAAGCTAGATTTGCCAATTTTTGACAATTCTTCACACCGTGAAAAAAAGTTCCACCATCTTAAATACATAAAATAATAAAAAACATTCACAGTTTGTTCTTTCCATATCAAGGGGGTACTATAAACAAGGTATTATAATTATTCGCTATTGAATTATAATTATTTGCCTGTGACAAATGGAACGAACCGACGATTCGAACGAGTTCAATGAACGTGGAGCCCAAACAGGGAAATGCCAGTATAATGACGGTAGATACAATTTTACAATCATAAAATCTATATATATTTTTACTAAATTACAAATTTTTTTTTATTAAAATATATACATGTATTTGTTCTCAGCAAAAGAGTTTGCACTTAAAGAACGCATTGAGCGAGAGCGGTACAAAGCTTTACTAGGTACATGCCATTTATATGTATATTGAAATTTGTATGTATGTACATGTACATATACATAGAAAATTGCCTACATGGCAAATCTAGCCATGTAGAATATTGCATATTTTGTTAGTATTTTTTAGTAGTCACTTGAATGGCCAAAGTGCCACTTGTCAATCCACACCTAATGTAGATAACCACGAGTCAAGAAGAGTGGCTGTGTCCATTTGGTAGTGATTCCTACTTTGTAGGACCTAGACCTTGATTTATGATGAGATTTGTACCTACCATGCACCTACCAAGCATGACTCTTGGATCTAGGCTAGGGTTTTCACATTAGGACAAGAAAGTTGAGCACACAATCAACCTTGTGGATCATTCAAAGATCCATTTATGGTCCTTATAGTACTGTACTTTCAACATGGTATCAAAGCCAAGTACAAGGCTATTGAACCATGTTTGAAACTAATCTAGTTTTAGTAGGTTTTTGGTGCAAAAAGCTAGTATTGGAAGGGCGAGCTGGTATCTTGGAATTGGTGAGGGGATTTGATCCCAAATTTCTTATGGATCAAAATCCGTATTGTTCACACGTGTGGGCAACTCTGAACCAGCATTTAAACTCCCATATTTATTAAATCACTGTAATTTCATCTGGAGTCAGTTTGATGTAATTTTTAGTGCAAATTCTAGAATAAGCTACCAAGATCATTTGTCATTAATTAGTTTTGAATTAGTTTCATGAGAACTAATTAATCTAGGATGATTTTTGACCTTCTTAAAGTGGAAAATAGGTCTTGAAAGTACATCAAAGTGATAGAGAGAGAGTCATTCTATTGTCCAAAAATAGCCAAGATTGGCAAGAGTAGTTTTCATTTCATCTTATCTTCATTCCAACTTTGTGAGGGAGTGATATATCTTTGATTACAAATCCATTTGTTGGATTAGAAATCAAATTTGAGTGAAACACTGCAAGTAAGAAACCTTTGTGAGTTTCAAGTTCAATCAGAGGATGGAGTCACTCATGGTGCTCCAGGATCTCTATGAGTTTCTAATTGATGATGAAGATGAACCTCTAGGTGCACAGGAGTTAGCTAAATACAAGAGAAGATCTAGGCTTGCACTTCACTGTTTGAAGATGAATGTAAGCAAGGATTTGTTGAGAGAAGTATCAGCTTGTACTAGTGCTACAGAGACTTGGAAACCTTTAAGATCAATCTATGAGTCTAGTAATATTTCGAGGGTTCTCATACTTAGAAATCAGATTCTGCAAAGCATGAAGAGGAGTGATGAGAGTGCACTCAATAGGGAATTAGCTTCCATTGGAGAGAAGATTCAAGTTAGTGAGCTTGTTCAGATTGTCCTTAATGGTCTAGGGAGTGACTTTTCAAATTTGGTCCAAAGCTTTGAAATCCAAGACACTTTGCCCACTAATCAAGACTCTTCATCTTGGAGGAGATCAAGATCAAAGAAGCTCTATCTTGGATATGGTGATAGGTCATGTCATCATCTTTGGGGGATCATTAGTCATCTTATAAACCTGAATATGATTCATTTCTGATGTTAAGATCAAGTCTTAGAATTGTAGATAGATGCATTATTGTTTCCAAGGCTAGATTTGAGGAGGAGTGTGAAAAATTGCCTACATTGGCAAATCTAGCCATGTAGAATATTGTATATTTTGTCAATATTTTTTGTTAGTCACTTGAATGGCCAAAGTGCCACTTGTCAATCCACACCTAATGTAGGTTATCACGAGTCAAGAAGAGTGGCTGTGTCCATTTGGTAGTGATTCCTACTTTGTAGGATCTAGACCTTGATTTATGATGAGATTTGTACCTACCATGCACCTACCAAGCATGACTCTTGGATCTAGGCTAGGGTTTTTACATTCAGGCAAGAAAGTTGAGTCTACTTCCTTATTACATGCTGGATTTTCACCTACTTTGCAAAGGAAGTGTCTTTTACTATGTATTTCCATTCTCCATAGTGAGGAGATAGAAACATTTTGGAGCCTCAAGGAAAAACTCGGATTTTCTCTCTATGTATGGTGATTGTGATTGTTTCCAATGTAACTGAGCTTTGGCACACTTCAAACTCTGTCTACAGGCCGTACTACAACCTGACTTTTGTGAAGGATTTCAGATCATTCAAGATCCAATCCATGTCCCTAATCTTTGGTTACAATAAGGAGCAAACCAACAATCCTGCCAATGTAGAAAAATCAGCATCTACATACAAAATGAGATGCAAACTCTAAGACATACTGATAAAAAATGAAACAAAATATAAAATATGTTTGCTTCCGTACAATTACAGTACCCTACTGTATTTCACACGTGTGGAACCGAAAATAGCAAAATATGAGCATTCTACACACAAGATTGGAAGATATCATCAAGAGAGTGCACCAATGAGTAGTAGAACCCAAAGAGAACCATGTATAATGATGAAATGAGAGAGAGAAGAGAGAAGATGTGTCTCTCCACGAGTTACATCCTTTTATAGAGTGTCCAAACCCTATTTGGCCACTTTGGTTTCCCTCCAAAATGTAAACCCTACTATTTTTGGGTCTAGATTCAATGTACCCAAAGTTCAAATTTGAATCTCTCTCAAACTCAACTACCAACTTTCCCACACTTTCAAAAAGTGTTTTTTGAATGTATTTTAAACTAATATAACTTCAAAAAGTTTATCTCTAATTCTAAAATGAGTTTTGGCCTCTTATTGACAATTTACCAAAATATGACTAAACTAGACTAAACTAGTTGAAATCTCTCACACTCCCTCTTCAACTAGTTTTGGCATAGTTTTGACAATAGAACTTTGATCTAACTTTAGAATGATTTCCATCCTGAGTATAGATCTCCTTTCTAAGGTTCTAAAGTGTCTTTCATAATTGATATAGAGAATAGTGTCCAAATTGGATGCTTCACTATTTCTTACATCAATTTTACACATCAAGATATAACTAGAACATGAAGAACCAAATAGAATGAAATGAAATGATTCTTCCATGATTCAACCTTTGAACTCTCTGGAAAATTACAACAACCAAACAATAAATGTGAGTGATGACCATTTGCTTGCTTGTCTCCTCCAACTTTGTTCTTTCTTGATATGTCTCCACGATAAAACTCCATGAATGAGCCTCCATCTCCATCTTGCCACAAGATATCATCAAACCTTGGAAATCCATGAGTAGGTGCATACATTAATGATGCAAATCCATCACCACATGACTCCATAAACCAAGTAGGTTGCACTAGTCCATCTTCAAGATCTACTTGACACAAGAAAATGACCATGAATTCACCAAAAATTGACAATCTCCAAACATTGGCATCAAGTAGCTCAACACTTGAGAGCTTGATCATGGATGAGTGATATAATGAACCTCCAATAGCTTCATTTCCATCAGCAAAACTAGCCAAGAATGCTAATACAACTCCAACAATAAGATATTGCAAGATAATGTAGCTAGTTTGTCCATATCTTGACAATTTGCACACATCCACATGAAATAGCTCAAACATGAGATAGAACAAGTAAAGTAAACTTGAACAACACTTCCTTGCTTCTCCTTTGACCTTACTTGAGTCTTCAACAAGCTGCAAAAACAGATCCATAACATCTTTGCCAAATAGCCTTCCTTCGATGCTCTTGACTAGCTCCAAATTGCCATGTTTCCTTTTGTGTTGTTGAAGCCCTTTGAGACCAACCTCTTGATCTTCCTCTTGACCATCAAAGTCATTGAACAAACTTTGTTTTCCAGATCCATTACTTGCTTTTTTCAGTATGAAAACCATGAGAACCAATATCCACTTGCATAGCATCATCTACAGAAGAAGATTCTCCAAAACATGTGAGTAAAGCAAAGTGAGTCGCTTCCACTTGCTTACCTTTCTCTTGATCATCAAAGATATCAAAGATATGAATATCTTCAGACCTGACCCTCTGGAAATACTCCCTCTCAAACATATGATCTAGATCCAACAAGAACTCATCAATGCTTGATCTCGAATTTCCACAAAGATTAGTGAAAACAATGTCACCAATGTCACCATCATAAATCAAAAGATAGATTCCAAACTTTCCATCCAACATGAAGTAGAGTAGGTGAAGATGAGTTTCAGACCTAATAACTCCAGACCTCTGGAGTCCATAGAAAACCTCAATAATCTCACCAATGAGATCTCCCTTGCCTTGAAGAAATTGCCTCTCAATTTGCTCCATGTAGTCTTCTCCAACCAACCTTTTGCATCTCGATCATGAGTGATCGATTCACAATCATAGAATCCTTTGAGTTGATGAAAAGATGTGAGATCCATGCCTTGGATCTTCCCAAGAACCAATCTTCCATTGCTCTTTCCTTCATAAGATTCCCTCTTAATGATTGCATCATAAGAAGTAGAAACCTCAAAGACATTAGAAGCCATGAAAAAAGTGAGTGCCTTCAACATAAGGATGATTAAACTACTCTCTTTTTTAAAACAAGAACTTCTATTCAATGATTTAGGTAATGACTCATATGATAATGATTCTTCCTCACTATCATTCACAATGACATCATTCAAAGAACTTCCTACTTTGAACTCTTCACATACTTCTATTCTTCTTGACTTGTGACTATCTCCCTCACCAAGTCTCTTGATTAAACCATTTGATCTACTCTCTTTATGAAGACATGTGACTCCACTTGCTACAAAAATGACTTTTTTGGACTCATCACAAAGGAATGTAGAAGAACCACCTCCTTCATGAATGCACCTAGCAACATCTTTTGACATATGATCAAAGAAATCATTAACAACAATCTTTTCCAAGGAAGAACCTTCACCTCCATTGATGAAGTTAGCTCTTTCCTTACCTTTTGCATGCTTGCACTTTCCATGAAGAACCATTGAAACACCATCATTACCCTCAAGACTAGCCAAGTTAGCATAAAGATGAACATCTCCAAGAAGCATATTAGATCTTGACCTAGATCTAGCATAAGGAAGCTTGTTAGACTTTGCATAAGATCCACCAATCTTATTGATGCTAAAAGGGAACTTTGGAAAGTTGAGACCAATCTCCTTTTCCATTCCATCCTTTTTGCTAGCCATAAAAAAAGCATCAAGCTTGAAAGGTCTACCTTGTCTATTGCCCCTAGCAACCAAGATTTCTTCCTTTGTAATGAAACAAGCATCACCACCAAACTTTACCATGTATCCTTTCTCTATCATTTGACCAACACTTCGCAAATTCTTTGAAAGTGAAGGAATGTAAAGAACACCATAAAGTCTTGATTTCCTATTAGTAGAGCGACAAATAGGAATTGAACCAATACCTTCAATCACACACTCACCACCATTGGCCATGTGAATTGATTTCTTGGCTCCATCATAAGTGACCAAAGAAGTAAAGAACTCCTTGTGACTAGTCATGTGTGAACTAGCTCCAATCCACCATGAAATTTTGTCACCTTCATTTGATATTGGACTTGAAGAACACATCAAAAGAGAATCACCACCACCTAGATCCTCATCATTAGTAGTAAAGTTGATTTGCTTGCTACCTTCATCTCTTTGTTTCTTCAAACATTCATTTGCAAAATGCCCTTTGATTTCACAATAAAAGCATTTCAACTTAGACTTATCTTTATTTTTGCCAGAAGAAGAAGTCTCACCTTGATCTTGCCCTTTATACCACTTGCCTTTACCTTTGCCCTTGAACTTGCCTTTGATGAACATAGCCTCCTCTTCATATTGAGATGTCGATGTAGATCCACCTCCTCTTGATTGAAGCCTATACTCCTCATTCACCAAGATTTCTTGCAAATCCACAATACTTCGCAAAGTCTTTTGAATAGCAAAACTTTAAAAAATATTAACATGATCATCCAACAAGCCATTAAGTATAAATTAAACAAGTTCTACCTCCTTAATACTTTCATCAATACATGCTAACTCATCATTGAATGCTTTAACCCTCAAAACAAAAGCATGAGTACTCTCTTCCTTCTTTTGCAAACTTTGAAAGATTTGCCTCCTAAGAGTAAGCACTCTGGATGTAGACTTGGATTTATAAAGCTTCTTCAAATATTCCCAAGCCTCCAAAGATGATGTGCACTTACCAATTTCCTTGAGAAGTTCATTGGTAGCATTCATCTTAATCATGTGTAGCCTTCTTCCACCTCAATTGTTGTAAGAGTAGAATTCTTTTTCCTCGTTTGGATTTCTATTTGATCTTTCTTTGCTCTCTTGTCATACCTCACTTTATCTTGAGGTGCTTGAGGCCTCTCCTCCACACTTGCAACAATCTCCATAAACTCATTCATCTCCAATAAGGACTCCATCCTCACCTTCCAAGTAGAATAGTTGATTGAGGTAAGCCTATCATTGCTCTCCAACACAAAGCCTCCACTTGTAGCAATGTTGAAGTGACCTAATCTTCTCTTTCAACCTGTTCCAATGCACAAAGCACTCTCTTGAATGTCAACAAATGAACTCAAGAAGAAATCACAAAGATATGGAACCTCTCAAATCTCTTCTAGCACTTCCGAACTAGAAAATCAACACATAGAATAGTGAGATCTTGATCAACCTATGATCTATCCTCAACCTAATGATTCTTGCCACTTCCTAAGATTGAAACACACTCAAATGAAGTTCAGTAACCTCACAAGCTAGAGATCCAATCAAAATTAAGGTTTTGACAAAATCACAAAAAATTGAATATCTCAAATTCTACATGCAATTTCTAGAAACTTGATATATCTTTTTGTAGACTCTAATGAGACCTTCCTAATGCACCAAATATCATCTAAATCCAGTAATCCAAGTGTGAAATTGGAATTGATCAAATATATAACCATATATTGAGTTTTGACCTACAAAAGATCAATTCTACACATGCAAAAATGCTGATTTTTGAGTAGAGATCAATCTAGCATGCTCTAGCATTGGTAACTCCTCCAAATCCTTGCTAAAGATGGCTGATCCTTTCATAACCTGAAACACAATAGATCTGATACCATGTGAATGATTTCAGATCATTCAAGATCCAATCCATGTCCCTGATCTTTGGTTACAATAAGGAGCAAACCAACAATCCTGCCAATGTAGAAAAATCAGCATCTACATACAAAATGAGATGCAAACTCTAAGACATACTAATAAAAAATGAAACAAAATATAAAATATGTTTGCTTCCGTACAATTACAGTACCCTATTGTATTTCACACGTGTGGAACCGAAAATAGCAAAATATGAGCATTCTACACACAAGATTGCAAGATATCATCAAGAGAGTGCACCAATGAGTAGTAGAACCCAAAGAGAACCATGTATAATGATGAAATGAGAGAGAGAGAAGAGAGAAGATGTGTCTCTCCACGAGTTACATCCTTTTATAGAGTGTCCAAACCCTATTTGGCCACTTGGCTTTCCCTCCAAAATGTAAACCCTACTATTTTTGGGTCTAGATTCAATGTATCCAAAGTTCAAATTTGAATCTCTCTCAAACTCAACTACCAACTTTCCCACACTTTCAAAAAGTGTTTTTGGAATGTATTTTAAACTAATATAACTTCAAAAAGTTTATCTCTAAGTCTAAAATGAGTTTTGGCCTCTTATTGTCAATTTACCAAAATATGACTAAACTAGTTGAAATCTCTCACAATTTTCACACGTGGGAGCTCGGATTATAGTTTATGATCAATGATTTGATTGTCTCTACTTGTTTTCTATCAAGCCGCTAGACTAGATCTTGTTTTCTATTGGTTAGTATCTGATAGATTGTTCAACAAGCACACAATCAACTTGTGGATCATTCAAAGATCCATTTATGGTCCTTAGTACTATACTTTCAACAATACACTCATACATATCCATGTGGCCATTTGGTTTTAACATTATATAATAAAATTGATTATTTATTTTCATGCTTTTTGTAGAATGTCTTCCGATAGATCCACCTACTGCTAGTTACAATGTCGTGTACATGGATCAATGCCTATAAGCCAAGACCCTGATTGTCAGGTATTAGGACAATTTCAAAACATATCTAGTAGACATGCATTGTTGCATATGCCATCAACTAGTAGTAGTGCATCAGTTGTGGTGTCCATTGTTGATCTACACCCAATAGATATAGATGCATTGTTGAATTCAAAGAGAAAAACTTTTTGGGAATGTGGTGAAGACAGTAAGCGCATACGCATTGATCATGATTCATCACTAGCATCTCCTACAAATTTGCATCAAGTGTTTGTTGCAGATATTGCACTTGGTCTATCTAATGTATATTTTGAGGGATAGATACTTTGCAAATATGGAAACTTTATGATGAATGTGCCATACGCACGGTACTTGAAACTAGATCTTATGGACGTGCATGAAGCTGGTACTATCAATTGTTAATTTACGAAACATACTATCGTGGCATTATAGATAAACTTTAAATTGGAAAATGTATTCGTATTGTTTCCTTTGGAGTTGGAAATAGAAATATTCAAAATGATCATGGATCATGTAATTTCACCATGGTGTTCAGACAAATTACCGAAATTGTCCATATTTCTAATTTGCCCACGTGCATGGCCTTTTTCCCCGAAATATGTTTAGTAGATTTTCGTGATGACTGCATACATTTGTTAGCTGAGAACAAGGACATACATAACTCAATGCTCTTAGGCACAGTCATTGTGTTATCATTGGCATTGCTACCAACGAACATCGTCGCTGCATGTTAACTGTTGCCAACGGTTTTGAACAACAAGATCAAGAAAATGTACAGAAAAAAAGTTCGTATTTGTTGCTTTTAATATATTGTATGCTTCTATATTTATATATATTAACTTGGCACCGGATTTCACAGATAAAATTTTGGGAGGACACAAAGATACCGTATAACAAAATCGTTGATGAATACCATAACAATCAACAATATATGTACAGCAGTATACGAAATTTGGGCATCTGGAAAAAGGCCAATCCATTCCAATTTGCAGTGTCGCCAAAAACTATTTTCGGCCACGTTATTTTTGGACAATTGAAGCTCGTTCATCAAGTGCACACCCGTGAAAATGACGTGAAAGAGATGAATTTCATATTTTCTTAACATGGTAACTAGGAAAACCATGAAATATTTTTTAAAAATCAATGATACGTATTTTTAGATATATATATTTTACATGTATTTATACACGTTGCCTACAACTATGTAGGTAGTAGGATGGCTTCAGAAAACCAAATTAAATGTGCCGTTTTCTGAATATGTTTGTATGGTATGCAAATAAGATCTATATTCATTCCGAAAAAGATTTCCCTTCTTTTTTCGATGTATGAAAACGACACAACTGGAGCGGATTCCGGTGATGAGCTGTACTATCGTTGGTCTAGACGGTATACATAACATAAAAATCAAAGCTAAGTGGTCGCATATTTCAGCTATCAAAATCGTTCTTGGACCTGAAACGTGGTTTGCAAGAGGTACTTGCAATTAGACAGGTTTATAGAAGGTTTACTTTGGACAGTGGACAATATGTCAGTAATTATCAATGGACTGACATGGAACTGGTTGTATAAAAATCTATTTTATGTTCAAAAGTTCAAATACAACTACGGCTAGCACCGACATTTAAGCTTTTTTTTAAAATAAATAATGATTGTGCAAGTTATGTAATTTAAATACATATCACATGTTAATAATTTTTAGTTCTTTTTCGTTATTTATTTGTTCCAAGAATTTTAGCTGCCTATCACATATTTTTTTATAATGTATAATCGTTGAGCACTATATAGAACCATAGCTATAATTTAGATATTACATGCCTGAGTTGAATTAGGCGATTTTGTGACTATTTGAATAACAAGAAATATAACCAATTCAATAAAATGATCAAATATTACACAAGTTACATTATAATTTTTACGATTATTAGATTATAAAACAAACAATCTATTGGCATATTGTCTTCTTTCTTGTTACAAATACTTGATCAACGCAAGAGATTCTCTTAAATTAGTCTATTACTTTTTATGAATTTCATATATATTTCATGTGTGCTGCTAAATGCCATATATACACGTGTACCAATTTTAAAGATTGTATGAAGTTTACAAATCTTTGTTTCGAAGATTTATTTGACTTTTAGTTTATATTTTTGTATCTTTAGATTCGAGACATTACATATGATCTACATGATTATTTATTACACATTCTGTATTATGCATGATCATTATTGGTTACATATCATGACAAGTCGTTCACTTGCCACACTTATTTGACTTCAAATTGTGTCTTGTAGACATTAGGTTTAAAAGTTCAGACCATGTCTGGCAAACAAAATACGTTTTTAAATAGGGTACCCATCAATGAAGAAAGGTATTTCACAGAGTCATCATTGTCACAGATGGTTCTAGAAGAAAATGTTGCTCATTGAGACATTCCTAAAAAATTTGTAGTCAACTCTCGTCGGCAATTCCTATCTGCAATCAAACTTTCAAAGAATACTAATCCTAGACATTGATAGTTTCTATTGCTTTTGGTAGATGATTATACTGCGTTTTGTTGATAATCCAACATTTGAGTGGATAATATGAAGTTCCTACCTGAGCAATATATATTGTCACCGCTCACAATACAACAACATGGAATATGTACTTGCATTGATATTGGAAATACAGGGAAAATTAGCTAGAACTCATGCATTAACAAAAGAGACAATTGATGTTCTTTGTAGTAACTCGTTTTGGAAGAATGTATCTACAAACATTACACTTCGACAAACAAAGACGCGATTGTCAATAAGTGTTTCATTTTTGTGCATTATTTGACATTCCCTACGAAAGTCCGGATGTTTTTAGTTTTCCGATATTGACACAAAATGACTGTAATTTTATAATTGGTGAACAACTACCTTTTATTGAGAAAGACCTCCTAGATGTCTCAAAAATACAAAATCATGTATTCCAAGCATTATGTTATTTTATCGTCGACAAAATAGTCTGTTCATATGAATCAAAGCTAAAAATGCATTGGAGCAGTATTGCAGCTTGTATCAATTGGGCTTCAATCATTGGAAAGTTGTGTATCATTGACATTGTTCATGTAGCACATCGTGATTTACAACAACGTCATCACAAAATTGCTACAGATATTGACATATTTGTGGAAACTACCAAATACATTCTTAGTTTACTTGAATATCAAACATGTCAGAAAAACATCAGGTACGTCTATTTCCATGGAATACCTTGTACAAGTTTAAATTATTTAGCTAAAATTATCAAATAGAAATGCAGGTCATTTCATGTCTATTTTATGTTAATTATTTTATTTGAATGATGTAGTCCTAGCCCAACTTATTATCAAGGTGTTGATGGACATGTGATGTCAACTTGTATGGATTCCCAAGTACAATCTTCTCCAGTTGCATTTGTTGAATCTCATTTATGTGATGCCGATGAATGTTAATAAAAAGTGGCCAGTAAATTGAACATTGTGCCAAGTAGCTTAAATGTATAGTTAATTTTACTTGCCATACTTGATTGCATCCAAAAAAAACTTCATTTCAAAAGATGTCAATTACAATTGATAGAAATACAAAAACATAGCTAGGCTATAAAAAATATTATTGCTATTTCAACATTAATTTATTACTTATGATTTATTTACTTATGCCTAAAACTTTATATATGTATTTTATATATAAAGTTATCAAACTAATAGTGGTTATACCACACATGGACAATTGAATAATGCCATAACGGCAAAATTACGTGAGCAATAAGTTCCTGAGATGTCACTTGCGCCTTGCCAATTGCAATCATTAACTTTATTCGTAAACTACATTGCCATAGACTTTATTCCTAAAATTAATTTCTTGATTACGTATGTGTACATTCTTCAAATTTTGTTTTTGGAATTGTTGGTTAAATTGTATTTATTAGTGCACGTCCATCTCCATGCAAAACTTTACACTAGTATCGTTCTTGATTTGTGCATATTTGTATTGAATTACATTAAATATGTACGTCCATGTCCATGCGAAACTTAACACTAACTTTTTCTTTTTGGTTTGTGCAGATTCGTGCTCACAACTTGTTATCTTAACTTTGTGAAAGCTATCACATTATGAATATCACACAATTCATATGTGATCATGTTCCAAAAGAGTTTGTAACAATGTTTCCAAATAACAATGATATATTCATTAAATTTTTATACATTTCAAATTCTCAAATATCAACAACTGAATTATGGAAAAATGTCGTAGAATGATATCGTGAAGCATTGGACTTATTAGATACTGATGCAATGTGGTGGTATACAAATTACTTTCTAAACGGAACTTATCAAACACAACATACAACTATACAAGATTTCAAAGACTATTTGAATACAACTCAATATCAAAGTTCAATAACTATTATGTATAATCCATTTTGTCTATTTTGGATATGTACAACATTACAACGTACTACTCACATCGAACAATACAATCCCATAACTACGCATGTCACACGTTACAATATAAAAATATTAGCACCCACGTGTACCACTCACATATTAATAGTAATGTCAAGCCCAGCTCAAATATATCCATGCGATGTACGACATACTAATATAATCATTTTAAAATCTTGCAAAAAATCAAAACCTGCCTGGCCCACATCATTGTCATGTTCTGTTCAAAACCTCGTGCATAAATTCTCAACCGAATCGACAAAAAAAATATGTCAACGTGTTTTAACATTGTATCCTGGGACTTTATATAGTCATGAGAGTATTATGTACCATATTCGCAAATTCAAAATGCTTACAATGACAAAAACCAAAAATGTTCCATTGAAAATATGTGACAATAAAAAACGAAAGTACACAAGAAATAAGCAATTTTGGACAAAAGACAAAATCGCACATTTACAAACACTAGTACACGAAACGCCTGATGCATCACTCATATACATAAAACTAATTTTTGTTCATTAAATCCGAATATTACATGCACACAAAAAAGCGTACATGCTCGTATTACACGTTTACTGAATAGAAAAATCCAGCATACAAAATTTTCAAAACATATTATTGCAAGTACACATGCATATACCAATCGTGTAAATGATTCTCCGATACATACTTGTGTAAGTTGTGAATGTAATTACTTTCTATTTCAATTTGTCGAACTTACTACTAATGAGTACCAATATATTTCAAACATGAAAACAATACCAATTGATATTATAGATAGACAAACAAAATATATCTGTAGGTCATGTGAAATGAGCATAAATAGAGATGCAATTCTAAAATACTTCGTTCCAACAAACATATATATTAATGAGGAACTACTTTTAGTAAAACAATTGAATGAGATAGAGGAACGTTTAGTAGCACCTAGAATCACAATTCTTCAAATTCGCGATCTTACATACGAAGGACAAGAAGGTCTAACTAGTAGTGTCGTGAATGTTGTTGCTAATTTAAATCACATACAACAAACATTGCCTCGTGTTACGATGAAGCATCGTTAATAGTAGCGTTAAAAAAAAACTCGAATACAAAAGTAACTACATGGTTGGGAAAATAAGACCATCAAAATTAATGACAGCATTAATAAATTTATGTGTAATACCCTTGTATGTTGAACTTCATATACAACCAAATAATCATTGGATAGCACATTATAACAACTTAGCTAAAAATAAGATACCGAATGAATCAATGCTTTCACACTCGGCAAAAACAACCAATACAAACAAAGACAATAACTTAAATGATGATACATTAGTACACCCTTTCACACACATGGAATATGTTATTGACCACGAAACAACATACACAATTGTCACTTCTTGTGAAGGACACAATCCAATAAGTCTTTGTAAAGATACATATGCAGAAGAACTAAATTTTTCGACTTTATATTATGGACATGCACGAAAAACAAATGAAAAAAACAAATACACATACAATTGCTAAATGGGAACTTCAACATTATAGTCCTCGATTTGCACAACACACAACAAACCTGTTTTTCAAAGCCATTAAAATCTTAATTTCTCAAGTTATTAGTTCCATTTAAATATTGTGAAGAATTGAAAAGGATTATCTATGTTAGATATAGGGGTCTTATGTTTTTTTACATCAAGCATCTAGGTGTAGGATGTTGATAGGAATAAATTTGGCATAGATGGCAAATTATGCATTTCCACTTGTAATGCCACTATTGAGCCAAAATAGAGTAAGAGGCTAAACACTTGCTAATTAGAGTGTAGACAAGTGTAAATTTTTTGTTTGATGAATTCCAAGAGGTCCCATAGGATATAGAGGTGGAACCTTGTGAGGTCCAATAGGAAATTGAGGTGTGCTTGAATATAGTCCAATAGAATTAAGAGGTGCATAGATCAATGATCCAATAGGATCAAGAGGTGACAAAATGTGGTCCAATCATAGTTAAGCATAGTGGTAGCTCGTGGACCTACTAGTATCATTGTACTCCTCATTTTGAGATCAATTGATTTGGTGATTTCATGGATTTTGTGAGTTTTTGGATTTCTAGCTTTCTCTCTCTACCCGAGAGCTCTTGATGCATTTTCTCTCTCTATCCAAGGAGAGCAGCTTGTTTTTACTTAGATTATTTTTTGAATACTTCCCACACGTGTGACTGAGAGTTGTAAGTGATTGAATGCATGTAGTAGTGTGTTTTTGCCATAGGATTCAAGATTGATCTTGAATCTCAATCTAGTCTTGATCTTGGTGCATCTACACACCTTAGGAGATCACAAGTACATGTAGTGGACAGTCCACACGTGTGAAAATCAACATGGTATCAGAGCCTACCTAAGGTTACCATGCATTTTGATCCATCTAAGTGAAAAATTTTCATCAATCTTGAGCTAGAAATTGTCAAGGCCCATTTTCCTAGCTATCTTGTTCAATCTTGGATCAAAAGAGATCAAAAGGACATTGATTGGGTCTGACCTGGTACTGTTCGGAATCAGGTGCTCAGACACGTGTGAGGAACATCCAATTTCAGTTTGGAAGTTCTCTCTCATGTTTGATCCATTTATCTTGCTTGATAACTTGTTTTGAAGCTATTTTTGTCTAGTTTCTGTTGCAATCAGTTTCATTCCATTTGGTTGAGCCAATCAAAAGTTATAAGCTTTTGAAGAGGGTTAGGTAGGGCACCTAGACCTGGGTGGACACATTTGGTTTGGTCAAGAGCTTGCTTGGTTGATCCAAAATCACAGTTGTATGCTTGCCAATCTCATCTATATGTGATCTAGGCACTGTTTTGAGATCTTAGCCATTTTGTTTCATGCAATATCATTGTATTTGAGTCAAATTTGGTTTCTTAGTGTATTTCACACGTGCTAAGAGTGTTGGATCCTAACTTTGCCTATACTCCATCATTTGATGTGAAATAGATCTTGTTTTAGAGAGATTTGTGTAGCTAGTGAGAATCAATTCACAAATTGTTGTAAGTCTTTCATAGGAGGAGATAGTACTCAATCATTGGATCCTATTGAAAGTGTGTAACAACATTTATTGTTCATCATCTGAGTTTTCTTCACTTCAAATGTCTTCAATGGGTTCATCCTTGTTGGAACCAAGTGAAAGATTGACCACTTCAAATTATTCAATTTGGAAAATGAGGATGGAGTCCATCTTTATCCTTCAAGACGTGATGGACATAGTTCTTGGCCTTGAAGAAGAACCACAAGTTCTTCAAGAGGTTCAAAAATACAGAAAGAGAGCTAGGATGGCTCTCCACTACATTAAGATGAATGTCTCTAATGAGATATTGAGGGAGATAGGTACTTGTACAACAGCCAAAGAAGCTTGAGATTGTCTCAAGACTATCTATGAGGCTAAGAATACCTCTAGGCTTCTCACTCTTAGGAATCAAATCTTTCAAAGTAGCCAAAAGAGTGATGAGAGTGCATCTAGTTTATGTTTTGAGAGTAAAAGATATTCATAGAGAGCTTGCTTGTATTGGTGATTCCATCAATCAAAATGAGCTAGTTCAAGTCATTCTCAATGGCTTGAGAAGTGAATATGATAATCTTGTCCAATCCTATGCCATTAAGGAGGAGCTACCAAGTTTGGAGGCTCTCCAAAGTGTGCTAATTTCAGAAGAATCAAGACAAGAGTATAAGCTCTTGAGGATGGACAAGCTTTCTCTCACTCATAATGATGGCAAAGCTCTTTTTGCCAAGGATAAGCACAAAGAGAGGAGCAAGAACCAACATCAACAATCCTCAAGCAAGGACAAAGTCAAATCCAAAGACAAAGATGAGGAGGAAGATGATTCCTCTAATGCTTCATCATCCAAGCTCAAGAAGAAGAAGAAGATCAAGTGCTTTTATTGTGGCAAGAAAGGTCATTATGCCACCAATTGCTTCAAAAAGAAGAATCAACTCAAGCAAGCCAATGAGAAGGAAGACACTATTGCAAGTGATGGAGAGGGATCTCTTATGGTCTCTAGTTTCTCATCTACTCCTTTCAAGAAGGACGGCCTATGGTATATTGATAGTGGAGCCTCTTCACATATGTGTAGCTCCAAGGACTCTTTCTCTTCTATTGCACCTTATGATGGAGTGAAGAAATCAATATACACTGCAAATGATTTTGAATGTCCTATTGAAGGCATAGGGAACATTCCCTTGAAGCTTGCATCCTCTAAAGTTCTTTCTCTCTCTAGAGTTCT
Organism: Diphasiastrum complanatum; assembly: GCA_029204225.1. NCBI lineage: Eukaryota > Viridiplantae > Streptophyta > Lycopodiopsida > Lycopodiales > Lycopodiaceae > Diphasiastrum > Diphasiastrum complanatum. The sequence continues at coordinate 4,536,238 of CM055092.1, read as the reverse complement.
CTATGTACCTAAGCTTACCAAGAATCTTATTAGTGTTGGCCAATTGCTTGATAATGGCCTTGATGTAAAATTCAATGTTGATACTTGCACTATCAAGAAGAATGATGAGATACTTGCATTAGGATCTAGATTTGGTGGCATCTATAAACTAGATCCAAATGAGTATGTGAATGCTTGTAATGTTGCTCTTGTGAACAAGCTCTCTATGGAGGAATTATGGCATAGGAGGTTGGGACATCCCAACTACAAATCCATGCTCTCTATGATCAAAGAATCCAAAGCTATTGGCTTGCCAAAGTCATTCTCCAAGAAGATCAAGCCTTGTGAGGCTTGTGCTATTGCTAAATCTCACAAAAAGCCATTTACAAGATCTTCTATCAAAAGCAAGCATCCTTTGGAGTTAATCCACTCGGATGTGCATTTCTCATCAACTACAAGCAAGGGAGGAGCCACTTGTTTTGTTACTTTCATTGATGATTACACAAGATTCACTTGGATATATCTTTTTGCATCAAAATCTATGGTGTTTGATCATTTCTTTATTTTCAAAGCTTATGTAAAGAAGCAATTCTCATTCAAGATTAAAGCTCTTAGAAGTGATGGAGGTGTTGAATATATCTCCAATAAATTTCAAGATTTTTGTGAGCTTGAAGGGATTAAAAGAGAGTTTTCTTGTGCCTACTCTCCATCTCAAAATGGAGTGGCCAAGAGAAAGAATAGATCTCTATGTGAATGTGCAAAATATATGAGAATTGAGGCATCTTTGCCCAAAGATTTTTGGGGAGAAGCCATTATTTGTGCAAATTATCTTTGCAATAGGCTCCCACATATAGCTCTTGGAGGAAAGTCACCATATGAAATCTTATTTTTGAAGAAGCCTAAGGTTGATCGCCTTAGAGTTTTTGGATGCTTATGCTTTGTCCATATTCCCTTGGAAACAAGGAAGAAGGAAGATCCTAGTGCATGCAAAGGGATCATGGTTGGATACTCATCCACCAAGAAGGCCTATAGAGTCTTTATACTCTCTACTTCTCAAGTTATTGAAAGTAGAGATGTTGTCTTTCATGAAGATCAACACTCATCATTTGAAGAGGCCGAGATCAAGAAATCTATGGATGCATCATCAATTATTGATTTTGAAGACAATCATGATGTGATGGGGTCGAGATTTGAAGAAGACTCTCCTCGGATTTTTTCACCAAGAAGATCCATGAGAGATAGGATCCGAGCCTAAGAGGCTCTCATATGTTGACAAAGGCAAACAAGTGGATCTTGATTCCACTAATTATGTTTTTTATGTCTCTCATGAAGAGCCAAAGAATGTACAAGAGGCACTCAATACCAAGGAGTGGTATGATGCCATGAAGCAAGAGTATGATGCATTGATCACCAACAATACTTGGGAGCTTGTGGATCCTCCTTCCAACAAGCATGTGACTGGTTGCAAGTGGGTATTTCGGATCAAGGTCAATCATGATGTCACAATCAACAAGCATAAAGCAAGATTATGTGCCAAAGGATTTGCTCAAATCCATGGTCTTGATTATGAGGAGACTTTGCACCCGTTGCAAAGATGGTGAAAATAAGAATTCTTATTTCTCTTGCTTGTTTTTTCAAGTGGAAGGTGTTCCAATTAGATGTATCCAATGCTTTTCTAAATGTTTATCTTGAGGAGGAGATCTATATGGAACATCCTCAAGGATTCATCAAGGATGAGTCCAAAGTGTGCTTGCTCTTCAAAAGTCTTTATGGACTCAAGCAAGCACCAAGATCATGGTATTCAAGGCTTAACTCTTTTCTTATCTCACTAGGATTTACTCTTAGTGACTATGATCCTTCTGTGAAAAATACAGATCCTAAGTGGATCTAAACTCCAAGATCATTGGCTTGAATGCTTGCACTCCCAAACTACATAAGCTAGGAATTGGCAACACATTCTATGCTACCTAGAATGCAAAGAACTTGATCAAAAAGCATTTATCACAAATGGAAACTTCCATAAACATCAAGTGCGGCCCAAAATAGCATTATACAGTCCATAATACATCAGCCTACCACTTTTGGAAAGCACCTAAGATCATACAACAATAGCTTGAAGACAATACACACAACAATGCTCTCAATGGAGAAGAAACAATGACAATGATCTATTGATCTCAATGAAGCATACAAAAGGTTTCTCCAACCTGTTCTCCACGACTTCCCTACTATTTATGGATGAGTAAGATGACTCTCTCTCCTCTCTCTAGAAGGTACTTGACCCTAGATATTCCCTATATAGGAAAAATAGCTAAAAATGGCTTATATGACCAAAATACATCAAAATGGTCTCATTTTGAAGGGTATGAAGTTTGACACTTCATCATACTGAAAAAATACAGTAAATAAAAACATTGTGGCCTGGTTCACACGTGTGAAACTCCAGAACCAAAACTATTTACAATTTTAGCCAATTTAGGCCTCAAACTAGCTAGGAAAGGTTGACAATTTTCACACTCCCTCTTCAACATTGGATGCTAGTTTCAACATAGTCTTTGAGCACATTCCAAGATTAGATCTATGCATTAAATATAGGTCCTTTCCCCAATGGTTTGGTGAAGATATCAGCCACACACTCCTTTGAAGAGACATGTTGAAGCTCCACCTCTTTGGCAATGACTTGATCTCTCACAAAATGGTGAGCAATCTCAATGTGCTTGCTCCTTGCATGAAAAACAGGATTGCTTGCCAAGCTTTGGGCTGAAAGGTTATCACAAAGTATGATTGGAGTCTTCTCTGGTTCCAGCAAGTGAAGATCCAATAACATCCTCTTGATCCAAAGAATCTCCTGGTGCATGTTGTTAATGCCTTGTACTCGGCTTCCGGTGGAAGATAGAGAGATAGTTGGTTGCTTCTTTGATAGCCATGAGACCACTCCATCTCCAAGATAGATTGCAAAAGGCACTTGTTGACTTCCTTTCCATTTGATCACCTGCAAAATCTGAATCTGAAAATCCACAAAGGTTAGGTGTAGTACCTCCATACAAGATGCTCAAAATCTAGATCACGAGATGTATCTAAGTACTCTCTTTCCTAGCTTCCAATGAGCCTCACTAGGATCTTGATAAATTGACTTAGTTTACCAACCACAAAGCTTAGATCAGGTCTTGTGATGGTTAACAATATAAGAGATCCTATTAGCTTTCTATAGAGAGTAATGTCCTTGAAGGATCTTTACGTCTTGTTGTTAGCTTTACATTTGATTCATTGGAGTAGAAACAACTTTACAATCTTCCATATGAAACCTTTTTAGAATAGAGTTAACATACTTTTCTTGACATTATGAATGTAGATTTAGAAGTTCTAATAATCTCTATTCCTA